>CM077313.1:77644799-78269799 GCA_039655065.1 Glossophaga mutica | reverse complement strand
AGATAGAACTGCCTTATGACCCAGTGATTCTACTTCTGGGACTATATCCAAAGAAACCTGAAACACTAATTTGAAGGAATATATACTCCCCTGTATTCATTGCAGCATTATTTACAATAGCCAAGATTTGAAAGCAGCCTGAGTGTCCATCAGTAGATGAGTGGATAAAAAAAGCTGTGGTATCCAGCTATTTGGCCAAATTCATTTATTACGTCGAGCAGCTTTTTGGCCAAGTCTATAGGATTTTCTATGTACACTATCATGTCATCTGCAAACAATGATAGTTTTGTTTCCTCCTTTCCAATTTGGATGCCTTTTATTTCCTTTTCTTGTCTAATTGCTGTGGCTAAGACTTCCAATACTATATTGAATAGAAGTGGTGAAAGTGGACAGCCTTGTCTTGTTCCTGATCTTAGTGGGAAAGATTTCAGTTTTTGCCCATTGAGTATGATGTTGGCTGTAGGTCAAGCATAATATAAACAAAGACACTGAATTTGAGAACAGTCTGACAGTGTCCAGAGTGGGAGGGGAGGGAATTTCAGGGGAAAAGGGGAACGGTTTAGAGCAACAAGTATAAAGGACTCATGGACAAAAACTATGGGGGGTGGAAGTGGGAGGAAGGTGGGGAGGGCTGGGGTGGTGGGCTGGGGCGGGGTAAAAGACAGAAAACTGTACAATATCAACAATTAAAAAATACTGATTTAAAAAATAAAAAATAAATAAATAAATAAAGCTGCATGGTTAAGAATAAAAAAAAAAAAAAGCTGTGGTACATTTACACAATGAAATACTACTCATAAAAATGGAAATCATACCCTTTGCGACAGCATGGGTGGACCTGGAAAGTATTATGCTAAGTGAAATAGCCAGTCATAGAAAGACAAGTACCATATGATTTCCGTTACATGTGGAATCTAATGAACAAAAACTAACAACAACAACAAAAAATAGAAAGACTCATAAATCCAGAAAACAGACTGACAGCTGTCAGAGGGGAGGGGGTTAAGGGGCTGGTTGAAAAAGGTGAAGGGATTAAGGAAAGCAAAAAACCTCAATAGACACAGACAACAGCATGGTGATTGCCAGAGGGTAGGGGATGGGAAAGGTAGAAGAGGGTAAACGGGAATAAATGCTGATGGAAAGAGACTTGGCTTGTGGTGAACACACAATACATTACAATATACAGATGATATATTATAGAATTGTACACCTGAAACCTATATAATTTTATTAACCGATACCTCCCAATAAATTCAATAGATTTTTTAATTGAAAAAAAATTAAGGAATTTGTACAAAATAAGTAAGACTTAACAGCTATAAGCAAAAGAACTTCCTGTGATTACGATGTGTTGGGTTTTAATATCCAACTGGATGTTGACATTTCTAAGTGGAATGTTTTGTTTTAATAACAACTTCCAGATCATGTACCTTATGGTAGGAGAGAAATGTGGTGGTCTTATGTTTGCATTTCGTAATGGAAGCTGTTGAGTTTAAATTCAAACTATAAATGGTTTCATTGTCAATAGAGATGTACTTGTGTATTTCACCTTTTTACGTTCACCTTATTTTCTCTCAAGGTTGCATCAATTTTAGAAAGCTAATAAATTGATAACAGCTTTTTGAAATAAAAAGCATTATATTAGACGTACGTAATTTCTTTTTACTAGCAACCCTAGCTTTTATCTATCTAAACACTTATAGATCACTTTAAAAAATTATTGCTGGAGTCTTAAGATCCTTCTGAATCATTTCTGGAAATCCACAATAACATACATTTAAAAAAATAAATCATCTCTGTAATTACCAGGGTCATTTTGATATCTTCTAGATTGTCAGAATAATTTTTATATATAACAGGAACTAGGGCTTTTTAGCTATATTTTCTTTTTGGCTAAATTATAGTTTAATATTTTTCTTAATTATATTTTACTGGAACTTACATAGCTATTAGAGAAAATTATCTGTATACATTCTATTGGCTATTTAGAGCTTGAGAAATAATACTTTACAGTACATTAACTTGATCACACAATGTCTAGCTTTGCAAAATCTCTGAGCCAATTCCTAGAAAATGTAACTGACAAGCAGTCTCTGTGTGCAAATATAGTATTTTTCTGTCTAGTTTTATATCCTGTTGTGAAGGTATTTTAAGCTGTAGTTAGGGGGCTAAACTTAAGTTAAACTTACTTTGTGTTGTTACCAACACAGTTAACTAAACAGAGATGGTAAATGAGTGAATAGACTCGTTTGCATCAGGCTACGTGTACACTTGTGCCAGCAGTCTCTAATCTGCTCCTCTGTTCGGTGATGCACAAGTTTCTCTCTCTTTTTCTGTTCTAAACATCTGTTTTAAGATAACTCCTGTTCTTAGACATATTGTCATATGGTGATGGACTCTGCTTTATGCTTTTAAAGTTAGGTATCACAATCTCCTGTGGTTTTTCTATCCTTTTTGGCTCTCCAGTCCTCATCTCAGTACAGGTGCTTGGGCTTTGCCCTCAGAAATTGGGGAAAGGAAAGGGAAAGAAAGAGTGAAAAAGAAAAAAATGGATTCTGTAGGTCTGGGATGGTGCCCAAGCAGCTGTGTTAGGTACCTGTCTGGTTCATGACACAGATTTAGGTTCTGTCGGCCAGAGTCCATCTGGTGTCTTGAGGGCATGGAGGGTGGTGTTTGTTTACTCAACTCTAAAGGTTGTATTAGATGGCCCCACCTTTCTACTAAACCTACAGGTCTTAGATGTAAGTTATATACAGTTCTAAAATATTCTTGAGGATATTCAAATAGTTTTTAATGCAGGTTGTGGCTTGAAGTGAAATTAATGCCCCTTATGCTTCTGAAATTCAACTTCTGTGAACATCATAACTTAGTAGATGGGTGGCAATTTTCCTCAAGCTGCGCATTTTAAATGTGGCATTCTCGTGTTTATCTCTGAAGTATTCTGCTTGTGTTCTTGTGACTTTTACTGCACTTATAATGTCATTACAGCTAAAAAAAGAAAAAACTCTTGGCAGTAATGTCAGTGTTGGAAATAATAATCCTGCTTGATTTGAGTACTGTTCCAGTTAACAATCACTGCATATAGAATTAGAATTACACACAGAGACACGTACACATAATTTTACACACACAAGTGTGCATGCACACAAAAAGAGGTAGCTTCATGTTTTTATTCTTTTTATTTCCATATCTCTCTTTAGCAGAGGTCGTGTTTTTCAAACGCTTCTTCATCTCATTTCTGTTGTGTGGTTCCACTCTAAATTGTCCTACTGTGACAGTGACCCCCCCCCCCGACCATGGGTTGCATGCTCTATCAAGCATGTCTGTAGTTTGTTGGCTCAGCTTAACTTAGAGAGTAACCAAAGGCCCAGCCCATTTGCGGTTTTCTTAAAGTTCAGTTTTTGTTGTCATTATTATTCTGCCTTTTCAGAGTATTTTTATTAATGGAAACCCAGAAAGCATATTAGAGTAAAGGAGTTTTGCTTCTTGATTGTATTAACATTGTGCTGTGTTTCTTAAATAATGGGGTTCAGTGTTTATACTATTTTTTCTTTCTGCATGGCACATAATTTGTTTCTGTGCTGGTTTTTATGAGATGCAATACTTTTTGCAACTTTTTCTTGTAGTTTTGCATGACCGGTTTTGTGCCCTCCTCTTTTTAAATGAATCTCAGAAAGTTTCATATTCATCTACTTTGGCTGCTTTAGATTTGTCTCTCCTAATTGAAGTTAACCTTTGTATAGTCACATGTCTGTTTTAATGCTTCCAAATCCTCTGGAGATTATTCAGTTTTATATCACCAATGATATTTTCTTTTACAGTTTTTCTCTTCTCCCTTACTAAAATGTGGTTTACATAACTGGTTTGCAGCTTCTCTTTTTCTTCTTCATAATGGATTTCAAATACCCTCCATAGATTCTTAATTGAGAATGTATGTATCCTAAAAATTATTTTGAAATAGTTAATTTTAAATAGTCACTTATTAGTTATTTCAGCTTGGGGTTTATTGGCTTATTTAATTTTTTTATCTCCTCAAAATATCCATGTCATTATTGCTTTGAATTGTTGCAGAAGCAGGTTGTAGCTAATTCCATGTGCATCAGTTTCTGTTTTGGAAAACTTTTTTTTTTTCCAGATTTTTTAAAATAAAAAGGCAGCCAAAACTTATACATACTTTCTAGCAATAACCTTATCACTCAAAAATTTTAGTCATATACTTGTGTGTGAAAATATATTTTTAAGACACATTGAAGACAGCAGTTATATACTTTTAAAAGGAAATGAACTATTATAGACTGAAAATTATTGTATCTCTCGTATGTTGTTACCCTCTGTGTTTTTCCAGGCTTTTCAGCTGAATAACAAATATGATACAATAAAGTCATGGTATAATATCTTTTCCTCTTTAGATGGACACTTTTGTAAACCCACTTCGAAATTCTATGAGGAACGTTTCAAATGCAGTCAAGTCCCTTCCTGATAGCTTGGCAGAGGGAATGACTAAAATGTCAGACAACATGGGCAAAATGTCGGAAAGATTAGGTCAAGACATAAAGCAATCATTTTTCAAGGTAAGATATTTTCAGTAATGTCTAAAGCAAGCTGTTTTGTAGGTCAGCTACAATATATTGAGCTCATGCTTAGATTTACCTATTTCTTTCAGAAGTCCAAAGCCCTCTAACACAGTCTCAGAAAGAATTTAAAAAAAAAAACTGAAGAGAATACATTCTTATCAGAAATGGATACTGTAAATCCAATCACTCCTCAGTCTCTGCTATGGTAGAATTTTATTTTTTTTTATTGGCATTATTACAGATGCCCCTCATTCCCCCGCAACCACTCAGTCTCCACCCCAGCCTTCATTGTCTGTGTCCATGGGCTGTACATACATGCATATATGTTCTTTGGCTAATCTCTTCTAGTCGCTCTACTCCCTCCCCACTGAGATATGTCAGTCTGTCTCATGTTTTCATTCTGTGATATGGTAGAATTTTTAACTCTATTCAAAACAAATATTTCAAATTGGTAAAGTTAGCCCTGGCTGGTATGGTTCAGTGGATTGAGCACCAGCCTGCGAACCAAAGGATCACTGGTTTGATTCCCCGTCAGGGCGCATGCCTGGGTTGCAGGCCAGATCCCCAGTAGGGGGGGGTGCATGAGAGGCAACCACACATTGATATTTCTCTCTCTCTCTTCCTCCCTTCCCCTCGCTCTAAAAATAAATTTTTTAAAAAAATGTTTTTAAATTGGTAAAGTTAATATTTTTTTGTACTGTTTTATTCTGTTATACCATTTTTTTCCTGGAGTGCTATTAAATTTTATAAGAAAGCAAATAGATGCTATTGTGTAAATTAGTTATGCTAATATTCATCAAGAAGCATTAAGTCTGATTTCTCCTGATTTACATGGTCAAGGTGAGGAAATGCCTTTTACCACCATCAATCTCTGCGGCCATTCTTGTGAGTCTGTACCTTCGAGTGATATGGAAGAGTTTCCTGGGAATCTTTTTCATTACATTAGCAAATACAGATAGTGGACCAAGTAATTTGTTGCTCATAATTTGTACCTTTCATGATTTTGACCTAGTTGTTTAAGGTGATGTTCAAGGTTATAAAAGAAAACATATAGCTATTAGAGTTTTTCTGTTTGTTAGGTCAGTTTGAATGAAGAGGAAATACACAGAAATGCAGATTTTTTTTTATATTTTATTTTATTGTTTAATCAGTATTTTTTAAATTATTGATCTTGAACAGTTTTCTGTCTTTTACTCCCCCCCCGCAGATTTTTTTTTTTTTTACTGTAAGAGACAACTAAAATAGTGTTTGTAAATCATACTTTTCTATTAATTCCCATACTTTCTCTGATGCTTCTAATCATGGGAAGTATACTAACACTGAAATGAGGATTTTTCCTGTGCTGCTTCTGCTATTAATCACCCATGTGCCTTCATACAAAAGTCACTGAACTTTGCCAGGCTGCTTTCTCACTAGTAACATGAAGGGTTATAATAGGTGATTTGGATGGTTCTTCCTATGCTGATCAGTAATCAGCAAACATTGTTTTTTCTGTTCTCTTTTCTCATAATTTACATTATCCTACAATTGTTTAATAAGTTCTTTTACCCTGTTAGTATACCATTAAGCTCTCTCTGGTAAAAGAAAGAAGATTGGTGTTCTGTTCCCTGGCTGTTAAATTATTTAATCTTTCTTGGCTTTAAATTTTTCTAAAAGGTATGGGAGCTTGATTAAGTAATCTCCCCTTTCAACTAAATAGCTAAGCATTTTTTGTCAGTGTGGGATGATATTTTTTTAATCATTTTTTAATTAATATTTAAATACAGTTGTCTCCATTTGCTTAAAGGAAAAAATACTTTGGTAATGAAATAATCACTCTTTTGTATTTGATTGGTATTTTATTTTTGTATTTTAATTTTAGATTAGTGTTTTTTAAATAGAAAATATAGAAACATATTGTATCAGATATCAAATCAAATGGCATTTATTATGTTTAATAATCATTTTGGTTATTATTATGTTTTACTATTTTGTCTCCATGTTTACTTTGTTCTGTTTCTTTCTTTGTTTTACATGTTAGATGCCTCCTTTAATTCCGAAGGCTGATTCAGATCCTGAACATTGTCGAGTCTCAGCTCAACTTGATGATACTGTGAGTTAATTTTATTTTTGGTAGTTTTCAATTGCAATACAATTCATAGTTAATATATTTTTAACTTTTCGATAAAGTATAGTGTGGGGGAACTTTGTGCGCAGAGCCCCCCGTCTGCCACGGATGAGAATAAAACTACCAAGACATGATCTGCTTGGGGAGGAGAGGTGGTCAGTCTCTCAAAGGAGAAGGACCAAGAGCCCCTTCCTCAATGGGCTTTTATTGGGTTCACAACACACAGGAACACAGGTAAAGTTCATTAATCAATGTCAGGTGGCAAGGATCAAACAATGGATAACATTTCAAAGAAATCTGAGGGCTTAATCTGAGTCATTGTCAGGTAAAGGGGTTGCAAAAACTTTGGGAGATATACTCAGTTCCTCCTCAGACCCTTATCATTTAAATGAGAGCACTCTTAGCAAAGCAGGTTTCACAGGACTTTAGGAATTCTTTCTTATGCCGGATCACCCCGGGGAACCGCTCTGGCCAGCACAGGGCTGAACTGCCCACCGTCATAGTTTCAGGCTTAAGCATATTAGAGCCAGAAAGCAAGAGATAAGGAAGACATCTCCCAGACGGAAATGGGGACTCAGGCTATGTCAGAATAGCCAGAGGGTGAAGATCCATCACCCCCTCTTTGCTGCAGCACCCCCCGCCCCCGCCCCCCAGTCCCTCCATGACAGCCTCCCAAGTGCTCTTGCCTGGCTTAGGTTGCCCCTCCCTTGAGGGGGTCTTACCCATCATTGGCTAACCGACTAAGCACTAGGGGCCAGAGATGGATGAAGCAGAAGCTGGGCTCCTGCCAGGGAGATAAGCTTTGTCTCCTTAGTGGCTCAGGTCCTCATGACAGAACAGACCCAGATGAAACTGGTCTCCTGGGCTCTTATGCAGCCTAGCTATTGTGTGGGGTTTACAGCTTCTGAAACCAGGCTGAATGGTCCCCAACAGTATCGTAATATATATCCATTATTAACGTTCATATATTGTAAGTGTTAAGTTTGATGAATTCTTACAAACTGAACATGCCCATGGGATCAGCACCCTCAACAAGAAACAGATTGTTGCCAGTACCTGAGGAAGCCCCCTGATGCGCTCTTCCTGTCACTGCCCTCCTCTCACCAGGTGATCACTCTCCTAACTTCCACCCTGCTTTTATACTTTGTGTAAATGAGACTATAACGTATGGACTTCTTTTAGTCTGGCCAGTTTTGGTCAACATTGTGATACTCCTTTGCGGTGTTTTGTGTGATTGTAGTTTCTTTGTTATCGTGGTCTACAGTACTCCCATTTTGTAAATATAATGTATTTGTCATATTATGAGTAGTACTCTTAGGAATATGTTTGTTGATGAAAAAAATAAGTACATGTTTCTGTTGGGTCTATACCTAGGAATGGAGTTGCTTGGACAGAGGGTATGCAAAAGCTCAGTTTTAATACGTACTCTCCAATAGTTTCCCAAAGCATTTATTCCACTTCCATTGCCACCAGCAATGCATGAGAACTCCAGTGGTCCACAGTCTGCCAGTGTTGTGTCTTTTTAACTTGAGCTACTTTGAGTTTTGTTTCTGATGTGGATTTTCATTTGTCTGATGATTGTGTGAAATGTTAAACACCTTTTCATATGTTCATTGGCTACTTGGGCATCTTGTCTTCTGTGTCTAGTGCTTGCCCCCATTTTTCTGTTGGCTTGGTTGCCTTTGTCTTTTGATTAGTAAGAGTGCTTTTATAATTGGAATAATGGTTCTGTGTCAGATGTAAGTATTTGTGTATTGCAAATATCTTCTTTGTGTGCTTTTGTCCTCTGTATATACTATTTGCGCCTGTTGAAAGGTCACAGAGATATTTGGTTTTCTCTATTTTTTTTTGTTTGTTTTACCACCCTAAAATTTAGATTTGGCATTCACCTAGAATTGATTTTTATTTATGTAATAAATTAGGGGTCCAGTTGTCCAAGCACCACTTACTGAGAAGGCCCTCTTTTCCCCAGTTACTGTGTTTCTTCTTTGTCACAAATCAGATTATTGTATCAGGTTGGCCAAAACGTCCATTTAGTTTTTTCCATAAAATAAATGACACATTTTTCGTTTTTACCAGTAACTTTATTGATATGGATATTGAGTATGTTGGCTATCTCTTGCTATTGGCTTCTAGTGGGTAGAGGCCAGGGGTGCTGCTAAACATCTTCCAATGCATAATATAGCTCCACAGCAAAGAATTATTTGGCCAAAATGCCAATAGAACCAAGAAACTTTGCAAAGCACTTCTGACATGTTTGATTAGTCACAGCAGCTTCTCTGTACACTGCACAAATCTTTCTTTGTGTTTCAGTTTTACCTTTCTTGAAACAATAAAGCTAAATACACTAAAAATGTTGCATGTTTTTTCCATCTTCAATATTAAAATGGCTGCAGAAAAATTCACCAATTTTGATTTTTTTTAAATGTATGCTGGTATGACAGCTGATCCAATAAATGTAACAAAATTGTTTCAAAATGAAGTTAAAGACAACTAAGCACTACTAGAGTCATAGTACAGAAAAAATTGAATGGACTTTTTGAATATATGTTTGGGTCTGGACTCAATATTCTGTTCTATTAGTCATAAAGTTACAATTATCTCCCCTTAGTTTCTTGTGAAATTTCTTTATGATAAACTTTAAAAAATGTAATATTTTTAATTGTTTTTCAGGAATATTTTAGAATGTTTTATTATGAGTTGTGCTGTGTAATATCCACAACATCATACCTTTTGTTAAGGGTTTTTACAGTTTAACCTTTTATTAAATTGTCAAGTGGCACCAAACTTGAATATACTTGATCAGAGGATAGAACAGCATTTAGCCTCAGTAAATGAATGTGCCTCTCCTCACCTCTCTCCTATGCTCCCCTCCCCTTGGTTACCCTCTGAGCTTCCAGTGTGTGAAAGGGAGGGTGCACTAAGAGAGTGTGTAAAACATGACAGTGAAAAATAACTCATTCTGTTTTCTCAGTATTTGAATTACGATACTGGTGAAGAAATAATCAGAAAGAGTATCTTAGTGATGAAAGAGTTCTACACTTTCTGACAATTATATGCAGTTTGTCATAGTTCCGAACCTGTGCCTGTTTGGGCTTTATATATATTTTTTTGCACCAAAGCATTCTGGTTGTCTTCTGTTACTTTTATATCGCTAATCAAATATTCCCATTATAAAAGTGTTCAAGTTTTTACTTGTTAAATGTTAAAATTCTAGTTTAGTGAAATACGTCTTATGTAATGTTAACTTAGCTATGTACTAGATTTTATTCAGTTCTTTTCCCTGAAAAGATCTAAAAACATACAACTCACTGACCAAGCAAAGCACATTATTCTGGGTAGACTGTGTTTTTTGTATTAAATAAAGAGACGGTTGAGTATATTTTGTTCTTTTGAAAAAGCTGCCCCAGGAAATAGGCAAAGGGGTTAGTATCTGCCTTATCAAACTAGTGCGGTCCCTACTAAAAATAAAAAAGCCAAATCATCCTTCCCCAAGGTCATCATGAGTCCACTTTGAGAAATTTTTTTCATTATGGTTGTGGGATTTGCTGTCCATATAGGGCTGTAAAATTCTGCGTTCTGTCAAAATAACTGTTAAAAAGGTCTTTTCTAAATTAGAATGAAATGTCAGATTATGAAAGCTATAGTATAACTTGTTCTCTGACCTGCGAAGTAGTAGCAATCATGTTGTAAAAGTATCCATTTATGGTAGATAGGTAACTCAGATGGACATAGCTTATTTCTTCTCATGTTTTGTCAGGTGGATGACAATATTCCACTAAGGGTAATGTTGCTTCTCATGGATGAAGTGTTCGACTTAAAAGAGAGGAATCAGTGGTTGCGAAGAAATATAAAAAACCTACTTCAACAGCTTATTAGAGCCACATATGGTGATACAATTAATAGGTACCACATTTTTTTATTCTTTGTTTTTCCACTTAGAGCTGATCTTACTTAGCTTGTAAACATTTACTTCTGGAAATGGATTGTTCAACCTTTACAGGCGAATTTCCTTCTCTGGGCCTTTTAATAGCATTATTAAAGCAGTCTGTTTCTCTTAGAGATAATTCACATACAAATTGAGTTGCTTACTGCATGAAAGTAGTGATTATTTTATTCACCTTGTAAAATTTTAACCTTACTCATTTAAATCCCTTTACTTTCAGAAAAATAGTTGACCATGTTGATTGGATGACCTCACCTGAGCAAGTAGCGGACTTAGTGAAACGTTTCAGGTATGTCTTAGGACAGTCACTTCCAGGTGGTACAGAGTTTAGCATCATTACCACTGATGGACTTTGCTTCGCTTTTCTTCTGGGCCATAAAGTTAGTTTTAGTTATCACCGATGAGCAAAAAGACTTGTAAGAATTATAAAAACATTTTGTACATGGGCCTATTGATCTTTGTTTTTTTTAAAACTAGAATAGAGAGTATAGAAGAAAAATTATAAGAGGTTACATTTTATCACAGTGAAGTGGCTTTGAAATAACTGAAATGTTTATAAGAGGTTACATTTTATCACAGTAAAGTGGCTTTAAAATAATTGAAATGTTAGTGTAGACAAGGCATTGTCATATAATCAAATACCTAGTACTAGGGTTTAATTTTTCTCACTTGTATTTGCTAGCCTTGATTTTTAAATGCAAAATTAAAAAAAAATATATGTATATCTCTGGCCACAGTTTAATTTTTTAACCATTTGAACCTCTGAAAAGAGTACAGATGAGGAGCAATGATACTCCAGTTTATATGTTCATCCTACAGAAATATTCTGAGCTCCTCCCCTGTGCCTCGAGCTCTGTCTGTAGCCAGTTATAGCTCCTTCAGGAGAGCACCATGCAGCGGAGAAATAGACTGTGTTTCTAGGCGTGAGGGATAATCCGAGCAGAAATATTCACGGCTTCATGCATCTCAGAATAACAGGAGCAGGAGGGAACTATTGGTATTGAGCACTGTTTGCTTGCTACTATGCCAGCTACTTTAGGTACACTTCCTGATTTTATGTTTCACCAGATAGGGATTTTTGTCTACATTTTGTTATGAGGAAATTGAGTGATAGTCGGGTCAAACAGCTTGCCCGAAAGCTCATGTGCTGTAAATAGGGAACCAGGTTTCTCTGATCTGAAGCTGCGTTTTTCCTCACCGTGCCACATCTTTCCAAAAGTGAGACCCCTGCCCTGGCATGGTGATCTCTCTCAGGGTGGGTAAATGATGTTCCTCGGGAGCAGTGGTTCTCAACCTTGACTGCACATTGAAATCACTTGTAAAGCTTTAAAAAGTCCTGGTGCTTGGGTCCATCTCCAGAGAGTCTGACTTAATTAATCTGTTGGAAGACCTGCACATTAAGATTTTTCAAAGCTCTCAGGTGTTCCGAATGTGTAAAGTTAAGAACGACTGCTCTAGGTCGCCTCTCTCCCTCAGAACCAGTTCCCAGATGGAAGCTTAGTTACTGTGCTTCAATTTCTGCTTTTGGCCTCATAAATAAGGAGCAAAATTAACCGTGCTGTGAAAGTGAAGGAGAATGGGTTATATATATGAAGAGAACATGATTGTAATCCATCCAGCTGTAAGGTGCAGGTGCCGAATTTGTTTTATATTGGCTTAATTATATGGGAACTGAGGGAGATTGCATTACCTATATCGAGGATTTTGTGGAGTTGTATTTAGACGAGATGCTCAATTGCACTGAGATGAGGGGCCAACTTTGAGTTGAAATGGATGTGATAGAGTCATTTATATATTCCGTTTTGCTGTCCTTACCATTTGTTAGTATTTAAGTTATTTTAGGACAGAATTCATCTGTTATCTTTCTTGTGTATATCTTTTTACATCTAAAATTGAACCTTGTACTTGATTACTATTTGTTGAATGTCACAGTTATTTAAAATTTCAGAAATATTTACTCTTTCTGTTTTATGTGGAAAATTAGAATAATTCTACCAACTTGTATCATTAGAGAATGAAAATGGTCACAAAATTTATTTGATCTTTTTAAATAGAGATGCCTTTTGGCCAAATGGCATTTTAGCTGAGACTATTCCCTGCAGAGATAAAGGTGTTCGAATGAGAACAAGGGTTGCAGGAAAAACTAAACTGCTTTCAATTATGCCAGGTAAGTGAACGTGTTCAGTAAAAATCTCATTAATTTGTAAGTTCTGAATTTTTGGTACTGAGCATGCTTGTTTGACTATAATAATTACTATTTTATTGCTTAACCACATAGGAGGCAATGATCCAGGCATTTCTCACTTTTTGTTAACTAATTCTCATGACAGTATTGTGAAGCTAGGCATTGTTACTTTTGCAGCTTTATATGTGAGGAAACAGAAACTCAAAAAGGTTAAGTGCATCACCCACCATTCGTAGCTAGTGAATGTTGGGATTCTGACTTAGCTTGAATGACTTAAAAGCCACTGCTTTCAACCACTTGAAAAAGTGCTTTTAACCACTTCACTTTACTGCCTTCAGACATTTTGAGAATAAGTTGATAAATCTGCAACAGATGAAAGGACTAATAAAGAAATCTGAAGGCTGAGGTTTTCAGGAAGAATATTTGTTCTACTTAAGAGAACAAACCAATTCTTCCCAAGAATCCCTTTACTTAGGAACAAATGATTGATCCATTTATTAATCTTTATTAAAAAATGGTCCAGAGAAAGTACCCATAGTGGCATTCTATTGGTCGGATTTGAGTTATTTCCTTAGTGCACTGCTGTCTCGCCAATTTAGATTCACTGTGTCTGTCTTGTCTTAATAAGAGAGGCTACATAATGTAACAAGCAGTTTTGTGCGCCTTGGTGGTTATTCGATTCCTTCTTTGGTTATGAGTACCTTTGACATACCTAGATATCTTCTCTCCACATTTAAATTTCGGATGTAGAGAATCTAAAAGATGTATTTAGGTTCTTGAACATCATATAATGCCTGTTTCTTTTTCTATAATGTAAACCTACATTTTCATCATAGATTTTAATAATCTACTTTCTCTTCTATAAGTTAAGTTGGAAATTTGCCACATGGCTATTAATTCCACCCTATAGACTACACTGTTGCATTTGGAGATAAAAAACAAATTATGGAAATAACATAGAAATATGAAAAGAATAACTTAGAATATTATATAATAAACTATGAAAGTAAACTAGATCATGCTATAAACTGACTCAGTTTTCAACTGGAAGAAACCTAATGTATTTATTCAGTAAATATTTTTGAGAGCTTGTCATGTGCCACACTATTTTTTGCACTAATCTTTGCCTTCTTGGATCTTACATTCTAGTAGGGGACACAGAAAGCAGACAAAACAAATACAGAAAGTACAGTGTGTTTAGAAAGTGGTAAGTGCTGAGGCGACAGAGAGTGCAAGGCGAGGGGAGGGTCAGGTGAGCTGCAGGTGCAGACTGAGTGATCTGGGAAGGCCTCCCCGAGGAGGTGCCACCTGGGTGGAGACATGAAGGCAGATGTGAAAGTGTACATACATACCTGCTCAGTTGTTTTTAGTAAATTCACAAACCGTTTGCTTTTAATCGCGTTGTTCCCCTAGTTGGACACATGCCTTTGAGAAGTTTCCTGTTTCTTTGGAAAGCGCTAAAAAAGGGTGCTGCTGCTGCAGTCCTGACTATGAATAGCAGTAACCACTCATGTTGTTCCCATCCTCAGACAGCTCTGGTGACTTCACGTTGCCTGTGAGGGAACGCCACACTCGCCCGTCCTGGCAGGCACAGCACTGTCAGTTTTCCATTCGTTTCTGCACTTTCTCAACAGGAATCCGAAAATTCAACCACAGGGCACCAACCCCGTTTCCTGAATCTGCCTTGTTTCCTTCCCTTAGTGCTCATTTGCTCACTGATGTTTTCTCCACAAAAGCCAGTCCTTCATCTGTTTATCCCTATCAAAATCCTGCCCACGCAGCAAAGCCCACTGCAGTTGCTACTTCCTTGAAGGGTACCTTTCCTTATATTCTTGTGTAGAATCCCCCCATGTACATCTTTATACTTTTAGTATTTTAGTGGCACTTTACTGTGTCACAGGTCTTCGAAATCACAGATCAGCTGTCACACATCATTTCCTTATAGCAGATTTCTCACTGTGTATTACACATTTAAGAGTATTTGTGTGATGTTTTAGGATTCACAGATTACTTTTATATTATCTTATTAAAGCCTTATAAATCGTTACAGTTATACGAATATTGGTTATTATAAATCCCCATTTTACAGATGAAGAAGCAAACTCTGTAGGGAAATGTCATACAGGTGTTAAGGGACAGGATTGGAATTCTAATGTGGGGTTTCTGAGTCAGGATTCTGCTTCTTTGTCTTGCGCTGTCTTGTCTCCCGGGATCTGTTGCGTAAGTGACGGACGCACTCGTACACACAATGTGTAGAATTTAAATCTCAGTTACAATGCACAGCTGAAACACATTAACTGAATACTTGCTGTGTATCAGTTGCTCTGCCGAGCACTTTACATATTTACGTGATTTAACTTGGAGCATAGCTTATGCCTGGTGTTTCCTCTCTTCGAGTAATGAGTTATGTTTATTCTCCCCCATTTAGATGAACTGAAGCACATTATTGGGGCTGAGACAACACGGAAAGGTATTCTTCGTGTTTTTGAAATGTTTCAGCACAACCAATTAAATAGAAGAATGGTTTATGTCTTTTTGGAAGGCTTTTTGGAAACCTTATTTCCACAGTATAAATTCCGTGAACTTTTCAACAAACTGCATTCACGGTCAAAGCAGATGCAAAAATATAAACAGAAACTTCAAACAACTCAAGCGCCTTCTTTACAGAAAAGGTGACACTCCAATCTATGAAGCTGGTGTTCATTTTGTCCAGAACTAGTGGGTTGGACAGACCTTCTGGGGCTTAACTCATACACCGCTGTGTCTGCACCAGTCTCTTAACGTCTCAGTAGATTATCAGTACATCCACACGACTGTGGTTCTCCTCATCCTCGTCCGTCATCCAGCCACTACCAAGAGAGTCGCCGTGTCTTAAATGATTTGGTGCATATTTTTGCAACATTGAGAGGATACTGCCCCCATCTCAAGCAAGAATGATGTCGGTCTCTTTTGTTTCAGACTAATCAGCATTCTCCAGCAATGACAAAGTGCCAGAGTGTGTGTATGAGAGCTAAGGAAAGCACAGAACAACGGTTCACAGATAACTTGGCTAATTTGTTTAACAGTGGGAGACTGTGCAATGTACGATTTGGAGGGATTTGTTTTGCATAATGATTTTATAGGTCTCTGTCGGCATTTTGATGTGTCGTAGATTAGTGAGGTGAAAGATCTTTGCAACATCAATTTTGGGTGTGGAGAAAGTGACAGAATGCCCTTAAAGTGTGAAGTAACCTTATACCCAAATTACAGTTCTGTGACATAAAATAAAACCTAGTAGAAAATAAAACCAATCAAAAACAGAACGCGATTGGATTTGTTTATTGGTTTAAAACAATTTTTAATTGATTCTTATGTGCTTTAAGGGCTCTTATTTTGCTTTTATGGTACTCAATCTATGTTTTTTGTTTTTAGTTTTGTTTTTTCGCATTCTGTGTGCAAAAAGAAGCATATGGTGGCTGTTATTTAAGTTTCAAAATTGCAGTTTATCTTTAAGAGATTACTGTTTATATGGTAGGGGTATAATTTGTTGAAAGAATTGCCAAATAAATTCTGTGCTTCTAAAAATATGAAAATTTAAAAGAAAACAGTACTCTATTGAAAGTTACCATATGATAATTTTAAAGTGTGTGATCTAGACATACTATAGGTGATTGCAAAAATAGCAAATTAAAGGATTAAATGAGCTTATTAGTCATATGTAAACATACAAATTCCTAATTCTATTATAGTGTACATATATGAAAATAATGAAAACAGAAGTATAATATTTTTTAAAATATGCTCTTATTTATATTTTGCATAATGTAAACTTCTACTAAATAAAGCAAGTTGGCAAAACCCCTCAGTGTATACATTTAAGTCCCTAAAATAATTTTGTATCAATGACAACGAAATACCTTTTCCAGTTTTGGAGCCTCCGCATTTCCTATAGTTTTCTCATTTTCCATGTGTCCGTCTTTGAAGTCTTTGTATTGCTTGTATGCATAGTTTTAAATATTTCCACTGATTAAGGGTTTGAATGTGTCAGCATTTTTTGTTTTAGAAATATTTAACACTAAAACCTTAAAATAGTGAAGCTATTTATCAGACCACTGAGCCAAGATCCTGGTATTAAAAGATATGTCTGGGTGCTTAAGACAAAGGGACAAAGTATTGGTATCCCGGTTATTTGGGAGCTTTAAGATTGGAACAAGATATTATTGTCTTGTTTTCACTTAAATCCTACTTAAAGAGTGAGCCTAATAACAGAATAAAGCCTTCCTTTAAAGCTTTATAATAATCATATTTATTATAATGCTGGTGTGCATACTTGCAGTATGCATATGTTCAGCATGTGTTGCATGTCTTCAGAATTACATGAATGAAATCCCTTTCATTGCAACTTGCAAAAGAGAAAAGTTCCCCATCGACTCTGGTGGAAGAAGAATATTTCTTCCTTTCAGTGCGTCTCCCCGCTCTGGTCCCTCTCCATGCCCAGGCTTGAAAAGTGAGGCCGTGTGAAACACGTCTGTCAAAAGCATCAGCATGGCCATAAGTGCAATGACTTTCAGATACACCCCTGCCCAGTTCAAGTATACTTTTGACATAAATAATCTAAGGGTAAACAATTCACATCCGAGTCTAGCGTGTACATGCGAAAAAACGTTTCTAGGTAATGTGAGGAACGCCGGCCATCAGCCAGGGAGAGAAACGTCATGTAAGATTACAAATTTTCGTAACAGAGCCCTGCAACGTTAACTGCATCATACCAAAAAATAGCTGAGTAAATGGGTTTTTAAAATAATTTTTGTTTAAAAGAGTTTATATTTCAAAAGCAGAAATGTCCAGTGGTGGTCTGTGTAAGCGGTTGTGCATCTTTGTGCACATCTGTGTTTCACATCAGAGAGAGCCTTGGTCGTGGTAAATCAGGCTTTTGAATGACTTGGTCAAGCTGTGTTTAAAATATTTAACCCATAAGTCAAGTACAGTGTACTATGTTTAATAAAGTTATTACAATCTAATGCATTTATTATTACATATATGAATATATGTGAAGAGGCTTTATGTCTTCTAATATTTGATTTTTGAATGTGTTTTTTAAGTCAGTGGTGCCTTTAGGCAAAAACCTTCAAAATTAATCATTCTTTGGGTTTTATGATTTTCAGGTAACAAACTATTTGGAAACCATCACTACTAACTTTTAATGGTTCCTTCACCTAAAATCTTTGGTTGTATGATTTAAATATAGCACTTAGATGGGCATTTCCTAGAATTAGGGTGTTCTGAATAGTTGCTGGAAATAATTGTGCCATTGTACAATGGATGCACTTGGTTAGCCTTAATTTTTTTAAAAAGAAAAAACATTTAAAAGTTTCTTGACTATTTCACTTTGCTCATTTTAAGTTTGTGCTGCCAGTGTTTGGGGAAAAAAAAATCAAACAGTCAAGCACTACTAGAAAGTGTACTGATTTTTTAAAAATTAAGATCAACATAAATTTCTCAACCTAAAAATTTTAGTTTTGTGCAATATTTTCATTTAATGCATGTGTATTTGCGTACTTGTAAAATAAATGAATTTTAATGTTTCGAGATCTAGTTTAAACTGTCTTCTTAACAACCTACATTCCGTTGTTGCTGCATCCTTTCATTTAAGGACTTGTTTTAAAAGTCTTTTTTGTCACTCCTTGTACAATTCTTTTGTTATTAGTAAAGTTTGCTTATAGGAGCATGACTCCTGTATTACAAGGGAAAAGTATAAAGAGCACATCTTAGGACTGTAATTGTTAAAAGATAACTTGTGCATATCATTGTACAGTAAGTGTCAACTGTGTGCCTAATTATTCTACCAGTACTTTCCTCTTTTAACGAAGAAGGAACAGCAGTCAGAATGTCAGCTATTTTTATGGAACTAAAAAGAAAAAATTTTATTTGGTTTGTGTTATGTTCTGTCCATTAGAAAATACTAATAAAGTATTAACAAGCCTTTTTGTTCAATTTATTTTGTAGTCATGTATTTTTATTACTTTAAGAAATGCGTGCTCAGCGGTATTATTTTTCATGTCTCTCTGTATTTTCCTTTGTTTTCATTTTGGAAATCAAGCAGTGCAAGTTCCAGGTGATAGATGAGTTCTTGAGTGATTACTGACTTACAACTAACCGAATTAATTTTCCTTTTCTGGGGCAAGTAATTTACCACCATAGTGTTAAAGAAACTTCATACTTCCCTGTCATTCAGAATTATAGTTTCCTTATAGAAAGATCTATGATAATCCATTAACAATTTTTACTTGATCTCATTTTTAGCTGATAGTCTGCCTGATATTTTAGACATTGCAGTTCTAACAGCTGTTACTCCGCAATGTAGCTGTATCTGGTTGGTCATAATGTTTGCAACCTTCTTGGATGTGTATCCACAGACTTCTCAGACATCATATGCGATGACTGCTCCCCTACCAGGGACAGGCATTGTATTTCTCAAAATGCATACTGTGAAATGTTCACCCCTCTCAGATGTTCTTGGAAGGATAATTTTATACTTTTATGTAACTTATGTAAATCTACATGCTATCCAAAACCCTAAAATGTTCACAATTCAGATGAGTATATCAAAGGTTCTGAAAAGTTCTATAATAAGTAAATCTGTTCATTTACGTAACTTCCAAAACTTAGTTAACCATGGAACCTTTTGTCATAAAATAATAGCTTGAGGATAATGTTCCTAAGGAATGTGGTTTGAAAAGAATCTTAGTAAGGGAGAAGTAAAAGGTGAAGCATCTTTAATTAGGGAATATAAACTCTCTAGACAGAAAAACCGGTGGATTTGGGACACAAAGGTTTATTTTATTTATTGCCTATCTTTCCCATGGAAAGTTCAGTTATATATACTGGAAGAAAAAGAATATGAAGAATTAACGGCTGATAATATAGTAGATATTAGGACTGCATTCAGCCATTGGTACCAGAATAATGAACTCGGGGACAATAGCGTATGTCTTATAAAAAGTGGGAAAGATACTTGCCGAGGACCTTGCACATGGGATCAAAAAAGAGGTAACTAGGAAATGCAGGGGCAGAGGGATGTAATACTGCACAGTTCAGTTTTTAAACTGTATGCCAGGCATTGACCTCTACATAATGGCGGATACTATTTTTGATCTAGGGAGAATTGCAGCAGCTGAGAGCCTAGTACTTGCCAAGAAAAAAATGAGTAGAATGAAAATCATACTCAGCAACTTATGTCTATCTACCAATGCAGTGTATGAGAAATGTATGAAACATGATATTTTAAGCTGGTAAATATGACCTTTCACGTATCATCAGGTGGAATAAAACAGTAGGGCTATCTTCTGGAAGTGCTCAAGACCACTCCCTGGGCGCATCACGAGGAGACTACAGGACAGCTAGAGTCATACTACAGCTAAGAACTGTTACAGCAAAAAGATACAGAACATCAAGCGGAGAGGGTGCAGAGGGCGAACTCTGAGGGCAGCCAAGCTCGAGCTTCCACGGTTCTCCCAGTGGAATCTCTCAGGATACCCTTACCCCAGCAATGAGCGGTGGCAACGTGTGAAATGCTGCCGACCAGGCGGGCTCGGTCAGGACTGCCTATAATGTTTATAGGAGGCCGGTCATGTAGGCACCCTCTGCATGACACACAGCAAGATTCCGGCCTCTCAGAAGATAAGCATGCCTTTTGCATAAACCATATATATTTTGTACAAACAACTTGGACATAGTGAGCCACTTTTCTCATTTCGAGGAATGTAGGAATACTGAAGTATAAGTCCTTGGATACCTGAGAACAGGGTCCAACCTTGTATGCAAACCCTTCCCAGGACAGCAGTCCTACCTGCTGAGTTAACTCTTTTCTGTACAACTATATACCTTGATGCAAAGAAATGGCTAATAGAAAGTGTTGAGTTGCACTGAAGGCCAATGAGATTTATCCCTGTGTCGAAGCCTCCGTACCTGGAAATAGAAACATGGCAGAAAGAATTTAGATGTAGATAAAAGAGAAAAAAGATATATTGATATGGATATATAAGAAGCCAGAGAAACAGATTCTTGTGTTTCCAATAAAGGTTCCCATAGCATACAACCTTTTGGTGTGTGGATACTATTATCTTTAGCTTATAGACGCGAAAAGTCAGGCACACTGGTTGAGTCCATTATCCAAAGTTTCAGAATGAGTAAGTCTGGGTGTCAAATTCATTTTCATCGGGGGCCACATCAGCCTCACGGTGGCCTTCAAAGAATCAAATGTAATTTCAACTCCTTAACAGTTAAGGAGTAGTTACATGTATACAGTCCTAAAATTATTTTGGCCCTTTGAAGGTAACCACGAGACTGCTGTGGCCTCCGGTGAAAATGCATGGACATCCCTGGGGTAAGTGAGGCTGAAAACTCAACCCAGGTGGTCTGACTCGAGCTTCTACGCCAGTTTCTCAGTGGCAGCACTGTTGACACGGGGCTGCACCATTTGTGGGGTGGGGGTGGGGGGCCATCCTGTGTGTTACAGTGTATTTAGTAGCATCTTCAGGTTCTATCTACTAGGTAATACCAACAGCACCACCCTCCACCCCTGACTGTGACACCCCTGACTGAAGAACACGTCTTCAGATGTGGCCAAATGATGTCCGGGGCAAAACTGTCTCAGTTGACAACCACTAATCTCTGCTCTCAATCACAAAAACAAGATAAAGTAGAGACTGAAGACTTTAATTGTGGACACCTGTGTCTTTTCTCTGTCAGCAAACACCTGACACTTGTGGCTTGCCTGGTATGGGAGAGTGTCAATTGAATGTCTACTCTGTCTTAGGAGGGGGAAGGTATAGAACCAAATATTTTACCTTGGCTTTGTTTAAGTGAGCATCTCATAGTTGAGGAGGGGCTTGGGGAAGAGAAGGACTTTGCAATGTGAGATAAATAAGAAAAACAGTTTTTTTTTTTTCTTGGAAGATGGAACATAAATGATTCAATGGCAAGTTGCTGCTTTACTCTCATGACTAGGCTGCTAAGTCAGTAACATTGGTACTTGGGGGATATTTGCCTTTCAGGTAACTCTTGTCCTTTTTATATTTTGTGAGCCAGTCGGTTTAAAGCCCGAAGATTCCCTTTCAGTCCTCTCTGCAGGTGAACACCTTTCCTAAGCGCTCTTGTTCCTCAGTTTGCCTTTGACAGGTGGACGAGCCCCCAGGATGGCCAGGTGACTCAACTTCTGCACTGATTTGGCCTGCAGGCGTGAACCTGGTTCACAAGTAAGCTTGAACCCTTGCTGACTCTTCCGTTTTTCCCCCTCTGGTTCTTTTCGTGGGTCGTGGGCAAATCTGGTTCTGCTTTTGATTAGCGCACAGCTGCTTTATAACTCCACTGGTGGGAGCAGTGCTGGGAAGCTGATTTTTGTGGTCTGACCTTCTGATTCTCTCTCCACCGGGCATTTGTCTCTCTGTTTGCCTGTTTGAGGGCTCTTGGTGTCTACTGGTGTTTCAGATTGGGCTCAGTCAGGCCGGTGGTTGGTCTCACCTGTGGGATTACGAAGGCGGTCATGCTGCAGCCCACACCCGTGATGGTTTCTCCTGCCACAGGTGGAATGCTCCATGTCGTTTGTCTGATTTACACAGAACTACATTCTAAAAAAAAAATCAAGGAAAACTGTTTTCGCCTGCAGGACAGAAAGCGGCTCCCTGTAATCTGTGTCTCTGGCCTTCCTCCCCGAAGCTGCTACAACAAATTGGTGAGTTTTGTTCTTTATTTTTGATTCATGGATGAAGTTGTACAAGTGAGCCTGTTACCTCTTTCTCTGTGTGTGGGTCTTTGTGTGCGTACGTAGAAAAAAAAATAAGCCTTTTCTCTCCTTGTAACAAAAGTAATTAGCCTTTTACAAATGGTTTGTTAATAACTGTTTGTGGCTCGTGTTCACCTACTTTATTGTCTCTCAACTTCTGGAAATTAATTGAGCATAAAAACTGATTATTTATATGCACTACTGGGGATATCTAATTCAAATATACAGATTTACCAACAAATAAGAAAAAGTTGGAATCAGTTTCTTCTGGTTTTAGAGTAAGAGTTGAGACTTAAGAATGCTCCTCATTTTATAGTTCTATGGATGAGTGTGTATGTGGTGTGGGGCTGCAGATGGGAGGGGGAAGGAGACCGGACGTGCAGGGGGCTTCAGGACTTCCTCTGCAATCTGGGGGTGCTGAGCAGCCCGGCTTTTTTTCTCAACTCTTTAAAAACAAATGGAACATCACAGTGAACCAGATGAAGATAGGAGAAAGAGCCTTGTGTTCAAAACAAAACAAAATTCACACACGTGTGTAATAGGAAGAACTCCAACACTAAATTCTTTCAGAGTTCTCACGCTTGCCCAGGAATTGGATAAAATTCTTTTATTATATGGATATGAAGTACTTTATAAATGTGTTGATAGACACATGTGATGCCTCTGCTTATCTCCTAATTTATAATAAATTGGGCTATAACATCTCTTAAATTTAATGAAGCTCCTATTTTGAATGCGTAAATAGACTAAATGGGACTTTTAAGTTCAAATTTTTTAATTTGAAATAAAAGAACCAAATAATTTTCAGAGAGAAAGGAAAAAAAAAATCCAATGAGCCAGTTTTAAGGAAACTCAAATACTTACTGAAGCAGATCGGCGAGAAAAGTTAGCCATTCCCTAAGTGTCCTGATTGCTAGGATACATGATAAACAAAGGCGTCCACGTGTTATCAATTCACAAGAAGAAAAATGCTAAGACCTCATTAGGTATATAATTAGACATGTAAATACAGAAAATATTCAGATAAAATTACTAAACAAAGGGAATACTTGGACAAATTAATTTTAGTAATTTTGGTTTAAAACAGCTAAATGCCTTTGCCCTAGTGTGAGAAGCAATAACACCGTAAAGTTTCTGATTCCCACACAACTGGACTGTGTTTCCCCGTGGAAAGCCTCATCCTCCAAATGCCGTAAATTTCCTATACTGATTCAATGGATCGTGTAAGTTATCTTTATCTCCACAAAGCATTTAAAATTGTGTAAATGTACAATTGTGTTTGACTAAATCAATCATTTTTAACTTGGGGTGGCTTTACCCCTCATGGGACACTTAGGAATTTCTGGAAATTTTTGATTGTCAACATTGGAGAGGTTACTCCTCGAATCTTAAAGAGCAGCTGCCAGGCCCTGGCTGGTGTGGCTCCGTGGATTGAGGGCGGGCTGCAAACCAAAGGGTTGCCAGTTAGATTCCCAGTCAGGGCACATGCCTGGGCTGTGAGCCAGGTCCCCTAAGGAGGTCTTAGCATTTTTCTTCTTGTTAACTGATAACATGTATTCTAGATGGAGAATTTGTTTCTTACCTTGTATTCTAGATGGAGGGGGCGAGTCAGAGGCAAACCGCACACTGATGTTTCTCCCCCTCTCTAAAAATAAATAAATAAAATCTTTAGAAGAGGGGGAAAAAAAGAGCAAAGGACAGGGCACCGCTAAACATCCCACAGACCCCACCCACAGCAAAGAACTATCTGGTCCAACATGCCAATAGCACTGAGGTTGCAAAATCCTGAACCAAAAGAAATTATTATGGCTCTATAAAAAAGGATTTTTTTTGCCCTGGCTGGTGTAGCTCAGTGGATTGAGCGCGGGCCTGCGAACCAGAGGATCGCGGTTTGATTCCCAGTCAGGGCACATGCCTGGGTTGCAGGCCAGTTCCCAGCAGGGGACACACGAGAGGCAACCACACATTGATATTTCTCTCCCTCTCTCCTACCCTTCCCCTCTAAATAAAAAATAAATAAATAAATAAATAAAAATAAAAAAGGATTTTTTTCTTCTGATGCTACAAATTATAAGACAATGTACATAGTTATTGCATTTACAATGCCTGTGTAGAGAAATTGTTATGTCTTCGAACTTCATTTATGCTGTTGAGTATATCAATGACTCGTCGTTTTTCTTGTAAATAATATCCCACATAAGGGGTGTACCCAATTGTTTCATCTACTCACCAGGTGGAGGACTTGGGTTATTTTAGGATTTTGGTAATTATGAATGTTCAGTTGTTGTGTAATAAAGAACATGGCCTCCATTCCTGGTTCCTGGGAAGTAGACTCTAAATCCATGGACTTCCCTGAGTAATAGGAGTGTCTTAGTTACTTACTCATGAGCCCCTGAGTTTATGTTCATGAGATGAGTTGACTTAGGATACCAATGCCAGCTGGTCAGTCCATCAGCCTTATTTGTGATTAAAAGTTGGGGACTTTGGGCCAGCCAACCTCTGGGGAGGGGAGGAGTCCTGGAGATGGAGTTCAAGCACACGTGTGGCCAGTGAGCCAAACAATCCTGTCTGCCTTCAGTGAACCCCAGGGAGAGCTCTGGACGGCAAAGCTCAGGAGAGATTTCTGGCTAGACAATGCATTGCTGGGCCAGTAGCGTGACCACACCATTGTCTCTTCAATTGACTGGTCCTGATTTTTATTCTTTACAGGAAAACTGTAATTGTAATTATAATGCTTTCCTGAATTCTGTGAGTTGTTCTGTGAATTATCAAACCTACAGAGACGATTGTGGGAACCCCTAGATTTGAAGCCAGTTCATCGAATATACAAGTAGCCTAAGTGCGGCTGTCAATCAGACTAAGGGCAGTCACGTTGGAGACTGTGCCTTTAAACTTGTATAATGGGAAGGTAACTGTGAGTGGTTAGTGTTAGAATTGTATTGCCACCAGGTGGTGTCGGAATAAGCATTCATGTTCAAATCTGTGTGTGAATATATGCTTTCATTCTCTTGGGCAAATTTCTAAGAGATTGCCAGGTTGTATAATAAGTATATATTTAATTTTAGTAGAAGATGCCAAACTATTTTACAAAGTGGTTGTAGAATTTTACATTCCCACTAATAAATTATGAGATTTTCATTTGCTGTGCATTTTTTGCCAGCACTTGGTATTACAAGATTTTTTAAAAGTTTATCAATTCTAATAGGCATGCGGTTGTCACTTACGGTGGCTTATACTTGCGTTATACTATGGTTGTCACTTATTGTGGCTTATACTCATTACATAACTAATGTTTTGTGCATTTTTATGCTTATTTGCTGTCCTATTACTTCTTTGGCAGAGTATGTGCTCAAAATATTTTGCTCAGTTCTTGAGCTGTTTGTTTTCTTATTAATGAGTTCTGAGAGTTCTTTATGTATTCTGGAAACACATTTTTTAGCAGATGTGTGTTTTGCAGCGGTTTTCTCCCAGTAGCTTATCTTTAATTTCCTTAGCAGTGACTTTCAAAGAACAGGAGTTTTAAATTTTGAAGAGGTGCAATTTATCAATTTTTTATTTTTGATTCTTCTGTCTTGTTAAAGAAGACTTTGCTCAACTCAGTACCACAGATATTCCCTTAATGTTTTCTTTCAGAAGTTTTGGTTTGGGGTTTTATCTTTAGGTCTGCAGTCTATCTCAAATTATATAAAGCACAAGGTATGAGTTCTGGCTCCCTTTTTTGTTTGTTTTTACATATTAATAAACAATTCTTGAGCCATTGTTGCAAAGGCTATCCTGGTCCCAGTTCTTGAAATTTGGTCTTATAAGTGCTCTAACTTCTTTTTTAAAATTATATTTTATTGATTATGCTATTTTAGTGGTCCCAATTTTTTTCGCCTTTACCTCCCTCCAACCAGTACCCCTACTCCCTTAGGCGACCATGTTCATGTCCATGTCTCATGTGTATAACATCTTTGGCTGCTCTATTCCCTATACTGTACTTTACATCCCCATACCTATTCTGTAACTACTTATTTGTACTTCTTAATCCTTTACCTCCTCACCCATTCCCCCACACCCCCTCCCACCTGGCAACCATCCAAACACTCTCTGTGTCTATGATTCTATCTCTGTTCTTCTTGTTTGCTTAGTTTGTTTTTAAGATTCAATTATTGATACACATTTATTGCCATTTTATTATTCATAGTTTTGATCTTTTTCTTAAATAAGTCCCTTTAGCATTTCATATAATAATGGTTCGGTGATGATGAAGTCCTTTAGTTTTTTCTGGTCTGGGAAGCTCTTTATCTGCCCTCCCATTCTAAATGATAGCTCTGCTGGGTAGCACAGTCTTGGCGCTAGCTCCCTGCTTTTCATGACTTTGAATATTTCTTGCCAGTCCCTTTTAGCCTACAAAGTTTCTTTTGAGAAATCAGCCGACAGTCTTATAAGAACTCCCCTGTAGATAAATATCTGCTTTTCTGTTGCTGCTTTTAAGGTTCTCTCTTTATCTTTAATTTTGGCATTTTAATTATGTTGTGTCTTGGAGTGGGCCTCTTTGCATCTGTCTTGTTTGGGACTCTCTATGCTTCCTGAATTTGCATGTCTATTTCTTTCACCAAATTAAGGAAGTTTCCTTGCATTATTTTTTTCAAATAGATTTCCAATTTCTTGCTCTTTCTCTTCTCCTTCTGGCACTTTCTCTTCTTGTGTTCTGGTTGGTTGTTTTTTGCTTCTTTATGTTCTAAATCATTGATTTGATTCTCAGCTTCATCCACTCTAATGTTTCCCTGCAAATTGTTCTTTATTTCAATCAGTGTATCCGTCATTTTTGACTGGATATTTTTTATGCTGCTGAGTTCCTCACTAAATCCCTTGAGCATTTTTATAATCAGTGTTTTGTACTCTATATCTGATAGATTGCTTATCTCCATTTTGTTTAGTTCTTTTTCTGGAGTTTTAATTTGTTCTTTCATTTAGGCCATGTTTCTTTGTCTCCTCATTTTGGCAGCCTTCCTATCTTTTTTTTCTGTGTATTAGGTAGAGTTGCTATGACTCCCTGTCTTGGTAATGTGCCCTAATGTAGTAGGTATTTGTTCTGTAGGGTCCAATGGCACATTCTACCCTATCACCCAAGCTGGGTACTCAAGGTTCACCCTTTGTGTGGGCTGACTACACCCTATTTTTGTAGGTGAGCCTTGATTGCCGTTGGCAGGTCCTTGGGAGGGATTTACCCAGGTGAGTCAGCTGCAAGGACTTGGTTGTGACCACTTACCACCAACCTCCACCCTCCATGGAGCATCAACTATACAGGGGCAAGGTGGTGGTGCTCCAATTTGATCTATAGCTGTCCAGTGGGTGCACAGGCCAGAGGTCTCCCAGATGGCAGAGGCCAAGGTCAGCCCCCACCTGTGTTTTGCCCAGTGCCACCCGCCTGAGCTATAAAGCAATCTGAGGTGGCTGCTACTTGTGCTGGGCTTGGAGATTCCCAGGTGAAGCTGAGCTGTGAATCTAGGCTGGCTGCTGCTAATGCTGGGCCCAGGGCCACTTGGCAAGAAGTATGGAGGCTGGGGCCTCACTGAGGCTGGCTGTTGCTTATTTGAGAGGATTTACGAAGTCGTGAAGCAGGAGCCAAGAGACCAGTCACTTATTGAAAAGCAACTTGGGTGGGCCTATAAGTTGGGTGGGACAGAGTCTCTATGGATCGTCAGGGTAGGGCAGACAGTGTTAGCAAGGTTGATGGAGTCTCAGATGTGGCACCAGCCTGCCAGCTCTGTGGCTCCATGTTGGAAGGATTCAGAAAAGGGACAACAGCCTGTACCTGCCTTTCTGTCTGGGAGAAAGCCGTCCCCCAGTTCTTTCCTTGATGCCAGACACTTCAGTTTCTCCCTGAATGCCACTGGTGCCTTCCAAGATGCTACCCCGTTGCTGGAGCTCAGAGGGAGTGGGTCTGAGTAAGTCCATGTGTGGATTTTTTAAGAGGAACTGCTTGGGACTCAAGAAGTTCCTTCTACCAACTCAACCACCTCTGGATTTTTGCCACCAGAAGTTATAGGGGCTTAACTTCCTGGCCCTGGAATCCTGAGCTGGGGGTTCTTGTATGGGGCTGGGATTCCTTGCTCCCAAAATATCCTTCCCAAATTTTTATCCACCACGAGTGAATGTGGTACCAGCCCATTCCCTATCTCTCTCCTCCTAACCAGTATGGATGGATATGCTTTCTTTAATTCCATAGTTGTCAGACTTCCTTTTAACTCAGTTTCTGACCATTCTGAGTGGTGGTGGTTCTGTAGTTTAGATGTGATTTTGTGAGGAGGCGAGCCATGTCTGCCTATGGGGTCATCTTAACCAGAAGCCTGGAAATCTCCTTTAACTTGGTGTTGTTTTTTCAAAATACTTTTCGCTATTTGGGCCCCTTTATATCCCTATACAAATTTCAGAATCATCTTGTCTGCAAAACAAAACAAAAACAAAATACCCTAGGAGGGTTTTGATTGAATTACATTTAATCTATAGCTCCATTTAATGACAATTGCATCTTAATATTGAACTTTCAAATTCATGACTAGGGTATGATTTCTCTACTTGGTGTTCTATAATCTCATTGAATCAATTTTACATATTTTGTTAGATTTAATTGATGTTTCAAGTTTTTCTTTTTGATTGCAAAAGATGCTGTGTTTTAATTTCAATTTCCAATAGCATCACTGGCAGATAGAAATACTCTCTTATATTAACCTTATAGTCTGTGACCTTGCTAAAGTCACTTAAAGATTCCTTGGGATTTTTTGCATAAACAGGCATATCTGTTGAAAAAGACAGTTTTAAATCTTTATTTCCATTCTGTACGCTTCCTCCCCCTCTCTTGCTTTACTTCACTGGCTAGGAACCACAGTATATATTGCTAATCAAGAACAAGGTGAGCAGATATCTTTGCCTTGTTCTTTCACCATTAAGTTTGGAGGTTAGCTGTAGGCTTTTTGTAGATGTTCTCAGACTAAGGGAGTTGCCTTTTATTCCTGTTTTCTGACAGCTTTGATTACAACTGTACATTGAAGCTGTTTACTGTTTTCCTGCATCAGTAGTTATTTTTAGTCTGTTGATATGGTGAATTACATTGCTGATTTTCTAATGTTAAATAAACCTTGCATACCTGGTATTAATCTCAATTGGTCATGATTTATTGTCCTTTTCATATATTGTTGAATTCGAACCACTGTTTTTATGGCTGTGATCATAAAGGATATTAGTCACTGGTTTTCTTTTAATGTCGGGTTTTGATAACGGTAACATAACAGTTTCTAAAGTGAGTTGACAAGGGTTTCCTCTTTTTCTTTAATATATTCTGAAAGAATATGTATAAAATTGGTCTTGTTTCTTCCTAATTGTTAGAACTCATCTGCAAGGCCATTGGAGCCTGGAGTTTTCCTTTGAGGAAAGCTTTGGATGAAAATATAGAACTATTAGGTTATTTTGTCTTCTTGAATAAGCTGTGGTAGCTGAGGTCTTTCAAGGCATATGTGTGTTTCATCTAAGCCTGGATTTCCCAACCAAAGCAGTATTCGGGCAGGATGATGATTGGCTGGGGGTGGGGGGTGCATGATAGGGTGTTTAGCTACCTCCCAGAAGAAACAAAAACGTCTTCCGACACTTTTGCCAAATGTCCTCTGTTGGCTGAGAACCACTGATTTAACTTAACCAAATTCACTGCCATGGTTTTTTTGTAATATTCTCTTATGTTTTAATGTCTAAGATCTATGGGAATTTTCCTTTGTTTATTGGTAATTTGTGTCTTGTTCTCCTTCTCTCCCTCCTCTCTCTTTCATCAGATTGGCTAGCGTTTAATCAATTTAATTCATTTTTGCAAAGGACTACTTTGAGTTTCATCGATTTTCTCTGTGGTTTTTCTGTTTTATTTCTTTATGCTCTTATCTGTACTACTCTGTCCTTCTGCTTAATTTAGGTTTAATTTGTTCTTCCTCTTCTAGTTTTAAGGTGGAAGCTTAGAGCATTGATTTTTGAAACTTTTGCTGTTTTCTAACATAACCTTTCATTACCATAAATTTTCTAACTACCCTTTAGTAGCATCCCACCAATTTGGGATTATTTCTTATTGTCATTCTGTTCAAATGATATTTCATTTCTATTTGACTTTGCCTTTGGCTTATGGGTTACTTAGAAGTACGTTTAACGTCTAAACGTTTGGGGATTTTCCATATACCTGCTATTGATTTCTAGTTTAATTTCATTTTGGTCATAGAACATACTTTATGTATATATAAAACATTATTTTAAATGTAGTGAGGTTTGTTTTGTGGCCCAGAATATGACACGTCTTGGTGAGGTTTTCACATTTACTTGAAAGAGCACGTATTCTGTTGTTATTGGGTGGGATGGTTAATGACTGTTGGCTGGGACCTGTCGATTGGTTGTGGTATTAAGGCCTATGTCTTTATCAATTTTAGTTTGCTGCTTTGTCTTCCGATTACTGAGAGGGGAATGTGAGAATCTCCAATTACAATTGTGAGTCTGTGTTTCCTTTTTGTTCTCTTAGGTTTTGCTTCATATTCTGAAGCTTTGTTCATGTATATATATATATATATATATATATATATATATATATATATATATATATGATTTTTATCTCTCCATAATGCATTGACCCATTTGTTATTGCCTGATGCTTCTCTTTATCCCTGCTAATATTCTTTGTTCGTGTGTCCACTTTGTCTGGTATTAATAAAGGCCTTTGAAAACTGTACTGCAGGCCGCCTGTAGCCCAGGGCTATAATGTGTTGACCCTGCTTAAAATGTTTCTTGTTGACAAGACCTGGTTCAATGTTTTTGTTATTGTTAGTTGCTTAGTTTTTAATCTCTGAATTTTAATTTGGGTACTTAAGTCATTTATATTTACTTTAATAACTAATATGGCTGAATTTCAATTTTTTCACCTTGCCAGTTTTCTATTTTTCTCATTTGTTCTTTATTCCTCTTTCCCTCCTCTTTTGGATTAAGCAATATTTATGATTCCATTTTATATTCTATTAGCTTTTAGCTTTACCTCTTTAAAAAAATTAATGGTTCTTCTAAGATTTCACAAATGTATTAAAGTAATATTATGTTGCTTTATAGTGTAAGAATAGTACAACAATATATTTCCAATTCCCCTCCTATTATCTTATTGTTGTACATTTTATTTTACACATATTATAAGCCCTACGATAAACTGTTAATTATTTTATGTTAGTCAAATATCTCATAAAGTGATTAAAAACAAGAAAAAGTATGATTTATATTTATATCCATTTTTACCATTTATAATGCTTCTTATTTCTTTGTGCAAATCCATTTCCCTCTGGCAATAATACTCCTGCCTGAAAAATTATTTTAACATTCCTTGTGGTACACATCTGTTGCCATTGTGTCCTTTCAGTTTTCGTTGTCTACAAAAGCCTTCATTTCACCTTCCGTTTTGAAGAGTATTTTCATCGTGCATGGAACTCTGGGTTGCCTACCTTTCCCCGTAGTGCTTACGCAGCTCTGCCTGTCAGAAGACCCGTGGTCATCAGGGGTGTGGGAGGAGGGAGGGGAGGGAGGACTGGAGGAAGAAAGGGGATTTTTAGAGCAGAGAAACTGTTCTTTATAAAATAAATGGGAGATACATGCCACTAGGCACATGTCAAAACCCATAAACTGTACAAGAGTAAACCTTAATATGAACTGTGGACTAGAGTTGATGATGTAATTATTAATATATTAATTATTCATGGAATAGGTATATGGAATTCTATACCATCTCTCAATTCTGTGACCCAAAAATCACCAACAAAAATAAAGTCTTTTAATGATTTTTAAAAATGTCATCATTGTTGGTCTCGTGTGGTTTTCTATGAGAAGTCTGAGGTCATTCTTTGTTTCTTTATATACACTGCATAGTTTTTCTGTCTTCAAGATCGTTTCTTTTATCTGCGCTTTACAGCAGTTTGACTAGGATGAGTCTAATTTGTTTGTGTGTGTTATTTTCCTCTTGCTTAGAACAGTTGTCCGACCTTCTTGGAGCTCTGATTTTATGTATTTTATTTTTTTGGAAAATTATCTTCATATATCTTATTTCTTATTCTCCTACTGTTCCTGGGACTCCACTTACACAAACGTTTGTTTGATTGATGCTGTCCTACTTTTGGGGGGATTTGATTCCATTCTTCTTTTTTCCATTGTGTTTAATTCAGGAGAGGATTTGATCGATTCGGCAAACATTCAGTTCAGGGTACTTCTGTTCCAGGGGTGGGGGGGCGGTCAGGGGGGGTGGCGCATCTCAGGACAGACCAGCTGAGAAGTCGGCCGTGGCAGCGCTGTTGGGTGTGCGGCAAGGGGGCTGCAGCCAGTGCTGCCGGCAGGGCGCGAGGTGAGAGCTGATGGAGAGAGGCCCAGTCAGGACGGTCGGCTCCTGTCCGGTGCAAGGCAGGGCAAAGGGGAAAAACAAATCATTCTCCGGGAGAGGGACATTGAAATAATTTTCATATTCCTTTCCTAATTCACAGAAGTACTGGATAGAAGTTTATCTCTGATTGCATAGAAGGACATCCTCTGGGTGTCTGTGTGAGTTTGCAGAGATAGTTCTTTCCATTTTTCCTAGAATGTATATGAGGTAGAAGCAGGAGAGAGTTATCTCTGAGGAGACAGAGGAAAGCCAGAATGATACCTACAGTCATGTACTTAGTAATATACTGAAGATTAGACACCAGGTCTGGGTTCCTGTTACCACAGTATCACGTCCTCCAAAAGTACACTTGTTTGAGGTTGGTACATCAAAGACAGTTTCGGTCTTGACTAGCTGTAGTGAGTCTTAGGCCTTCCTGACTACTGCTCCTATTTGTAATGGACTCGCACTCTATTATGGAGGGAGGCAGCATGCAGTGAGGAGGAAAAACAAAAGAGAAAGGGCCTTGGAATCAGACTCTCGTGGCAAAAGTAGGCGTTGTGTGACCACGGACTCTGGTACCCTGGGCACTGACAAAAGCACTGCGGGGCAGGGGCCAGCGTGAGCCTCAGCGGGGCTCTTTCCTGAATTCAGGGTCTTCCCTGCACAGGTGACTAGCAGGTGGAGGGGCTCTGGGACCCCTCTGCAAGACAGTGTGTCCGTACGGAAGTGAGCGGGGTCTGAATTGAAGCTTGGTCAAAAACTGCCCAAGGGACCTGAAAGGAAGCACAATACTGAGGGCAGCATTTCAAAGAGGGGTCTTCCCAAAATCTCTACAAAAGTGGGAGGCACATGTAACCCAGAGCGTGGCTCAGAGAGGGAGCGGAAAGAAACTCTCTTCCCTCGGGCGCACTGGGGGCTCAGGAGAACAGAGCCCACCCCGGACAGCTGTGACCCGTGGCAAGCAAAGCGCTGACGGACTTGAGACCAGCAGAGCCCCGAGCCCTGGCTCATCCTCTGTGTGGTCCTCTGGGAGTTGAGTTCTTGCTTCCCTAAATCATTTGTTTTTCTTGTGAGCCTTTTCACCTGTTAGGAGTTAGGCTTCATAGACAATGCCCACACATTCTTTCGCAGGATGCCCATTTCTTGGATTAATGCCAAACTCACAGATTCCTCTGGGGAATTTTCTTACGTGGACAGAACAGCATCGAATAGTAAGAGGTAAAGGAATGAACGGTGCTGTTCTCTCAGTCCATCTGCCTGCTGGCACTTAGGGCCACTCTCTCGTCCTGGTGCTCCGAAGGGGTTGGTGACACAGCCTTCAGTTTATGGACTCATCAAATTTATTTCTGGTGAGCTGTAGTCATGGAGATAAATTTACCAAGAGGCAGTTTATAAAGCAGTAACCAGGTACTTTTGCAGCGCATCCTGTAACCCTGGGCTTCAGAGTTGCAGAGGGCTAATAGCAGGCCCTTTCCTGAATAATCACAGTCCTGACTAACGTTTGAAGAATGCTTCACATCTGAAGTGCTTTACATATTTTTGCCTCATGCCATCCTTGGAAAATTCCCATGAGGTATTACTGTTACTATTAATTACCTATATTCTGTAGCCGCAGTAACTGACTGGGATAAGGTACCTAATCTGTGTAAGGTCACACGTAAGGCTTGTGGAGCCAGAATTCCATGCTGCTCTCCATCAGTCTGCCATCTTGCCTCCCAGTAGTCAGGGAAACGCCACTGGCTGCAAAGCCAAGCCTGAACGCAAAGAGACCGGGTTCGGAACTGCAATGGCGACAAATAGCCAGGACCAGAAAACCCACCGCTCACAAGGTGTAAGTCTATGACGTTGGCTAGTTTATGGACATGGGAGCCCTAATATACAACACGGTGAAGTGGATGATTCCTTGACAACTGGGCTGGACACAGGAAATGTAGGACCTCAGTGATGCTGCGTATCCATCAGTGGGCCGGTTTCTCTGAAGTGACAGTTACGGATGTGGGCCCTTTCCTTTGAATGATCAGTTCCCGCTTCCCTCCCGTGATTTAGAAGGAAACTCAGGTGACTTTCAATATGTGCACGACATAGATCTATTGTACTACATACACTCATAAGGATTACACATCAGAACGCCAATTTCAAGAAGAAATGAGATTTGCAAAGTTGTTTCATGTCAGTGTTTCTTTTAATCTCAGAGCAGAAGGCCTGCCTGTTTGTCCTGGGACTCAGCCACGCCGGGAGGACGGGCGGAGCAGGCTGGCCAGGCTGCGTCGGCATGAAGGACTGCGCAGTGGGGTGAGGACGTCACATGTTTTAGATGGAAGAGGGTTCTGAGGACCTCTTCTAAAGGCAGAAGATTAAAGAATGGTAGGCCTCAAGGGAAGATGTCTGTCACTCATTTAGAGGGCCCTACTTCACCGTGAGTTCTGAGGTAAAGGCTATAAGGAAAGATCAGGCCAAAAATTAATCAAGCCCGGATCCTGAGAACACAAGGTGTCAGGAACTTGGGTATCAACACCTAAACACAATCCCTCAGCGTGGGGCTCCCATGTTGGCAACCTCAACACGGAGATGTGACGACGGTGCCTCAGCAGTGTGGTGGGACCTCCTACGGGCAGGAGTCACACTACACGGGAGCCAGAGCAGGCAGGAAGAAGGGGCTGAAGCTAACAGCTCAACCAGAGGACCAGGCCAAGGACCATGGGAGCTGCCTCCTCGGATAATTTAGTGGGTATTTGAGGCCTGTGTGCGTCTACAGCAAGGGCGAGTCGAGCCAGAGGACCTGTCACTAGTGGCTTTCCTGTAACCCAGTGTTTACCTGCTGGCTGTGCTGGCAAAGCTCCCGGTGCAATGGTATGTGAGGCTGTTTCCTGGAAAGATTGCCCTTTGGGGCTCCTACTTGGAGTTCACAATCATCAGGAGCAGGTGAGAGATGCTTTGGACTATGACCAACCAACCACTACTATGACGCAAGCTTGCAACTTCCTAAGGTCTTTCTAATAAAAAGTTCAGACTTAACAAGACATAATCCTCAGACAATAAACTGTAAGAGGTAGGATCTTTCAACCCATACACGGTGTGGGATAGTTGAGCATGTGAGATTGCCAAAACCGTTTCAGTGACAGGTGGTGTTTTTTTCTCTCTTCAGAACATCCAGAGGTTAAAGGGGCATGAAATTGTCCCTACGGCAGCTTAGCTGCTCATCATACACAAAGATGCGAAACTGCTGGAGTCGTGAACAAACGCCCTTTGGCACCTGTTTTAGCCGTCGTGGTCTGTTTTCTCCCCATGGCATTTTACACGTCTAAATTCATTCTGCCACTCGCCCCCTCCCTCCCAGCTGTTCAGGCCGACAGAACACGCACACTCATTCCAACCGTGGTGGTTGGAGTTTGTCGGGAGGCGGGGGCTGAGCCAGGATCATTGGCCAGATCCCATGCGGGTCAAAGTCCAGCTCCCGCCCCATTGTCTGTCCCACTGTGTGCTGGTAACTTAAGACAGGAGTCCTACATGGAGTCTGCACAGTTCAAAAACTGTCAGGAAGTGTCAGCTCCCATTCCACAGGCCTTTCCAGGGCTCTCAAGGGAGTTCGGGTCAGAGTGGCCCACGTGGCAGTCTTGTGATACGGAAAATGTGACACGCTCACCCTACCCCTGAGTGGAGCTGCTATTTTGTTATGCTTTCTGGGGAATATGGGCAGACCTTGGGAGCCAACAGCAGACACACACACCTAGTTAGGAGCTGGGAAACTTGGAACGTTTGATTTTGATTCTGCACTTCTACACAACGTCAACGAGAAGTGAATGGCCAGAGGTAGGGCGTGTGCTTTCTCGTTTGGGTGCAGATGATGTGAATTTAACTTAATCCTCAAAGCTCTCATTCCTAAAGGGTGCCTGTGGGATTCAGTGCAGAGCGTGCTATGACTGAAAGTCTCATCAGGGGAGTGGCACAGTGTTTTCATCAACAGGAACAGTGTGTCTCTCGATCTGCTGGCTTCACCATCTCTGCAAAACCACTGTGTGTCACGCCTGTAACTTCCCGGGATAATGAAGGATGTTGGCAATAACATGGCACATTAAATAGGCCATAAATTTAACTCTAGGACTGAAATAATACTTAAACACAAAGACAAAGTCCTCTGGCTGCATCATAAATCAAAAACATGGTCCCCAAAGGGACATAGGAAGTCCAGATATAATCCAAAATACATAAGAGAATTCACTTGATGATAAAGGGGGCGTCTTGCAGCAGGAGGGCAAAGGGGGCAACTTAGTAGTGGGTATTGTGAAAATAGCTCTTTTATATCACAGTAAACTTAAAATACATTAGAATCCCATATTTAAAAAGAAACCCTAAAAGCACCAGAAGAAAATATTAGGATAACTCTTTTGTGTCCTTGAAGTGGGGAAGGCCTTTCTAATTAGATGATTCAAAATCCAAAAGCCATAAAATGAAAGGTTAATGCATGTACATAAAATAAGAATAATTTTTGCATGACAAATGATACCATGAACATATCAAAAATCAAATGCCAAACTGGAAAAAGTTGTAACAACCAAAGGTTAAACTCTCAATGCATAAAGATCTAACAAAACTCAGTTTGAAAAACATTTTTGAAAACATAAAGGCAGCATATTATACCCCTTGTGCATCTGGCCTTTCAGCTTAGTGATAGCTCTTCCTACTTTTTCGCTGCTGTGTGTCATTATTTGGGAAATCTCCTGATTTCTTTACCCAGTCTCCTGCTGGTAGACATAAAGGTTTGTTTTTTCCAATCTTGCTTTAAATCATTTTTCAAGGAGAAGAATTGTGGAGTTCAAGAGCTTATGAAGTCCAGTTGCCTGTGGTCATAATTTGGTTATTATCAATTTCAAGCTGCCTGACCTTGACCTTGACCCTCTCTTTCCTCATCTGTATAATGGGTTTGAGGTTAAGAGTATCAACAACATGAAATTGTTGTGAGGATTCAATGCGTTCATATATTGGTAAAGGGCTTAGAATAGTACCTGGCCCATGATAATTGCTATGGAGATGTAAGTTATCATTATTATCACTATGTGCCAAACAATATACATTTTAATGGGCTTTATAGACTTTTTAAATGATGTTTAGGCCTCACAATAAGAGCGAGACCTTAAGCGGGAGATACTGTTTGCTAAAGGCCAAACCTGGGATCCAGGGATGAGGAAAGAAACCTGCTACCCGCTGCTGCTCTCACTAAAAGCCGTGCCGAGCTGCTTAGAACTGCAGCAGGGCCGGCGCCAGGCCTGGATGTCAGCAACTGCAGGGCAGCGCCAGAGTCCGCCGCATCTGAGTGACCATCCAGGGGCTCCTGCTGCCTGCGATCCCGGCCAAGCTTTAGAGAAAGCACTGCTGTCCCCTGGGTAGATATTCAGACTGCAAGCTTAGTGTCTTAGAGACACCGATCAGGTTCAAGTTTCTTAGAAGTAAGGTCAGTGTTTAACAGTAACAAGGATCGTAAGCCAGTCCAGCAGAGAAAAGGATGACTTTATCGAGGCATTATTACCTCATACCTGCTTTCAGGGTATGTTGCTTGTTTGAGTGTCCTTGAGGTCAGGGAACTCGATTTCCGGTTTTGCCAATGTCCTCCACGTCCAGGGCATGTTCTCTCAGTGTGTCCTTGTAAATATTTTAATGCTGTTACGGCTACTAAACTACAAAAGTAGTTCTATGCTACGTCAAGATTCATTGTTATCCTGTAGGATTGCAGACATAAAAGAACAACCAGAGGCTTCATAGTCAAATCACAGTTCACCAATTACTAAAGTAAGAAATACTGACAAAGTCACTGTACTTCCCTGGACTCAGTTGGCTCGTATGTGATATCAGGATGGTAATCCTTATGCCCACAGTTGTTCCAATGACGACAGATAACAAAAACGGCATGTCCACAGCAGGTGCTCAGTGAACGGTAGGTATTATTTGGTTCAGGCTGATTTTTCCAGGGGCTCCTCTTCTGGTGAGCTGATGCCCCCTCCTGGACAGTCCTGCACGTGGATTAAGCAAGGGTCAGCTCACTTGCTTCAGACTCAAGGTCATGTAGTTTCTTGATGTGGGGTATCAGGAAGAGTCTGAAATCAAAGCCAGACACCCCGTCCAACCAAAAAGAAAATCCAGGAGACAGGCCCTGGGGGGCAAACCAAACAAACCAGAAAAGGGAGGAAGACAGAGCCCAGCATTTTCTGCATGGTAATATTAATGCCGATCATCACTTTTTGCTCTTATTCACCTGTCCAGGCCTTACATACATCATGTCAGTTATTCTTCACCAAAATTCATAGGATACAGAATTAAATCTTCATGATCTTGCAATAGGCAACAGTGGCAAAAAACACAAGGAACCGGAGGAAAAAAAATAAATTGTGCCTCATCAAAATTAAAAGTGTTTTGTTTCAAAGTGCACTATCAAGAAAGTGAAAAGACAACCCACAGGGAGAAAATATTTGCAAATCCTACATCTGATAAGACATCTGTATCCAGACTATAGAAAGAACTCTTACAACTCACTAATAAAAGGACAAACTATTAGAAAATGGGCAAAGGATCTGAATATTCATCCAAAGAAGATATACCAGTAGCCAGTAGCATGAGAAAAGTTGCTCAACATCATTAGTCATTAGGGAAATTCAGTCAAAACCACAATGACACAGTACTGCGTATTCACTAGAATGGCGTTGATCCAAAACACACCACAGAGGTGCAGAAATTAGAACCCACATACACTGCTGGTGGGAATGTAAAATGGTGCAGCTGCTTTGGAAAAAAGTCTGGCAGTTCCTCAAAATGCTAAACATAGAGCTACCATATGATCCCACATTTCCACTCCTACGTTTCTCCCCAGGAGAAATGAAAGTGTACATCCATGCAGAAACTTGCACGCAAGTGCTCATCATGCCACTGCTCATCATAAGTAGCCGCGCTGACAACAACACAAATGTCCATCAGCTGATGGATGAATAAACGAAATGTGGCATATTCATTTAATGGAACATTATTTGGCAATAACAAGGAATAAAATATCAGTAAGTGCTATAAACCTTGGAAACATACTAAATGAAAGAAAGTAGTCCCTAAAGGCCACATACTGTACGATTCCACTTACATGAAATGTTCCAAATAGGGAACTCTAGCAACACTGGGGGCAGGGAGAGAGATGGGGAAAGGCTGTTCATGAGTATGGAGTTCCTTTTGGGGAGATGGAATGTTCTGAAGTTAGATGGTGGTAGAGGTAGCACAACCCTTTGAGTAGACTAAAGAACACTGAAACCGTATTCTTTAAATGTGTGAATCAAATGGTATGCGAATTATATCTCAATGAAGCCATTAATAAATGAAAATTCAAAAACCCTTATGAAGAGAATGGATTTTCTATTTAACACAGTAACTGAAACTTGCTGAAGGCCAAATGGGCTAATGATGAAGCCAGAATTCAAAAGCAGTCTGTCACCTCCAAAGCTGGAATTCTTGAGCAGAATGTTCTGGTGCTACCAGCCCTTGCTGAGTTGGAGCGAGAACCTGAAGTAACATCTGCTGGGACCTGTGGCTGCGGACCTGCGGGAGAGGGACCCATTTCCTAAAGGTCAGGCCAGGTTTCTAAGACACACTGTTCCGAGCTGGTTCCAGTGTGTGTCTTCACTAAGGAGTAAACTCAGGGTGCTGAAGTCACTCACCGGCTGATACAGACTGATAGGGCATCACCTGATAATCTTGTTCAAAATGCAAACATCCAGGCCCGACCTCAGATATATGTAATTATAGAGTGAACATCGCTGCTTGGTGAGCGTGCTGTCGGCTGGGTGAGAAACAGGTGGAGACTCTGGTGATAAGGGATAGGTTCCTGCTTGACAGACACTGCTAACTAAAAAGCTCCACAGGATTGTGGGGGACCCCTGTCCTGGGTGCCAGATGTGGGGGGCTCCGCCCGCAGAGCCCCATCCCTCTGTCACGGATGAAAATAAAACTACCAAGACATGATCTGCTTGGGGAGGAAAGGTGGTCAGACTCTCAGAGGAGGCTTTTATTGGGTTCAAATACACAGGACTACAGGTTTAACATTTCAAAGACATCTGAGGGCTTAATCTGAGTCAGTGTCTGTCAGGAAAGGGGGTTGCAAAACTTTGGGAGACATACCCATTTCCTCCTGGGACCCTTATTTAAATGAGAGCACTCTTAGCAGACAAAGTAGGTTTCACAGGACTTTACGAATTCTTTCTTATGTCCGATCACCTGGGGGAACCATTTTGGCCGGCACAGGACTGCACCCGCTGGCCCTCATAGTTTCAGGCTTTAAGCCGATTAGGCTCAGGAAGTAGAAGACATCTTCCAGATGGAAATGGCGACTCAGGCTATGTTAGAATAGCCGGGGGGGTGAGGGTCCATCACATCCTCTTTGCTGCAGCCCCCCAGTCCTTCCATGAGGGCCTCCAAGTGGTCGTGTCTGTCTTGGGTTGCCCCTCCCATGAGGAGTCTCATCCATCATTGACTAACTGACTAAGCATTGGGACCAGAGATGGATGAGGCAGAAGCAGCGCTCCTGCCAGGGAGATAAGCTTTGTCTCCTTAGTGGCTCAGGTCCTCTTGACAGAACAGACCCAGATGAAGTGGGTCCCTTGGCTCTTACTCAGCCCACCATGGGGTGAGGGTTACAACTCCTGAGACCAGGCTGAACGGTCCGAAACACAGGATATTATTCCGGTTCCTATCCTAGGGGCGATCTCAGGCTGAGCTGTTCAGTGCAGGAAGCTGCACTGTAGCCTTGGTCTGAGGGGCTTAGGGGAGCTTGCTTCACCTTTGGAACCCCCATCATGGCCCAAGAAGCCAAGTCTTCATTTTGGGAGATCCAGTCCATAACTGTGTTAATACAAATAAGTTGTCTTTCTCAGAAAGCTACTCAGACAGTCCAGAGAAGTATGAAGTTTTGAGTAGAAGTCATCCCACACCTTTCCACCAGGGAAACCATTGTTTCACCCGTCTATGAACGCAATCCCAGATATGCCCTGACTTGAGACTAGGGACACGTGGAGGCATTCTCCCACACGGTCACCTAAGTGGACCAATACAATCAATACTCATCTTGCAAACTTGCTCTCACAATCTTTGGGACCATACCACCCCATGTTTTAGAAGGAAAATACTTTATTTTAGATGAAAAAAAAAAATAAAGCTTGGGTTTTCTGTTTTACAGTTTCATAGCAGCCACCATTTTAGTTTTGAAGTACGTATCCCAAGTCAGCAGATCACAAAATTTTCATTGATATTTATGTCATTACCCTTTTTACCTTTGTGTATTGCAAAGCTAATAAAAAATAGGTTAAAATAAACAGTTCATTTCTACCATAAATTCTTAGCAGTGCAGGGAATATTATGGTTGTCAAAAAATTTTATGAGTCCTTTTTAGGTGCATGGATTTGTTTCTAGAAATGAAATCATGTTGTTTGAGAGTTAATAAATTATTTAAAATTTTACAGTTTTTTTATATGCAGAAGTACAGATTGTTAGTTTATTGTCACTCTGAGTTTCTTTGCAATTCTGTAATTCTACTGGGGCAGGAATCAACTCACACATTATTCCATAAACTTCATTGTACTTGGTAATAAACATGTGCTGAAAATGTCTCATTTACTCACTGTCAGAAATTCAAGAATTTTTCAAAACCAAACTTTACGTCTGGATAACCATTCTTCCTATATTCAGGGAATTCAACAGAATACTTTCTGCTTCTGCCCTGGGGGATACTGACATGAGACTGGAATTCTTGAGTCTCACTGAGAGCAAGAGGTGAATTAATCTAAAAAAGGAATTAGGTGAAAGAAATTTTGTTTTGAAACATGTATTTAATTTCCCATGACATGAGAATGGATTCTGAAGACATTAGTTTTCTCTCAAGAGAAATGCTCAACTTGATCTGCAGAAATACTGAGAAAGAAGCAGATCTTTTTTATTCATGGTTAAGTGGGCTAATTGCAAATATTAAGGAAACGTCTGGAACAAATGGACAGAAATCTCTTATACTAAATGATATCACATTTAAATAGATCGAAAAGTGGTTGACACTTTTTCCCTTCACATACAACTGCCTTTGTCCACTGTTAGTTTGAACCCACGTTCTTTTTTTAAAGGTGCATTCTGCCCTTGAAGAAAATATTAAAATTGTTGGGATATCCATTTTTTAATTTCAAGGTTTTTTGTGCGTAAAGAACTTTTCTGCTTGTGACCACCTCCATCCTTGTAATTCCACAGCTTGATAAAAGTGAAAATTAAAGTTTCTCCAAAGAGCATAGAAATACCAGCCCCTTATTGAAGCCTCTCCGGTTTTCTGTGCCCAGGGGCCACGCTGGCATGCTAAGGGGGCTGCTCCATCACACACAGGACCTTTTCTTCCCTGAACCTGACGGCGATGCCTGGGGTTGGGGGTGGTGGTGACATTCCCTGGTTTTGAAGTGTTAATGTTGGGGATTCAACTATATATCTGATCATTTGCCGTTAGCATTTTTAGTTACTGACCAACTAATTACCACATGTAGGTAGTGACAGCAAAGAGAGAGAAAACTTTGAAAAATAAGTGTCGGCATTAGGAGTGCTGGGTGTGCCCTACTTCCCTTCCAGCAAGCAGTGTCAGAGTGAACCAAACAGGGCTCTTTCACAGGGGCACATGTGTGGTCCCCTCAGTGTGACGGCAACTCCTCTGTATGCAGGAAGGGTTGTTGAGGTTTCCCTTTGAATATCACATCTCAAGTGCCACCAAACACCAATGAAGAACCCAGCACCCCCACAAGGGTGAGAATTCGCAGCTCTGTCACCCTAGTTGCAGATGTGAATATTGGGATAACTGAATTAAAAGCCCAAATAGGGGGATTCAGCCTTTATGGAGGTCACTTATTTAGAGATTCTGATTGTTCAAGAAAATATCAGGCTAAGATTATATGAGGGGGGAACACCAATGAAATAGAATTTATTTATAAAAAAATTGTATATTGGGACTGTCGCCAAGATGGAGGCATAGGTAGACACACTGTGCCTCCTAGCACAGCCAAAATAAGGACAACAAAAATTTAGAAATAAAATAACAACCAGAACTGACAGAAAATTGAACTGTATGGAAGTCCAACAACCAAGTAGTTAAAGTAGACACATTCATCCAGACCAGTAGGAGGAGCAGAGTCAGGCGGCCAGGTGGAGAGGGGTTGCGGCAAAAAACAAAATAAAACAAACACACACACACAAAAAAAACAGTGTCTGGCAGACCCAGTGAGGCAGCGGATTGTGGAGGGGTTCAGCGCACAAGGCAGTCTCACATTCGCATGCAGATAAACCAGGCAAAACTGGGGAGTGAGACAGACAGCACAACCCAGGGCCCCAGCTCAGGGGGAAAAAGCCTCAAATCACTGATTGAAAACACCTGTGGGGGTTGAGGCAGTGGGAGAAACTCCCAGCCTCACAGGAGAGTTCTTCGTTGGAGAGACCCACAGGGTCCTAGAATGTACACAAGCCCATCCACCTGGGAATCAGCACCAGAAGGGCCAAGTGTGCTTGGAGGAAGCGGGGGAAGTGACTGAAATCTGACAGAGAGGGGAGCAAGCGCCATTGTTCCCTCTCAGACCCGTGCCCCACATACAGCGTCACAACCCAGCGACGGGGTTGCCCTGCCCTAAGGCTCTGCCCCTCATATGTAACAGGCATGTCAAGACGGAAAAAAGGCCCAAACAGAAAAACAGATCAAAGCTCCGGAACAAATACAACTAAGCAAAGAAGAGATAGTTAACCTATCAGATGCACAGTTCAAAGCACTGGTGATTAGGATGCTCACAAAATTGGTTGAATTTGGTTGCAAATTAGAGGAAAAAATGAAGGCTATGCTAAGTGAAATGAAGGAAAATGTACAGGGAACCTATAGTGATGGGAAGGAAACGGACTCAAATCAATGGAGTAGACCAGAAGGAAGAAAGAAACAACCAAACAGAAAAGAATGAAGAAACAAGAATTCAAAAAAATGAAGAGAGGCTTAGGAACTTCCAGGACATCTTTAAATATTCCAACATCCAAATTATAGGGGTGCCAGAAGGAGAAGAGGAAGAGCAACAAGTGGAAAACTTATTTGAACAAATAATAAAGGAGAACTTCTCCAATCTGGCAAAGGAAATAGACTTCCAGGAAGTCCAGGAAGTTCAGAGAGTTCCACAGAAGTTCGATCCAAGGAGGAACACACCAAGGCACATCAGAATTACATCAGCCAAGATTAAAATGAAGGAGAGAATCCTAGAAGCAGCAAGAGATAAGGAGACAGTCACCTACAAAGGAGTTCCCATTAGACTGTCAGCTGATTTCTCAAAAGAGACTTTACAGGCAAGAAGTGACTAGAAAGAAGTATTCCAAGTCATGAAAGACAAGAACCCACATCTGAGATTGCTCTATCCAGCAAAGCTTTCATTTAGAATGGAAGGGAAGATAAAGTGCTTCTCAGATAAGGTCAAGTTAAAAGGGTTCATCATCACCAAACCCTTAATTTACATATGAAATGTTAACATTTAACGTATGAAATGTTAAAGGGACTTATCTAAGAAAAGATAAGAAACGTGTACAATAAAATGACAGCAAACTCACAATTATTAACCACACCTAAAACAAAAAGAAAAACAAACTAAGCCAACAATAGAACAGGAACAGAACCACAGAAATGGAGATCACATGGAGGATTATCAACAGGGGAGCGGGAGGAGGAGAGAGGGGGAAAAGGTACAGAGAATAGTAGCATAGATGGTAGGTAGAAAATAGACGGGAGGGTAAAAATAGTATGGAAAAAGCTAAAGAACTTTAAGTATGATACATGGACATGAACTAAAGGGGGGGTATGTGAGTGGGAGGAGGTGTGCAGGGTGGAGGGGAATGATGGGGGAGAAATGGGACAACTGTAATAGCATAATCAATAAAATATATTTTAAAAAATAAAATAATTGTGTATTTATTCTTACATGTTTAAACTTGAGTCACCTTCAAAGTACTCTCCGTTTGATGCAATATACCTATTAAGACTTTCTTCCCACTGCCCCAAACAGTTTTTGGCCCATCAATTTTGAAGCCTTTTAGTGCTTCTACCTTTTTGTTTTACCTCTTTTACATCGGCAAAATGTTTCCCTTTGAGGACTTTGTTCATCTGGGGAAACAAAAACTGCTGAACACTCATCCTGGTGTGAGCAGGTGCACTCATAAATCACCCATCATAAAATAGGCAAACGCATTGAAGGAGCATTTCAACTTCAAAAAAATTAACTGAAGCTGAACTCAGCCTCTCACAACAACACCAGGAGGTACACTGATACAGATGGGTTCCTAGAACACTCACCTAGTGGGGGAAACCTGTACTGCAAGGGACCCGCCCTCCAGAAGATAATTCTGGGTTTGGTGGTTTTTTTTTTTTTTTTTTTTTGGCTCCCCCTCATATGACCCTCAAAGTGAGGCAAATGCATTGGCATAGGCCTCCGAGTTGCATTCGAAAGGTGCAGGGAGCACTGATGCAGGTTTATATTGCCCCACTGGGGTTTTCACTTCCCTACTGAGATAATGGCGAAAGGCAGTTCAGTCACTTAAGGAAATGTGGGGCCCTCCTGAGAGAATCAGAAGACCTTTGGAATCAGCACTGGGAGACTGTAGGGACATGTAGGTCATGCATTCCACTTCCTGTGACCACAACTTTCCCCATGCATTAATCGCTTAAGTCTATTAACTCTAACTAAAGTTAGAATCTTTAACTCTGAAGTTCCCCTATGAGGAGGAGTAGGAGCGCTGAAAACACCCAGCCTTCCAGTCAGGATGGCAGAGGGAGCTGAACCCCAGGAGTAGGGACACATTGGAAAAATAGAAAAACAAACCCATAGCGTAACAATATTTGAATAACAAAATTACTAAATGTGGCCAAATAACTATCATCGTAGAGTCGGATGGGATAATGGAGTATTGGTTACCTTTTTAAAAAGACCTGTTTATTGTTCAGAGAAACACACTCGAGTATTTACAGATGAACAAGGGAAAAGGCCCCGCAGGCTGTACGGGGCGGGGGAGGGAGGGTGGGCTGGAGAGGAAACGAAGCAGGAGCGCGTGGAGAGCAGGAGGGCTGGCCAGCGGCCGCGGTGCCAGAGTGAGGCCGCACACAGCGGACAACACGTGGAGGAAGGACTTCAAACACCTTTCTCAGCTTAGGCTGCTTATCACTGCGCTTCAAAACATGTTCAGAGTATGACCATAATGTAAAATATTTGAAAAACAATGTTATCATTAAAACTGAGTGAGATGCCAGTTTTTCATGTATAGGTGATAACTGAATAAAATTCTGTTGTAAAAACAAATGGAGTCTCCAGTCCCTTCCACCACGATGCAGTGCTGCTTGGTGTTTTGCAACCTCGTCACTTTTTCACTGAACCCTTGGCAACCAAATGTGTAATTGGAAATGCTATAAATAAGCAATCTAGATATTTCCAAAGAAATAAGTATAAAAGTCTTAATGGATCCAATTCTTTTGTAGTTACCCTAATTAAATTATGCTTTACTCCCTTAGTCAATTTTTAGCTCAGCTAATTTCTTCCTGAAATGCTAGCCAACATGTTCCATTTCATGTTTCAAATGAATAAATCCCAGAAAATGCTATTGTAAAGATTGTGTGTATCTTTCTATTATTTTTTTTAATTTATTTATCTTTAGAGGGGAAGGATAGGAGAGAGGGAGAAGGAGAGAAATATCAATGTATGGTTGCCTCTTGTATGTCCCCTGCCGGGAACTGGCCTGCAACCCAGGCACGTGCCCTGACTGGGAATCGAACCGCGATCCTCTGGTTCGCAGGCCCGCGCTCAATCCACTGAGCTACACCAGCCAGGGCAGATTGTGTGTATCTTTAAATGTCATCATCAAATCTTTTTAACAGCTTCCAATTGGGAATAGTATATTTTCAAGTCGATAGTTTAAGCTGATCATTTTCTAATCACTGTAAAAACAGAAGCTCTGGAAATTCTGTGGGCAAGCTTACTTTAAAATTATGTGCAATTGTCTATTAACTCTCATTAAGCTTTCTTTCGCTTTCCTGATCCCATTTCCTTCCAGCTTAATAAGGATTTCATTTAAGCTTTTAAATATATTTTAGAAGGGTTAATGTAATTTCATAATATTTTAGCTTTGTTGCTTAATTCTTTTCTTTAGTAGAATAAAAATCAACAATAGTATTCAACAATCCTATCAATTATTAAACCAAAAACACCCAAACAATTTCCTTTGGGAGGTCCACTTATCTAGTTCTAGGATAAGGTAGACAAACTCTTCTTCACATCACTAAGCATTCTGTAAAATAATCTATCATTTAAGGAAGTACTCAAAATAAAAGTAATTAATAAAGGTAGTAGCATCTATTGATTTGTTGAGTCTTTCACCACAATTCTTAGTAATTAATTGTGATGGAATAACATCATGAATTCCTAAAATATTTGGTGTTACTTTTCAAAACACCATAAATCTATTGTTAAAAACCAAAAAACAAGACACAGGCTCAAAATGGAGTCACATGTCACCGAAACAAGACGTACAATTTTCAGGGTTCCTGGAAACGGAATCTTGAACCAGTCAATGAGGAGCCTCCTGATCACACTAGTAGGGAACCTGCCTGGTAGATCCCTGCCATCCCCTAGAGCAGCGATTTTCAGCCATTTTCTTCTTGTGGCACACGTAAACTAATTACTCAGATTCAGTGACTCAATGGAATGATACATTTTTTTCTTATCTGACCAAAAAAAATAGGTATAATTTTGATTCATTCTCACTGGATGGCTATTGTGTCATTTTTTTATTTGACAATCTAAGGGGAAAAATGCTCTGCCTAGTCAGGAATTGCATGTTTTAAAAGTTCTTGTGGCTCATCAGTTGAAAATCACAGTACTAAAGGAAAGTAAACTTGGCAATAGCAAACCTAGATTTTTTTTTTTTTGCTAATATAACTTCCTTGTCTCTGGACTCTTCTGCCTGTAAAAATCTCATTTTGTATAGCTCCTTGGAGTTCCTTTTTATTGCTAGATTTAATGCTGTCCAATTTGAATTGAATGTTGCTCAAATAAACTAAAAATTTTTAATATGCCTCATTATTAGGCACATAAATTAACCAGTTGTTAACCAGTTGTAGTTGCATAAATAACAATGTTGAGAAAGGTAATTTAACTTTCCCTAATTGTAAAGGTTTCAAACATTGACAACCCTTTTGTATTCATTGTAATTTTTTTAAAAAAAATTTTAATCCCCACTGGAGGACATGCTTACTGATTTTAGAGGGAAGAGGAAGAAGGGAAATAGGGAGGAAGGGAAACATCCACATGAGAGAGAAACATGGAAGGATTGCCTCTCACCTGTGCCTTGACCACCCCTCCAACCCAGGTGTGTGCTTTGACCAGGGATCGAACCTGTGACCTTTCAGTTTATGGGATCATGCTGCAACCAACCGAGCCATATTAGCCAGGGCCATTGCCTTTTTTTAAAAAATCATTGCCTTTATTACCTTTTCTCCTTAAACCTGTTACATATGTAAAAAGCCTCATTATCATGCAGAATACACCTTGATTTGACTGCTATTTATTACACAGCTGAATTTTGCCATTTTTCATCATCTTATTGATTATTCTTAAAATAGTAATCATTCTTCAGCAGAGGGCAATACACTATTTTGGTTCTTTTTTTTTCCCTTGCCATGCTAAAAAGCCCATTTAAATAGAGGACAACGCATTATTTTGGTGAGTTTTATTTTTTCTTTGTCACGCTAAAAAGCCTTGGAAGGTCCCTTTCTCCAGTGTTGGGTGCCTTACCCCATCTGTGACCATTCATACTATTTGATGATCTTTCTGATTGAAAGATTTTTTTAAACTTCCAATGGCAATATTACCACCTTTCAGACTTCTCTTTGAACTCTTACAAGGGTGACAATTCTATTTTGACAATTCTATTAATGCATTTCTTGTAAAATGTTTGGTTAATCTTGATGATTAACTGTAGCAGCAATTTAAAAAAGAAAGGACACAGGTACATTTGCAGGGCTGATAAATGATTTTTTCCCATATGGAGATATTAGTTGCTAAAATGATGAAATATTCCCATTCCAGCTGGTAAATAATTTTCATTCTGTATCTCTGAGTTTTTAAAGCAGTATGTTCATGACTATTTTGTACTTATATATGAAACAACAATTGGGCCTTGGCTCGGATAGTTGTGAGCAGGTATATTATATGTTTTTCTTATCCATGTGAATGTCTGGAGAAGTATTTGGATATTCGGAGGAATGTGGGGCATTTTTTTTTTTAAATTCTGGACTGCTTAGCACCTCTGGTCCCACATTAAATACCAATAGAATTCCTCAGTCATTGGCACAACAAAAATGTGCCTATAAGTTTCCAGAATTTTCCATGAAGGGCAATACTGTCATTGAGAAATACTGGACTAGTATATATCATTAAATATTAGTATATCTCCTGCTTTGGCTCATCAAGATGACTGGAGTCAAAACATTTTTCTTTAGATGCTCTCTTTAAAGAAAACAGAATAACCTATCTTATTTCCATGTAAACAGGGAAGGTGAGGCAAGTGAGCCTGAACTCCATAGTGAGGGGCAGGGAAGAATACTTAGCAATAAGGACATTATCTGTAATAAAGACGGGAAGGATGAAGTCAAGGAACATGTGTAAAGGACCCATGGACAAAGACAACGGGAGCGGGGAGAATTGAATATGGAAGGTAGGGGACGGGTAGGGCAGGGGAGAATAATGGGGGGGAATGGGGGCAACTATAATTGAACAACAATAAAAAAATAACATTGTGAACACATGTGATTTTTTTCCCAACAATATGGATAATAAAATAATTATAGTGTATTGAAGAATTACTTTGTGCCAACTCTACAGTCATTGTTTTACAGTTTTAAATTTTATGTAATCTTTCCAATTTCCAAATCTGGAATAGGTATCGCTACTCACTTTAGAGGAAAGTTATAGTCTCAAAAAACCTGCCTGCCCTGTGCTCTCAGCCCGAAGGCCGATTTCCAAGGCAACGGGCTCTCCGAGGCCCAGGAAACAAACCACGGGAACGGTGGAGAGCACAGTTTTAAGTCGGCCGCATGTGTTTCTGTCGCACTGCTCCTGAGATCTTGATTCTGTGTGCAGACTCTGTTTTATAAAAGTCTCTTCCTCTCAGCTGTTGAAATTGAGCTATTAACGAGCCAACCATATATTTTTTTGTTTTATTGTGTTTGGGGGTTTTGGGTTTCTCTTAGCATTTTGTCATTCTACTCCTTGAATTCTTGGACTGATTACTAGAGTTTTGTTTTCATATAGGAGTAATTAAACTCTTTCTGAATCTGATTATTTCTGTAAATAGGCTGAAATTGCTATGTAGAGATAAATAATTTCTAGCAGAAACTTGGAACATCATCAGAGTGGGTAGAAAGAAGCCATTTAGTCCAAATATTTGTTGGAGAAAACAATGTCTTTGTTAATCCCCATCATTTGGAAATGAGATGTTGATTCTTCCCCTCAGTTCAGATCTGTTACTATAGCATTGAGGGCAACATGCAGACTCAGGAATGCGAGCAATAAGGCAGAAAGAGTGTGTTGTTGGAACTTTCGTCAAATGCATTCTGCGTGATGACATCAGAAAATAACTGAAACGGCAGACGCCCTGACAGAGCCTCGAGACGAGAAGTTCCAGCATGGATGCCTTGCCCACTTTAGCTGATATACTTCTGGTATGAAACTTTCTTATGACCGTAGGCAGTTTTTTATTTGTTATCTTAACTCTAACTTTACCTTTCCTATGATAGGAGGGGCCTACACCAAACAGACAAACAAACCATAACCTTTCATCACTTTATTCCTCATCAATACCCTTGGAGAAATAGGAGGGAGGCGAGGACATGGTGTTGGTACACTTATTTACAGATGTGTTACCTGATTTATTAGAAAAGATTAAGAGCTCTGATACAGTGTCTTCTGGTGAGATCTATCACTATCAGCTCAATTCCAACTAATATTTAGTGAATAAAGGTGAGATTGCCGAGATGTGGGCTCCTAAGACTAATGTAACTGCAAAGGTCAGAGTCTCTCCCTGGGGTGGGGGTGGAGGGACACCAGGAGCCCTGAGAGGAATTAGTACAAGTGTGCATGCATGCATAACTGGAGAAGAAGGTGTATAAACAGTGAAGGTCTTTCCAAGAACTGGGAACACACATACAAAAGCTTCGTGTGGGCTGACACCAGGCTGATGTGAGGAGTGTCAGCAAAGTGGCCTCTTTTGGGTTTGGGACCCAGACAGATACCACTTTGGTTCCCAGACCTTCCCCCAAGCCATTTGCTGTATGTAGACCTTCCATATAAAGCTGAAAGCACAACTTGATTATGGTACACTTTTAATTTAGGGGCAAATCAGGAGCCAAGGCTGAAAGTTTAAGAAGATGATTGGAAATAAGTCATCTATTTTTAAATATTGGGGGGGATGGTATTTTAGCCAAGATTCTGTTGAGAATAGAGCCAGAAAAAGCTTGTATTCAAATGAATTATTCCGGATTGCAATCCCACAGGAGGAGGAGCGAGGGGAGTAGAAAATGGGGCGGAGAAGGAGGGAGGCCAGTACGAAGGTGTGCGCCACAGGGCAGGCCGCACTCGACATCCAGAGTGAATCCTGGCTCTGCCCCGCAGAGCCACTGCTGAGAGGCCACATGCAAACTGCATTTTAGGGAAGTTCTTCTGAGAAGAGAAAGGAGCCCTGTTTCCCATCGGTCAAAGGTTTGCCCCATGAGATGTTCACTCTTCACGGGATACGAACTCCGTAGGTCCAGGGTGCACACACTTGATCATGAAGCGGACCGCTGGCTTCCCACGCTACAGCAGAAGTAGCTGGAGAGGAGGGCGGGGCGGGGGCGTGCGGCGGCACACTGCGGGCTTGGGCCATGGAAGCCAGCGCTGCCGGACATTGGCAAGTGCCCAAGGGTCTTGGAGTTCAGTGCTGCCCAGAGAACCCGAGGTAGTAAGTCTGAGTCCTGAGGAGCTGGGGGCTTGTGCCTGGGCAGTCCAGCTCCTGAATGCCTAACCGCTCTGCCTAGGTCAAGACAAAATTCAGTTAACACCGCACGTAGAGAAGAGCTGCGGTAAGAGAGACAGGCTGTCTGTGGTCCCACTTCTGGCAACAGGGCACCTCGCGGGGCCTCGTTCTCCTCCTGGGTGGATGAGGACCCAATGTTTCGGTCGGTATGCCATCAAGATGGATTTGAGGGGTAACATTAGGGAAGTGCATTACCTCGGAGAAGAGGAAATCCAGAAGTCGGTGGCTTGAGCAGATGAATCATGTTCAGTCTCTCTGCTTTCAAATAGGCAACCATCTGCTCAGAATTTCTTCCTATTTTTTTTTGAGAAATAAACAGTCATATGTTCCAACATCATAAATTTTTCTTATTTCGCTTTCTCCAACAGCTTCAGCACCCTGAGCTACAGAATCCAACTGTTTTGTCAGGCCTGTCACAATTCCCTGGGGACACTTGCCAGCTGGGTAAATGAGGCGGGCTCTTATTTATTTCTTCCCTCCATTTTCCAGTCTAACAAATCTACATGTTGCCTTCCCTTATTTGCCATCCCTCCTTTTGATATTTTGTACTTTTGTATCATAGTTTGTACTTGTAGGATGCTTGGTTGCAAACAACGGTGAAAATGTGGCTAATGTAAGCTGAAGTTGAATCTATTGAAAGTATTTCTCAGCTGACAGAACCTATGGGAAAGCTGGAATAGAACTTGGGCAGCCCTCAGGACAGGTAAAACACAGCCAAAATTCCGCCATAGTACAGGCTGCTGGGATCTCGCTGCTGGTGGCGATGCTGCCTGACATCTGCCCCCATACAGCTGGACCCCTGGCTCGGCCTACCCCCTCCCCGTGGTGAACCACTCCCCCATCTAGCACATGGTGATTTCTCATCATTATTGTTCGCTGAAAATCACAAAAAGTTAATACTTGCATTTCAGAAGTAGAGACAGTTATAGTTGAATTGATATTTTTTCCTGGTTTTGCAAATTGTGAGTCTTAAACATTATCCAATAGCAAACGTAATTATTATGTGAGCTGTTCCCCTGTTAGGGTTTTTACTGCAAACAATTGGTGTTTTCTCCCTGTTGGTTTCCCTTCATTTTCATCAAATATAATGAGATAATTTGAATTTTCTGCCAGAGTTTTTGGCATGTTTTCTGGCAACTAAATGAATAATTTTATTGAGCATGCATAGCTTGGAATTTCCTGGTGATAGTGTTTGATTGATTTGCTCTCTTGTAATTAAATCCAATCAGCTAACATTTCCAGGTACCCAAGCAGATAGAACATGACTTAAACATTTATAGGACTGGATTTGTTATTTTGCAGCTTTGTGCTGATGGACAACTGGACCATACAGGATGAGATATGGCATGCAGTAAATCTCACATATTATCCACAGAGCAAAATCTCCTTTTATCTAAACTTTCCAGATTTTTTAGCACCAGCTAAGGAGGAAAGGGCCTGACTTATGTTACCTGCACAAGTGTGATTACAGCTAGAAAAAAATGGATTCTTATCAGCCTAGAGGGTCTTTCCTCCAAGGAACTTCAAAATTGTAACTACATTTTGCAGGTGTTTTCAATGTATTTAGTTAAGAAAAACAGAAATGAATCACAAAATATTTGATTTTGCAAATGGGATCTATAAGATATACATGAACAAAACATTTCACTAACTTTTTTTAAAGCTTTTGTATATTTATTTTTAGAGAGAGGGGAAGGGAGGGAGAAAGAGAGGGAGAGAAACAGCAATGTGTGGTTGCCTCTCACACGCCCCCCTACTGAGGACCTGGCCCGCAACCCAGGCATGTGCCCTGACTGGGAATCAAAACAGTGACCCTTTACTTCGAAGGCCGATGCTCAGTCCACTGAGCCACCCCAGCCAGGGCTATTTGACTGACTTTTTAACCCTTAACCAGCATATTTAAGATGTTATTTTGAACTAGTCAAAATTTGTTATAGATACTGTATACCTCCACTGAGACTGGATTAGGGGCTTTAAAAGGAACAAACCAGAACACAAAGGCCCATAAATAACTGATTATATTCACAAAGTTAATTAACAAAATCAATGACTAGAGTATTTTTTGTTTCATAAGGTGTAAGGAAATAATCCCCACCAGGCCCTTTGCTGTAACCACAGACTTGTGTAAGATAGTCTGTTCACTGACTTGATTCTGCTAGAATTCCATACTGAAAATTCAACCTACATAAACCTAGAATCATAGTCTCTTTTTTTTTTCCTAACCAAGAAAAAGAACCAGGGCTTAAAGAGTGATGTCTTGAAACCGGATGTCATTTATACATGAAATATTTATACATGGTATCCTTGCATGACCAGTGACCTTGTCCAAGGGCAAAGTGGCAGGTTGTGCTCTTTCCACCTGGGTGTTAGCGTCGGAGGAACAAAACAGGGCTGATTTGGAGAGCGTCCATCATTCTTTATGAGTGTTGCTAAACGAGCCCTTCTGGAAAGGCTGTTTTAGCTCCTGGAAATACTTCAAAAGAGCCCGTGGAAGCCTGTGGAATGCAGGTTTCTTCCACAAACTTTAAAGGGCTTCACGAACTACCTGAGTGTCTTGGGCTGGAATGTGTTCTGTGCTTGGCAATAAGGAAGCTGGCTGAATCAGATCCATTACAGACTCACTGGAGTCTGTGGCTCTTGACCTTGTAAAGATCAGGCGCTCCCTTTCAAATGCCTGACATTGTAATCCTAGTTGAGAGGTACAGATTGGGGGTGACCTGTGATTTTCAGGTTTTCTTTTGATCTTCCAGCCCCCCTCATTTGCTGCCACATGTGCGTTCCAGCTCAGCAACTGTCCCTGCACCTTCCCTAGAGAGCGCCCACCTGCTCCACCAGCCGCCCCTTTGAAGTGAAGGGCTTCATTTCATGCCCCCCTCCAAAACCCCGCTCTCACTCCCGCTGCCCCTCCCTGTCCCATCAAACACACACACACAGGCTGGGCTCCTAGGTTAGAGTGCAGAAGCTGATGTGATCTCTACATTTGGACTTCCCAAGGGAAAGTGTGCCATGGTTTTTAATGATTTTGTAACACACAAGAATGATACCATTAAACAAATATTACTCAGGGGTGTTATTAAATTGGGCCTCTTTTCTATAGGATGACTTGGAGGTAATGTAGCAGCACAAATGACTGCCACATTATGATTAAGCACAGGATATTTCTTGGCACTTTTTCATTGTTTTAAGTTGTAAGAACACTTGTAAATTTCATATGGACTCACCCATATTTTTCAAGTTATTTTAATAACTTATCAAGTCATTTAACCCTCTATCAAATAGCAGTATAACTATTATTCTGAGTAGGTCTTTTTAGAACAATGATTAATTACTTGATCTATGTGTTATGTATGAACGATTATTTAATAGCAAAACAAAACCCTGTTTTCTCTACTTCTTAATAAAAGCACAGATCAATTTTTAAAAAAAGACCCAGATCCTTCATTTAATCAATATCATTACAGAAGGCAGAGCCTAGAATTATGCTGAAGATCTGTTTCCCTTGGGGCCTCCAACATTACATTTTAAAACATGTTCCAGTTAAGGAAATAACAGGATGGGGTCTTGCTTCATTTTGTTAGCTTGGGGCAGTTTCTTAACTTCCAAGAGCCTCGTTTCCTCATCTATAGAGTGAGGATAATGGGTATTCCTTTATAGGGTTGGATGAGAATCACTTATGAGCCTGAAAGAATCAGGAGCCTGCTTCTCAGACAAGAATCCTGAAACTGCTTACAGGGAAGACAGGAGCAGCAAACCCGTGCTGACTTCCTCTTCCTTGGGGATCAAGTGACAGTCTATGAATTAGGTCTTTCTTCCGGTACCTTCGGGTCAGCCACATCCTCCAGGTTCCCCTGTTCCTTCTTCTGAGTTGATTTCTTACTAATTGCCCAGTCATCACCACCTGGCCTAACAACTCCGACGCCACAAGGCTCATATGTCCGAATTCATTATCTAATACTAAATACAGTACTCTCTAAAAGACAGTATTTGTCCCATTCTCAGGACAAGTCAATAATACTTTTTCCCACCAGGCATTTTGACCAAGAGAACACGTTCATGTTTGGGGACACGCCCTGCACTGCCCCCTTCCACGCCCCCTCGTTCAACAATGAAGATATTTGAACAAATGATTGGTGATTAGAATGTTTTCACAGAGTTAAACCAACATTGAGGACTTTTCACAAATTTAATTCAATTTAATTGCTTGGTCAGAAACTTTTACATAGCATACATAAAACTCTTCTGATTTGTCTTATTACATACACCTCGTCTATTGAATCACTTTCACCAAGATCAGTTCTCTTCTATGTAAAGTTAATCAATATAGGGATTTGGGGCGATCTTTCTTTCCCTTTCCTTCCTTTCCTTTCCTTTCCTTTCCTTTCCTTTCCTTTCCTTTCCTTTCCTTTCCTTTCCTTTCCTTTCCTTTCCTTTCCTTCCTTCCTTCCTTCCTTCCTCCCTCTCTCTTTCTCTCTCTTTCTCTCTCTCTCTCTTTCTTTTTCTTTTTTTGTGAACCTATTCTAACCCTCAGAGAAGCTGAAGGAAGAGTAAATCAAATGCTCATATACTCTTTTCACAAATTCATTAAATCTTACTGCAATTGGCCTAGATCTTAAGGTGTTTCCCTTTCCCAAAATCATTAATATGATGCATAATCATGGTACCTCACCCCTAAACACTTCGGCATGCCTATCCCAAGAACCAGAAAACTATTCCACGAAAACCAACTCCTTAGTTGTTGAATTCATAGTTAAGAAGGGGAAAATGATTTGATGAACGTTAATTTAATAGGACCAATGAACATACAGTCTATGTTATATTTTCCCAAATTGTCCCCAAACATCCTTTGTAGTTTTTTTAATTTGTTTTATTTTTTAATCTAAGGTCCAATTAGCTGCATACCTTCCACAGGGCTGTTACTGCTCTTGGGCTGATACTTTTCCATTATGACTCACGTGAGCCAACACAGTCAGGAGAAAAAGTACTTTGTCTTCTGAGATAAACAAAAATAACTGGGTCTCCCTGTGTGTCTGACCCTAACAAACTAAATTTAAACAGTTACCCATAAAACAAAAGTCTGTAACTTTTATAGCACTAATACTAGAGCACATTTTATGACCTTCGTTAGTGTGTTAACCCTAAGAGAAAGTTGCTGTATTTCCACTGTGTGCAGATGAATGTAAACTTGGTAACCTGGAGAACTTTTACATCTTTTTCTTTAAATGCATTTGTGATTTTTTTTTATGGTGGGCTGATTCCCTTGGGCCTCTTTGCATGTCTTTTAAATTACTCACATCTTCCTTGGACCCTCCTGAGTCTGGCTCAGTCTAGAACAATCCCACTACCTCCCTGGGTTTCTGAAGACACTGAATCCATCGGAGAATCCAAGCACATGGTCCTGAGAAGATCCCACATCCAGGACTGTCCTGTTCAAGGTGACAAAACCCACGGCCACCATCACTCTTTTTGATGGCAGCATGGTTCCAAGCTTAACCAGCGTGTGCCCCGTTCGCGTGTGAGAACCCCTTGCTTTGTGGTGCAGTGAGCTGTTCCACACCCATGCCAGCCCTGAAATCAGTAGTTTCTCCAAACAGTCCTGGTCCCCTTTAAACAGAGAAGGGTATTTAGAAATCAAGACCTAGGCCCCTTCAATAAGTAGAGCTGGGATAAGTTTTTAAAAATCAGTTGGTATTGGTATTTCCAATGAAAGTCAATAACACAGGAGGTTTCCATCTTCTCCCGTTCCATTTTACATCCCTTTCCTCCCACATCAAAACCACTGGTCCCTAAAAACCTCACTGCATTTACTCATTTACTCCAAGCGGCAATAGGCAACACTTTCAGAGTTACAGCGCCAGTAGCAACTACATCTACTAAGCAGTTTAAGGCTGATTTGCAGTTCTTTTTGTTCTCAGGACACATCCCGCAGTACTGTGTTCAAATTACACATATTAGTTATTTTCTCTATGTAATTATGTTGTTAATTATATATACCATTAGGGTAATTAATTGCTGGTTGTATTTTATTTTAGGGTTTACTCTTTCTACCATCTCTGTATTAATTTTATTAGAAATGTAAAAACATTTATCTGATATAAAAGTCAAGACTAAAAAGTGAGTTGCAATCAGGAAAGTTTTACTCCTGTTTCTGTCTCCTCCACCACATCCCTACTGATTGTTACTAGGAGCTGTTTTCATTACCTGGTGTATCTTTCCTGTGTTTCTCATAAGTAAAAAAAAAAAAAAAAAAAAAAAGGGAGGGGAGAGAGGTTTTCTTATGATTTTTTACACAAAAAGGTAAAATTCTGAATATACTATTTTGTACTTCACTTTTTTTACTTAACAATGATATAACCTAGAAGTGACTCCTGACTGGTTCAGAGCTTTCTTCTTTCTGACCATTGTCTCTATAAAATTCAATTCTCTTGACCTAAATAGATTTTTGTATCAGTTTTAAGCCAGTAAATGTACTGTTCACAGTCAGCATCAATTATATTTTTATGTTTTTCTCAGGTCAGTTTTTAAAAAAACGTTTTCATTGTCACTGAGTTTTTATGATTCTGTCATTATTTCATCAAATACGAAATTTTCTATTAGTTTTCACATTTTTTATTTAAAAATAATAAATTCACATTTTTGAAATGGGACTTTTTTAGAAACGTTTGTTAATTTGATCATTAGCATGTGCTTTATATTTATTTTTCATCTTATCTACGAGAAGATTTAAACAATACCCTTCAGGATCATTCTGCTGTTCAGGAGGAGATGACAAATCCATTTGGCGTCCTTTACATCCCTCCGGTGACACGGGGTCGGGACTGCATGGCCAGCTAAGCAAAGAGTCGGTGGCAGGGTTCCAACTGGCGGACGTCCCCCGGTTTAAAACGGTCACGGGAAGGAGTGAGGTCGGGCTGTCTGGCTGACCTTCAGGACAGATGTATGGACAGCCCATGCTGCGCCATGGCACAGCCACGCTCTTCTGACCTGTGACATGGACGACTCGTCCCAGGTGGCGTTCGACATTCCATCAGATGGCACGAGCCTCGGCGGTCACTCCAGGCTGGAGTTGCCAGGTAAATTATTAGCACGAAGAATGTGGTGACGTGGTAGCTCTATTGCTCAAGGCTGGACGTCTCGAAAGCACATCCCGGCGACTCTTGCTTGTCTGTGCGCCGGTTACAACCGGAGCTTTTACCTCGGGGTCGAAGTCTGAAAAATGCTTTTCTTCAGCAGTGAGACTCGGATCCCAACGGATGCCGGAGGAAAACCCAAACTCATACCTTTGTTGCGATTCTTGCGCTGACTTCTTTCTCTGTGACACTCATACGTCTACCTGACGTCTCTCCTCTATAAATCACAGTTGGTGCAAACTGGAAACGTTGGAAGGGAGCCAGCGAGGGTGGGTGGGAAATGGGGAGGAGAGGAACGATCGGAGGTGGATGTCCCCGGGTTCCGGTCCACAGGGAGGCGCTGCCCTATTTTGACAGAGTTCAGCCCTTTCATCTCAGGCACTCTTGTGTAATAGCTTTTTATCTGTAAAATGGGGGTAATAACATTTACCCTATCATCTTGACGAGGGTTGCTGTAAACATCTAAATTAAGCATGCTTCTCTGTAGACAAATGATAGGGCTACTTTAAAGACCCCTATAAATAAAGGCAGGACACTTTTATTCTCGCCACAGCCATAGAGCAATACCACACCATTGCACCTTTCCTATGTCTAGCTCCTTCGTAGTGTTTTTATTTTTGTGGCTGTTGGAGTTCGCCAGGCAGCAATATTTGGGAAGTGAGTATAGCCTTTGGAGTTTGATGTGATGTAATAGGGTGACTCCTCTGAAGTCATTGTTTATTTAAAAACTGACAAGTGTCTAAGGAATTGCTCCCTTTCTTCCATGGCCAGCAAATAAATTGTCATGAATATCAAGCCAGCCTTGCTGACAATGCACTTTTCATTTTGGGGAAAGGGGCTGCTAGAAGTGCACATTTTTGGATGAGAGGCCACCAGCCTGTGGTAGGTGAACAGAGTGGAAATCCAAGTTTAAGCTTTCACATCCCCCCAGGGTTTTTTTAAACAGGCCTGACAATCGTGATGTGGCAGCAGGCTCCCGAGGAGTCTTCTCGGGAGGTGAGAGGTGCTCGTTCTAAGTGATGGGAGAGTCAGAAGACACAGACCTGGGCTCATAACAAGGTTCTGGCCTTTGGAGTGGAGCAGGGACAGAGGATAACATGGCAATGGTCATTTGGGGTCTCCTCTGGCTCAGCCCACAGATTGGTTTCATTCGAAGGGCTCTGAGCAGAGCAGAAAGAGGTACTCACCAGGAGTCTCACTGAGGCCCTAGGGAGTCAAGACCGCTGTGCGTTGTGCTTCGGGAATCACGTAACAGGAAGATGATGTAATCTCGCAGTCTCCCCTTGGTGGGTTGGGAGCTCTGGTGCCAGCAGTTCTGGAACTCCAGAAATCATCACGAAGTGGAGAGTGTGTGCATGTGTGTGATATGTGTGTGTGTTACATGTGTATGGTGGAGGTGTGTGCATGGTGGGGGTGTGTGCTAGAAGGCACTTAAAAGGCTCTAGTAGTCCTAAGAGACACTATTTTTTGCAATTATTGGGACCTTCTATTTGTCCTCAATTAGTGCAGTAGTTTCTTAATGATTTAAAGATAAATAGAGGGGAGGCAAAAATGTGACTGTTCTTAATGCCTGTGAACTGCACACTTAACCATCATTAAGATGGTAAATTTTATGTTATAAATATTTTACCATAATTTTAAAAAATTGTGGGGGTGTGTGAGAGAGAGAGAGAGGGTGGGGGAGTGAGGAAATACAGGTGACTTAACCTTTCAAGGAAAAAAAGTCACTTAATTTAATAAACAGAACAATGTGAGGCAAAGGATAGCCTCAAAGGGATTTCTGCCAGCCAGGCTGAATAATAATCTACTCTGGCTGGGTCATTAGCTCTTCTATCTGGTCATTAATCCCTGTACCTTGAAAAAGACAAGCGCCAACTGCAATCCTTTCAAATAGGATATCTGCATTACACTCACTCCATTGAACCCCTTCCAGACCAGATGTTGGAAGACTTTTCAGTCCTCAGGATAACCACTGTCCTTTATCTTCTTGATTTATGACAGCCTTTCATTCAATGATCAAACGGAGCCACTCATAATTCTGCTGTGGATGTCTCAGAAGGCCCTCAGAGAATATTTACACCCCTAGGCTTTTGGCCTTCGGTCCACTTTATTCTATCAGCCTCGCAGGTCTTAGGCACTACACACTTTCTTCCATGTTGGAATATTACTTAAATAGTGTTCTTTTCCTTTGGTTCTTTTTCAATCGGGCCTCCGTAGGGTGATGCTTGAAATGGCAGTCACTTGGGGCAAAATGCCTCAGGAACTACCCCAAACCACTTACATAATTTGACGCGAGCAGGTCTTGCTCTTCTGCTGTAACACTCGCTGTGATGTTATGAAAGGTTTTCTGTTTTACGCTCTTGGTGTAGGCAGGAGGGCTGGGAAATGCAGTTCATGTGCAGTGAGAAGTAAACTGACTACGTGTTCTTTTTAAATCTGTATTTTTTTTCTAGAAGAAAGATAATAAAAAGACATCTTTTCTTTAGAATGAGAAAAGTTGTTAAAGGACTCAAAAATAAGATGAAAATGGTTGACTCAAAAATAAGATGAAAATGGTTGGAGCATTCAGAGAAATGCACGTTTAGAAATACAACTTACTGTTTCTACTTGATCATCCCCCCTCCTCAGCTGTAAGAACAGTATCTCACAAAGCAATGGGGAGATCTAGTCCTTTTAATCTTTTTAGATACCGAATCTCACAGCCCAGGCAGCAGTTGATTGGAGAATGCTTGGTTTGATCTGGGATATAGCCACAGACCAGGGAATACTCATTCGGAAAGGTGGTTTCAGGACTGGTGACTATGGGGATAGGAGAACCTACACTCCCTACAGAGTACCTTTCCAATCTATTGTCAGGTACCTGCAATAACATCATTGCTTTTTCTCCCTTATACTTTAATGCTTTGTGCACAGGTGCCTCTGGAAGGAGTGAAGCCACTTTTTCTAAGTGTGGGACCAGCTGTTTTAAAATCACCCAGGGTACTTGTTAAAATGGAGATATCGTGCCAAAAATCTCTGAACCAGAAATTTAGGGAACTACGTCTTCATGAGCCCGCCGCCCCCCGCCCCCCGCCCCCCGCCAACAGTTAGTTTTCCCATCAAAAACTGGTGTCACCGTTATAATGTCATTAGTCATTCGGGCATAACCGAGTTCTCCTGAGGGTCCCTGTTGGTAGAGAGGAGACTTAGGAGGGGAGGGACGGGAGAGCGTGGGGACAGAGACTGGCCGAGAGAGGCTGGCAGGGGAAAGATTGACCCCAGGAATTAGATATTTGGTAGGGTCGGGAGGGTGTTTCAGAACTTGTGACATAGAGGAGTTAAAGAAGAAAATCTGAATCCACACCACGGACAAACTGGAAGGAACAGAGTAGGCATGCGCTCAGCATGGGGAAGTGACAGCTTGAAACTCTTGGAAAGAATACAAGAAATCACAGGTTGAAATACGACTTAAAACACCACAAGAAAATGAGAATTTTACATCCCTGAATAGAAGAACATGAAGGCGAATGACAAATATACGTAAACACCCATTTACCACAAATGTGAAGGAAAAATTACAAAAGGAATCTAACATGTATCGTAAACCTACTCTATGGCAGGAACTTCCACATTATTTATCTAATCTAATCCTTAAACTGCCTTACAAATCCCTTATTTTTATGGATGGATTATTATAACAATGAATAAAAACCCTAAGGATTAGGAAGCTTAGGTAATTTGCTTCTATGACAGTTAGGTGGGGGGCTGAGTCTTTGCATCGAGTGCGCGGTGGTGCACTCCTGGCCATTGCTGTCCTCTTCGTCCTAAATACTACACAGTGGACTGCCTTTCTCAGAATGTCTGTCCTGAGTCGGCCATATGGCCGAGTTTACCGAATAAATCGACAGTGGAATAAGTGTTCTACTTCCACGGCTGGCCTAAAAATCCTCTTCTCTTTCCTGTCCCTCTTCTTCATGACTGCAGTGGAGATGTGTAGCAGGGCAACACTGGAGCTCACGGGCTGCAGAAGAGAGAGCTTTCACAGCCTGGGGTCCTAGCAGGTGTCCAGAGGTTGGTGTGCATAAGCAAAGAACAGATTCCTTGTTAAGTTAACCTGTGCCACATTGAGACCCATTGCTGACCGCGATGATCCTGTCATAACTGATGTGCATGCGGAGAAATCATGCAGCCCCTCTATTACATCGTTTGTATACTGGCAGACACACAGATTAACACCAGTCTTCTCATCAGTCTCTCAGAGGTTGGACCACTCTGTGGCTCAGTCCTTTACCATGCTGTGGGGACACAGGGCAGCGGGGGGAAGCTGCAAGGTAGGTCAGAGGAAGAGAACGCAGCACTGGACGGCTGTGGAGAACCCACTCACAGGCAAGGCAGCTCTGACAGCTGCTGATACTCAACGGTGCCAGCTCTTCATTAGTTTTCAAACACTAAGAAATACTTCCAGCAGATGACAATGGAAGCAAAACCCCAGATGGGTCACCTTTTGGTTTCTTGCTTTCATTTTTGAAAATGGTCCCAGGGATGTCAAGTGCAGCCTGATGAATATGGTCAATAATATCGTAATAACTATGCAGGGTGCGAGGTGGGCACCAGGACTGATCAGGGTGACCAGTTTGTAGGTATAGAAATGTCTAATCACTGTTGTACACCCGAAACTAACACAATATTGTATGTCAACTGAAACTGGAAAACAAATTTAAAAAAAAAGAAAGGAAATATTCCAAAGCTTTTGATGCTTGCCACGGGGCAATGGGGGAGTGTTTTGGAGGAGATCCAAGTACTTCATCCGCAGAATGATTGCTGTGAGTTTAAGGCTGACAATAAAGGCCACTGTGATGGCTAATTTTAAAAATAGTTTCTTCTTGTTTTTAAAGTTTATTAATAAAGAGTTTCTGACAGAACGAAAGTATAAAGAATAAAAGGACGTGAACTTGTGTACCTACTGCCCAGATCGAAGAAAACAATGTGATTAACATAGTTGGAGTAGTCCTGCGAGGACTGCTCCTTTTTCTCACAACCCTCCTTCTCCTCCAGGGCACCCTGCTTCTCAGTCAAATGTTTGTCACAGCGCATGTTCGTTACAGCAGGAATGTATGTATATAATATATCCCACATACTTAATGCTCAGTCCTTTCTTTTGTTATATATTATGCTATATCTGTTCTTATACTTAATCCCTTAACACTTTATTTATATGTATGTATACATCTATGTAAAATATATATTTAGATATATAAGTGTGTGAATGCACAGTTTTGTTTTTCATTCAAAAATTTTTATATACATGTATACGTTCTTCCATTATTTGCTCTTTGGCCAAATTTATTTTGAGATAAGAAAGATTAATTTGATTTCACTGCTGTGTAATACTCTATTGCATTAATAGATTACTATTAATCAATTTGCCTGTTTGTATTTGTTTATCTTAACTAGTAAGATAAATATTTGTGGAAAAAAGGAAAGGCCTGTTACCATTTTTTTTTTGGTTTAGTCAATCAGCTATTGTTTTCTAATCAGTGGACATGAAGAAATGTCAGGCCTTTGTTGTCAGTAAACGATGTTATTGGAACCTGGATTGAGAGGAAATTTGTGGTGCTTTTCTTTATTCTAGTATTTTATTGACTTCATTTACACTTTCATCTTCTTCCTGGTGGGGAATATTATGCCAAAGCCCATTCTCTTCCTCTTCATTGAAATATAATTCACATACCATAAAATTCACTTTTTATCATAAACAAATCAATAAACAACAAGTGCTGCTAAGGATGTGGATAAAAGGGAACCCCAGTACATTGTTGGTGGGAATGCAGACTGATGCAGCCACTGTGGAAATCAGTAAGGAATTTCCTCAGAAAACTAAAAATGGAACTGCCTTTTGACCCAGCAATCCCACTGCTGGGATTATACCCTAAGAACCCTGAAACACCAATTCAAAAGAACCCATGCACCCCAATGTTCGTAGCAGCATTATTTACAACAGCCAAGTGCTAGAAACAGTCTAAGTGCCCATCAGTAAATGAGTGGATCAAAAAACTGTGGTACATTTACACAATGGAATACTATGCAGCAGAAAGAAAGAAGGAGCTCCTACCCTTTGTGACAGCATGGATGGAACTAGACAGTACTATGGGAAGTGAAATAAGATAGTCTGTGAAAGACAAATACCATATGATCTCACCTATAAGTGGAACCTAATCAATAAAACAAACAAGTGAGCAAAATAGAACCAGAGACATGGAAATGAAGAACAAAATGACAGTGAGCAGAGGGGAAGGGGGAGAGGGGTAAAGAAGGAGAAAGATCAAGTCAAGGAACACGTATAAAGGACCCACGGACAAGGACAACGGGGGAGGACTGAATGTGAAATGGTGGGTAGGGCAGGGGAGGGCAAGGGGGGAAATAATGGAGACAACTGTAATTGAAAACAATAAAACATTTTTAAAAATTAAAAGAAAAAATGTACTCTTTAGAGTATAAAATTCTATGTTTTTTTTAAACTACATTTAGAAAGTTATGCAGCCATCATGACTATTTAACTCCATACATTTCATCACTCCAGAAGGGGAGCCCATACCCATTACAGCCACCCCCAACCTGCCGGACTACCAGCCCTTGAAAACTCCTAATTTACTCTGACTTTGTCTGTTAGATTCCACATGTAAGTGAGATCATATGGTACTTGTCTTTCTCTAACTGGCTTATTTCGCTTGTTGCAAAATCTAAGATTTCCTTCTTTTTTATGGCTGAGTATATTCTACTGTGTAAATGTACCATAGCTGTTTTATCCACTCATCTACTAATGGGCTGTTCCAAATCCTGGCTATTGTAAATAATGCTGCAATGAACATAGGGGTACATATATTCTTTCAAATTTGTGTTTCAGGTTTCTTTGGATATATTTTCAGAGTGCAATTGCTGGGTTATGAGGCAGTTCCATTTTTAATTTCGAAGAAACTCTATACTGTTTTTCACAGTGGCTGCACCCATCTGCATTCCCACCAACAGTGCCCGAAGATTCTTTTTTTCTACACATCTTTGCCAGTGCTTATTGTTTGTTGATTTATTGATGATAGCCATTCTGAGAGGTGTGAGGTGATGTTCTATTATGGTTTTGATTTGCCTGCCTTCCTTCCTCTCCCTCCTTCTTTCTTTTCTCTTCTCTTCTCTTCTCTTCTCTTCTCTTCTCTTCTCTTCTCTTCTTTTTTCTTTCTTTTCCTTCCTCCCTTCCCTTCCCTTCCTTTCCCTTCCCCTTCCTTCCTTCCTTCCTTCCTTCCTTCCTTCCTTCCTTCCTTCCTTTCTTTCTCTTTCTCTCTTTTCTCTCTCCCCTCCCTTCCCCCTCCCTCCCTCCCTCCCTCTCTTCCTTCCTTCTTTGCTTCCTTCCTTCCTTCTTTCCTGATTTTATTTGGTTTTTCTTACTCTTCTTAATGCTGGTATGGTCCAGGTACCAATTTATACCCAATTTATAGGCTATACTGGTTATTCTATTTTTTTTATTGTTGACACTATTACAGATGTCCTTATTACCCCCACCCAGTCCCACCCCCACTTCCCTCTGGCCATCACCACACTGCTGTCTGTGTCTGTGGGTTATGCGTGTATGTTTTGAAGCTAGTTCCTTCACCTTCTTTCATCCTGCCCTCCAACTTGCATTTCTAAATACCATATGATTTCACTTATATATGGAAGCTAATGAGCAAAATAGAAACAGAATCACAGATACATAGAACAGACTGACAGCCGTCAGGGGCAGGGTTTCAGGGGCTGGGCGAAGAAGGTGAAGGGATTGAAAAAACACATACAGACCACAGTGTGGTGCCTGCCACAGGGAAGGAGGGTGGGGGAGGTGGAAGAGGGTAAAGGGAGGTAAACGGTTGTGGAAAGAGACTTGACTTTGGGTGGTGAGCCCAAGACGCAGTATGCAGGTAACGTATTATTGAGTTCTATACTTGAACCCTGCATGGTTTTATTAGCCAATGTCACCCCAATGAATTTTTAAAAACCCCAAACTCCTGTTTCACTTTCTGTCTCTATAGATTTGCCTACTCTAGAAATTTCATTTAAACAGAATACAATGTACGGCCCTTTGTGAATGCTTTCTTTCACTTATCTCAATGCTTCATCCAGGTTGTAGCATGTGCCAGCACTTTATCTCCTTTCGTGGATGAATATTATTCCACGGCAGCAATATACTGTATCGTACTCAGCTGTTGTCAGCTGAAGGGCATTTGGGTTGTTTTCGCCGTTTGACTATTATAAACGATGCTTCTATGAACATTTGTTTACAAGTTTGTGTGTGAACATATATTTTTAGTTATTGTGGGTAGACACTAAGCATCAAATCGCTGGGTTCAACTTTTTGAGGAACTGCCGGACTACTTTCTAAAGGGGCTCATGCTAAGCGAAACAAGCCAGGCAGTGAAAGACAAATACCATATGATCTCACCTTTAACAGGAACCTAATCAACAAAACAAACAAACAAGCATAATATAAACAAAGACACTGAATTTGAGAACAGTCTGTCAGTGTCCAGAGTGGGAGGGGAGGGAATTTCAGGGGAAAAGGGGAAGGGTTTAGTGCAATAAGTATAAAGGACACATGGACAAAAACTATGGGGGGGTGGAAATGGGAGGAAGGTGGGGAGGGCTGGGGTGGTGGGCTGGGGCGGGGTAAAAGACAGAAAACTGTACAATATGAACAATTAAAAAATACTGATAAAAAAAATAATAAAAATAAAAATATACATATAAAAAAAAAATAAAGGGGCTGTTCCATTTCACACTGACTTTGGGCGGGGAGCCTAGGATGCCGCAGGCGCCTGACCACCAGCGGTGCCTGAGGGTGCCAGCTGCACCACCTCTTTATCAGCACTCATTGCTGCCTTTTCAGAGAGTATTATTGCGGCCCTCCTTGTGGGTGTGAATTAGCATCTCATTGTAGTTTCAATGTTCATTTTCCTAACGACTAATAATGTTGGCTGTTTTTTCATGTGCTTATTGGTTATTTGTATATTTTCTGGAGAAATCTCTGTTCTAATCTTTGCTCATTTAAATATTATGTTGTTTGTCTTTTAACTGTTGAGTTCTAAGAGTGCTTTATATATTCTGGGCACTAGATTCTTATCAGATATGTGATTTGTGAATACTTTTTCTAATTGTGTGGGTGGTCTTCTCACTTTCTTGATAGTGCCCTCTGACAACAAAGTTTTTTAAAATTTTGTTGAAGTCAACTTATGTATTTTTTAATATTTTTGCAGCTTGTGTTTTGAGTGCTGTATCTTAGAAACCATTGCCCAATTCAAGGTCACAAAAATTTACACCTATGTTTTCTTCTAAGAGTTTTGTAGTTCTAGCTCTTATATTTAGGTCTTACATTTTCATCAATTTTGACTTAATTTTTGTATATGATATGAAATAGGGGTCCAGGCTTATTCTTTTCTATGTGGATAAGGTTTCCCAGCACCATCTGTTAAAAATATTATTTTTCCCTCATTGAATTGTCTTGGCATCCTTGTCAAAATCAATTATCATAAATGTTTGTTCTAGATTATCAATTATAGTTCATTAATCTATGTCTATACTTGTGCCACATTCTTGATTACTGCGACTTTGAGAAATTGAGAAGCACAGACCTCCAACTCTGCTCTTTGTTTGCTAGATTGCTTTGATTATTCTAGATCTCTTGCATATCTATATGAATTTTTAGCATTAGCTTGTTAATTTCTGCAAAAGATGTAGCTGAGATTTTTTGTAAAAATTGTGTTGAATTGGTAGATCAACAAGTAATTCGTAAAGTTAATTACCACCCTAACAAGTCTGGAAGATCTTCCAACAATTCTGCTGATCCATGTGGCAATCACTTACTGCATCTTTGTAGTAAGTTATTAGTGAGATATTTGTGAATAGTGCATTTGAAGAGATCCACAGAAAAGTATTTATTTCCAAAAGACGGACTGGGGAAAATATTTTCTTCTTCAGACAGCAGTTACTGTCATTCTGACGTTTGATTAGTTCATTTCCTTTTGTCCACACAGTCAGAATGCTATTAGGTTTTAACTACCTCCGTGAAGACATGCTTCTGTGAAATATATCTTAGTGCCCCCTGAGGATAGGGTCACATCACAGATACGGTACTAAGTAAGCACTTACCATATTTTTCAGACCATAAGACACACCTAGGTTTTAGAGGAAAATAAAAAAAAAGTTGAAGCAAAAAATGTGGCAAAATCTTTAATAACATAAATAACATTATTTCACCAATGTAAATGTAAACAGAACTCAACAGCAGCATTAACAACCATTATTCCTCTCAAATTTGGCGGGGGGAGCATGTCTTAAGGTCCTAAAAACACGGTAGGTGTCCCCCATGAATTTTTAAAGTCTCCAAAAATGCCAATCAAGTACATTAGATCACCAAAAAGTATTTCATTAACCCATTTTTTTTTGTCACAAACCAAATGATACTCTTTTAGTCTCTCCATTTCCAGGGTTGAAGAGAATTTGTGACTATCCTGTCAAAAATCACTTACTCAACTTCTGAAAAGACCAAAAGATAACTTTTGCTACAAAACAAAATTCTTGTGTTTTTCCTCTGTTGGGGTGAACAACGGGGGCGCCAGCCGCCTTCCCTGCTTTCCACGCAAAAGCTACAACTGTGAGGCAGCACTGCCCTCTGGTGGGAAAACTTGAGAAGTGACCAACTTGAAAAAGTCCTCCAGGGCAGCTGCTGCCCGTCTGTTTATGGTAAACTGCAGTCTCATTGAAACCTAAATTTTGCAAACCACCGATTTTTAGCACAGCTCTCTGTCACAGGTTCACAGAGCCCCCAATATTTCATTTTCATCCTAAAAGAACATTGTCAGTGTTCTAATAATCATGGCCTCCTCATCCCACCACCCCCACCCACACGCTCTTTAATGTTTCTCGGATTTCGAAAACCACAACGTGTTTCTCCAAATGATTGTAACGAAACAACATCAGGTAGGGCTTTTCTTCAGTAATGATGGTAGGAAATTGACCCTGTGGATGAAAGCAGGAAAATCGATGTAGCTGGTCGGTTTCTTCCCCAGAGGCTGCCCCTCCTTTTTGTGCGTGAGAAACCAGGGTCCAGAGAAACGTGGGACTTGTCAACGCACCTGATTCGAGATCCTTGTCTCCTGTGTCTCCTTCCAGCCCCACTATTGCTACAGGACGGGATGTGATGTCATTCCTTAAGGCGACAGCTGCTCTTGTAACGCTTCTGCCAGCCTGATGGATCAGAGGTGTGGCGAACATGGACCCTGGGGGTCCTCTCACACACCCAGTTTCTCATTTGCTTTTGTTTAGTCTTCACCCAAGGATATGTTTGTTGATTTTAGAGAAGGAGGAAGGGAGAGAGAGGAAAAAACAAAACACGGGTCAGTTGTCTCCCCTCCACACCCCAGCTGGGGATCCGCCGACTAGGGTTGGATCCGCACCCTGGGTACCCTGACCCCTGGGTCCGACGCTCAGCATTTAGGTGTTCCAGACGATGCTCCAACCAACTGGGCCACAGGGCTGGGCCTTGGCTCTCATTTCCAGTCTCTATTACGTGAACCTTCTCTCTCTCTCCTCCCCTTGAAAACACTGATGTTTTGGAAGGAAGAAGGCCTAGCTAAGAAGGTAGGGAAAGTTATACAAGGAGCTAGTGAATGGGGCCTTCCGCGGAGACCTGCGCCTTGCTCAGAGCGGAAAAGGGGAATCGAAACCACAGAACAGGGAGAAGGCTTTCTCCCTCCTTCGCTCTCTCTCGTTTCCTGCTCCGTGTCTTTCCTTCGCTTCGCTTCCCCTCTTTGTCTGTTTTCAAGGAGCTGACCGAAACGTGGTTTTAAAATTAGCAGCTGGTATATTCTCATCGTCTTTGACATAGGTGCATCGTCGTCTCTCCCCAGGGACTGACTGTAAGTGTTTGCTGCGCCCGTTTTCCTGCCGTCTCCCAGCGCGGAGCCTGGGGAAAAGCCACGCTGCGCTTCATGAGCCCCAGCTGAAATTTTCGTATGACTGGACCGGAAGCTGGGGGTTGGTTCAATGATCTTCTATGATGATTAAAGTTTTAATGCCAAATTCTCCCGAGCCGCATTTTGTTTTGTACTTATCCGCTCAATGGGGAGGAGTGAGAATCACTTCTAGGGCTGCTTCTCATAGCTGTGCGGATTGTGCACTACACAACACTGCTTGGCAGCCCTGAATAAAACACGGCCCTTGTCCGCATAGAGCTTACAGGTGGTTGAAGATCGCACTCGATGGCCTATGTGGATGCCTCAGACACCTTACGATGAATGGGTTCAAGTTTAGGCTCACTAGCCTGCACCCAGAAATCCGAGTCAGGGGGCTTGGGAGACACCCTAGGCATCTCCATTTCCCCACCACCTAGACAGTCACCACATCCGGTTGATTCTGTGGGAGTCTGTCCCCTCTCTGTTCCCACTGCCGTCGTCCACAGGTGTCTACAGATCTGGGCACCATGCAAGGGCACCTGTGCGAGGGCTACGGGACCGACAGCCACAGCGCAGCCCTGAACCTGGTAGGCGAAGGGCAGTCTTTTTGCAAGGAGCTCTTTTTTCAAGCTGTGTCTACAGGACTGTGTTGCTCAGAGAAGGTCCTCTCTCTGATTCCTCCGACCGGAGACGGTGAACTGGTGGCTTTTCCTAATTGGTACAAAGGTTTCTTAAGGAGCAATGGCCAACTTTAGTGCAGTCACTTCCTAACTGTTCTTGTTCACTTCTCCCTTCCAGTCCACCCTCGTGCTCAGATGGGCACAATGATTTTCCTCAAACTCGAAACTGACTGTGGTGTACCCTGCTTAAAGTCCTTCCGTCCATCTCATCACCCTCAGAATAAAAGAAAAACTGCTTTGAAAGCATGTGAGACAGTCCCTAATACGGTGCCAGCTCCACTGCTACCAGAGTGTTCCATTTTATGCTCCAGCCCTGAGACTCTCCGCAGTCCCTCAGTGCCCCCTACTATCTTTGCTTCTGCCCCTGTATGGGCTGATGTTTTCGTCCCCGCGTGTGTTGAAGTCCTGTCCCCCAACAGGTGTTCCCGGGAGGTGGGGCCTCTGGGAAGTAATAAGGTTTAGTTGAGGCCCTCTGACAGGGTTAATGGCCTTAGAAGGAGAGATACGAGATTCCTCTCTCTCTCCACCACTCGAGGACACATTGAGAAGATCGCCGTCTGCAAGCCAAGCGACGGGCTCTCACCAGGAACCGAACTGGCTTGTACCTTCATCTTAGCCTTACCAGCCTCCAGTACTGTGAGGGAAAAAAATGTTGTTGTTTAAGCCAGCCAGACTGTGGTGCTTTGTTATAGCAGCTCGAGAAGACTAATACAGTCCCCTCCAAGTGCTTTTCCCCTGCATCTTGAAGAGTCATGTGTCTTGTTCACTTAGCTCACTTCTCATCTCTCCAGACCTTGTCCACATGTAACTTCAACCTTAGCATTAATTGTCCTTGTAATGCAGTTGACTTCCTTTGTCCTCTGTGGAATATCATGGGCACTCAAGAAATGATTATTAAATGAATACACTGACTCTAAATTTAAAATGTTTAAAAAATCTGCTCTTGCTTCTTCAGAGCTCCTTTCAGAGAGAGAAGGTCATGGCAAGAATGATTGTTCCACTGGAAACACTTGTGGTACAAATAACCATACCTATCAAATGAAAGACATTCTGTGGGTGTGTGTGGGTGGGTGGAGCCAGGCCCCCAGTAGACAGGCTGAGCATCTGCTCAGGTCATCAGGAGATAGGGACATACAAACAAATAGGAACATTTCTTGGAAAAAGGAAGGAAATTTTGGTATTTCAGAAAGTGCATTGTATTATTATCATGGTAAGAGTTTGAACTCTGTTGAAAGTTCTTTGCTTTAGAGTTTAGATCTTTTAAAAATATGATGTCACATATGGTACGTAGTGAAGGAAGGCAGTAGCATCATCTCTAACACTCAGGACTTCTGAACATTATCATCCAGCCTTGGGAGGCAGTTGCATCAAATTGTGGTCAGAATTTAATGTCTTGGCCTTCAGTAGATCTTCTGTCAGTTTGAGCTCTCATGACAGGGCAAAAATTCATGATTCCAGAATGAAATTTGAAGGCATTGGAGCTTGAGAGGACAGGCAGAACATCCCCTTACATTAAGGCAGAACATTTGCTGCAGGCACTATACTCTGCTGGTGACTGATGAGCACTCAGGGATGAAGTTCCAGTGGACTGCCAGCTGGAGGCCATTGTGGTTGGCTTCCTTCTTCCCAGGCACCCCTCGGGCAATAGGTTGCCCTTCCTTTTCAAAGTCTTCATTCAAGACTGCTCTGGAGGTACCTTCTAACTGGATTTTACCTTCGTAGAGAATTTATTAATGCCCAGAAATCTCTAAAGATGTTCTTCATTGAAAGTATTTCTGTTTCTTACGAGAGAGAGAGAGAGGCCAAAATTAAGACAAGTCATGAGATGTGAGATCAGAGACCAGAGGACAATAACAGGAAGAGTTAACAGACTCAGTCATGACATAAATCAAAGATGGGGATGTTTAACTTTGAGAACAGAGGGAGAATTCAACCACCCAGAAAGAAAAAAAAAACATGGAAAGAAGACAGCTTATTGAATTAGATTTTCTACTGTTTATCAGCTTGAATATCTTCATGTTCTCTCTTAATGACAGAAGACTTCTCTCCAGTGAAATCACTTCAGTGACTAAGAAAGGCTTCCTCAGCTGGCCGTGTCTAGGCAGCCCTCGGGGACACCAGCTATTGTTTGTGCGGTCGGTTCGTGTGACGCAAGACCCAGGCAGCAAACCTGCAACAGGGCTGGCCTCCCTGAACGCCTTGGGCCTTGTTCTAGACAATGTTTCTTTTTAGGCGAAGGGGAGGCAGGCTGCCCACACTGCTTTATTTCCAGAACCAAATGAAACCTTCCTTAAGTGTTACTACATGTTAATAAACATAGTCAGTGAACCCCACTTAAAAAGAATGACCTGTTTATGAAAGAAACCTTTTGAAAGACAGAATATTTTTCCCTGTGGGCCGACGCTTAGGCAGGAAAACAAAGAGCTCTTTCAAAGGCTTGAAACACGATGGAGGATGGATTCTGACTTTCTAACTACAAACATAATGATACTTTTAGCTGCAACCTGCTCCGGGGAGCTGTAAATACACTTCACAGGCGCAGGTTGACCGTTCCCCGCTTTCTACCTCACGTGCTCTTTGGACTTGTTAAGGGAGAGTGATGTGAGTGAATCTGGGTACCAAGAAGCTGCGGCGCTGGCCGCTGCAGGGATTTGTCCGATGCCACCAGATACCTGACTCCCAGGTGAAGTCAGGAAGAGGACCAGCTGAGACTGCGTGCTTCTGCGACACGGGAACACCTCCTGACCTCTGGCCTGGCTGCCTTCTTTTCCCCTCATTGTCTTTTTTGTTTCCCTTTCTGCTTTGTCTTCACGTGTTTCATTGCCACTCAGCTCCCGCCAGCGAGCTGGGCACACCAGGAGTGCTGGGCTTCCGTTCCGAAGCCTGCGCTGACCCAGGAGGCAAAGGACCTCAGGCTTGTGTAATTGATGAGCTTGTTCAATTTCTTATTATTCCTGTGAGCAATGAAATAGTATTAGCAAAACTGATCTTGAAAACCACATTCTTTAATCCTGAAACACTTTGTATATCTAGAACTTCTCTAGGGTATAATACGTTGTATATATTTGTATCTCCAGTGTTTGACTGGAATTTTTCTAAAGAAACTGTGTTTGAAGAGGTCTTAATTTTCCCTTATGCTTAGTCTGCCAGCTAGCAAATACACATCTACTCACTCATTCATTCATGTTTTTATTGGACAATTATATTTTTTGAACTTACTTTTGGCACAGTACTGGCCTTTGTAATGAATGTCGTAGAGCAGATCTAAAGTACTTCTTCTTTCTTAGGTTTTTCTTAAGAAGCCTCTGTGAGGAATGGGAGCTTGTGTCCGGTTAGCTCATTTTCCCCAATTGAAAAATTGCCTGTTGGCTCAATGGAAAGAAGTGTCCCTCTGAGTGACCAACCAATACTGATATATAGCTAATTCTATTTTGAAATAGATCAATATGCCTTCTCTTGTGCATGCTTAGGTAGGAAACCTTCCTCAATTCACCCAAGTACCCCATTACCTTAGGAAGATCGGGTTTCTAGAGATGCTTAAGAATAAGGAAGAATCCTTTCTCAACCCTGACACAACAGGACCAAAATAAATCCATGAGATGATAAGTGTTTAAGCTTTCTATTTGAAGTAATTTTTTTTAGTACACTTTAAAAAGATTGTGCAAACAAAACCAAACCGGAAACCATGCGTTTACACAAAAACTTATACATGGATGTTCACAGCAGCAATAATTGTCTCAGCCAAAATCTGGCTGAAGCCCCCAGGCAGAGCACCTTTGGCTGTTTGCAGGCTTGTCCAGGTGGCCTTGGGGGCAGATCTTGCAGAGTGAGGCCCATAGCACCCCAGGAGGTGAGCTCAGCCAGCTGCATCATCATTCATGGATCCTCTGTCCACACTCTGGGCACAGCAAATAGAGGCTCAGCCCGAGGTCATCTTTGGCAGAGAGGAGCATGCAGAGCCTTGTCCGTTGTGGATAAGTGACCTAGGGCCTGCGGGGGGCGGGGGGGATAGTTCATGTTCTAAGTGTCCGAATATGTACAGAACTCAGTCCAGGGGGTGGGTGGTCAGGGGCATTATGAGGCTAGGGTGGGCATGCTGGGCAGGCCTGCAGCGGACCCCAATCCATGAGAGAGCCCCTCATTACTCTCTTCGTGCGTATGAGGCTTCTGTCCCATTTGGGCAGATGGGCCAATTTAATAGGATTCAAGCTCAGTCCAGGATGAGTCTTCTAACAGTGCTCACTGGTACCTTTCGCAAATTAGAACTTTATCTGGAAATGCATGATATAAAAAGATCCATTGAATTCAATTTGCATTAATATGGAGAAAGCGAATACTACTCTTTCAATGGAAGAAAGCATGAACTGTACTGAAGCAATCAAGTCCTGCGTGTGCCCTGGTGGGGGGAGAGATGTGAGCAAAGAGGAAGTTCTCCACTCTCAGAGCCTCAGTTTTCTCATCTGCGACATAAATAAAATAGCTTATAACTAATTTAGGCTGACACTCAGGCGTGACTCCTTTCTTGTCATGCCTTAAATTAATTAGTACTTTCTTTTTATAAGACATGAATAAAAAGTTCAGAATTCCCAGAGACAGACATCAGGTAGGAGGGTGTATTTTTTCTAACAAAGTCTCTATTATTTTACACTCAAAACATTAATTAACGCCAGACATTGCCCATACTGTTTCCTCAGGCTTCTCTTAGTGAGGTTTTTTCTCCACCATGTTTCACGTGTTGGAACAGTGAATTCTTTGCTCCACCCGCCAATCCTGGGAGGCAGACATGGAGAGGGGCAGCCACAGTCCAGGACCCAGAACACGGTCCCTTCAGTGCTTCTTCAGAGGGTAAGTGACTGCAGCTTGTACTCGAGTTGATCTACAGGGATGGGATCCCACTGTCCATACGTTCTTTTCTCATTTGGGTCTCTGAGACATGACCTTGGAAAAACTCTCCCGACACAAGGCAAAACAAGACTACAGCAGTCATAAACTTTGCACTCCTCCCGTTTTTTACTGCATATATAAATCATCTCCTAGGAGTGGACTAGCCCAAGCCTCGGGGTATTTCGCATTCTGGTGATGTCAGGTGCCCCCTTTGTCCTCACAAAGGGAGGGTTGTCACAAGACAAACAGCTAGGAAGCCTTGGCCTATGAGGACACATCCATACAAGAATTTTGTGATAATCTTTTGGGAAACAACACTGTAAGGTTATTGTGAGGATTGAGTGTGGTTATGTGTGTGGAGCACTTTGTACAATCAAGCCCTGCGTATGGGCGTATGCTTTATTACTGTCTTGGACGCAAGGTGACTTCTAAAATCTTCCTTCCTCCTTTGAGATGTGAGCGTGGTCTAGAATGAGAATGCTTGGGGTGCAGTGAGAGGTCAGGTAATGAAGGGCTATGGGCAGAGTTGGGGGGAAGTGGAAGAGACCCGCCCTTCCTTTGCACATCATAACTTCCCTCCACCCAACCCGTAGGACAGAGTTGGTTTAGACGACAACAAGAATCTTGTTTTTATGTCTCAAAATGCATGTCCCTCTTTCTGAGAACCCTTGGGCAGGACGACTGCCGTAATGAGAAGGAACATCATCACAATGCAGTGCGACTGGCCTTAGGTCCCCTCTCAGACTTGGATGAGTGCACAGCACTCGGGAAACCAGGCACGTTCGGACACGCGCACCCACCGCACCACTGGTGCTGCACCGAGAATAATGCTAGAAACGACTTTCTAAGCCACGTGCCCTGTGCCGTTCTTTCCACCTACTGGTGCTTTCATCAACCCTAGGAGCTTACAGTGGTCCCAAGGCAGACAGGGGTGGGAGATAGGGGAATGCCTTTCAGTGGAGCCAAATGAGAGTTTTCCATAATATAAGTATTCCAGATTAAGGTTTGGGAATCATATATTGACAGAGCTCATCTTCAAATGTGCCAATATGTCTTAATGCTAAGGGATTTATTCTAACTTGCACACATTTCTTCAAAGGAGGGATTTTTTTTTATATGTTGCCATTGTTTCCAATTAGCCTGAAGCTGAGTCTATAATCACCATTTCATCAAGATAAAACAGATGATAGTCTGAGTAACCGAACCAGGACTTCTTGAATCTTAATAGACAGAAATCTTGTAATATATGCAAATGCTGCTACATAGTAGGTAAGGAGTGTGTGTTCCAATTACATTATCATTCACACAGTAGCAACCTCAGCCTTTCCTTGAACCAGTGTCAGCAATAAATTAAATCTGTCCTATTGGAACTCAGATTTTTCCCCTTTACCGATGCATAACCTTAGTGTTTGGCTGTCCCAGGTATCAGTTCATCTGTATATGTTCGCTGAGTCCTCACAGGCTAAAGGAGCATTGTACTGTGATTCCTTCAGGTGTAAAACAAAGAGGGTGTTAATTTCACTCCACCAAAGAAGGTGTAGGAAGTGTTTTGATTCTTTTACTTGTTTAAATCAAATTGAACCCATGTTCTTGTTCTGTAAAGTGGGCAGGAACTTCACTGTCTGTCATTGCAAAGAGTCTTTTTTTATACGTTGTTCATCTGAAGACCCCAGGTCCATTCATTGCCCAGAGCATTTAAAGAAGGCCCTATGGTCCCTTGAGTTTATAGTATCCACTATACAAATATTTTAATTATCTTGGCCCATTTGGTTCCTTGAAGGCAAGTAGCTTGATTGCCTTTGGACCAAACCTGAACAAGGGCTTTGACAAGACTAAGCTGGATCTCAAAGAGCAGCAAAGCCTTCGCCCCCTTCCTGTCTTGAGATGAAGCCATCAAAATCTTATGCCTCCTTCTGACGTGTCCACATCTTCAACCCCAAGCTCCTACTTGAAAACCCTCTACCTTTCAGACTATCTGGCATGCTCTGTTGAGTGAGAGAAGTGTCACATAAATAAATATCCGAGGCCAGTGGTGGTGAGGCAGGGCAGTGTTGAAATATTGGTTTTCCCCAGAATCGCCTAGAATAGTTCCTGGAATATAGTATCGTTAAACCAATTTTTTTTTTTTTTTAGTAAATAAAAAAGAATCTAAGGCCAGATTTGATTTGGGGGCAACAGGAAATAGGCCAGGGAATCATAGGCCTAATCCAGTAAAAGCCTGTCGAACGAATGCCAGGCACTGCCTCCAGACTTGGGTTATGTGAGATAATTTATTGTTTTGCTTAAGCCATTATTTGTTGGGTATTATGTGTCTTAGAGCTAAAACAGTTCACTGTTTTCCCGATACACTTCCCAAGGTCATAGAAATAAAGGCAGAGCTATTTGACTCTAAAAGCCAGCATGCCACACAAATAGCACAGTTTAAGAGCCTCCACCTTCAGGCAGCACTGAGCTACTTACGAGTAAGCAGAGAATAGCCATATTCTCAAAAAGGCTGGAGAGTAAATTGAGTAGGTACTAAGATATTACAAGAGAAAGGATGAAGTCCCCAGCGCAGCCCCAAATCAGAGCAGAGGAAAACTACAGTGGAAAATGTGGCTTTATCTTACTTCAATGGGGAAATTGCTTCAATTTATGAAAATCTAGGAAGTCGGGGGACAGCGCAGTGTGGGCATCTGAGAACTGGGTGAGGCGACTGCCCTTTTCAGCTGGTTTCTCTCTCTGAGTTAGAGTGGCTTGTTGGTAACCCAGACGGAGGTGGAGGATCTCAATGTGTTTCACGAATACCTGTGGGGACTCTGACATAGAAGGGCTGGGGAAAACTGCCAATTAATTCACATCTGCAAGCCACTTAGAATTCCTGCCAATTCACAGCTCTCCAGAGAACATTTTGAGACCCATGATTCCAAGCACAGTAGTTCCTGCCATTTAAATGCATTCCATCAAAGTGGATGAAAAGCAAACTGGCAAATGCCCTCTCAGATTCATTTGGGGCAGGTGGTGAGCATTTGGGTGTGTGTCTCTGTAATTTTTTATCTTTTAAATCAGGCTCAAAGAGAAAACGGTACAAGAACTTGAAGGCTGCCCCCGCCCCACCAGCTGTGTTCAGTGTCTGCGTGTTGGCATGAGATAAAATGACCACCGCCAACGCTCGCTTTAGGACGTACCTGTTCTTCCCAGGGGCGTCACAGATCTGATAAAGCAGAGGTCTTGAACAGCAGGCATCTGATAGTGTGATTATATACTTGAGATATTTTCAAATTGGCTCGTCTTTTAAAAATTATAGATATTTTAAAACAATAACATCTGTGAATTAGTGGGTCTGGTGGGCAAGTTATGTGTGTGTGTATAGATATATATATTTCACTTTGCTAAAATAAATATGTGACTATTAAAATTAAAATATAGTTAATTCTCATCACCAAAGCTTATTTCACATTCTACCAGAGATACTTGGGAAGATACAATAAAAGCCCGGTGCAGTTTTAGCTGAGAATCCATATGTGAAAACTGCTGATTACAGGTGACATTTCTGGTTGACAGTAATATCACCAAGAGAAAGGCTTTGATCCTATTCTAAAGAAAAAAAAAAGCATCAAATATGTGATTTTTCTTTAAAATTCAAGGAGGTTTTAACTACTGATATGTTGTCTTTTTATGTTATAGTGGCCTGATTAAATGCCTTTTTTGGTAAGAAATTTCAGACTAGGGTTTTTTGCTTACATGGATGGGTCAGTAACAGAATTTTTGGCATTTATTTTTTTCATCTAAAAATGAATATAATGTATTGAATGACTTCCTAACTATCCCAAGGTTATTCTCAGCTGAATTTTTTAACTTAAACTAATATCTTAATTATTTCTTACAAGGAGCTTGCTCCCAATAACTCTGAAGTCCTTCCCTTGAACAGCATGTCATTCCTGTAGCACAGCTGGGTTTCAGTCCCCTTCTTTCAGTCTCTCGGTCACTCCATTACCCTGGCATTGAAAAGCCTTTCCAACACATTCCCGTTTAGTTTATCCTCAGGCATCTTCACCCTGCTAACACTGAGCTGCTTGTTTTCCTTACCATGTAATGCTTTTTAGTGTCCTTTGATTCATGGTTACACTTTGCGGTGGCCTTTGCCCGATCCCCTGTGTCTCAATTTCGTCCATTCTGTAGAGATCCGGCTTAGCTATCACGTGTCTTGTCCTGAAATTTTTTATTCTTATGCGTTTCAACCCTAGTGTGGCCTCCCACACCCCTCCCCGTGTACCTCCTTCACAGTGTTCATCACAGGCTTGCACTGGGGTTGCCTGGCTGAGCGTTCTGGGCTTCTCTGATGTCAGCCGAGGCCTGTGGGAGGGTCTGTGTGCATGTTCATTTCCTTGGAAAACCCTTGCAGGGTGTGTGACACAGCATTTGGGAAACATTTTCTTTAATTAATATATAAATGAATACCTGAGCATCCAAAGCCAGCTTGTTTGTGAGTGAGTGTGTGCATGTGAAAGTGTACGTGTGTGTGTCTGTATGTGTGCATCAGAAGAGTACCCAAAGTTTAGGATTCACCTGTGCAGATATAGATGTTTAGGATACACCTTTGAAACACAGAAATGAAATAAACTCTGTGTGAGTGAGGCAGGTGCTACGGCAGCCTTTGGGACTTAGGAAGTTTCAACCACAATAACGGTGGCAGCAAAGCCTGTAACAATTAGGGGCTCCATGAACAGTTGCTCAGACTTGTCCACAGCTGTGGTCCTCAAAGGGTGGTCTCTGGGTGGGCAGCCCTGGCACCTCCTGCAGCTGGTTAGAGATGGAAATTCAGGGACCCCATCCGGGTCCCGCCACATCAGAAACTCTGGGGTGAGAGGGAGGTCAGCCCTCCAGGTGCTCCTGATGCATATCCAAGAGTGAGGACCATTGACTTAGAAGAAGTACTAGGAGTCATGCCACCCAGTCTAGGTTTAGCTAAAAAAAGTTAGGGCTTTTATAATGACATGCAGATGGACTGTGAATCTATAAGTGAGCATGCAATAATGCTTGCTTCGTCTCAGTGCGTGCATCAATGGATGGCAAGTTCGGAGCCTGCCTGTGACCTCTCCCCATCATTTGTTGTACGGTGAGAAACTGCTGCCCATAGTAGCTTGACGAGGGAGCCGTCCACGTAGATCTGAGCACAGCGTGCTGACGCTGGGAACCGAGGGGACAAGTGGCAGGGACCCTCTGCTTCCTATCAGCTCACTAGTGAAAGTCACAGGGGGGGGGGTACTAACGTTCAAGGGACTTTCTTGGACTCTGAGTTTCCTGGGTGTCCCGTTTTCTGATCTCTTCCCCTCCTCAAGCACGTCAGGACCCTAGTGCCTGGTCACAGTGCCCTGAGCTGCAGCCAGTGCCGGTCAACTCGCCCCAGACGCACGTTCCCTCTCCTGTCTGCTGGCAGGACCTCATTCGGTTCTCTGGGGCCCAGCCCTCCTCTCTGTGAGGCAGGTTCCGATTTGTCAAAGCCAATTATGGTGGTTCAGTTCCCTCCACAGTGACTCACGGTGGATTGGCAGGCCACCCAGTTCTGGCCAACAAATTGTGAAGACGGGTCTGCTGGTAGTTTTCTGTAAAAGTTTTGTTTACTTTCAGTAAGAGATACACAGGGGGAAACGGCCCAGGCCTTGGACTTTGTGGTGTGGGGTTGCTATGCTTGCAGCTGACACAGCTTTGTTGGCACCAGAAAGGCATCTGAGCCAGCTCGCTGAGGACAGCAGAGAGGGAAGAACCAGGCCGCTGACGGCGTTGCCTACGGCGTTGCTGAGCCATTGGGTCAATGAGCCTGGAGAGTCCACGGCCAGACTTTTGTTATAGGAGATGAGAAAAGGCCCCTCTGCCTAGCATCTTCAATATTAGGTCTTATTACTACTATCCTCTTCCTTTCCCTTGAAGAATAAAAGGCACTGATGTAAGGACACCTTTAAATTACTTCCAGCTTTAACAACTGATGATTTTTGCTCACAGCATCTGTGTGTGGGTTCCAAGGCGAAACACGATTCAGCAGCAGTCAGATCTGAAGAGGGTGCAAGTATCCTCTGGGCTAGGGTCACGTTGGTCTGAGAGGCAGGACGAAGCATCAAAGTGAAGAAGTGGGCTCAGCCGCATGAATTCCTAGGGGTGGCTTTGTATCCTTAGCCCTAGAGCGCAGCAAAGCCAGGAATCCCTAGGAAAAGTCAGACATTGAAGACAGTAGCGAGGAATTAGATACAGGACAAGTCAGAGACATTCTAACGATTCCCTCGGGCCCTCTCAGGGTACCAAGCAGGGGTGATACGTTAAAACTGAACACTCCAGGGCACGCAGTCGCCTTAGGGATAGAACGGGGATCAGGAATTCTTCCCTTGTCCAGATTCATGAATTTCCCCCCCAGCGGACCATCCCCTGACCTCCTAGGCCCGACCTGCTGTTTGGGAAGGTCTCTGACATTCCCTGCAGGGTCTTTTCTTTCTTCCTCAATTGTCCCTTTACCTACGGTTTTCTAAAGCCACACAATCGTTCTAATCCTCAATCTTCTCTGCCCAGCAATGCAATCTGTAGCTTTTTCAGATCTTCTAACTTTTGAAAAACAAATTTTTTGTATTGTTGCTCAAGTACAGTTGTCTCCATTTCCCTGTGACCACTTTCCCATGGGGGGAAGAAAGGGAAGGGTTGTCAATGAAAAACAAATTTAAATAAGCCACAAAATACAGCAAAAGAGGATGTTTACTTTAGTTTCTAGCATTTTTGGGTCAACATTGCCACCTAGTGGTGAAATACTCCTTAATCGTGTGTGACTTGAAACTATTCTGATTTGATTTCAAGGATCTTTAAATTGTACAATTTTGAGCAAGAAGAGACTGTTATTATGATTCTACTTAAATGTATAATTTTTGAACATGAAAAAATAGAGACAGTGGAAATCACATGGTAACTAGCATCCTTTACATTCATGAAGTTTATTATTGGGCTAACAGTGGAGATTCTTAATTATTTGCTTTTAAGATTTTGGTTGCTTCCTCAGTTTTTCTCCCTGAAGTTTTAATAAATCCTCATCCAATTTAGCCACTCTCTGGGGATAATCATAAAATGGAACCAAACCAAATAACAAAAAGCGATTTCAATGAATGAAGCTTCCATAACTTCCCCCTCTCCGATAGCTTGTTTTTCTTTTCCCGGGCCTCTCTCAGGTGTCAGTTTATGAACCTTTCTTCCTCCCCTGTGTCTGTTCCAATACAGTAACAATATTGTAATGTATTCTGTGCCTTCCAGCAAGATCTATTGTTTGGGGCAGGTCTGGGGTGGGGCCTGAGATTCTGCATTGTCACCAAGCTTCCCATACCCGACCAGACTGCTGCTAGGCTTTATAGAACAATGGCTAAATTATCAACAATCCAAATGCTTTCTTTAGAATGAATCAGAAAATGAATGAGGGACATAAAGAAAAACTGTTTTGCCCTAAGCAGTATCTCCTAAGAAGTGGCTAATTCCCTTTCTTTCTGGCTGACTTGGGGGTCGGGATTCTGCAGCTGCATGAAAGGGCTGCGGCTGGCCCTGCCCAACAACACAGAGTTGGGAGCATCCCCTGCACTCTGCGATGACCGCCTGCCTCTCTGGGGGACCTGAAGGACTGAGTCTGGCAGGTGGCCTCCCAGGAGTGGTCCGAGGCTGTGCAGTTCCATTGAAGAGCTAAGTTTGGTTGCATATTGGAATCACCTGGGAAGCTTAAACACTGACTGGTTTGGATCCTCTACCAGCAGGCCAGGGTTTCAAGGCTCCCCACATGATTGTAATGTGCCTCAAGCCTGAGAACCGATGTGATCCTGAAGGTCACCTACTTGTCCTTCCTCTCCCTTCTCCTCGTCACCAGTTCAGTCTGGGACAAAACTTGGGGAATCCTCTGCTGGAGAGGGGATTCAGCTCTAGGATTCATTCTCTGTGGTCTGGACACCCTACCTACACCGCAAAAGGATGGGTACGCTTTAAAGCAAGTCTGTTTTCGCCCCAACACTCATAGGGCTTGGGGAACTTGTATCACCATTTAGTTCCACACCCACCTGCTCTCCCACCAGGCGGATGGATATATGAGGTCAGTCTGGAAAAAGTCCAGCCATGGTTAATGCCTCATCCATGCAACCTGGTAGCCAAGGAGAGTGGACTGGAATGCACATGTGTGAACAATGATGACTTCACTGTACTAGTCAGTGGGGGTGGGAGACACCGTTAAGTGAGCATGTGTGCTGTGTGACCATCACATTCAAAATGACTGAGTGAGTAGAGCAACGAATCTGCATCCAATTTATGTTAAGCTTAAACATTCCTCCACAGAAACTATTCAGATGATTCAGAAGGCCTCAGCTATGGGCAACTGGTGATTGGCAGCTTCATCATGAGAACTTGCCTACTCACCATCATGGCTCCTGCAGTTTTTTTTGCAAAGTATCAAATCACCCAGGCAACTCAGCCCCTGGGTGATTTTACCAAAATGTAAAATCACCTTTGAGAAGGAAGAGATTTCAGACTGTTGATAAGATTCAGGAAAATATGACAGAGCACCTGATGGTGACTAGGAGAACTGTGTGAGGTCCCAAGGTGCCTATTTTGAAGGGGACTGAGGCATTGCTGTCCTATGTGCAATGTTTCTTGTATCTTGTACCTTCTTCAATGAATGTCTCTATTTTTCATATGACATGGCTGGATACTTTCTGGACAGACCTTGTCGTATATTCATGAAAAGTCAGTAGACATAGGCTGGAAACAGTAGTGAGTAGTAACACAAATTTCCAGGCAAGAAATTATTGGTTCTGTGGAATTATGGTTAAAGATCAAAAGAAAAAAAAAGCCCTGGTTCTTTAATCTCTTTTTCCATTAGATTTTTATGGTAGGGGGTAGGGAGAAAGAGGGGGAGAGACAGAGAGAGAATGCCGTTGGTGTAAACAACAGAGCATTTTTTGTGTCCGATCCCCCCCCGGGCCCTTCTGCACTTCTGGCCCTGGGAGTGCCGCCGTCTTCTCCACACGGTTTCTGCCCCGCTTTCTCCACGTCACTGCCTCCTGGTGCTCCTGCCACTGCTCTGGATACTCTTCAGGCTCCTAGTCTGCCCCCTGAGAAGGAGACCTATCGCCTTTGTGACCTTAACATTTCTCAGCGTTGTCCTCTTTTCTTTAGTCCCGTGGCCCCTTCTTTAATGTGGCTCTTCATTTTTCCCCACCCCAGTGGCTGCGGTGGCCTCCTGCCAAGTGGCCCTGCCCCTGACTTCATCCCACAGTCAGTCCCTCCATCTCCCGCAGGGACTCCTCTGGGGCCCACACTGCGTGCTCATCCTTCTCCTCTACAGCGCCCTCTGGCGGCAGGATGGAGTTAAAGCGCCTTCATCGTGCAATGAGGGCTTGGATGATTTGGCGCTTATTTCTGTCTTCAACCTTCTTTTTCTCTAAAGCAACAATATTCCTCAATCTGCTAGTCATGCTTGGCAATTCTCCAAATAAAGCCATATTCCTTTTTTTAGATCCAGGGTTTACATGCTGTAACTCTTCCTGGAAGAGCTTTTCTCTACTCTTTGCCAGATAAACTCAGTCTCATTCCTCTAGGAAGTCCCTCACGCCCCCCTCCCAGGACGGTTAAAGGACGTCTAACCTCTCACCATCCTGTGCTTGCCTCTTTCAAAGCACTTCCCTGACAACCGTCGTGACTCTCGAACTCAACACCTCCACTTATTTACCAGGGACACTTCGGCATGGGGCTCACAACAGCCCTTTATGGAGAGGACATGTGTAGTATACACTTTAGCATGTAGTTTTCAATATTCTAGAAACAAAAATGGTCATCGTTACAGCACCTATCAAGTGGTAGATGATGTTCTGCGTACCTGCTGGCAGGCTGAAGAAATCTCCCAAGGCCACACCTCAGAGCCGGACAGACCAGAACGGCTCCGGAGTTCCCACTCATACCCCGATGCCTCGCTGCCTTTCTGCAGCGCCAGAGACAACTCTTTTGCAAAGCTGCAGAACCACATGTGAATTATACAGAAGGCAAGAAACCTTATTTACTTAGAGTTACATTTGTTTGACTGTCAACAATAATTATTCTCCCCAAATAGAAAAAGCTTTCTCTGTGAGGGGAAGGAGACTGGAAAAGAAAATGACCTACCAGTAATTTGGAGACGGCAGAAAATTTGTGGGTAGATGCCCAGTGACCAGAAGTCCCCTTCTACCCTAAAGGTATCTTGGGACTACATAGGGGCCTGGAACTACGCCATATGCTCATGTTGGTTTTGGCTGGATGGGAAACCCCAGTGACTGGGGTGCGTTCTCCTACCTGCATGGCCTCATGGGAGCTCATCACAAAACCCAATTACTTTTTAGCATACAGATAGTTGCAAAAGTTCTTGCACACACAGTTGACTTTATGGAGCAATGTGTATATTCCCCCCACATCCTATAGAAAGTTATTTTCTCTAGAATCAAAGAGCTCTTTATTTCCCCAGTAATTATAATTATTTTTTCAATTATACATATATTTTCACTAAAAGATGTGCCTCCATTGGCAGAGACTTTAGAAAGTATTTAACATAGGAGCTAATACGTACATAAAGAAAGGCAGGTTTTTTTTTTTTTTTTTTTTTTTTTTATCTGACTCAAATCTTGCATGAAAGCAGTCAGCCAGCCTACAAATAAATGTAAAAATAACACAGGAGGCCAGGTCATGGGGGAATTATTTGAATCACTTATCTGCTGTGAGTTCCCGGGCAAAGCTGTCTGAAGCTTGGCTCTTTCTGTAACAGCCAGGAACACTGACATTTCCTTGCTTTGTATATTTTTGAGATTTAATTCCTATTGACATCAAAGGGAAAGAGGATGGCATGTATATCAAGTTTTTGTTCTGTGGAGGGTTTCAGAGGCTCGCCTGCATTTTTAGAGACAATAAAAGCCTTTGTTTCCTCACTTGCTCGGGAGCAACTACTGTCATAAATGTGAACTCAGATTAGTCACAGTTTTATGTTGTCACTTAGGAACACAGTGTCTGAAATATACTTGGGCTTTTTTTCTGTGTCCTCAAGTAGGTAATCCCGAAACACTTGAGTGGAAATCAAGGGAAGTAAAGTTTATTCTGGTCATTGAACAGCTAATTCCTCTTCTCCATTTTTCAGCCTCAGCTCTGGGGCTATGTTTGGGAGCCTTTTCACTCTGTTGCTCCCCAGAATCCCTGACCACAAGCATTGCTGTGAGGTACTCACTGCCTGCCCCCTCCTAGCTCTGGATCAAGCTGTGGGACTAAGCTAATCATCAGAAGCTCCCACAACCTTATTTTTTCCCCCTCTTAGGTTCAGTTAATTCTTTCTGGGCAGTCCGTAAGCTCTATGACACTTATTTGTGAATACTATGTGTCTGCAGATCTCAGTGGGATGAAGGGAAAATTCCCACCCTCTTACTGAGCTCTGCTTATATTCTAGAATGTTAAGAGATGGAATACCTTCTTGGTTCTCCATGTCTCAGTAACTTTTCTATTGCTATGGGTTCCTCATCAGATGTTTTCCTCTCTGTGCATCAGTGGCCCTTAATAGGGAGAATAGTTCCCCACCTTTGCCAGATGATGAGATGTTTCTAATAGCATGTGACTAAGCTGTCAGCCACAGAAGGAAGAGGGGAAATAGAGCCCTCGCTTTGGGGATGTAGTGCTTGGCTAGCAGGAACACACATGGAATTTTTTACAATGATATCGATGTAATAAATGTGGCTGTGGTTTAGATAAGTGGTTCTCAACCTGTCTCCCCACCACAACACACAGGAAACTGAAACTCACAGATGCGCTGCCGGCTCATAGGTGTATTCTCGGTTAAACACAATTCTTGAGGAAGTAGCTATTGCCCCGTCTCCCTTCTCTCTGGTTCCGGAAAGCTGCAGAATGCTAGTGTTTAAAGAATGGCTTTGCGTTATTTTTATATGCTAATTATTTAAAAACTTTGGTGCTTTACCACTAGTGGTGATCACTGTACAAGTGATTTCCCAAACAGTTGGAAGTTGAAAGGTGCCGATTTATGCAATAATTGCTACGTGGATCCACAGTACTTCCCTTAGGCTGGGCCCCACAAATACGCCCACAAACATAAAATTATCAAAGATCCTGTGAGTGCCTCCGTCTCAGGCACAGGAAGAGCCCCAAACCTGAGCACATCCTCTTGTGATTCACACTGTTGAGGCTGCAGAGACACATGTCTGTTTTCCCATATCTCATGTCCCATATACCCTTGATACCCTGCGTCTGAATGCTGGGAACCTTTATAGCTGGCCTTCCTGCTGACAGCAGAGAATGACACCACCCCAGAGCTCAGAAAGTATTTCAGTTGCAGAGGTGCTTAAGTATGCCACATCCATTCTCTCAGAAAAGAGGTATCACTTCTCAGTAGCACCTGAACAGCAGCCCAGCGACGTGACTTGCTTTGCCCATTTAAAGAGTAAGCAATGATGTATATGTCACTCCCGATTGGGAACTGGAGAGCCATGACATGAGCCATTGCTTTTCTCGTTTCACCAAGAGCGGCACTCACTTCTCAGATGAAGGCTACCCTGGAGTGAAGACGATGTGGAGTTCAGCTGAAAGTCATCTGCAGCTGATATCTATGAGCAAGAAGAAACCTTTGTCTTTATTAACTATGAAATATTTTTGTTTGTTTTCAGCAAAGCATAACTTACCTGATTTATTATCTATGGGATCATGGACATACCGTCAATTTAGGAGTCTTGGTCTCATGCTTGATCTTTCAGGTTTCATGGGTGTGTTCCTTAACCTCTAAGAACCTCAGTTTTTTTCATCAGCAAAATAGGAATAAAAATAATTTTCTTACGGTGGCAATGAGAATCAATAGAGCGTTACAATTTTTTTGCAGCCTAGTATTTCTTTTAGACTTGAATTTCAAAGATTTAAAATATACAAGAAGTGGTTGGGGACTAACATTTGTATCAGCACTTGATAAATGTCTAAGATTATTTATTATACAGCAGAGTACCATGGTAGTGTTAATGCCAAGATGGCACCATGGAAGTTAGTCTAAAAATTATTACTGGGCTTCATATAAGCAACAACTTATGCTGCTATTTTAGAATTTTTGGACATAGAACCTTATAACTTAACATATATTATAAACTCAGAAAAAATGTATAAATACAAGGAGCAGCTTCTAGAGGGAAAACAGTTTTTAGGAGGCAAACCCCAGGTCCACAGTCCACCTCTGCTCCTTACTCACATTGAGATCTGGCACTACGTTATGTACGTAACTCTGAGCCAGTTGCTGAATATGTCACAAGTGGGTGTGAAAACTAATGATGGGAGTTTGTTGGGCAGTTACTGTTGCAAAAATGGCTCTGTCTCAGCACAGAGCATACAGCACGAACTCGATACATGGTGGCTACTAGTATTGTAAGAACTTGGGCTGTTTTACTACATCTGCTGTGGATTCCTGGTGTATAATCAGCACCATTATTCAAAACGTTAAGGGGTTGCACATTTAAATGGTCCATTTCAAGTGTGTGGCAGCTGTCACTTACTTGGCTGTTTTTCTTCCCCAGACTCTGAGCTCCTTCAGAAAAGGTCAAATTCATCTCCTCACTCCTGGCCCTAGTACATAGTTGGCTGGTAAAAGATGTGAAGTTTATTTGTGGCTGTTCTAAAGTACTAAAACCTAGGAATATTGGTCTTTATGTTTTTGTTAGTGTTTTTCACTGTAGAGTAGGAAGCCCACCTGCATCAGAAGTTTTGGGGAGGCATAGGATGGGGTGGACACAGGTGTTTGTTAAAATGCAGTTTCCAGACCTACTGAATCAGACTCTCAGGGGAGCTTGGTGCTCAGGGAATCTGGAGTTTTAATAAGAACTCTGATTGCGAATTGCTGTTCCAAACAATAGCAAGCTCATGTGAGAAAAACCTCCTCGTGGTGTGTGAAAACCAACCTGCAGAGCGGTAGTAAAAATGCAGGTTCAGTGACTCCCCCTAAGCTTAAAGGTTCAGTGGGTCTGCGCCGGAGGCCAGGTATCCGAATTTTTACAAGTATCCTTCCCTGTGACCCCTGACCCCTATCCCAAGTAAAGTGATGCAGGTGTTTGAACATCAAGATGTGAGAAACAGGAAACTAATTTCTATTTAAGAACTGATATTTTCCCCCCTTTATTGTGTCCATCAGCACGACTCCCTTGTTGACCTCATGTTCTTGTATTAAACGTGTTTGAGGAACGTTTAGAATTCTCCGTGGTTGGATCTCACCTAAACCAGGTTGTGAGTGAGAGTCGGGGAGACATAAGCAGCATACGGTTCTTGGGGCTGTGGTCGGTGGGGAGGGTCTGCGAAACCCTTGTAGACGACTCCGCGGCTGACCTGCCTTGCCCTGGTCTAGGGTGACACGCATTTAAGCCCTAATAAACACGTCCTTACTTGAGATGGATCAATAACGCACCTGCCCGGGCAACTCCTCATAGATCGAGGTAACCATGCCCCTCGGTGCCTCCCAAGGCCCAGCCTCTCATGAGTCCTTTCAGTGACCAGACTCTAAGGGAAAGATGGTCAAGGGGCTGTGATAGCACCTGGGGTGTTAAGTTCATGGATCGGTGAAGGGAACCAGTGAAGTGCTGGGAAAGACTGAACATTGAATCCTTCAGTGGGGTTGGGGACCCCCAAGCTTTTGCAGCCTCCACACTGGGGCGCACAGCCGGGTCCCTGAGGGCCCGAGGCTGGCCCTCACACTCACCGGCTCAGAGCGAGGTGGTGGCACCAACCATGTGGGGGAGGGGGAGGAGGACATTGGGACAGGGGGTGTACCCGACCCTGACCTTCCCGGGATCCGGGAATCCCCCAGGACAAAGCACAGTGGACTTGCCCCAGTGGCTCCTGCCCCGGGCAGAAGCAGACACAGGCTGAGCGCAAGGAAGGAGAAAGCAGATGGGGTTCCGGCGTCTGCAGCCGGGTCAGCTGACTCGGCACCCATCCAGGAAAGATGGGAGGCTTCGAATCCCCGACGCAAATTCAAAGCTTAATTTATTAAGAAATTCAAGACCGTGGCCCAACACCATTAAATATCAGCGTCCGCGCCTTTTGAGCAAGGGACAGTGGGCGATCACAGTGGTCACAGGACCCCGAAGCCTGCCCTGGGTCTAGGGATGAGTCCTTTTGGCTTCTGACTCAGTGACGCAGAGTGAACTTTGGGCCTCTCAGTTTTTAACAGGTGTCAAGGGTCTCTCTTTTGGTTCTTGCATGGATAAAGCAAAACAACCTCTTGGACCAAAGTAATATTGCCAAACCACTGCCAATCACTGCGTGTTTTTGTTCTTTTGCTCTTCAAATTTTGTTTGCTTGCTTTTTTTGTGTGTGTGATGAGCAATGGATATAAAGTGCTATTGAAGGGCTAGTAACTCTTCCCTCCCTGTGGGCTCTTTAAAGTTGAGTGATTTTTTTTTTTTTTTTTTTTTAATTTGTGGACTCCCTGTAGACTTAAATCTCATATGCTCACAAGGTCAGCATAGTCTAAATCTAGGCAGATGACATCGTTTTTTTACTAAAGAAGAGCACATTCACATTTGATGTGGATGTATAATATTTTCCACATGTGACCACAAAGCAACCCACATCTTCCATCACAGGAGACATGGTTATGACTTTATATAAACCCAGTCAAACAGCAGGTGACGAAGGCGAGTAAAACTGACTGGTAGGTTCTTGCCCCTGAGGCTTCCATTTAATAATTAATGCAATTTTAGAAGCCATTTACAGATACTGTCTGGGGGTTATATTGACAAGAGAAATGAGACATGCTGTGGACTCTGGTTTCTCTTGTCAACTCGAACTCCCTTTGCATGCTGTTTCTTATAAAGTCGGGGGACATGATTATAGTTTCATGTCTTTCCAAGGGTGTGTGACTACGTGGTGTATATGACATTTGTTGGTTCCAGTGCTTTCAGAGCCTTTATCATGAGTGAAGTCAAAAGAAAAAAAAATGTTCTGTGTAGTACTTTTTAAACTGGAGTGTCTTGAAATTGCTAGGATACCCAGTAGATTCATAGTTGGAGATGCCGAATGGCAGAATAATGGCAATCTTCTAAGAGAAAATAAATAAGAACAATACTCTCAATTCTCAGGAATCTCTAGGATTTAGCAGAGGAGACTTCCAAGGGAGTTATTTCCTTCTACATGAAAAAAGAAGGCAGAAGGGGGATGATTCTGGTCCGCATTTTGAGGTTGGGGGTCTGGTGTGTTAGGGAAGAGTAGATGCTTTGTGTTTCCCTTCTTTTATTGTCCACATGGGTTCACTTCATTGTTTCTTATTTTTCTTTATTTTTTTTATTTTTGTCTATATTACTTGCCATCATCTGACCTACCACACATTTATCTGATTGTCTGTTGTCTGTCACCCCAGAAAAATATGTTTCACAACGGCAGGGACCATGTGCTTCATTCTTTTCTGTGTACCTGGCACAATGACAATTGACAATAATAATTGATAATAGCTAATATTTACTGAATGTGCCTGACAATGCTCTAAAGCTCGTGACATTTATATTACTTGATTCCCACAATAACCCTTGGAGATAAGCAATATTTTAATACCCACTTTATAGATGAGAAAACAAGCTTAGAAAAATTAAGCAAATTTCCCCCAATTCACACTGCTGGTGAGTGGGTGAGTCATGATTCAAATCCAAGACTGGGTGGCTCCAGCATTTGCATCTACTGCTTCATGGGGCCCAGGGGGGCAGGAAGCTTGACTGCCTTGTGTTCTGCTGAGTCCTCCACCCCCAATACTTACTAGGCTCTCGGTAAATCTTTTCTGAATGGATGAATGTTCAGCCTGGAGAGTGGTGCTCCTGCCCTTGTCAAGGACAGTGGCCATCAAAGACTGAGATGGGGCCGAGGTTGATGAACTGGCTTCTCACAAGCATGCAGCTGTGATGCTCTTCTCTAGGATAAGAGGACAGCTCTCAGCCCTCATTCTATGCTTCCCCCTTCTTCATCTCCTGTCCACCCTTCCCTCCCTACATGCGGGTTGCTGGGGGCAAGGGCTGCTCTGGATTCAAAGGGCTCAGCTGTGGGGGAAGCCTCGCAGGGCAGATCGGCACATACACCCAGGTAACTCCTACCTCTGCTGTGCAGCTGAGCTGGTGGGGTCAGCAGGACCAGCACGTCCCCACGTCAGTGTCCTGATTCTCCTCACAGAGCCCCCGAGTTGTTTAGTCCGAGAAATGAGTGGACTCCGCTGACTCATGTTGTACTCATTTGATGCCCCTAGCTCTGTCTGGGGACAAGCCTTTGACTTCCTCTTCTGTCAAACTAAAAAATGCTTTGATGTGTGAGTGTGTGTGTTAAATTACTGCGGCTAGGCCCCGGAAATCATTTGCATGAGATCTTAAAAATAGTTAGATATAAAACATTCAATTTCCCTGTTCTCTCCTATTACCACACAGCTGTTAAGTTGTAAGTGGGTCCATAGCGGCTTTGGAAAAGAACGTTCCTGCTGTGTGCGCACGTGGACAGGCTTGTACACCTCAGTGGGAAGGAGGCAAGAGGTGGAGGTGTAGCGTCGGGGCAGGCAGGTTTTAAGCACCAAAACACAAAGGTGTCGCTTCACTTGGGACTGTTAAGCTTTGCAGCCTATTAACACACCCAGTGGGAGGGCGTTGTGCTTGGAGTACTTGAGGTCACATAAAGCACCCCTCCTCGGACAAAGGGTATCTCGGGAATCAGGTTACGCACTCATTTCCTTCTTTCAGTGGAGAAGGAAATGAGCAGAGTAAAAGAGGCCTTCATTTGTGGGTACTGGACAAGCTGAGTGTGCCTCTGTTATCAGGGAAATTGGTTTTAGGATCAAGGTCTGATATAAGCCCTTAAGGATTGAACAAAGGAATTGAATTGCTATTTAACCATCAAGTTTCTGATAAACGTGAAGAATGTCTTGGGACTATTCCATGCTTCCAAACAACGAGGAGAGTATGTGATAGTGTAACATTCATTTGGCAGCCAAATACCTTTATTTCATCTCTTACAATCTCATTTGTGTGTTTGTGAGCTTTTATTTTGCTTCATGCATCTAATAAGGAAATGCCATCCAAACTTTTAGTTTTTACCAGTGTTTTTAGTTCCTAAGCTATCTTCATCCTTTTAACTCTATCATGCTTGTGTGTTGCTAAATGCCCCTTGGAATGGTAGTTACAGAGGCACAATCCCCATAGACTCGATAGACCTGGGCCTAGAACATCTCATCAGCATTTCAAAAATCTTGAAAACTATGATGGTAAATGAAGAGTAATTGTACAGAGTAATGTATCTGACCTGAGTCCATGTTAACTATTTTGTACATGCTAAAAGAAGACAGGAATAAGCTCTTTCTAGGTTATAACAGCAGAGGAGTTCAGTAGTCACTTGCTAAAAAAAACATAACAAAAAATGTTTCTCCTCTCTCTCGGGGTCTGCATTTTTGCAGAGGAAAGATCGAATAAGCGATAGAAACAATAAATAAGTAAGGTATGCCCTGAGGTAGAAGGTGATGGAGCTGTGGATAAAAAAAAAGTGGTACAGGGACAGATTAGGAATGGAGGTGGGAGGTACATGGCAAATTACAATATGATGGTCAGATTAGGACTCATCCAGAAGTTGATGTTTAGTCACATATATGAAGGAGGCAAGGGAGTAAGTTGTCTGGATATCTGGGAGAAGAGTATTTCTAGAAAAGGCAACAGCCAATGCAAAGGCAGCATGTGAGCACACCCAGTGTGTGTGAGAAACAGCAAAGAAGGCTGTGGGGCTGGGCTGCAAGCGAGTGAGTGGTACGATTTGAAGTCAGGGCAGAGAAGAGCTGTAGGATTGCTTAGGTCTTGTGAGGGCCTTGATTTTTACTCTAAAGGAAAAGGGAGCTATTTTGAACTGAGGAATGACTTGATCAGTCTTGTTTAAAAGAAGTCTGAGTGTACTCTGGGTGGTCAACAGTAAAAGTAAGGACACCCATTAGAAGGCTGTTGCCCTAATCTAGGTGTCTTTGTTATCTATTGTTATATAATGAGTTACCCCCAAACTTGGTAGCTGAAAATAACAAACATGTACTATCTTACAGTTTCTGTGGGTCAAGGACTTGGGGGTGGCTTAGCTGGGCACCCTGGCTGAGGGTCTCTCATAAGGATGCAATTAAGGTATCAGCTCAAGGCTTCATTGGGAGAGGATTCACTTCTAGGCTTACTCACATGGAATTGAGTTCTCTGTGGGTTGTTGGACTGTAGCCTTTTATTCTTCTCTAGATATTGGTCAGAGAATATTCTTAGTTCTTTGTGATATGATCCTCTCCATAGGGGAGTTTACAACATGGCAGATTATTTTGGGAGGACAAATGAGAGAAAGAGAGAAAGAGAGAGAAAGTCACAGTATTTTAACCTAATCTCCGAAGTGTTACCCCATTAGTTTTGCCTATTGTTTGTTAGAAATAATTCATTAAGTCCAGCATACACTCAAGGTGAAGAGATTGTACAAGGGTGTGAAAATTAGGAGGTGAAGATCATTGCCAGCTATTTCAAACACTGCCTGACAAATTTGGCAAGAGATGGTGCTGGAGTTGTAGCAGTTGAGGTGGTGAGAAGTGGTGAAAAATACACAGAGAACCTTGGAGCTGTAATTTATGGTCTGTCATATTCTGTTGGTGCCTTCAGGCACCTTGCATAATACTTCTCAGATTCATTTTTCTGCTTTTAATTGAAAGTCTATTCATCTACTACTATACAAGTAGTTGAAACATAAAGAGTTTAAGTAACTACCCAAAGTTCACATAGCTAATACATGACAGACCCTGTATTTTAAACCTTGGCCTTCTACGTCTACAACCTTAATCTCAGGAAGACAGAAGAAAGGATAAAGTAGCTGAAACTATTCTAAAAAATGCAAAGTGCCATACAGATACAAGTAAATCATGGTCACCAGTATAAGCATAATAATAAAAACAGCTTCGTTTTAAACAACGTTTATTCCAAAACACGATGCTGGGTGGAGAATTTTCCTGGGTGGAGAATTTCAACAGTGCTGGGCAAAGGATGGAGTCCTGTTGTCTTCCAATGTGTCTCTCATGTGTTTGAGGACGGGGTGGAAGCAGAGACTGATTCCTGCCGCCACCCATTTGTACACTGCATGGCAGCACTGACAGGACCCAGGGTAAAGCCACATTCGTTTGGCTGTAGCACTTCATAATTGGGACTAGAGAAGGAAGGACTGTTGGAAACAGATGGAGAACTTGACTTAAGGTGGGACTGGTTCTGTTTTTAAGCAAGAAGGCATGTGGTCCTGACAAAGCAGAACGGCCTCACAGGACCCTGCAGTGGCATGAGGTCTGGTTCAAAGTGAATTCCACAAGGGGACAGGGAGTTCAGGGTAGAAGCAGAGGGGCCGGGCCAGGCTGGATAGTTGCAGTGTGAGTACAAGAAGCCAAGTCTACGAAGTCATACTAATAGGACAGAATGAAGCAAAGCCTAGATGCCGCTTGGCTAATAGAACCAATGACAGCCACTCAATATTAATATAAAAACTTCTGCCTTCTCATGAGTAGTTTTTGCATGGTAGCTCCATTTTCCTCCTTTTATTTTACAATATCTGTATCTTTATATTTTAAAGAAATTTCTTTGCACCATACAGTTGAGTGCTGAATTTTAAAAATCTCTTCTGATAATCTCTGCCTTTGAACTGGTGTTTAGATCATTCACAGTTAATGTAAATGGTAATATGATTGGTTTTAAATTTACCATTTTGTTTTACCACAAACAAAAATAAACTCAAAATGGACTAAAGACTTAGAAAACGTAGTTCATAGAAGAAAACTCATAGAAAAAAATATATTTCTAAGACCAGTCTTTGACAGTGGTCTTAGAAATGTACTTTTGGATGTACCTTCTTGGGCAAGGGCCACAAAATTTGAAAATAAGCAAATGTGACTACATTGAACCAAAAAGTTTTGCACAGTGAAGGAAACCACGAACAAAATGAAAAGGCAACTACTGAATGGGAGAAGATATTTGCAAATGATATGTCTGGTAAGGGCTTAGTATTCAAACTATATAAAGAACTTATAAAACTCAGCATAATAACACACCCAAAATCCAATAGAAAAATGGTCAGAAGACCAGAATAGACATTTCTCCAAAGGAGGCATTCAGATGGCAAACTGACACATGAAAAGATGCTCAACATCACTGATTATCAGGGAAATGCAAGCAAAAATCACAGTAAGATATCACCTCACACCTGTCAGAATGGCCGTCGTTGAAAAGAGAAGACATGAAAAGTGTTTGCAAGGATAAGGAGAAAAGGGAACCCTTGTGTGCTGTTGATGGGATTGTAAATTGGTGCAGCCACTATGGAAAACAGTATGGAGGTTCCACAAAAAATAACAATAAAAGTAGAGCTGCCATACAATTCAATAATTTTAGTTCTGGGCATTTGTCTGAAGAAAACAAAAACACTAATATGTGATGATATGAGCACCCCTATGTTCACTGCAGAGTTATTTACAATAGCCATGATGTGAAAGCAACCTAGGCATCCATCGACAGAGGATTGGGTAAAGATGTGATACAATGGTATGTATAGTCAAAAAAGGACGAAATCTTGCCATTTGTGACAACACAAATGCACCTACAGGGAATTACGGTGAGTGAGATAAGTCACAGAAAGACAAGTATTGTATCATTTCATTTATATATAGAATTTTAAAAAACCAAACAAATTAAGAAACAAAACAAAGCAAACAGACTCAAACACAGAGAACAAACTGAGAGTCGCCTGAGGGTCGGGCAGCAGAGGCGTGGGCAACGTGGTGCAGGGGATGAAGGGTACAAACTCGCAGTTCTAACTGCGTCATGGGGACATGGATGGTGCAGCATAGGGAGTACAGTGACTCGTATCACGGTAACTTTGTACGGTGACCGATGGGTGCTAGACTTCCTGTGGGGATCACTTTGTAAGATAAATGTCAGATCACTATTTTGTACACCTGAAACTAACATAATATTGTATGTTAACTATTCTTTAATTAAAAAAAGCTCTACCTTCTAAGTTGAATTCAAAAACATTTACCATTTTGCCATTTGTTTTTTTATTTGTGCCATTTATTCTTTTCTTCTCTGCTTCTTTTTGATTAATTGGGCATGTTTCAGGATTTGATGGTATCTCCACTATTGACTTTTTAGCTATAGTGCTTTTGTATTTTTTAATCATTTTTTATTAATGTTCAAATACATTTTGATTGGGTCAAAAACCTGTGGTGCTTTTGTATTTTTAGAAATTACCTCAGAACTTATGATATAAATTTTTAACTTATCACTGTTGACTTTCAAATAATATATCACTTCAGTGTGTATGTATCTTGCAATAGATTCATTTCTCCTTCCCATCCTTGATGCTGTTGTTGTGACAAACTTTATTTCTACATATGGTTTAGACCCTACAGTTCACTGGTATTGTTTTTGCTTTAAATAGTCAATTATCTTTTAAAGAAACTGACAAATGAGAAACAACACATTTACTATTTCTGGCACTCTTCCTTTGTGTGGACCCAAATTTCTGTCTGGTGTCATTTTTCATTTGACTGAAAAACATCCTTTAATGTTTCAGGTTAGGAGGTTATTCTCTCAGCTTTTGTTTTTCTAACAAAGCCTTTATCTTGCCTTCATTTTAAAAAATATTTTCACCGGGTATAGAATTCTAGGTTAACATTTATTAATTTTTAAAAGATTTTATATATTTATTTTTAGAGAGAGGGAAAATGAGGGAGAAAGAGAGGGAGAGAAATATCAATGTGTGGTTGCCTCTCACGTGGCCCCCACTGGGGACTTGGCCCGCAGGCAGCCCTGACTGGGAATTCAAGCAGCGGCCCTTTGGTTCTCAGGCTGGCACTCAATCCACAGAGCCACACCAGCCAAGGCTAACATTTATTAACTTTTTATTGTTGTAAAAATACATCTCATAAGATTTACTATCTTTACCATTTGTAAGTGTTTAGTTCAGTGCTATTAAGTATGTTTACATTATGGTGAAACAGATATTCAGAACTTTCTTATCTCGCAAATCCAAAACTCTATACCCATCAAACAACAGTTCCCTCTGTCCACTTTCCCTTCTCCCAAGTCCCACACCCATTTTTCTTTCCATTTCTAGGAATTTGACTACTTTAGATATCTCCTATAAACTGAATATTAACCCCTTATCAGATATGTGATTTGAAAATATTTTCTCCTATTTCATAGGTTGCCTTTTTACTCTGTTAGTTGTATCCCTTGATGAACAAAATGTTTAAGTTTGATGTAGACCCATTCGTCTAGTTTTGCTTTTGTTTCCCATAGACATTTGTCCACTCTTTTAGTACTTTAAGATGCTCTATTACTGGCTTTAAGCAATTTGGTTACGTTGTCTTTTAGTATGATTATCTTTGTATTTTACTTCTTGAGTGGGGTTTGTTGAGCCCCTTAAATTTGTGAGTTTATAGTTTTCATCAATTTTAGATTATTTTCAACCATTATTTCTTAAAATATTCTTTTCATTCATCTTCCTTCTGCTTTTGGAATTCCAACTGCATTTACACTAGAGCTCTTGATATTGTCCAATAGAACACTGAGGGTCTGTGAATATTTCAATATTTTTTTCTCTCTATGCTTCTTATTGGATACTTTATACTGCTGTCTTCAATTCCCTCATCTTTGCTTGAGCAGTGTCTAATCTGTTATTGATTCCATCCAGTAAAATTTTTATTGCAGATGTTATTTTTTTAATCTCTGTTTCAACTGACTGATTATTCGGTTATAGTTTTCATATCTAATAATTTTTGTAAGGATCAAGTTTGTAGGCCAGCTTTACCCATTTGAGCCTTTAAAAAGCTTTTATAAGGGCAGGTATAGATTAGTCTTTATACTTGAGCTAATTCAAGCTTGCTTCTAGGGTGTGGCCCTTCTCTGTGGTCTCTGTTGCAAACCTCATGTACTTCATGAGTTCTCTGTACTCTCACAGGTAGGAACTCAAACTGTTCCTGGCCGGGTATGGTCTCCAGGAATTGTTCAGCTTATAACTCCTCAGTACCTTTTCTTTCCAGAAGTTAGTCTTTGCCCTGCCTCATGATGTTTCATGATCTGCAAGTGCAGTCTGTTATTCAGTTATAGATTTTAGTGTTCTCCTAGGCACCAAACTATGGACCCTTTCTCAGTTATTCTGGCATGCAAATTAAAGCCACTTTAGCCCCTCCCACCCAAATCTTTGTCTCCTCCACTCAGTGAGACTGCAATTGGGATTTCTTCTTCTTGCTTGGTAGTTGAGAAATTGCCTTTGGGCAGAAAGTCTGGGCAATGATAGGACTTCATTTATTTTCTTTCTTTGTGGGAGCATAGTCCTCTGTTGCCTATTGTCTAGTGTCTAAAAATAGTTATTTCCTATGTTTTGTTCTACATGTTAGTTGTTAACAGGGGAAGGATAATTCTAGGCCTTGCTACTTCCTTATCATCAGGAGTAGTTTTTCATTAAATGCAGTGAAAACTCTTCTCCTTTAGACTTTATGCACTTCAATGACTGGTCCCCGGTAATGGATGCCATTTAATAAGGAATTTTGGAAAGAGTTGAATTAATCAGTGAAGGCAGGAATTAGGTTGAACCACATGAAACTAACAATGTTTGACCATTTTAACATGTATGACTCATATGGTTCAACTTTATACATTTCTAATTTGGATTAGCCAAGGAGGGCAGACTCAAGTAGAGGCGGTTCCACTTCTGTGTGAGATCTTAGCCAAGGATCCATCCCCTGTGTTTTCAGTACTGTCTGGGACTGTGCATATGGAATTCTTAGGACAGCTTCATTAACTTCATTCTACACACAGAATATTCAAGAACTCTGAACTTTGGATTTTTAGGTTAACTTGGGTTGTCTTTGGAGAGGAGGACTCTTACCTCTAATTGGGCTGACCTTTTATTCAAGACTCTATCCATGTTCTTCACGGGTGCAGTTGAGTTATGTCCCAAGACAAGACCTTGCCTTCATCAGAGTAATCAAGCCGGAGACCCATCTCTCAGCCTGGGTTGGGGATCTTTAAGCAGGAGTGTAGCCAAACTCTTTGTGAGGAAAACAATCTCACTAAGGACATGAGAAGCTGGCTGTTGAGTTGTGGCTGTCAGAATGGACAGAGAATTTTGGAAACAATAGTGGGAGTGACAAGACTATATTGTTTTCTCACTGTTCAATGCACAAAGTGGAGAATTAAGCTTGGAAATTACCTCCACAGAAAAAGATTATTTTAAAAGCCAAAAGTGTTGTGTTCACAGATAATTAACTGCTTGCTGTGGTTTTAGTTTTACTATTTCATAATATTGTACAACACAGAATAGCCACGTTTATAAATGACTTTCCTTTCATATTCTAGGATGATTGCTTATAAGGAAAATATTTGAGCTTCCCTCAAAGGGTGTTATTGAGATGACACGTGTCCCAGAAGGCTTGGCTTCCTTTTCCCTCAGAGTGCAAACCGGCCTTAAATGTTGGCATCAGTGTTTACCATATGAGGTTGGATAGAGGATTGCCTCGGGTTGAATTTTGACCCCCACAATTTATATGTTGGGGTCCTAACCCTAGTACCTCAATGCGTGGCCTTATTTGGAGATAGCATCTTACAGAAGTAGTCAAGTTAAAGCAACATCATAAAGGTGGGCCCTAATCCAATATGATGGTTTTCCTGATAAAAAGAGGAAATGTGGACAAAAAGATACACATAGAGAGAAAATGATGAGAAAAGACACAGGGAGAAGACGGCCTTTGACAAACCAGTGAGAGGGCCCTGGAACAGGCCCTTCAGAGCCTTCAGGTGGAATCCCCCCTGCCAGCCCCTTGATCTCAGACTCCTAGCTGCCAGAACTGGGAGGCACTTGATTTCTGCTGCCCAAGCCACCCAGCCTGTGGTGCGATGGCAGCCCTAGCGAAAGCATACAAAGATTAGTGCACAAGTACTTATTACAGACTGACCTGGCAGGAGGAAAAGCTAGTGCAGAACAGTGGGCCGCCATGAAGCGCTTTGGGCACCGTTAGGGTGTTAGCCTGGGTGGGCAGTCCGCTCCTGTTGTTGTCAGTTTGTGGACGGATGCAAATGCCGCCCAGACTGAGAAGAACAGGCAAGGTGGTGGGACTCGCCGCAGGTTTACTACCAGCTCGTTGCTTTGTGCTCATCTGGGAGGGGTTCAGAAGGACAGTAAGCCTTGAATTTTCAGGGTGACTTGTGAGGAGCATTGACGGCTTCAAAAGAGATTATTTGGAGATAGGTCGTTTGAAAGAAAAACACAGAAATAGTCTAAATTTAAATTTTGCCATTGGCACTTAAGAGATTTAATATACTGCAATGGGGTTATTTTATACTCCACTCCTCTGAAGGATTATAAAATGCATGGAATGCACATAAATCTTATTTTAATTAAATGTTTAGGACTTCTACTGGTGTACCCTATTTCTCTCCGTGCCTCTCTGTCCCTCTCTGAATTATGTGGATGAGTAGGTTTTTTGATCCCTGACTCATTCTTTTACCTACTGGCTCCTTTGTTTATAATAAAATTTTTTTTGCTTTCATCAAGATGGTAACTGTTCCCATACACAGAACAAAGAAGGAGGTCCAACATTACCTCCCAAATTGTGAGACCTTATTAAGAGTGGAAGTAAAAAGCCCCAAGATACTCACTGAGCGAGTGAGTGAGGCCGCTGCAGGGGCCAGGCCCATCAGCAACCCGTTAAAATTGATGCGGGTCCCCTTCCGCTGACCAGGGAATAATTTAGAACTCAGTTGGACGATGCTTCTTGACTTGATTACAACAGTTCCCAGGCTGTGAGGAGCTAAGCCAAAAAGGTTTTCATTATTTGCTTTCTCCCTGAAGATTTTAGGCTTGCTGTTTCAAAGAAATCTAGATAGCACACCGAGCCAACTATCTGGTGAGAAGCTTCTCCTCTGGGAGAGAGCCGGTTGCTCAGATTCCAGCCTTTCAAATGTCAAATGTTACTCATCCCAGCTTTGGCTCTTGGAGGCGTGTGGAGTCCTTTTCTATTTTCATTTGAGAATGTTTGCTTCCACTAGTAGCTCAGGGAACTTTTACTCGCCGTTTGAAATCTAACCCTGGTACACAAAAAGGATGACTAATCCTGCTTACGGGAATCTCAATGTTTTCATCAAGGCCACAGTTCCCATTTCCAATTTTATATAACAAGGGCAAAACACCAACTGGCGCACACACCCCTTTTCTTTTTCAGTGGGTGTACGTCAAAATATCTACTGCGTTATAATGAAGAGGGAAGTTTCATAGTGGTGATTTTTGCAATTGATAGAAAACTCTCTCCAACTGTATTTAAAAAGAGGATAGCTCCTGATGCGAGTACCCAGTTAAGATACTTACTCAGGGAAGGGCTTAAAGTTAATTTGTCAGCTGCTCTTTTATCTTGGGACAGCAAGGGTATTAGATTATCTCTAGCTTGGAGACGTGGGACATATACTGGAGTCACGGCCAATGGAAAGATTTTAGAACAACATACAAAGACTCATGCCATAACAATGCCTTAGTTAAGCAATCACTGTGGTGGCCCTCAGAAAGATGAAACAGTATCAGCTAACCAAAACCAAATTTTTGCCATCTTCCACAGCAACCCTTTATCACTTCCTTATGTTTCGGTGCTCCGAATGTGGGTTCTGGGATGCCGTAAGGAGGAACTCATATCAGGAAGCTCTAGCGCAGTTGGGATGAGACACATTCACCAGTAAGGCAAGACTTGACCAGCTTAAAGGGAATATAGATGTTCATTTGCAATGGCCTAAGATATTTGCCAACCCTTCCTCTAAAAACAAATCACCTGGAGATTCAAAACAAAATTCTAGATCCCCAGGTTCCAATCCGAGAATTTCTAGTTTAGTGAGTCAGGGTGTATATATATTCACTTCCAGATGACCCTCTGCTCGATCATGACAGAGAAGTTCTGGCCCCATTGGCCAGTTGCACAACTGTGGCAACAAAGAAACTATTCTGGAAGGCAGCTATGCTAACCACTATACCACCAACGCTACAGCTGAAACTATTCTGAATTAACTGAATCACTTATGTAGGGTCTGCTGAATTTGGCACGCCAAGGCAAAACTTTTTGTTTTTGATTAAATTGTAGATCGACCCCAAATGTGATGTTCGTATGGCTTCTTTAGTTCCTCGTGGTCATTTGTGTGTTAATTGATAAGCAATCGGCTGAATTTTTTGTCCCGAGCCTAGCTGAATATCAGAAACATCAGTGGAGCTACCTGAAAATATATTTTCTTCAGACCATTAATGAGGTACCCTGACCTGCAGTCTGTTTTTTTTTTTTTTTTTTTTTTAAATCCTCACCTGAGAATTTAATTTCCCTTGATTTTTAGAGAGAGAGACAGAGACAGAGAGAAACAGGGACACAGAGAGAGAGGGACAAAGAGAGAGAGAGACATTGATTGGTTGCTTCCTGTATACACCCCAACTGGAGATGCAACCCACAACTTAGGTATGTGCCCTGACTGGGAACTGAACCCCAACATTTTGGTACATGGGATGACACTCCATCCAACTGAGACTCCCCACCAGGGCCCGGCCTCCATTCTTATGTAGACATCGTAGTTGATTTGAAAAAGTAGTTCATTCTGAGAATCTGATTATACTAATGGGGAGAAGTGTTGATTGCCTGATACTGATTATTGGGTACTGATTGAAGCTGAAATGCCTACATAGAAATCATATTGATTTTATCGAGATAATTAAAACTATTCATTTCTCTGTTTTATTACTAGCTCTTGCATTTGATCAATAGATATTTGGTAATAGTCCCAAGTCCTGTTGGGAATAGCAGGGGAGATCTTTAACATTTGAACATACATAAAAGCTTTCAGGTAGAGCTTATGGTGAACCTAGAGATATGGGTAGGATCTGAATAAGTAGTGGAGTAGGGCGCAGAGAGTTCCAGGTGAGGAGGACAAAGTGAGGGAAGCAGCTCGGTTGGGAACTTGAATTCTGTGCTAGTAGGACTGCGTGTTAATGGAGTGGACCATATGTAGTGGGAGATAGTGGAATATAAAATTGCATAGAGTGGATTGGCATCTGGGAAATGGCTTAAAGTTGCAAAAAATTAGGAATCCTTACAACATTTGTGTGTGTACACAGGAGTAAATGCTAACATTTCAGTAGGGCATGCCGAAGTTCAGGGGGTAGGGCTGTGGCGGCAATGCAGGGTGAGGAGGTGGAACTTGGTCTAGGGTGGTGGCCAGGGACTATGAGGACAGACTTGGTAGATATCTATAGAAGTAGCCTAGTGTCCCCTGCAGATACTTAGAAATTTTTGTTTAAGAAGAAACCATAGGGTGCAGAAGAAGGCATGTAATAACTGTCTCCGCAGTTGCAATTGGCAACTTTGGTCCAGTTGGCTGCTCATTTAAACCATCGGCAAAAACATTCAGAAATAGTATCAGCAAGAGTTTGACTATATCCATGGGCGGAACTTTTTCAACTTAATCTGTGTTCATATAGCAATCCAACAAGTGTCTAGGTATGTGAATACTGTGAATAAGCAGGTAAAATAAAAGCACAATTAACTGCAAAGCCATTTGAACAGTCTTTTTTTCCTATTATGCATAATGTTTGCAAATAATGGTACACACACAGGGTGGCATTTAAGTCAAAAGACAGAGGTCCTGGAATTTTCCTGGCTTCCACCCATCATCCCCTAATTTACTCCTATCTTTCAAGGACCATTTCAAAAATTACCTCACGGGTAAATCTTTCCTTCAATGCTCCTTTATGTACCTTGCCTCCAATCTGACTGCTCCAATTGTTCCTCTCCCCTCTTCTCTCACTGGGAGGAGCCCCATTGGCAAACAACTCAGTTAGCAGAGGTCTTTGCCTCAAAGTGGCAGACGGCCTGTGTGAAAATCAGAGGATAGCGATGCAGGGAGACCTGACCCGCTGGGGTGAGTCCCTGGAATCTGTAGATTTTAGAGCAGAATGGGGAAGCAAAGAGAGTCCAAAAGAACTTGGAGCAATCTCCTCTGAGGTGCAGACATATCAAGTCTGAGAAGTATGAAAATGGCAGCTGTGTCGGAGGGACAGGCTTCCCGCTCGGTTGGGCGAACGTTCACATTCATGGGCGGGCATTGGGAACAGGCGTTGGACGAAGCTGGACACAGTCTTTGCTCTTGTGGAGACTTGCCTTGAAATGAACCCGATTTATGAGAAAAGGGGATTTTAGAACATAGGCCGGTCCATCCCAGTCTTCGACCCTATGCCAGCCATGTGGGAATAATTGGAGCCTTGCTAAAAGCAAAGCCTTCAGGCTTTATGAGATTCAGCACTGTGTTTCTTCATGGCCTGAAACGTGAGGATAAAATTGAAAAGTAGATGTATACGAACATTGAAGATTTCGGGTGCCAGTTCTTAGAGTTGCAGTAAAGGACTATGGGGTGGGGTTTTCTCACAGCCCAGGGGCTTTTTCTCAGAATTATAACTTTTTAAAATTTCTCTTTGAAAACCCCCAAATGGTGATGCTACTAATTTCAGGACTTTTTCATGTAAGTTTGTCTCCAATCACATGTTAAAGAATGACACCAATTATTACTATAAACAAAGCAGGGGAAAGATAATTTGTCAAATGGTTTCAAATACAGTAATATCAGTTCGAATTTTCCTTAATGAATGGTGAATGCTGCTAGCAAGTTATAAGAATCTTTTGACTAAGTGGCTGCTGAAGACTGGACTTTAAGCTACTATTACTTAAGTTAAATGCATCTGCTGTCTGTCTGTCTCGGTGGGGGCCATTCAGCAGAATCGCAGCTTGTCCGAGTTATAGCAAGTTTTGTCTTCCTGATTCATCTGTGAACTCCTACAATTCCTCTGTCATTCGAGTGTCTGCTCCTCCGTAGCTGAGAAAATGCTAGGAGGTCTCATGCCAACAGCGTGCTCTTTTATAGCGTAGGCTACTTTGACAGGGAAACATCAGTACTCACCTTAATTTAAACACCATATTCTCCTGGAAGGCAGAGCCACTGGACATGCAAGTGGCTTGCTGGAAGGTTCGTGCCCATGGCTCATCTTTTGCCCTTGGCCTTGCCCACTCACTTGGGCTGGAATCCAAGTCTGAGGAGAGCAGATGTTCCCCACCGGTCCTGGAGGGTGTCTGACTTAAACTTCCAGCAGCTGTCCCTGAAATGCAAAGAATAATTAAGCTCAACAAACATGTTGATATTTTTTAAAGAAAATGAAAAATTTTCAACATTGAGAAATACTCTGAAGTACAAGCGCATGCAGAATGGATGTCATGTATTTCAAACTTGTTTTTCTAGAGGTATGTGCAAAAGCTGGGTCACACTGTTAGAACAACAATTCATGTTTTGGACTCAGTTTCAAAGTTTATCATCTGACATTTATTATGGGATTGCCTGAGATATTATTATTATCATTATTATTATTATCATTATTACTATTATTATTATTATTAACAATACAGTTCCTAGTGTAAAAGATCACTTAAGACATTGACTCTTGACACTATTAGGTCCCCCCCTGCCCCAGCACTGTTCTTGATATCAGATGTTTGACCTTTTTCTTCTCCCAGTGCCAGAAACTCCCAGCAGGTGTCATTGTAAGGCAGATTTGTTTAGCAAGGGTTTTCTGGACTAGAAGTAGATGGTGGCTTGTGGTAGTGATGTAATGATGTGTGTACTGGGTCCTGGATTCAACTCGTCCTACTCTTACCAGGGTGGGGATTGTTGTTAAGATGGAAAGAGACTCTGGGATTCTTGTAGCCTTTGCAGAACGTGGAGAATGGTTTTCCTCCAACATGAAGTAGAGAACACAGATCAGCCTCGTATGTCCTGGAGTATCCCACTCAGCATGAGGCATGACTGTGCTCATTGTGGTGCAGAGAGCAGCATGGGGGACAGTTGCTGAGACACGTAGAAAGTAAGCGAGAGAGTTGGATTTGGAATGAACTAGCCTCACTGGTCTCTAAACTCCAGGCCCTTCATGCTGAAGGGAAAAATGCAGTGCGCATGAAAACATGTATCCTTATCATGCCCAGTAGGGGACACAGTTGGCCCTTATCTGAAGGAAGGGGAGAGTTCTGTTGGAACTGCCTAACTCATTTCATGGATATCGAATTCAGGTGGAAAAAATCATTTTTCCCTGCGAAGGTCAGGGCTCATTCACTCATTTGCTGTCAATGTGAATGAAGGTCAATCTAAATTCTCATTAGTTTCCAGCTAGACAGATAGTGAAATTTTTCCCAGCTATATCGAAGTATAATTAATAAATAAAATGGTATGTATTAAAGTGTATAAAAATGACTATTTGATACAGATATAAAAAATGATTGAACAATTAAGTTAACACATGCATCATCTCACACAGTTACTTTTTGTTCGTTTGTTTATTTATTGTGAAAATGCTTGATTTACTCTCAGCAAATTTTGAGTGCACAGTACAGTATTATTAACTGCAGTCACCGTGCTGTATGTTAGGTTGCCAGGACTTATCTTACAGCTGAAAGTTTGTAATTTTTAAAAAGATTTTATTCATTTTTGGATAGAGGGGAATGGAGGAAGAAAGAGAGGGAGAAGAACATGGATGTGCATGAGAAAGATTGATTCATTGCCTCTCACACACCCTCAACCTGGGACCAGGCCTGCAACCCAGGCACGTGCCCTGACTGGGAACCGTTCACTTGCAGGTTGTCATAACTTTTGATCCACGTCTCCCCATTCCTCCTGTCACCAAGACCCTGGCAACCACAGTTCTCCTCTGTTTCCATGACTTTTTCTTTTCTTTTTTTTTGTAGGATTCTACATGTAAGTAATATCATCCAATATTTGCCTCTCTCTGTCTGGTTTATCTCACTTAGCATACTGCCTTCCAAGTCCTTCCACTTTGTTGCAAATGTCAGGATTTTTTTCTTTTTATGGCTGTGCTTCTGTGTGTGTGTGTGTGTGTGTGTGTGCATACGCACGTTACATTTCTTTATTCATTTATGGACACTTAGGTTGTTTCCATGTCTCAGCTATTATATACATAATGCTGCATTGAACATAGGAGGGAAGATATCTCTTTAAGGTACTAATTTCATTTTCTTCATATATACACACACACACACAAATATGAAATTGCTGGATCAGATGGTAGTTATGTTTTAATTTTTGAGGAACTTCCACACTCTTTTCCACAGGGGCTGCACCGATTTACATTCCCTCCAACATTTGTACAAGGGTTCCTGCTTCTCCACTTTCTCATCAACATTTGTCATCTCTTGTCGACAATAGCAATCTAACAGGTGTGAGGGAGTATCTCGTTGTGGTTTTGATTTGCATTTCCCTCGGGATTGGTAATGTTCAGCATCTCTTCATGTAACTGTCACCATTTGTATGTCATTGGGAAATGTCAGTTCAGGTCCATTGTGCATTTTTTTAATTGTTTTTGCTTGGCATGGTAAAACTTAATATTTTTGCTATTAAATTGTATAAGTTCTTTACATACTTTGGATATTAAATTATTATCAGATAGATGGTTTACAAATATATTTTCTCATTTCATAGGTTGCCTTTTCTAGGCATTTATCAATTTCTTCTAGGGTGTCCAATTATTGGCATATGAACAATTATTCATAGTAGTCTCTTACCTTCTTTTGTGTTTCTGTGTTATCAGTTACAGTGTCTCTGGTTTCTTATTTTATGTGTTCGAGTATTCTTTTTCCCTTAGTCCAGATAATAGTTTGTTAACTTTGTTCATCTTGTTAAAAAAGCAACTTATAGTTTTGTTGATTCTTTTTATTGTTTTTCTTTTCTCCCCTTCATTTGTTTTTGCTCTAATTTGTTTTCATCTTCCTTCGCTATTTCTGCACCTAGTTTGTTCTTCTATTTCTAGTTCCTTGAGTGTAAAGTTAGGTTGTTTGAGTGCTTTCTCTTCTTTTAGTAAATGCTATGGTACTTGCACACTGTGTACGCTGTAGCCTTTGCACTCACCAATACTTTTGCTGCGTCCTGTAAGTCTGGGTAAATTGTGTTTTCATTTTCATTTGTTTCACAATAGTTTTTTAAAAATTTCTCTTTTGACTTCTTCAAACCCTTGGCTGTTCAGGATTATGTTGTTTAATTTCCACACATTGGTAAATTCCCCAGCTTTTTTTTCCTGTCATTGGCTTCTAGTTTCATACCATTGTGGTAAGAAAAAATACTTGACATGATTTCAACCTTCAGTTTGTTAGGACTTGTTTGGTGACCTATCCTCGAGAATGTTCCGTGTGTACTTGACAAAAATGTATGTTTTTGTGCTGTTGGAAGGAGTGTTCTGTATTCTGTATATGTCTGGTCTTCTGATTTAAAGTACAATAGTTCATGGAGTTTTTCTAGATGGTAAGGGTCTACTTTTGGGGGCTACATCTTATAGCACTTAATTAAATCCAGCTTTCCAAATCACTGTCAGTATTAAAACCAGGTACATGCTATGCATAATTCTGATCTTACATCTTGGCAAAAGTGTGACATTAATGATGATAGTGATGACAAGAGAATATTTTTATTGGTTTCCTTCCATCAAGTTTAATTTTAGAGTTGTTCATACAAAAAACAATACTAAGGTGAGGAGCTACTATGTCAAAGTGACGAAACTGCTTTTGAGATTTGAGGAGATGAAGGTGGAGGTGGAAATGGAGAAAAGAAGATGGAAAGAGGAAGAGAAAGGAGAGGGAAGCAGACCGCTTGCTTCGAAGGTGAACTAACACTTCCTGGAATCAGTTTATTGCAGTTTGATTTTCTCTGGGACTCTACGGAGAAGACATGTGCTTATTTGCATTACTCGTTAGGTAGGCTAATAAGCACGGAGCATTTGAAGTCCAGACCTATACAAACCCTTTCTGGGTGTTTTATATTAGCCTGATCATTACCCCCCCCCACCACCGCCATCATTTGCTCTTGCAAAGAAAAAAATAGCATAATCAGCTTGAGAATGATACTTTGAAAAAAAATTGAAAACGGTGGAAATGGGAGGGAGGTGGGGAGGGTGTGGAGGGGCTGGGATGGGGGTGAAAGGCAGAAAACTATTTGAACAACAATTAAAATTTAAAAAAAGAAAAACTATTGGCAAGAATAAGCCTTTCCTGGGGTAAACAGAGCAAGTAGAAAACCAAATTCCAATTGTCATTCACTCACTGTAGGAGATTTTTAATTATAGCATATATATAAAATTCATATTTTAAAGAAGGCAACATTTTCTGAAAAAGATAAGAATAATTACTCTCATGTAACTCACGGACTTTTTCCGTTGCTGAATTTAAGCATCTGGGGGAAATTCCCTAAGCAACTTTAGGCGCATCTGAAAATGGAGTTGATCTTTGAGCTTTAGGGCCACACGCCAAAATTCTGACTGCTGCCTTTCTCTGTCAGTGGGGATGTTATTTTGGGGAGAGATCGTACATAACCTTGGCAGAGAGACCCTCATTTTCTGCTTCTGGGTGAGTTGCTAGAGCTGAATTGCTGGCGTTCCTGGACCCTGTTCCAACCTCACAACATACTGATCCGAGACAGCCTGGATGGGGAGAAGAAGTGCAAAACTCTAAAAACTTTATTTGGCAAGTCAGGCAGCTGCAAGTACTGGAAAGGGTGCTGCGCTGGGCGTTAGGAGATTTGGGTTCTCCTCCTAGTGCTGCCCCTATTGGGTGGCCTGGGCCCCAGCGCTTTAATCCAAGGCCTCTTTCTTCAAGGCTTAGGAATGTGGACAAAATTTTAAAATTCTGTGGAGAAAAATTAAAGCTTAGCTGCATTTTCTTTCTTAGAAATTCTCTCCAGGATAACCGAAGCTTGTGTTTTGGGGAAAAGTCAACCTGACCGACATCTAAAATGCAGTTTAGGAGTTACTCTTTGGATACGCTGATCCTCATGGCCCTCTCATCGTCCAGTGTGTTGATGAAGACAGTGAGGCAAAGATGGGCTAAATTTCCAGACGACAGCCATGACTTGAAGCAATAATGGAGGCCCAAGTAGTCTAGTTTTGGTTCTGTTGTTCTTAAATGTCTTCCTAAGAGATTCCCTTCTTAGATGGGCTGGAACTTTTGCCGTGTGATTTAATGTGGTTGCAGAGATAGGTCTCTGAAAACGAAGTGCCGGTTTCAGACCCAAAGGCTGTGACTGACTGAGTACTCTGCCTCCCAAGGAAGCCATGCAGAGATTTCCCTTTTAACTTAAAATACTATTGTTTCAAGAAAGAAACAAGCAATAGAATCTCAGGGAAAGTTGTCGTGAAGGTCAAGATGAATGTACTATGTTTCTTTTTTCTTTTTTTTTTTACCTGTAGGGTTGTAGGCACCTTGGTACCACCTTCTGCAAATCCAGCTTCTGCCATGTTCAGTTTAAAAAGGAAACAAAGTTTGACTTTGCAGCCGCAGACACGATAACAGCCATAACAGCCGCAAATGAATACACATTTGGAGGTGCTGGCTGGTTGAGCTCAGTAGCCCGGGCCAGTCATCTGGGTTGATTCTCACAGGGTTCTCATGAGGCAGGTCTGGTTCTTACCCACATGTTACACTCGAGGAAACTGGCACTTTGAGAGATTAACTAACTTGCTCAAAATCTTCCAAAACCACCAATCTCTTTTTTATCTTTTTGAAGTTTTTAATCTGCATTTTATCAAATACTCTTTTAAATTATATTTCTCTTGCCTATTATTACTGCTTCTCTCTCTCTCTCTCTCTCTCTCTCTCTCTCTCTCTCTCTCTCTCTCTCTCTTTTGGTTATTTGTCACTGAATGGCTCCAGTTAGGAAGTGAGATCAGAGATTTTTATTTCCTCGTGTTCATGGAAATTTATGTGGATGAAGACAGTTTAGAAATAGTGTATCATAAGTAATTCTTCAAAATATGCAATTTGGTATGATCCAGTACATGAATTTAAGTATCAGGAGAGTCATTTTAGCTTGTGGGCCAAAATTTAACAGAGTTTAAGAAGATTCTATATGGGAGAATGTACATTTACTCAAAAAATAAATGTTGAAGTAATTCTTAATTATTTACTTTACAAAAACAGATTTTCTGTTTAAAAATAATAATAGAGCTTTTTAAATGTGATATTCTTCTAATACATAAGGTGCTAGGTGAATGAATTGAGGATCTTGGGGTAATACAGAAAAAGAAAAGGCCTTTAAAAATACATTGCTGTTTTATCTATTTGCATTGTAGAGAGAGGGGAAGGGAAGGAGAAAGAGAGGGAGAGAAACATTGATTGGTTGCCTTCCAAAGGCACCCAGACTGGGGACTGAATCCGCAAGTCAGACATGTGCCTTGCCCAGGAACTAAACCAGTAACTTTTTGGTTTTTAGACGAGATTGGGTGCTTTCAGGGTAGTATGGCCATGGACAACTTTTTGGTTTTTAGAATGGCACCCAACCAACTAAGCCACACTAGCCAGGGCAGAAAATTCCTATTTTATGTGTGTGTTTTAAAAAAAAGCGTTGATGGATGTCGATAGTGGGGGAGGTGCATGTGGGGACTTGGGGTAGATGGGCGCTCTCTATACTTTTCATTCAATTTTGCTGTGAACCTAAATTGCTCTAAAAACATAGTGTTATTAATTTTTAAAAATAAGGAGGTCAGTTAGAATGTCAGCTCTGTGACTCACTGAGTGGTCTTGAATAAGTGACTTCCCTCTGAGTCTTAGGTTTTTATTCTGGAAAACGGAGATAATGATGGATACCATACCAATATATTGACAGGATTCACTGAATATATGTATCTCCCTCTCTACCTCTACCTCTCTATTTGTTTCCCAGCTCATTATGAGTACTTAAAGAAAATTCTGGTTTGTTTTCCCTTAAATTTTCTCATGCTGTACGTACTTGAGGGAGATGGTGCATTTAACGCAGAACAGGGCTGAATCCAGATATTGTACCTTCTGGTCTGATGCATTTTTCACAATCCCACACACTTTCCAGAAACCCGGCTTCCAGGGCAGTGAGAGATGCCCGTCTGAACAGACTGCTACCCGAGGGACTTGCACCATGGGGTCTTCTCGCCACGGTGGTTCACAGAAGACTACGTGGTAGATTTCATTTGTTAAGATCATGCTTGGCAAACTGTACCAGGCACATTTTTCAGGCCCCATTCAGTTTTCCTGTAAACGTTTTGAACTCTGTAAAGCTGTGAGCAGTGTTCTTAAGCAGTGTGATGAGGAACGATGGAGTCTTCTCTATCCGGGAGCCTAACCGGGCTCTGCGGTCTGGGGAAGACTTGAAGCCTAGTGGTTCTGACAGGTGCAAAGCTGTGCATTTTAGTCATGGATGAGCCACTTCCACAAAAGGGTAACTCACTCTATCTCCTGGATGGCTTAATTGCTTAACTGCCAGATGGTTTCTTCTAGTCCCTTCTAACTTTATTATTTTGATTCTCCAAATCGTAAGCACATCTATTCTTCAAAGCAGAGGTTTTTAACCTCTTGGCATCAAGAACTGCTTTGAAAATCTGATGAAAAGCGCTGGCCTGCTCCTCAGAAGATGCACTCACAGATTCACGCAGAGACCTTCACAAAATGTTTAAAAGGAATCTCAGAGAGCTGAACTCTGCTGTAAAAAACAATAACAACAAAACAAACAAACAAGCAAACAAAAAAACACCTCAGATGTAAAAAATACAAACACACAAACGAAGCAAACTAATATTGGAAAATAAAGTAAGTAAAATATTAAGAAATTGCTGCTCTCCCTTCAAAAAATGAACCCCCAACGTGAGCCACCATCAAGAAAAACATTGAACTGAAAGGATTATTTCTTACTCTAACTACATAAGATGGGTTCGGTACGTGGGTTTGGTGGCCAAGAGCAAAGAAGGGTCAGCAAAAACTGTCTCAGCAAAAAACCCACCTAATTCTAGTGAAACAAAGCAGCCAATATTTAAAATATTTATTTAAATAATAATTCTTAAAAAAGTATAATTCTCCCTTTCCTTACATCACAACAGTATTACTGAGGCCTTAAGAAATATGTCTAGAAAAGACAGTTTACAGTGTAGCAGAAAGATAGAATGCTTCAGGATGGAAGTCTCCAGGCAGGAAAAATGGGATCAACTAACTATCTGATACATTGGACCATGTGGAATATTGAGTGCAGAAAAAATTAACTATAGCCCAGGCCACTGTGGCTCAGATGGTATGGGTGTCGTTCCTCAAAGTCAAAGATTGCCGGTCTGATTCCCCATTGGGATTCGTTCCTGTGTTGTGGGTTTGGTCTCTGGTCCCCCTTGTGCCAGAGGCAAGTGATTGATGTTTCGCTCTCACATCAGTGTTTCTCTCCCTCTCTTTCTCCCTCCCTTCCCTCTCTCTAAAAATAAATAAAACCTTTAAAAAATTAACTATCGTTGCATCAACAACTAAGCAAAAAAGAAAAAAATGTTACTTTTTGGAAAAATAAAAGTTATACATGAAGGAAGTAATCTTTCTGGGTCATCCTGAGTAATCATAAGGTCTGAGAATGCTGGACTTCACTGGAAGCTGCCGAGGACCTGAAGCTCGGCTGCCCCCTAAGAAGGAACTCGGGTTCTCACCTCCTTCCTCAGCCAGCCCATTTCTTCCGCCAGCCTCACTTGTGCATTTGTTTCCAGTCCTCCCTTGATGACTTTTTGAGGGTTGCTGTCTGTTCAAAAATGCTTGTTTCACCCTGGTTGGTGTAGCTCAGTGGATTGAGCACCAACCTGCCAACCAAAAGGTCGCTGGTTTGATTCCCAGTCAGGGCACATGCCTGGGTTGCTGGCCAGGTCCCCAGTAGGGGGCACACGAGAAGCAACCACACATTGATGTTTTTCTCCCTCTCTTCCCCTCTCTCTAAAAATAAATAAATCAATCAGATCTTTAAAAAAATGCTCATTTAAAGTTTGATAATTCCAATTCATTCCAATTTCTGTTCTTTTAATTCAAGTATACTTTTAAAAATATTTTTAAAAACCACACATATAGTGTGATCCTAATCATGCAATGTTTCTCTGTAGACCTCTCTCTAACAGGCCCCCAGAGGTGTGTGAAACTGTGCCCCTCAATGATAGCATGAGCTGCTCGAGGAGTCACATGGGTCATTTATTGCTTTCTTTCTGTGCTATTTTCTATATTACCCCCATTTGACTATTTTTTTAAATATAAAATTACAGTATTATTTTTGTAAAAAATGTAAAGTCATAAAATAATCTTACCTATTTACCAACCCATTTTATTTTTTTAAAATTTTTATTTATTTTTAGAGAGAGGAAGGGAGGGAGAAAGAGAGGGAAAGAAACATCAATGTGTGGTTGCCTCTCCTGTACCCCCTACTGGGGACCTGGCCAACAACCCATACAGGTGCCCTGACTGGGAATCAAACCAGCAACCCTTTGATTCACAGGTCCACACTCAATCCACTGAGCTATGCCAGTCAGGGCTACCAACCCATTTTAAAACTCTGTTTAAATGAAATGAAAACATGAAATGGTATGTTTTTTTCTTTGTCCCTCCATGTAATTTGTCGCCAGCATTATTTTTCTATCAAGCTAAACTTTTATGCTTTTATCCAGCTGTGTTTGCAAGTATGTAAGTTTTCTGAGGTCAGCTATTTTGTTATGGTTGTGCGTGTTCGTAACCACAGCCCCAGAGCATGGAGCAGTGCCAGGCACATGGGAGGCCCCCAGACAACATTGTTGGAAAGACTAAAGGGGAAAAGAACCCAGAGCACCTTTCATAAAAAATCATATGAATCTTGCCATTTATGGCAACATGGATAGAACTAGAGGGTATTGTGCTTAGTGAAATATGTCAGACAAAGACAAATACCATGTGATTTCACTTATATGTGGAACCTAAAAAACAAAACAAATGAACAAACAGATGGATACTCGACTTCTCGTGTATATAAATGTCAAACAATTATATTGTACACCCGAAACTAATATAATATTGTGTGCCAACTATGCTTTAAAAAAAAGAAGTCGTATGGTAGCAAGAGTGTCTATAAGAAGTACAGAAATGTTACTAGACCTACATGATGGCCTTTTGAAGGAACTCAGAACACCTGGTAACTTTTTTCTCTGAGAAGAGTTTACAAGGCAGATAGCTATCAGGCCCACAGGTCTGGAGACTGTAGTTGCATAACTGTCCTTGGTTGTTCCTCAGTTCCAGGGCTGTTGACCAGTGTGAAATGGGTGTGGCACGCATTGCCTCTTCAAAGGAGCAAGTGGGGAAACGATGACTCATATTGTAGTGAGAAATGAAAATGACAACCCAGACCAAAACCTAAGCTGTTGGTGAGCCCCACTGAGAGCTGAGAAGCGTGGCTGGGTGCAGGGGTCCTCACGTGCCCACTGCATCCAGGGTCTGAGCTGCTTGGCTGACGCATAGAGCACTGCCCAGGGCCATGGCTCTGACCTTGGCAGACTCCCTGCTCTCTACTTCCTTCTATCCCTGAGGCTCTAGGGACTCAGGCAGCTTCCCTTTTCTCTGTAAACCCAAGACTGGCTGTGGAGTAAGAGCCACCCCCACCCTCCCCAGCCCATGGCATTCTCCTCATCTCTTTGTTTTATAGTGTTTTGGATACAAGAAAATGTGCTAGTTCAGAACTTGCATTCCAGATTAGACAGACTTGGGTTGGAATCCTTTGCCTATTTATAAGCTTGGACAAGGCACTCAGTATCTCTGGAGCCCCTGTTTGTTCAACTGTAATAGTACTACCTGCGTACCATTGCTAGTGACTCAATACAAATGTCCATGAGAAGCACTCAGTACGGTGTCTAGCAAACAGAAAGTCTGCCACAAGGATTAGCTCGTACAGCTGATGTTGTTATAAGTATTTGCTTATGTAATTGTCTCTTCTAACAATGAACTTTTCCAGGAGAGAGATTGTGTCTTAGTCATGTTTGGTATCCCATTTGCCTAGCAACCTAATTTGAGTGTAGAAGTTGCTCAATAAAGCTTCGACTAATGAATAACTGAGTATAGGTGTATATAGACATTGTATATGTGTACACACATGTAGACATGTAATATAGCAAATGATATAAAAAGGCTATTGTACTTATGAATATGGATAGCGTTATTAGAAAAATTACATATAGCACTATTAAAACCATGGTTTAATTATTTTGGAGACTCTCCATAACCATAATTGGAACCTTTCCCAGTTTAGTTACTATGGGCCTCAAGAAATTTGAGTCTTCAGGGAAAGACCCAGTGCCCAAGAAAGGAGGCTGTGTACCTGTCTCCTAAGAATGAACATTCTCTGGGCGGATTTTGGATGGAGTGCTTCAGGGCAGCTGCATTTGGGGAGGCGGGGAAGTGCTGCAGGTCAGCAGATTTCTCATGGTAGGGAACTTGACCGGTGATAAGACTGACACAAACCAGAAACTCAAGAAAGTGGGGTGGAAGAACCAGATTTGGGGGCAAGTAAAGTTAGCTACTAGAATTCTGAGTTTCAGTAGATGTTGTATTCTGGCGGATGGGTCCAGGAGACAGAGACAATGATAATGGTATGGAGGTAAAGATATTGGCTGGTGACACCAAATGCCGTGAGTGGTCACAGAGCCTGAGGACCAAGAAAAACAATTCGAAGTCATTTCTTTTCAGATGTCTGTTCATCCTGGGTGTGCATGTTATGCTGTTTAGTTGGCAAAAAGAATCATCTAGTCAAGATGGAGCTGGTTTTCATTCCACAGATGCAACTGAGGAATTGAGAAAATATTATTGTGGAGATATACCATAGACCTCTGTCTTCATGGACAGGACAGTGGCCACCAAAGCTCCTCACAGCTGATTGCCTCCCTCCTTTGCCGACCAGCCATTTGCAGTGGAGGTCATCTCCTGGGAATGTAACTGCTGGTCTTTATGAGTCATTCATTTGAGCAAACCATACTCAGCTATTTGAGAGTTAAGAACTGGAAGCCTTGGAGCAAACCAGCTGCCAAAAAGAAGAAAAGTAAAGAGATGTGAAATTAAAGAGATGTAAAGAGATGTGAGATTAAAGAGATGTAAAGAGATTAAAATTATCAATAGAAGACCAGGGGAAGATTTTATGAAGATGGTAAGCTAGCATGGAGAGAAGGAAACCACAGAGGGAGAGAGAGATGGCAGATGCTGGGGGAAGCAACAGGGAGCAAAATCCAAGAAGAAAAATAAAGGAACAAAATGGAGAGATCGGGGGTTAGTGTGGAAAATGATACCATCTTCCTCTGAGCTTTCAGGGAAGGATGAAATGGTTCAAGGAGGATCAAGGCCATTCACGATGAACCGGATATTCGAGAGATTGTCACATCACTGCTATATAGTAAGTATTGATGAGATAACCATTTATGTTCTTAAGACAATCATCAAGGTAGGTATTATCACTGCCATTTTGTAGAGGAAGAAGGTGAGGCTTAGACGGCGTGAGTGACTTGTGCAAGGTCACGCTGCCAAACGGACAGCTTGAGCCCACATAATGTGTACGAATTCCCGGCTTGCCTTTTTGCCTGTTATGAAATCTTTTAAAATCCCATGAGTAGAAAGTTCTTTTTTGTGATTAAAAAAAAAAAAAAAAGCCCAAAGCCATATACACACCACCTTTTATGTGCAATTGCTTGAATTTCATCACCCTCCCCTGGAAATCTATCTAGAGGCCCCTGTAGAAGCGTTGACGCCAGATTAAGAGCAATGAGCCAATTTTCAACAAAATAATCTTCAGGCATGTGTTAGCCTTCCAGGTTGTCACAATGTGATGCTATTCAAATGACATTTCTGTGGTTCCAAACATTTCTGGAGCTCTGGCTTCAGAATGTCCTCAGAATCTGTTTACTGACCACAAAAGAAAATCAGTCCCAGTTCCTTAATTTTGTTTTCTCCAAACAGTATTTGCTGTCCTGCCCTGTGCATTATCCTTGATTTCAAATGACTTTTGCTGTTTTCAAAATAACAAACCCTTCTCAAAGGATTCCATCATTAAAGAAACACAAAGAACGTGCAACAGGCCCAGGAAAAACTCTAGAGGGACACTTTAGAAGGGGTGCTATCTGAGGCGGCCCCTTGGGATAAGGAACTGTCCCCAAATACCATGCAGTAGCTACACATCCTGTCGGTAGTCATGACGTAATGCTAGTAATGCATACTGCAGTGTACATGGTGAGGACGGCATGCCTTAAAAAATATACCGAATGTGATTGTTGTAAGTTGCCTAGTGAAGTTTACTGCTTCAAGTTTTTTGCTACTATTTTTACTGGAAATAAAATCTGTCACTTGTATAGGTACACTTCAGTGTCACTTTTGCAAATCTAGTCCATTGAACCGATGTAGAAATAGTACATATCTTAGTGTTTGTGTCCATAATCAGGTTAATTTTTGATGCTTCTGAGAAGTTACTGAATAACTATATCTAAAATAATGTTTTTAAAAATTATTTTGTGACATCTTCTTTTTAAAGTCTGACAGATTATATATATACTTAAAACATTAATTTTATTTTGGGAATAGGGTGTTTTTCCTTGGATCATTGGAAATATTTCTAGAACTGTTTGAACTTAGTTTGGATGCGTAAGTTATCAGTTGTATTGACTAGAGAAAAATCTCTTCTTTCTGACCCAATATACTTATGGCACTTAAAAACCCAGGAACCTTATATTCCATATATAGATTTTAATACGTAGAAGGGGATGATTAAAATTTCCACAGTCCCATCCTGGCCCCATCCCACTTAAATGGTAACCGACTTTGCTGATGTGTGTGTGTTTGCACCAGACTGGTGAGCTCCTTTTCTGGAATGGATTCTAGGGCCACAGACCTGAGCGTACTTTTCAAGCTTAAGCAAAGCTGCTCACCTTTTTTTTTTCTTTACCACAACACACACACACCCATCCACAAGTTCTCATGGGCAACACAGCCCCATCCCACATCCCCATTAGTAACTAACTGTTGGATCATGGATAATACAGAATGTGATGCACATGGATGATTTCAAGTTCAGGTCTTTGTACTAATTCTATCACTTTCCTCTTCATGGAGATGGGCTGGTGTATTGTGGTAATGTGGTCGGCGACCATTGGCTTAAGGGATAGACAGAGGATGTCCTTCATATCCTCTCAGTACGTTTGATAATGATTCTTGCTCCTCAAAGTGTGACACAGGAATGAACAGACCTGGGAGTGTGTTAGACACAAGGAATTCCAGGTCCCAGTGCAGACCTACTGACGCAGTATTTGCATTTTAATGAGACCTGCTGCTGCCGCTGTGAGTTGTGTTTACATCATAGTTTGGGTTCTACTGATTTGGGTGGTCCTACATACACTCACATACATAAAAGTTGCAGGAAATGCTGAGTTTCTGTGTCTTGGGTGATGGATATTGACAAAAAATAACAAACAAGCAAACAAACAGAAGCAAACTGAATAGACACAGCAATTCCCTCTTTGTTAAACGAGGGGAATAAAAATATGTGAAATGGTTAAATTCCAGATATTTGTCGTGTTCTCCTTAGCCTTTGGAATTGATTATTTTTCCATTTCTACTGCCTTTCATGTTGAGTTTGGGCTCTGTTCAGGCTCACGTGGTGAAACTGACTACAGCCGATCATCCAGATCAGCATTTTTAATTTGCTTCTCCAGGGAGCAAGATTTTGTGGTTTCATCTCAGATGAACTACAGTTTTGGAGAAGCAATTTAGTTTCATCGCAAATCAATAGCAAGATTAAGGACACAATCGACCCTCTAAAAACATACTGTAAACCCAAGAAGCAACCTCAGGTGTGTGTCAGAAACAAAATGCTGGGCCTGGGAAGTCACATTGCACGGAGCCTCTGCAGAGCCCTGTGCATCGGGCTGGAGCCCCAGGTGGCCCTCTCGTATTCCTGAGCCATTATTTGGTGGCATGTTGAATGGGTCCCCTTACTCATTTATCTGCTGATGGGAGCACAAATTGGTATAAGCTTTGTAGAAGAAAATTTTGGTAAACCTGTATCAAAAGCCTTCAAAGATGCATATTCTGTGACTTAGCAATTTCATTGGTGGAGAGGTATTTTTAAGTATGGCTTAGTAAGTGGAGTGGTGTGTGAATTCTATGAACACATGGATACAGTATCTATAGGAAGCAGAAGGCCCCCTGTGCTGCCCTATCATCAGGAGCCCTCTGCTCTCTGTGACCCCCGCCCCCCAAGTCTTCTTCAAAGTAACTGAAGCTCTTTGAGTAAATCTTTCGATCCCACTTGGGGCTCAGTTTCCTCCTCTGGATGGTAAGACATTTGGGTGGAAGGCAGTGTTTTTCAGAATATTACGGGTATCTATGTTATGTAGACAACCCAAGTCAGAATCATGTCACCTGCTTGTGTGAAATGCAGATTCCTGGGCCTGGATCATCACAACACCCTGTGAAGGCGGGGTTATTTTCTTTTTATGGAGAAGGAAACTAAGGATCAGAGAGACTTCCCTTTTACACTTGGTGAGAAGTAGAGCTGGGATTTGAACCTGCTTCCATTGATTTGATTTTAACGCTTGCTCTAGCACTTTTGGTGCCAGCGAAACAGGTAAGCAGACAGGTGCAGAACCCCACCTGCTCTTGTGAGCTCACATCCTAGAAGGGAGGATTTTGAAGGCTATTTCCATGTGCCCCACATGGTTGCTTAAAGTGGCTTTACTGATGAAAATACTTTGTAAATCTTTAATTTACTACCATGGGAATAGTGGAAGCTCTGATTTTAGTTGTTTCATTTCTTTTCGAGTTATAGAAACAGAGAGATTCTACTCTCCAGATGTTTAATATTCAACAGCCAGTGAAAATGCTGCATCTCACTTTTGAGTGACAGTCCTCTTTAGTAGGAGACTCATTCTGCAGCACATGTCTACTCTCATGGGAAGTGCAGGCCCTGCCCTTTATTCCAGGAAAGCCCCTGGTTCATGTCTTGTAGGTTTTGTACTGCCTTCGCTCTGTGCTCTTTATAACTCCATTATGCTTTCTGAATTGCTTCTCAACTCTCGAGAGAAAGATACATCTCTTTTAAAGAATTAATTGAAAAATACTTACTGAGCACTTTTTATGTGCCTGGCACTGGGGTGAGCTGTGGGGCCCATGAATCAGATCACTTGGTTAGTAGGCCCCTCTGCAATTCTTTTCCCTTTGTATTGTCGAGTGTCCCTCTAAAATTTAGTTGAAAGAAAATGCTCACAGTGACATTTTGTATATAATTTAACTCAGTGGCAGTGCAATAGTGTGCGACATCCTGCATGACTTTCAGCATTGCTACCACAGACGGACACCCACAATACATTAATTCCCGAAGTTAAAACTGTGAATCCATTTTTTTTTTGTAAATAGAGTCATAGAATTTGGTTGCTTTGAAAATCCTGCCATGCTATTTAATGCTCCTTCATTATATTTGATCTTCAATTTTATGGGCTGCTTTGGTTAGTGATGGTAATAGCAGAGAATTATTATAGCCTTCAAGGGGATGAAAGGAGGAATGGAAATGATTAAAAACAAGTTAGCTTTTTCATGTACAGAAAAGGGGAACAGTAAAGAAGCAGCAGTGCATTCTTAAAATGATTAAGTAATATACTGGGGCATTTTGAAGCCTCATTAAAAATTAACAAATTGATTTTAATGCAGCTCATCTCATGGTGTTGGCTGGTTGCCCATTGCCTTGAGGCTCTGGCTAAAGTGGGCTCAGATGATAATCTCTACCAAATGGCAATAATCTAACATTTGAAAAACCATTACTCCTTTCTGTCAATTACAGTGAGGCAAAGACAGACACAAGGTGGATCCTTCCTTAGAGTGATTTTTGTAAAATTTTAATTCTAATTTATTGACTGCACAAAGTGGAAATCTGCCAAGAGTTGCTATTGCATCTGGGGCTTTTTGTCTCACATTGAGATGAAAAAGTCATTGTCGAATACCAGCTGTATCTACCTACACTTAAATAAATTAGAATCAAAATTCTAGATGTCTGTGAAATGCTTAAATTTGCCATAGGAGTACGGAATTAGTGAGGTAAGTATGCTGGCCTGGCCCCGAGGCCCAGTAGCAGGCTCAGGTCAGCGCTCCGGCTTTGCCCCGTTGGTTCCTGCTCAAGGAGCCAGATACCTTTTGGCTTTGTCACATTCACATCGGCAAATCAAGGAGCCTGCTCTGTGTTTCATCCCCACGAAACACCGAGCTTGTCTTGTTGTTCAGACATCATGATTTCATATGAAAATCTATAGTTCCAAGAAGCATTGAGCCCTAAAATATTCTTATTTGAATCCAGGCCTTTAAGTTTGTTTCTATACCCCCGTTTTACGTGACTAGCTTACCTGGAGACGTAGAACTAGAACAAATGGAAGAGAGTCACCCCAAGTCTCCTCCCTTTGCTCACCCCTCCTCCTCCACCAAGCACCGATCAAATTCTTCCACATCATTCATTTATTCACCATGCAGCATCTGGGTGCACATACATGAACATACACACACAGCATTCTCTGCTATTTCTAGTTATTCATTTCTCAGTGGATGGATAATTTGGTACTTTTGGAGCAACCTTCTAGGCACATCTCTAAAGCATCGAACCATTCCCCAGTATTCCTAATCAACTCATCCATCCCTCATATATTAGCAGTATGTTGTTCTAGTGGCCTGTGTGTATGGATCTTTCCAAAGCATCCACTTTAGTTCTTACAGGAGTGGAATGCAACTGTATTTTCTTACTCTTGTTTCATAGGTTTACATAAAATTTAATTGGTGGTACATAAATAAGTGGGATTGGGATTTGCAGTTTTGAGAGCATAAGCAAGTGGCAGCACAACAGTTGGGAGTAGAAGTGTGCGAGGGTGCCAGAAGTGAGTGTAGCAGCCGTAAGTGCCCAGTGTCTCGTGGGGATCGGCGTGCATCAGTTAATCCAGTGACTTAAGGAAGACAGACTGAGAAAGCTACAAGTATAATAACTTGCATTTATGGCGGGTTTATTCTGAGCCAAGTCCTGCATTAATCACTTGACATACAGTGTCTCATCTAATCTTTACTGGAACTATGAAGATTGGGCACTGTTACCCCATTTATATGACAGAAAAAAATTTCTACTAAGTCGTTTGTCCAAAGCCACGATGCTAGTAAGTAGCAGAGTAAGAAAAAACACAGAGCTGGCTGTCTCCAAGGACTTTATTTTTAACCATTATGCTACATTATAATAACGTTTTTTATAATCTAACAACCCCAAAGAAATCTATAGAAAGAATGCAAATGTCACGAATAAAATCTCCATTTTAGTAAAGAACGGTTATTTCTTCCCACTTGGTACTGGTTCGTGGCTATTTCTGTTACAGGAATTCGCAAGAAAAGTTTTGGTGAAGGAGCCTGGGGAAGCGCGGGCAGTGACTTTTGGGTTCTGCATACGTGAGGGCAAATAAACAAAGTGTCTCCTCCTGGTCTAAGTTATTTGTTAGAAAGCTTCTAGTTTCAGTAGCGAGTGATGTCAAATTCAATATATCCTCGGACTTACAAGAGTTCTGTCAGCTTGCGAATTTCTAAGCTAGGAACATGGAGACTTTCTGGCAGACATTTGTTTTCTTGTGGTTCTTTATACTGTTGCTCCACCCTGTGCAGTTTTAATGGGAGCTTTGATCTTTGATGAGAAAGAATAATTAGGATAATTAGGGAATGTTTGTGGCTTCTATTGGTGATTTACACAGTGATCTGTATATGGCTAGGTTGTGGGACGAACCTAATTTCATATATATACTTCTTTTATTTTCTCCAACTTTAGGCATTAAAGAGTATTTTAAAAATCAATTTAAAGTAGAAAATTAGCCTTGACTTTGTGACGTAAGTCTTGGAGTAAGCCAACCATTTGTTTTGTGAGGCTTCTAGAGCCCTTAAAGAAAACTGACTAGGAGTCCTTGTCATGAGTGGGTCTGCTGGCTCTGTGGCTCCTCGTTTGTTTAATGAAGTCAGGACGATCCTGGTTTAATAGATTGTTGGAATCTCCTGTGCCTACCTGGAATGCTGCTGCCTTAAATGAACTCGGCACTCAATTCCCTAGAGCACCTTTACCATCAGCACATTTATGTCACATCTTTTAAATATTGTCATGCTTTAAGAAACTACTTCTCTCATTCTTGCCTCTGAGCAGTAACAAAGGTCACTTGGTTTATCCAGCACAACTGCTTCCTCACCTAGGGATGTGCTGGTGAAGGCGGAGCAACAGGCTCTCCATGGGAAGAAAAAACAATCCCAACAGAGAAATGCCCTGGCTCTGATCGTTGCATTGGTGATTTCCACGTGTGAGTGCTCCCTCCGCTCATGGTCTGTGTGCGGCTACCACCCTGGCCCCACTGAATGCTGGGGCTTGGGAAGAGATGTGCACCGTCAGCTCCCACGAGCCAACCAGAGTAGTTCCTGAAGAGCCCTGCTTCCCTGCTTCTGTTAATCAAAGTGCCTCACGTCTGGGACTCACTTTTGCTGTTGACCAAAGAGAGGGTAACAGTTTCCTCTGGCAGCATTCCTTGCTGAATTTTCAAGTTTCTGCTTTTCCAACTCTTTCTCTTTCTAGTTGAAATGTATGTGTAAATGAAAGATTTCATTTCAGGGTGTGTGTGTGTGTGTGTGTGTGTGTGTGTGTGTGTGTGTGTTTATAGTTTGTTCTGTGTTAGGCCCTCGTTTTTGCCTTTGGGGCACCATGTTTTCCTAGCGTTGTCAAGGATCCTGAGCCTTGTCTGTTCTGCTTGCTCTGTTCAGCCTTCTGAATAATAATAATATCAGTGATAAGACTAATATCAGCGCAAGCGTGAGCCCATCCGTTTCAGCCCTTTCTCCCCATCCATCCTCACAGTATTCCCTCCCGCACACAGGTGTTGTGGGGGAGGGCGCGCTGCCATGTCCGCGCTGCTTTGCAAGAGAGGAAAGCTGGGCAAATGTGATGCCGGCCCGTAATTTCACGCAAAGCCTTCCTAACATCCAAATAGCAGTCCAGGTGCGAGCGAGGTGACTCAAATGATCTTGTAATGACATAATGAAATGGGGTTAACTTTCTCATAATACATCTACTGCTTTACCTGTCACGTCCTGAAGCTCCACGTATTGAATTCTGTAACACCAGCAGGGGGGAGTGTAGAAAATACTATCACCCCCAGCCTTCCTCCTTGGGACAAAATTTCCAAAGAAATGATCACATTGAGTCAAAATGATTCAGAAAGGCCACACTTTGCTAATCCCTTTTGCTTCAAAACACACAGAAATGCAAGCAACAATAACACAAAGATGTAACAGGTTCAAAAACACAATAAATATTTTTGGGGCCTCAATGTTGCAGAAATGCCTGAGAGGAGGCACAGCTGACGAGGCTGTCAGATGTCACCTTCTCAGTAAGGCCTTCCCTGGACGCTGAGCTCGAGGACCTTCTTTCTCCCCCCCGCCCCCCAACAAGCACCACACCCCCTCCTGCTTCACTTCTGTCCTTAGCACTCATCACCTTCTCCCACACTACATATTTCACCAATTGGTCGCGTTTTCTGACAAGTGTAACAGCCACAGAAGGGCAGAAATTTTGCCTCTCAGATATTGTCAAGGAACAGATGGATAACAAATGTGATGCCTTCAGAAAAGTGCTACCAGGCAGTAAATGTTCAGTAAGTGTTATTGTTGTTATTGCTATTATTATCAGCAGACAAGTCTTGGTGCGAGCGCAGTCTGATGATTCCTGCCTCATCTGTGTCTCTCTCCCCCATCCCTCGGCTGCCTGTGCCTTTGTATGTACCACTCTCTTTTCTCTACTTTTCTACGCTATTTTCTTTTATCCTCCCTGTCCAGGGTTGGGTCCAATGCCTTGTGCCTGTGCACAATAGCAGAGGTCATGGTAGACCCCCAGTTTCTCAATTCAGGCTGCATGTAGGTGTCGGGTGGCCAATGGAAGAGGGGGTGGTTGGAGAATAAAGAGGCTCATGGCAAGGGTAAAGGGTGAGTCCCTTCTTACCTCCCCATCGCAACTTTATTGCCATGTCCACAGGGCTATTTAGCTATGATGGGAACAGAGCCTAAAGTTCTTCCTGATTCATATCAAACCACACAAATAAAACACAATTTATTGATTTTGAGTTTTAATGACACGTTATTTCTATGGAATGCAACCTGGAATATGAAGTGGGAATAAATAGAGATTTGTAGGGTGATGACAGGAAGGGTATAGGGCATCAGGGATTTGACTTTAGTGCTGAAACAACTTATTTTCCCTGGTTCAGAAATCCAGCAAAGACAGTAGATACAGCTTCCCCCACTCCTCCAAAAAGGAGGATCTCAAGAGAAATAAGGCAACTCAGTGTTGACTTTGCTGTCTGAGGTTCTGATTTCTAGATCCTAGTCCCCAGGGAGGGAGCAAGCGGTGTAGGTGAGAGGGTGAAATGATGAGGGCCCTCATTTGACCAGAGGGAAGCCAGTAACTTTCAGCTGATAAGAATACAGTGGAACACGTGACTTGCCCCCGTTAATGCTATGTGAGGTTTGTCGCACCTTTTATTCTAGTCCTCAGCAAATAGGAAACACATGTTTAAAAAGTTACTGAGGGATTATATCCCCCCATAGCTCATATGTGGTTGAAGGAATTGTAAGATTAAGAACAACAGCAGAACAAGGTGCTCTAGCTAAACTGAACATTTCATTCTATTTTCAGTGTTAAAATGAAAGGGCGATAAAATAGCTCATTTTGTCATGCTCTGCACATCTAACTACTGCTTTATCAGCAGATGATTAGTATACAGATTTCTAAAATTTGAGCGATTTGAGGTAACACTCATGTGTGCTAGGTCTCTGTGGTGGAATGAGGATGGGGTACCTGCGTCCCTCAAGGTCGCTGCAGGAAGTGGGTGATGCCCATCAGAGGCCTCCTGAATAAACCCACATCCCTCCGGGGTAATGTAGGTTCATTGTTTCCCTGCCTCATTACTTTGGTTGATGCCCAAAGTTGCTGGCACCACAGATCTGGGGCTTGAGGTGATAGAAAATTGAGGAATTTTATGAAGCAAGAACTCTTTCAACAACAGGCACACCTGTGCGAAGAGGTGTTGGCTGCCTGTTGGTTGTGAGGATCACTGCACTTCAGGGCTGGGCGGAGCCCTGAGATGTGCTCCGCTGTGCTTCCATTGCTGCAGCCTTGTGCCACTGGCCCAGGCTCTGGGGCTCCTCGGCCTACTCTGTTTAACCAGCTTTGTGACTTTCTTCAAGTCATTTAAACTTCCAAGCCTCAGTGCCTGCAGCTGTCAAATGGGGTTGACGCTTGCAGGGCTTGTATGACACTGACAGTTAGTCAGTGAAAATTCTTTTTATTGAGCATCTACTATGTGTTAGAAGCTGGGACTACATGAGTGACCGAAAGAAATACTCTCATTACACTCATGGGACTTAGAATCCAGAGGGAAAATCAGATGTTAAATAGAGACTGGCACAGAGCAGGGTCTCAAATATGGCAGCTATCTTCTTATTTATTAAAAAAAAATAAGGACATGGCCGTACCAAGAGGTTCAGTGATCTGCTCCAGATTTCCCAGTTAAGGCTGGCAGAGTCAGGACTGCATGCTAAGGTCTGTAATGTAAAAGCAAGTACTTGTCACAGAGGCTGGTGATGTGCCCAGAGTCTTAGTAACTAGACTGGACCATTCAATTCATTTGAAGACAGCATTTCCCAACCAGCCACTGAGGTAGCTTAGGGCCCCATGCATTTCCAGGTATTGCCAGGTCAGACGTACGACAGATCATCTGGAATAATTTGACAGCCAGGGTTGTTCATTCTGTCTGGAATTTGTCATGCTCTGGTAGGTTCTTAGAAAATCTGCACAAAGATCAGTAACACAAGTCATAGGCTTAGAGGATAAATGAGCATTGATTCATATTCGACCACAGAACTCATACTGAGCAGAAGCGTGCTGTGTACCTTGCTACCTCCCATTAAGGGACTCATATGAGAAATTTGAGAATTTAGAGCCAACAAAATTTTTGCTTCCTCCTTTCTTACAGTGAGAACCTTGTAAACAATTATGTTTCCCTTTTGCCTGCCAGCCCAAGGTCTTGGATTCAGAGCTAATGCCTAGTCACAAGGAATGCATGAACCCTTGAGGTGGGCACGTGTGTTTCCTTCTCATTTTCATGGCTCTGATGTGTCTCTCATTTCTACTGTTTTCTTGTTTGTACGTCCTCTGATCTAAGCTAAATATCAAAATAATGTTTAAACAAACTGCTTTCCCTCAAAGGGTGAAGAATGCTAGTAAGTGGTAAGAATAAGAGCTACTGGGGAAAACATGAATGAGGACAGTTTCTGGACAATCATATTGTCATAAACCCCTTTCACCAGGTAACACAGATGGGCTTTCTGTTGCTTCAAACAGAATGAAGCCCAAGGACTTATGACCCTTGGTTGGCCTGGATCTGATCTTCCAGCCCTTTTTTTAAAATCTGTGTATGTTTATGGGAATATTGGAAAGAGCACAGCAGTTAAAAGCTTTTGGGTCCCAAATTTCTCTTTTATCTAGATGTGCAAGGTCAGTTTAGTCTTGGCTTCCCATAGCTTGCTTTGATTAGGATGTCATTCTCTGTGACCAGAGCTACCTTTATTTACCTCTATTTTCTTTTCCTTTGTGCACTAAGTTCACATCAGTTTTCCGCAGAATGGCATGTTTTCTGCAGAATTGGCTGTTCTGTTCTTTTTGCTATCAAGAAGGGAATAATACAAATAAAACATTTGGACTCTACTACTCTCAAATAGGAATATGTTTTGACCAAATGAAACTACAAAAATATCATAAAACCATCCAGATTGACCCCAGGTCCCCAGCCTGGGGACAAAGTAAGGTCACAATAAAAGTCACAAAGTGGTGGATTGCTGGCCCAGCCCAATGAGTAATTTTCCTGCAACCCAAGATTCTTTTGGGTTGAAGGGGTCACCGGAGGCCCCATGGCCTCACCGAAGCCCACACATGACCGGCATTCTTCTCACCTCAGGGGTCTCACTGTTCCCTCTGCTGCCCCGCTCTGTGTCTCCCCAGTGACCTGCTTTTGGCTGCAATGCTTGTGACTCCTTTTGAGGATATATGACAAGGTTTGTCCAGAAAGTATCCAGTCACATGCTGTGAAAAATAGAGACACTTATGGAAGAAGTTACAAGATACAAGAAACATTGTACATAGAACAATGACACTTCAGTCCCATTCAAAATAAGCACTTTGGGACCTCACACAGTTCTCCCAGTCACCATTGGCTGCCCCATCATATTTTCCTGAATCTCATCCATGGTCTGAAATCTCTTCCCTTTCAAAGGTGATTTCAGTTTTGGGAAAAGCCAGAAGTTACAGGGTGCCAAATCTGGGCTGTAGGGTGGGCTCAGTCTCCTGGGCGATTTGATGTTTTGCCAAAAAACTCTGCCCAAGACATGATGCGTGAGCAGGCATGTTGTGATGAAGCTGCCAATCACCAGTTGCTCATAGCTGTGGCATTCTGAATCATCCACATAGTTTCCGTGAAGGAATGTTTAAGCTTAATGCAAAATTTGATGCAGATTCGTTGCTCTACTTGGTCAGTCATTTTGAATGAGATGGCCACACAGTACACATGCTCACTCAGTGGTATCTACTGCCCCCACGGACTGGTATAGTGAAGTCGTCATTGTTCACACATGTGCATTCCAGTCCACTCTCCTTGGCTGCCAGGTTACATTGATGTTGCACCAACAGTTCTCACTATATTAACAATGGGTGGACTTTTTCCAGATAGACCTTGGATTTTCCTAGTCCCCCATTCCTCTGGTCACAGGTCTGCATCTGTGATTGTAACCACCCCCTTACCTCCTATTGCACGATCCTAGGCTCCCTCTGACCAGAGTTACATCCTATTACCGGGCATGAAGCCGGATTCCCTGTCCTCAATTGTCTGTGGTCCCACTAGCACAGCCCTTCTCTTACTTGACCTGGTTTCTCATTAATTGGGCGAATGCTAGTTATCTGCCCAGATCCACCCTCCCTTTCTTCCACGTACTATAGTTGCCTGTTAGAGACCACATTCCCCAGTCCACTCTGCAGCTAGGGATGGCCGCAGAGCTACACTGTCATTGATGGAAACTGACAGTTAAATTTTTGGTCACTTATGTAGAAAGAAAGTGTTTGCCTTGCACATTATCTTTCCTTTTTCCCCAGAGGAATGTCTACTACACTGGTGAGAACAGCATCAGGGGCAGGGAATCTTAAAGTGTATTCTGCGGATACCTGGAGATTTGCGAGGCCCTTTCAGGGGGTCTGAAATGTCAAACTATTTTCACAATCATATTAAGATGTTATTCGCCTTTTTTACTGTCTTGCATTTGTGTTGTTGGTGCAAGAGCAGCGGTGTGTATAACTTCTGGTGCCTTAGCATGAACCAAGGCAGTGACAGCCAGCTATACCCAAGAGTAATCACATTCTTCACAGCCTCGTGCTTGGCAAGGAAGCAAAACAAAACAACAAAATGTCCGCTTCAGTTAAGAATGTCCTTGAAGAAGCATTACAAATCATCGGTTTAACTAAACCGTGGCTGTAGAATGCCTGTCTCTCTGATATTCTGTGTCATGAAATAGGTAGGAAGCGTGTACAAATATTTCTGATACATACAGAAATGTTACTTTTTTTTTTTTTGAAAATCAGCTTGTCACTCCAACAATGAATGATTTGTTACCAATGATAACATTTGTGTTTTCAAGTGAAAATTTGTGTTTTGAGGAAAAGGTGTCTGCCACCATGAACTTGGCAGCATCTTGATATTTAAAACTTTTCTGATGAGATTGGTGGTGATAGTAATGACCATGGTTTTCTAATATTGGGTAATAAAAATGTGTCAACATTTGAAAACTCTGTATAACTTAGTGAATGAAGTATTTCTAAAGTACCAATGCATAATGTTACAAAATCATGCATGGTTTAAAAGATCCACTGGATATGTAAAATAAGAAATTTTCTTGTTTGTTTAACACATGTTGACAAATATATTCAGTTATATAATAATCACCATGCCAATAGATTTTAATATAACAGAAAATGAAAAAGTTTATTGATATGGTTTATGATTCCATATTGCAACTAACCATTAAGAAACTTCTACTTGAGTTTGGTGTTGTATCGAAGAACAATATTCACAATGATCTGAAAGGGCTATTAAATCCCCCCTTTTTTCAGCTATGTAGTTGTATGAGGCTAGATTCTCTTCACAGACTTTAGCTAAAACAACATATTGCACAAGATTTAATGCAGAAGCATTCAATCATCTTCATTATCATCATCAACATCACCACCACTATCATTATCTGTTTCCAATTATTAAGTCAGACATTAAGAGATTTTTAAAACTATCAAATGTCAGTCAGTCCTTTCATTATTTTTGAAGAGATAGTTATTTTTATAAAATAAGTTATGTTAGCATACAATATTTTGTTTTATCATGGTTTTAAAAAACAAATTAATAAACAACTATTTTAATCCTTTTGTAGTTCTTCTTTTGAATATAGTAAATATCGATGAATATTACTCAGATAAGCAAATCTCTCTGGGGTTCTCAATAATGGTTGTAGTGTAAAGGGCTCCAAGACCAAAATGTTTGAGACCTCTTGTCTTCAACAATGGCTGAGCTACATAGGCCCAATCTGGACCACTGAGAGGGCCCTCAGAGCACAGCTGACTCCTCCTTGACTGGTATGTGAAAGAGGAATGTACCTCTGTTTCATCTGAGCCGCTTGCCTGTTGGAAACTCTTTGCTGTAGCATCTTGGCTCATATCCTAGAAATATACTGGCCTAGAAAGTAATCTAATGGACACAGTTTGAAATGTTTTTTACCTTCCATGTCCAATTAGTGTCCCCAAGTTGAGTTTGTATGTCTTGAGTTCTCTAGGAATAGCCTGGATAGTTGAGCAATGACTTTTTTAAACCATTTTAGACAAGATCAGTCCTGAGGCAGTTGTTAGTCTTAATATATCAAGTCGACTGTCTTTCTGAGAAGGACTTCAGGATTCTGAAATGGTGGATTTTTTTAAACAAGTAAACTGCCTATGCCTATATTCTGGGATCTCTTTTACATAAGGTTTTAATCTGCATTCTTTCTTTGTTCTCTTAATGTCAACATGTTTGGTCTAGTTGTTATGGTAATAACATTTTTTGGAGAGAACAAGGAAGGCATGTGGTTTAACAAGTACACGGATATTATTCAGGACTATGGAAGAATCCTTGATTTGAACCGTTCTGAGAAAATTCCTCATTGTTGGTCATTATGCTTATAATAAAAGTCCATAAAGGGAATCACATTTCACTAATTTTTTTAAACTAGACTTTACACAGTCAATAAAATTGATATACTAAGATGATGTTTAATCAGTGTTCATGTTCTATTGTTTAAATTCAGGTGTACATACCCTCTCCCCACTAAAATCTTGATTACTTAGAAGAGGAGTAGAAACCTGGTCTTTTCCTAATTTCCCTTTGTTTTATGAACGTTGTTAGGTTTTTTAAAAATTTGATCATTTCCTTGTTCAAAAAATTAGGAATGGTGATTCATTTTCTCAAAGATCAAGTCTACTTGCTGTCCTGGGCATTTAGGGCTCTATATAATTTGACCTCATTCTACCCAACCACTGGAACTCACAGCAGCAGCACAACGCTCTGTAGGCAGCTGAGTCAACAAAGGAGGAAAGAAGGAAGAGTGTAGATTCCATGGTCCAATAGCACCACCACTCTTTACAAAACACCCTTTGTTCTCTTGTCTCAGTCATACTCATCTGTACCATCATAAGCCTGATGAAACTCAACCCTGCCTGCTCTGCACCTGGTCTAACAGCTGAGCATTGTTCGAGAACATCAAGCAACTCTGCTGACTTTCTCTCTTTGAAGTCATCACCACAGATTTCATATGGGCACCCAACAAAGATGGCAGAACTACCAACTTCCCTCATACCTTCACTCTCCCACAACTTGAGCTGACACTTTTTCTCTTCTAACTTCCTAAGCTGGCAATCTTGACTCATAAGTTATTTTATTTTTATTAAGATATTATTATTTATTTTTAGAGAGAAGGTGAGAGAGAAAGAGAGAGAGAGAAACATCAATGTGTGGTTGCCTCTCACACACCCCCTACTGGGGAGCTGGCCCGCAACCCAGGCTTGTGCCCTGACTGGGAATCGAACTGGCAACCCTTTGGTTTGCAGCCCATGCTCAATCCACTGAGCTATACCAGCCAGAGCAGTTCTCCTCCTTTTAATGCTTCTATTTTCCTCTTCAGATCCTTTAAGGCTTATACCAAGTCATCGCTTCCCAAATTCCATAGCATAGGCTGATTTTTCCAGTCTCTGAATATTCTGTAGCAGTCATTGCCTCAATTTTTTTTGGCACATCAGCTCACTGAATGTTACTTTTGTTTGTGTTTTAATTGTTTCCTGTCTTCGTTGTGTGCTTCGCTCTCCACTGAGAGCTAAGGGTGTCAACCATCGTTTATTTATTTGCTTTTGAGTATACTATAGAGTCCTGAGTTCATGAAAGTTGAATTAAACAGGCTTGGATATACGAATAATCTCCACTCCTCATTTAGCAGCAAAACAGGCACCTCTGGGCAAGGAACCCTGAATGGGGTTGGCACCTCTATGTGGTATGATTTCTGAGGCATTGAGAACAATTGTCTGCCCTGCCCACACATTTCTGCCCCATTCTCCCCTTCAAATTTGCTCATGGATGTTTCGTGGCAACTTTCTGAGAAATTATTAGGCCAAAATAGAGCAAGGATTTTTTTTTGTTTTACAAACTGCTTTTTTGAGGTATTCTTGACATACAAAGAGCAACAGATATTTAATGTGTGCAAATTATGTTGCAGATAAATATTCACCTTGTGAAACCATCACTATTAAGAGCAGGGTATTTTATTATTTAATTTTAATTTTATTTTTCAATTATAGTTTGCATTCAATATTCTTTCATATTAGTTTCAGGTGTACGGCATAGTGGTTAGACATATTCTTCACACAGTTGTTCCCCAATATTTCCAGTCCCCACCTGGCCCTGTACATAGTTATTACAGTCATTGTCTATTCCCTATGCTGTGCTTTGCCTCCCCATGACTACTTTAAACTACCAATTTGTACCTCTTCATTCCTTTACCTTTTTCACCCAGTCCACCCAATGCCCCTGCCCTCTGACATGCCAACAGTCTGTTCTCTGTACTTATGAGTGTATTTCTGTTTTGTTTATTCCTTTATTTTGAAGAGCTAGGTATTTTAAATGTAAGTATCTCTCAGGGGAGGCAAGGTAATGATTTACGCTCACATTTCTTGGACCAATTCTTTTCTAGAAAATGGGTGGGAAGGGATTAGATGTCTGAGGTGAGGAAAGTGTGCTAACAAAGGAACCTGAGGACCTGATTTACATTTCTGCCCAAGTCTGCCCTGGCCTGGACTAGCAGGCTGTCAAGTTGGAAGGTATTTCTTTAGGTTAGGAGCAGGTGGGGCTGAGTCTGTGCCCCAGAGAACCATGGCTCAAATCTTCATTCTGGTACTGCAAGCCACGGGACCTTAGGAAAATCATTCCCCTTCTCTGGGACGTGGTATAGGGGGTGAGAGATTGGGCTCCCCGGTTTGTGCTTAGGGATTGATAGTCCTTCCCTATATGCTCCCTCATGAAGGGCAGTGGTCCTTCAACTTTTGAAATGGAGAAGTTACTTTTTCTTTTACACAAGTTTTAAAGCTTCTAGGTTGTACGTGAAAGGTGAGGGCCAGACAATGAAAAGTCTCTAAGTTGGAGTGGGTGTGGGGTGATGGTGCTGACCTTGGCTCTGAGGTACTGTTGCCGCAGAGAGATAGTGGAAGAAACTGGTCCCTTTACTACTGGTATTCCAGTAAGCTGTGGAAAGGAGGCTGACCCTAAAAGAAAAGTAGATCTAAAATTATTCCCACTTTAGAATAAACTAAAGCCCAGTGAGCTGACTTGAATGAAAGTCCCACGGACGGACTCCAAGCCAAGAGCTCTCTTGATGACTTTATGCTGTCCTTCCCACACACTTCAGAAATGAGTTGAACAGCAAAAGTGCTCAACCCAGAGAATATTCTAGAAATCCATGTGGAACGTCTCAGAGGTAAATTTGACCTCTAATGTAGGGTGGGAGTGACTTTGTAACTGGTTTAGAAATACACTCTTCATACTATATCAAGATTTTCTTAGGCCCCACCTACTTTGAGGCCCATTTTAAGCTCTGGAGACACACACCACTTCCTGCCAGATACAAAAACAGCCTTGAAGTGATGGGCATAATGACTCATGGTCACGTAACATTCCCTTCAGACACATATCAGCATATTCATTATTATATTACTGCCCAAACACCCACAGAATCTCAGGAGGTAAAATAGCTTTAATGCTGATGAATGTAGTCCCACCCATTTCTCTTTCATTCAAATCAAACCTTAGAAGTGATCACTGTTGCTCTTAATAAGGGATATGAAAAGGTGTGTGACCGGGTGGTCTCAGACTTTGGAGGCAAGCCATATTTTGGAACTATTTTGTTTGGAAACTACATCTGAGCCATAGCAAGAAAATTGTCTGATATGAGTCACATAGCACAGCTTGCAGGTGTGGAACTGGAAGGAGTTGATGTTATATAGTACGGCCTATACTAGGTCATTAGAAGGTATTCTATAAAATACCCATTGGATACTCAAGGTGGAAAAATGGCTTGCTTACAGCTGAAGTAGGTAACATGGGTCAATGAAATGATTCACCTGTCTTGGCCCTAAATCTCATGCTATAAATCATGGCCAGTGACCAGGCTCCTCTGCATGGTCTGTAAATAGTATAAAGTATTTATCATTTCTACTGTCTACATCAGATTTGGGGAATGTGTATTTTATGTCAACCGCAAGACCTCAAGGTACTAGTATACAGTGAGAGCCCAGTAAATGTGTATTTACTAATTTTGTATGATTTGTTAAAATGCTGAACATGTTTTAGTGGCCCCCCAAATATCTATATTAATTTTTATTTTGAAGAATAGTAGAGATATTCATTTATTTATCTATTCATTTAATTAATATTTAGATTATATGATCCAAGCACTAACACTAATCCTTACTAGTTGAGTGAACTTGTCAGTTACTGAACCTTCCTGCCTCAGCTTCCTCATATGTAAAATTAGAAAGATAATAGCACTTTCTCCTAAGGCTGCTGTGACCATTAAATGAACGATTACTTGTGAAGTGCTTAGGACACTGTCACTACCATTTATTATTTTTTGGTGTAGGAGACACATTGATTATATTGTGGCATTAAAAAATTTCCCTAAAATTTCATGGCTTAAAACAACACATGTTTATTATGTCACAATTTCTGCATGTCAGGTATCTGAGCATGGATTAGATGGGTCCTTTGTATCTCAGGCTACATACAGTCTAGGGGACTGCTTGGCTGCAGGAATCTCAAGGCAAACTGTGGGAAAGTCTGCGTCCAAGCTCACACATTGTCGTTGGCTCTCAGAGCCCGCTGGCCAGTGTTTGCCCTTTGTTCCTCGCTCATTGGGTCTTTCTAACATGGAAACTTGCCTTGGCCGGACATGCAAGTTGATAAGTCAATAGATTACAATTGGCTTGTAAGAACTCAAGTCACCATCTTTTACAACCTGATTATAGAAGTGATATTTCATCACTTTTTCATACATCTTGATTTGATGTGACTCACCAGGTTCAGCGCACACTTAAGAAGAGGGCATTACAAGAGTGTGTATGCCAGGGGTCAGCGGTCATTAGAGTCCACCTTAGAAGCTGCCTACCATAATGGTAAACAATATAAACAACATAACACTTCTGAATTATGTATTTGGGGGAGACAGATGTTAAAAATAATTCTGGAATAAAATAGCACTTAAAAATGTTGATGAGCACTGTGAATTAGCAATACAGTGCTGGTGACCAATTATAATTTTGGTACCTGAGTTGAGTTGGCGTGTTTCAAATGAAGGTATTTCTGAGGGACTAATTTTAGTTTCAGATTAGAAGGATGAGTGGAGTTATCCAGGGGTGGAGCAGGGAGAGGGAAGAACCCTCTCAGAAGAGTGAACAAATGGCATGTAGGACCTGAGGTGGGCGAGCACCTGCAGCAGCCTCTCCATGCAGCTCGGAGTTCTCACAGTGCGGTGGCTGGTTTCTGAGAGAGTGCTCCAAGTGAGTGCTCCGGGAGACGTGAAGCAGAAGGGGAAGCTGCCAGGTCAGCCTGCAGGCGTCCCTCCCGTGGTATTATATTGATCAAAGCAATGAAAAACCTAGACCAATGCCAATGAGAGGGGTAACAATCTCTCCCTTTGGAAAGCCAGCACGCTTGTAACAAGAAGCAGCAGAGTTGTTTGGAGCCATCCTTGAAAAATAACAATGCCCATCAGTGATCTAGCAAGAGTAATTGAGATTTGAGTTAAAAATTGCCAAAGAAGTAAGAAAACAAAAATATGCATACATGCTTTAAGAAACTTGGGCAGGGCTCGGAGATGAAACTTGAATGGGTAACTGGAGGAATATGGGTAAAGAAAGGACTTTAAAGTGATGTTTGTATGTAGCAGGAAACACTCCTCTAGAAAAGAAGGGCTTGAAGATCATGACAGAGACGAGCTAGTGGATGAAATGGGTTTCTGAGAGATGGGACGGGAAGATATCTAGAATACAGATTTGGAAGATTGGGCTTTGCTAGGAGATAGAACTTTTTCCACTGTAGCAGGAAGAAAAGAGAAGGTATGAGTGGATGCAGGTAGTTGGTGAAGGCTGACGTTTTCATTAGTTTGGGGATCCCATGGAATAAAGACTCGGCAACGCACAGCGTGCAGACGAGAAGTGTGCGGGCAACAGGGGAAAACTCTGTACACCGCAGCAGGGTGGGGAAGAGGGCAGAGGGAGTTACCATAGATGCTGCTGAACGCAGCCCAGAGAAACATTTTATTTTACTGTGATTTCTCTCTTGCTACTGTGACAGGTTGTTGCATTGCATGATTTATCCTCATTTTATCTCCTGAACAGGAACAGCATGAGGGAAGTTTTTTTTTTTCAGTTGCATGATCTCTGTTCTGGTCTAATGGACTTCCTTCTTAAGTCTAACTAAGTTGAACAAAACAGAAAACACTCCTTTCAAAAGCGATGCCTGCGCTTTGTTCTTTAGCCTTTGTGCCCTTTTTACTTGCAGAATACCTCCCTGGCTTCCGGATCAGGCACCCTCAGCACTGACTGCAGGCTTTTACAAGAAACACAGACGTGAAAAAGTGCTGAACACTGTCTACTGATCATTATGAGGCCCATTATTTCTTGTAAGGCCCTGCATGATTGACTCTTTCTGAACTTTGCTCTCAGAATTTTTTCACTTTGAAGAAATAGTCTATTTAATTTGCTAGATGATTAAAGTTCTAAAGCAATCAGGTGTTTTGTTTTTTTACCTTTTTTTGCATTAAATATCAGGACTTCAGGTCTAAATTTAATGCTGGATCATAGCGTCTATGGATGGTAATGATATGAAGTATAATACACAGATTTTGAAATTATGTATCTCTAAGACACAGTTTTATCATACATAAAATAAGATAGTTTTGTGGCCTATCTTATGGAGTTATTTTGAGGATTAAATGAGTTAATATATGTGAAGTACTTAGAATACTACTCGGCATTTGATTGTTGGCTTTATTAATCTTAATTGTGTCCTTTGATTTATGGTGGCTGATTTGCAAATGCAAAACTTCAAAAAGTTTCTAAGCTCATACTCTGTAGTAGGTCTACATTTGTGTGACATAGTCATCTTTTTTTCTGAAACATTTTGCAGAATTTTTTAAAAGAAGTTTTCTCTACCTTTTTCTGTAGGAGCTAGAGCGAATGGTTTCTAAAGAATCTTCCAGTTCTTCAATGATGTATATTTATGATGTCTTCGTGGAGGTAGGGATGAAGGAGAATAATATATATATATATATATATATATATATATATATATATATATATATATTCAAGGAAACATATAATTCTTATGAATGGCTCTAACTTAACACTGAAAAAGTTTTTAATTACTTTTGAACTGGAAAGTGGATATTAATTTAACACGTGGTATTCTTCCTGTAAACTTTCTCCTTCCCTGCTGTGACTGGATGGGCAGAGCTAACAAAAAGAAAATTTACTGGCTCATGTTATCTTACAAAAGGCAGGGTAAGAAAGCTTCAAAATCCTTGGCCTGTATGGATGTAACCTGTACATATATGAATAAAAGGTTATTATTTACCATTAATATGAGGGGAAAAACAAGAAGATACGTCATTTGAATCACCAAGAGATTTACTGTTGTTATGAAATTATCATTTCCTTGCTCAAACAAAGCTGATGAGCATTTTTTTCTAGAATGTAGAGAGAATTGGTACATTAAGTAGGAGATTGGAAAAAACTGTAATGTCCTTCCAGCTCTTAATAGTCATGCTTTTACGATCTTGCCTTCAGAGCACTGAGTCTGGGATTTCTCTACTCACAGTGTGGTAATGGCCTCATCTGAGATTAGGTGAGTCATTTTAATTTCATAGTGGGGTGGCTCTCAGGGCATCCCAAACATCAGCAATCAAATCTTTCTCTGTATATTCTAAATTAATCCCTCTGAGGCCAACTATAACTGTGGCCTCAAGATTTGGCTCTAAGTTTGCATTCTTTCAGATCACAGCATTTTCCTCTGTAGCTCTATCATAACCAAATCCCGCTTAAGTAAGGGTCGGGTAGGTTAGGTGTACTTTTGCATTAAATCATTTTGCATCTACCTTGGCACAAAAGACAGATATAGCAGAGGGATTTCTTCTGAGTATCAAGAGTTCACTGGCCGCCACCCAAGGTGTTGATTTAGCTGGGGTCTCCTTACAAGATTTGATGCTTCATTTGCACTGTTATGATTATGTGGGCGTACACTTGAAGTTAAAGCATGAGCACGGGTGGAATAAGCAGTTATCTAGAGTCTAAGGCGTGGGTGTTATGAGCAGCTCTGCTTACACTCTGAATCTGCCAGAATGAAACATACAGCCAGAACGCTGTATATTTATCAACACCACTCTCATACCGATCCGGTATTGGAAATAGCTAGGTGCACCAGATTCCATTTCCTTTGCACAGAAAGGGGACACCTGACTTAGGTGTGCCCAACATCCTGGTAGCCACTGCATAAATACTCGAATAGTAGATAGTGATTATCAAGGATTGCTTTTGATGCATGTATGGCACTGGAAATCAAGGTGTGTCTGGGTTTTCTCTTAGTTCCGATGATGTCAACCTTTCCAAAGTTTGCCATTTCCAAACATGGGCAAAAATGCACGGATTTTGGGTTGCTTCTCTCTAGTACGTCTTCTACTAGAATAGTTTATTTTCTTTTTCATTAAAAACAATGTTCTGTTGTTCTCTAATTGTTTAAACTGTAACCGGAAGTGTTTCAATGGCAAAAACTGGGCTTCCTTAAACCATTTTATACTTTAGTGCCTAATAAGACTAGGTCATAAGTAAAAAAGTAACTAACCCCCTGAGACCTATTGTTTGACTAAGAAAGAGGATTTGATTGCAAAAGTTAAAAAATGATTAAAGAAGGCACTTTAGATGATACCAACAAACTTTACTTGCACTTCATAAAGTGGAAAGTTTCCAGTCAGAGGACTGCAAAATGGGCAAGAGGCAGGAAGTATTTTATAGGATAAAGGGTCAAAAACAAGGAAGAGAAAAATAGAAAATATTTGATTGGCTGGGGTCACACACTCAGTCAGCCTTCTTTGGGTGTTTGGGGTGAGAAAAAAACAAGGAATTGAGGACAGAGCCCAGAGCTGTCTTGGCATTTGGGGATTTGCCTGGATGTACTGCATTTCTGGTAAACTAGAGCACTTATAGGAATACAATAGTTATCTCATTTTGGTTTGATGATGTGGCAGCCTGGGTGGGAGACAGTTCATCTTGGACCCAGAAAGTTATTTTAACACAAACGAGGCTTTAAAAACTGGACCTTTAGGTCCTATTTGTTCACATTATTCTAGGCACTCTCACAATTGAAAGGTGTAGAACGAGGCTGCACACTGTCCCTCCAGTGAAGTGTTAGTGTCAAAATTAGGGGATGGGAGAAGGCAAGAGGCAGGGAAGAGGCCCAGGACTGGAGTGAAGGCCTGCTCCCCTAGGCCATAGCACCTTGCCGACCTGGTATACGGTGGCTGCTCAGTAAAGGGACAGATGAATGGACGGATGTACAACCGCTAAATGAACCTGGATGGACAAGTTGAGTTAGCTCCAAATTTCCCCTCTCTTTTCTTGGGAAAGCTGAATTAAATCCAGCTGTTCTTCAGATTGCCGAGCCACTCTGGGGCAAGTTCCTTTCTATTTCTTCCATTTCTATTCATTTTCCCCAAGTGCCAGAGAAATACATCCTCCACCAATTATTCTTTAACCCTTACTCTTTATAAGGGTTAGCCCTTTGTAGTGGACGTTTTCTTAATTGCTCGCATTCTGCATGTCTACTTATTTTTCCCAATGAGGTTCCATTCTCAGTAACATCTTCTGTGACTGCAGGGGTGAAAGTGCAGAGGGATTTCCTCTCTGGGTTTCTCAGTTGTCTTTTCTACAGCTCTCTGCTACATATTGTCTCTAATACCAGTTTTCTTACCTAAGTTGACAACACCACTATGTGACTTTGGAGTTTCACATGACTCACGGCTTTGTATCTCCTTCATGTAGAACAAAATATTTCCAAAACAGGGATGTGCGAGTCAGCTCTTTCTTGAAATTTCTGCTAGGCTTTGAGAGTATATGCTCATCAATTACATTCATTGATCTAATGTGACTCCTGACCACCTGGGTGAGAACGTATTTGTAAGTTATCTTACACAACGTGAGCAGCCTCTGGCACCCAGTAGGTCCTGCAGGCTGCAATTACAGGAACTAGTATGGAAAACCCCCAGAAAAACTCTGAATTGGAGTACATTTAACTTCCCACACCCTTTAGCTAGCATAACTTAGAAAGAAAATACTTAGCATCAGAGTCAATTTTGAGAAAAAGACACAAATACCAACATTAGTTTACTTTACAATGATATTTATTATAATGTCTTCCAATTCTTGTTCACATACTACTATCTTTAAATTAGTAATGATTATTAGATGCATGCAACTTTATATTGTTCTTTCTTGGACCTTACCTTAGGCCGCTGCATTTCTTTGTTGTTATGTCATTTATAGTTTACCTTGTTTCTGCCCCCATTTGCCATATGCCCCCCTTTTGTCTTAAATAGTAGCTAATACTATTGTTACTACTGCCTAACTTTTGAGTGACTTTGCAATCCAATGGCAAAGCCAACCAAAGCACAGCTGTATTCAAACTTGCTCTATTCATTCTTCTTTTCTTCCTCTTCTTAGCCCTTTCCCGCCCCCCTTCTCCTCCTCATTCTCCTCTTCTGTGTCCCCCTCTCCCTGTCTTTCCAGTGCACAGAATGGGATTGATTTAATGAACCATACTCCTAATTACTAAGAAAATATCATACTTTGTCTAGGCATGGGCCTTATTTTATGACCTTTCTTTACCTCATCCGCAGACTTCCTTATGTTCAGGTGGTCATAGGGAGCATTCCCTGACTAAAGGAAACTGAAATGTCCCTGGGAAGAGTCTTTCCTTCTTTTTTTCAGAATGAAGACATTTCTTCATTGATTTGAGCATCATGGTTTCAGTGAGAAATACAGTGGAACAGTGGTTCTCAAATTATTATGTGCTTATTTTCTATCACCTGGAGTGCTTGTTCAGACAGAGTGGAGGCCCCTCCCTCAGAATCTCGCATTTAGTAGACCATGGGTGGGGCCCAACAAACTGAGTTTCCAGATGATATTAGCAGTGATGCTCAACCATTCTTTGAGAACTGCCTCATTAGAGGATTTCTGCGTTTATACCAAAGCATAGGTGAAAAAAGATTGGAGATGATTTAAGGGAGAGTAATTGGCCTCAGGTCAGAGACCCAAGGATTTAGTCAGCACATATATTATTCTAAATTTGGAAGGCACTCTGCAGTCAAAGCCACTTAGCCATGCACCATCAGCTCAGGGAGGAGGAGGAATGTGCTTCTATTTTTTATTTAGCAATGAGACCAGATCTGTCTTTTGTTTACAAGTTGCAAAAAAACCTATAAGAAAGTCCAATAATTAATTGCATGAAATGTGGAATTCCACTCCTTCCATGTTAATGAAAAAACCATCGAGGTTAGGGGTATACAGCCAGTGGCCTCCTATCCAAATATGTGTTAATTATAGGCAAATTATCTGGGCACTTCACCACAACATTTAGCTGTTTCTAAGCCTTGGCCTCTTCAGACTGGGGTAATCAAAAAGTAACACTTTTTTGAGCTGGCAGTTAAAAACACAGGGGAAGGGGTGACATTGGAGGTTCAGCAAGACAGAGAAAGATGCAGTTTTGGCAAAGTTATAGAGATCTTCACTTTCCTCATCCCTTTTTCTTCCTTTTCTTGTTTTTTCTTTCCTTTCTTCCTACAAATATTTATTACAGTGGCGGAAAAGTGAACAAAGCTTAACCCAGGGCAAGCCACATAGTAGGTGCTCAATAAATATTTGCTGCATAAATGGAAAACTGAATGAAAAGAATTAGATGCTACATTGTGTGCGAATGGAGTGTGGCTGATGACATTACTGCTCAGGGTCACTGTCAAAGCCTGAAGAACTGGACGGGTTTCCCTTCCTCAGGTAGTGCTGCAGGAGCATCATGCCACCGCCCGAACTCACACAGTGATGAGATCTGAGTGTGCAGTGCGGCCTTCCTGAGAGTATGACGTAATAATGGCGACGGCCACTAACATCTCGGTCAGAATTTGTGTTTCTCACCAAATGTGACTCGACTGGGGCGTTTTGAGGAGAAAACACGATCGAGATGATTAGGAGGAAGACAGGGTGGCATGGGGCACTTCCTGGGCAGGCTGCCACCTACAGACACCTCAGTGCCTAGGCTCACGGAGAACATACTGAATGCTCAGAGAGGTGCATTAGACAGGGAGAGTAATTTGCTCACCTTCTCAGGGCTTGGCCCTGCTTTTTAGGATTCTTGACCTCAAGAGTCATCAAGTCACCTAGAAGGCTTTTGTTAAAACACAGCTTGCTGGACTCCATCCTCAGAGATTCTGATTATTCAGTACTTTGGATAGAGTCCCTGAACTGGCTTTTCCAACAAGTTCCCAAGTGATGTCGATGCTCCTGTTGTGGGCACCATGACTTGAGACCCATTGCTTTAGTCATCTCTGAGCAAAATATAGTCATTTTAGTTAGTATTTTATCTTCAGTAATGAGGCTAAAAATGAGAAATGGCTGCCATATTATAGTTTAAAGAAGTTATATGGTTGTCATTGACTCCTATTTAGTAAATATGTATTAAAGAGCTACTGTTCTTCCCAGGAGGGCATAACATTTTAAAAAATTTTATTATGACCAGGCCCCAAAACAAATAAAAAAACTGGATATTTTTTAATTAAGAAAGAATATTAGCATGTGTTACATATTGAGAGGAAAAAAAAACAAAAACCCATGGCCATGCATTTTGGAGCGTTCATATCTCCCAGGTGTAGCAGGTAATCATTTTCCTACTCCATTGAACTTCATTGGAGGAGGACAACCAGTCCCTCTAATCACTGATAAATGTGAAGGTTAAAAAACGACGTGGCCGACGTGTGTTGTGTGTACACGTGTGTGTTCACAGATAATCACAGAGGAAGAAGAGACCTGGTGTAACTTTTCAGTAGCCCGGATGTTTTAGATAAATGTAAGTCAAGGTACATAATGAATATTTAAAAGTTCTATCTTAGCTTGGGAAATCCAGCATACAATAATGAAACATTTTCTCTAATAGCGAACGTCTTCTCTTTTACATCTCTTTCATGTTTTAACAAGTTGCTCGAGCCTACATTGACTCAGTGATTTTAAATAAACGGAAGCAGTCTTTCATTTATTTTCCTTTTGAAAAGCGGCCATGAGGAGGGGATGATTTCCATGAATTTCATGACAGTGACAATACTAATAATCGTAATTTCTATTTGCTATCTAGTTATTCAGGATACAGTTTTATATAAACTATGGTTTCTTCTGATTACTGTAGATAAATTAATATGCTGATATCAGTTCACTAATGTTATGCACTTACTTTGAAGTGCTCACAAAGCAAGTATTACCAGTTCTATGTTACATGTTAGCTCCAGGGATCTGGGACAAAAAAATTGGTTCCCTCTTTATTCCCTACTCAGGCTGGGATAATATAAGAAAAATAATTAAATCAAAGAACAGGTTATCCAACAGTTTCAGTTAACTTTGTGACCAAGGCCGATCGATTGCATGGGCAGTCCATATACAGAAGTACGTAGGAGACAGGGTAAGAAGCCAAATCTGTCGAAGAAGATTCTGAGTAAAAAAGTCGATCCAAATTAATTGAACATTATCATGGAGGAAAAATACATTTAGGGTACTATAAAGACATCTTAATTCTCTATTTAGTGCGATCTTCACTCTACATACATTTAGATATGTTATGAACTACAGCTTCCTTAGGGTCATATTTACTTTCATAAAAAGGAATTTTGGGATTACGTAATAGAGAAAGTTTGCCTGATAATGTATGTTTAAACACAGCATAATCACTCAATCAGCTGCTTCTGTTGTGGAAGGAACATGAGAGAGTTGAAGAACTTACTGGAGATTTATAAGATAAAATAACATCCATCTTAATGATAAAAATAAACAAAATCCTGGGTTTTAAATTTTCTATTGAGTATTTATGGTTATTTTTAGAAATAAAAAATCTAAAATAAAAAAAATGATTGTAATGCTAATTTCTCTGAAACAGAATAGGAGTTTTAGAGGCATGTCGGGAAGAGGAAAAGAAATATGCCTGTTTTTTTTTTTAATTTTTAAAAAATTTCTATTTTAATTGTTGTTCAAGTACAGTTTTCTGCCTTTTACCCCCATCCCAGCCCACTCTTCTATCTTTTTAAAAAGACAATTACTACAAGTTAAATCATCCTTATTTCTTTCAAATATTCCAAATATGACATGATTATCAAACACTGAATTCTAGACAACTGCTTCTATCATTTTTCAAGTGTTAAAATGGCCTTCTACATTGTTATTGTAATTGTCATTAAGTATAACATTGATCAAAACAATGTATTATATTTCAAATTTGAGTAATTATGAAGTATAAAAGTAATATTTTATTGGATATTCATAAAAAAAAAGAAATACACCTGGGTCAGGATGAGGAAGTGTGTTACCAACATGGCTTTAGAGGAAGCGTATGTTTGGGGGAGGTGAAGAGGAGGAAAGACCAGTTCCACCATGCTCATCCTAGAGTAGGCACCCTAAAAACCTCCACAGCCCATCAGGCCACTGTAGAAGATTGTAAGATCGGGGAGGTCATCATCACGGTTGTCGTTATAATTACTTGTCTGCCAGCCAGCTCTCCCTCTGTCCTTTCTTTAGCTACTGAGTATGTAAGCCAGATGGGGTCACTCACACTACTCCATCCCTGGGGCTTCGAAACAATCTAACTGGAATGTGTGATTCAAGGAGAGCCAATGGGCATCTTTCCCTGTGATTCAGCGGGGGCACGAGGCTGGGACAGCTACCAGCCAACATCGCCTGCCAGAAGGGAAGTCTAACTTCCAGAAGAAAAGAGTGAAGCCTCCACATGAGGAAAGAGCAGCAGTGAGCAGAGATGAGAGATGAATGGAGAGGGAATCCAGGAGGTGAAGGGTCCTTGGTGCCTCGGTTCCTGCAGCTCTTTCTGCAATCTTGAACCTACCTTGGTAAACACGGTGCTTTCTTTTTTGCTTCAGGTAGTGTGAGTTGGGCCTCTGTCACATGAGGGAGAACAGGTCCTGACTCAGGTGTCCTTCTCAGTTCATCTCTCCTCAACCATCATGGCACTGGCCAGCTGGTGTAGGAAAATCTTTTAAGATACTACTTTATGAATATTATTTCTTTTCACTAAAACTTCTATGGCACTATTCCATACTGTATTGAATCTATATTCCTTTGGCCTCATTTCAAAGCCAAAATGGATATTATTGGTGAACTTTCAGACTTCAAAGCACTAAATGATTTAGGACATAACTGAAGAATAGCTAAACATCCAGGGTCCTAATCCATTTTGAGGCTGTAATGTGTTCGTCTTTGAGAGTGACAGAATTCTTAGTGTTGTCTAGTAGAGGGGGTTACCATCATCAATAACATCTGGGATGAATCTGCATTTAAGTTTTGGGCTTATAGGAGCTTAAACTGGAAGTCTTTCCTTGGAGAGGATTGGAGCTTTCAGAGAGATTGAAAGTTTTTCCCACTCAAAGTTGCTGCAGACCGGAGAGTAGACTCATTTGATAAATGCTAGAGTTCGCTGTCTTTACAAGTGCATTTCCCAGGTCACTTGGGCCTTTTGTGGGGAGAGAACTTTGCCTTTCCCTGGACTTCTTTACAGCAATAAAGGAGCAGTGGAATGCAATTTCCAAATCCTCAGCTGGTTTTCAGAAGATTGGTCATTTAGCACTTGTGGAAATGCCTCCTTTAACGTGGAGACAGACAATCCAGCATGGGTTAGGTCAGAGACTGTCGTGATTTATTGCCTAAGTATCTGGGAACTGGCAGAGGGTTTTATGCTAAGCAGATTTTCCTTTATTTTTTTTTGAACCAATGAATTTTATTTGAATGTATTATAATTCATATGGTTTTCATTAATTTGCAATTAACTTATGTGAAGATGTTATTTTATAAGAACAATTTAACATCCATCAAACCCTCTGAGTATTTTTTTAATATGCTCTAAGTTCCTTTTTGACCTCAGAAGACATTAGGCATGATATCAAAGGCAGCTGATGCAAAGGTGAAGACGTGGATTTGGCTCAAAGATGAGAGCAGAAGATCGCAGTGAATATGAAAAGGAAACCCAATAAAGTTTAACTGAAGAAGCATTAGTAGTTAACTGGAAATTGAAGGCTAGGTCCCGGTTTAGCTAGTTGCGAGACAATGAGCTTTTTCTTTGCCTTGCTTTTCTTTTCTATGTAATGGAAATAATGGGCAGTTGGTCTAAATATAAAGGATATAAAATTATGAAAACATCTTGAAAGATGACACACAATTCAATAAAAATAACCACCATGATACTACTTGCAGTCCAACACCCCTTTCTCCCTCTAGGGTGATGATACTCACTTGGTATGCAGATGAGCGCTGCCAAGGCCTGTCCTCCCCAAGGTCTAAACTAGCAGGGGTTGTGTTTCCCCAGCACTCCCCAGTGCCTTTACCTTATATTTCCACTAATGCAAGTCTTGTAGTGCACTTAGAGAATATGGGATTTTGAGTCAGTACTGCATATTTGGGACAGAGAATTGAGGTCTTCTGCTCATTCAATGCTTTTCTCCCTCCTCAGATGAACACGAGGGGTAGGCGTCGGGGGGGGGGTGACATAAACAGTTGGGCAATTTGCCTATGAGGCATTGCTCACGTATCTGCCCAAAGCGGAAAGTGGGTCTATTTCTTCTTTTCAGACTTGTATATTCAATATATAAATTTATATATAAATAAAGGTGCTGTAATCGAACAAATGCATCAATGATGTAATTTTTACTGCAAGTTCTTAGGGTGTGGTTGTTTAACCCACTTTCTCCTCAGTACTTTGTTGAAAAGAAACGGTTCTTTTTGTTATTAAACCAGGAAGATTCTCGTGACATCTCTTTACCCAGAGGAATCTGCAGAGTGCGGGGAAGGGGCTGCAGCTGCCGGGATGCTGCACCCAGGTTCCACCTCACTTCCCCTCTTGGACTCCTGCAGGAACCTTCTGCTCTTGCTGCCCCTTCTTTCTTTGTTCCCAATTAACCCACAGGCTGTTGCCAAAATTTTCCTTCCAAACTACAACTCTTATTATGTAATTCCACAGGGCGTACATTTTAATAACTCCACACTGACTATTAAATTAAATGGAAATATATCAAACTGACATTATGAATTTTCTAAAATATGACTCAAACCTCTTTAGACATTTGATAAGACCCTTTAGTTTTTGTTTTTTTGTTTTAAATGCTCTGTTGAATTCAATTACTTGCTCTTCCCCAGATATAGCCTGCATCCTTTCTCTGGAAAGCCATTTTTTTCTCGAATTCTTCCTGTTGAATCATTTTCTGTTAGGTAAGGCCATCTCAGAGACCCACTGCATCCATGGAGCCAGCCATGCTCTCTCAACAGCTGTTTGTGTGTGAGATGAAGACCTGTACTCTGGTGTGAGCGAGTGTGAGCCTTGCATAGACAGGCCTGGCGCCCGCCATCTTTGTCTTTCTTGATATCGACAACCCCATTGTTGACCACGCAGCTGAAAATTGATGCTGAATGCTCTAGTCACTTCATCATTTCTATTCTTTAGGATTGAGTTCGGGCCTCCTTCTCTAATACGAGTCTTCTTATTAGAGAAGGAGTCTTCTCTAATAATCTCAGTCAATAGCTCCCCTTCTTCACATAATAGCACATTTTTATTTTACTGTTGCTCCTGCTGTTTGACTTTAGACTCTCATATCCCACTTTTGTTCCTCCTGCTTATTTTCTCATGCGTTAGGTTCCCAAATCGGATTTTAAATTTCTTAAAAACACAGACTAAGTTGAACGCATAGCACCTTTAACACCAGGTGCTCAATTGCCTGTTACTGACTGACTAATCCCAACAGGAGGAGAAATGGCCTAAGAAAGAGGTCACTTTTGTCATCTGCTGTGGTTGGACCTCCCAGAAAATACAGGTGCTATAGACCACCAGGGGAAAAGCGCTAATGATCAAGGCCCAGAATTTAGCTTTGATTAATTGACAATAAATCATCATTGAGAAAGTCCTACTTCTTATTTTTGAAAAGAATTAGGATGCACCTAGATTACTTAATTAAAACTAATACAAGTTAGAATTTTCCAGGCTAGTTTGCTAGAGATTGCTAAGTGAATGGATTGAAGGCTCTCAGCTTTAACAAGAGAGAAGGATTGTAGTGGTGGACTGATTCTTCCTTGGACAATAATACATGCAGTTTGGGTAGCTGCCACCAGTTGAATGGACCAGGCTGGCGGTTATAATGGAAGATGCATAAGACCTCACGGGACTTAAAATATTATAACATGCATTCCTGTACTCCACCCTCTTTAGGAGTTTCTGATTTAAATGTTTGAAATTGGGAACCAAGTATGTTTGTTTTGAAAAGGTCCCAGCTGATTCTGATTCTGGTACATCTATAGGCCATTGGTTTGGGTTTGGGACAACTTGGTGCCCAAGAATAGTTTTTTTCCGGTAAGAATAACTGGAACCAAAAATAGAAAGCAAGAAGCACTTGACTTTGTTATTTCTATGTAATTAGTCATGAAAAAATTATATGTATATCAGTGAGCTTATTTTGCCTTCTTATATTATCTAAGTTAGAGTCAAAGGGAAGAATGCAGGATGCAGTTGGCAAGTTACAACTTATACAAGTTCTGTATGTTTCATTTTTTCTTGAAGGTTTTTAGTGTTCTTTCAGTTATGGGGGACTTCCGTGGCTCCAGGACTCTTTCCAACTACTTCTAACTTCTATTCAAAGAGAAGGTATGATTTTTTCTTTTGGAAGGTTCCCCATCGTTCTGCAGCCCTTAATCACCCTTAGTTTCTCTTGTCATTTTGTGGTCTTTGATCTGAGTACCACTGCTTGGTTACTGAGTTCTTGGACACATTCTTCTCATTCGCTCTCTCCCCCTCTCCCTCCCCCCCTCCCTTCCCCACCCCCTTCCAGCTCTGCATTGCCATCTAGAAAAAAAAAGTGATATTCTTGGACTTATACTTGTTACTAATTTTCCCATTTGGAGCCCTGTTCTGTTTATCTCATGGTCTTCTTAAATGGACTACACATTTTCAAATCTGAATGCTTAAAAATCATCAAACAGGGCTGTTTTTAAACAGGATTGTAAAGATGACACACAGCGGTTATTAGTGCGAACTATGCTTTAAGATTTCTCAGGAAACCGTGGCCTTCATCTGGAGGGAGGGAGGCCCAGAGTGTGTTCCCACTCCGTGCCATGTGGATGCCTTTTCTATGAAACAGTCTTTCCACAAAGTCCTTTTGGTACTTCTGTCCACTTAAGTGGAGGCCATTGTGTCAAGGCTTATGTTAGAAAGGTGTTTTGTCAAGACTGACATTCTCTGAGCACTTCAGCGGCGCCTGTGCCAGACATTGTGGAAGACACAATGTAATCCTTAAAACAGGGCAATGCACAGATGTCATTCACATATTTTATAGGAGAACACTGAGGCTGAGGGAGCCCCATAATTTGCCCAAGGTCAGCATAACTGCTTGGTGAGCATTTCATCTCTCACTCATTGCAGTCAAGTCAGCATCCACTGAGCACTGAGGCTGAAAACACAAAAATTCTCAAGGAGACAGATTCAGAGCGTCTGTCTGTACCGGCCCTTCCTTCTACATGAAGCATGGGTGCTACCACAGCACAGAGGTGATGCGGTTAAAATGAGTCCGTATCACCTAGCGTGTCATTTGCTGAACGCGTGCATTTCCTTTGCACAGAAATGAACTGCCTCTGGGAAAATGGACACGCTGTTACAGATCTAACAGTTTTATTTGGAGTTAATTCAAAACTGTATTTCCTCCAATTCTGCCTTCGATTTTGTTGGCTAGAGGACTTGTTTTCTGACTTTACAAAACATCTTGGGTGGATTCTATATATTTCTGGTCAATTTTGATTACTATAACTCAGCCCAATTTTCAGTTTTCAAGTTCACATTTAATTCAAAGCTCTTTTCCTTGCTCCATGGTTCAGGCCCAAACACCTTCAGTGTCTCGGAACTGGAGGAGGGACACGGGGAGAGGGGAGCATCTCTTTATTCACCTAGCCCTCGTTTAGGGCCCTCAGTTGGGTCGATGCCTCTCAACTAGCTGTCACTGCCTTGGTGGGGCAGCGTCCGAGTGTGGACCTTCTCCAGGGGTGCAAGGGTGTGCTCTCCCCTCTCACTACCCCAGTTCTCTGATGTTGAAATCCCATATTTTCCAGCCCTCGATTATAGAAAGTGAAGTGAAAATAGGGCTTCTGCATTCTTTAGCTCTGGCCCCTAAAAGGCAGGTGATCGTAAAATGCACCGGCACCAGGGGTTTGGGCTGTGAATGAGCTGTGCAGTGGGTGCGGGCAGCTTGCTTTGTGTTCCTTCATTTCCAGGACAAACAAAAGCAAACACTGCATGTGGTCATTTATCCACTTATTTTTGCTCTTTCTCTCTTTTTGCTTGTTTAAGGAATGCACAACGCTGAGGCTTTTTGTTGTGGTTTCACCAGCCTCGGTTTGATTATGATGAGATGCAAAACGAGTGTAGCTGAGGGGAGAGAAATTTTCCGTCTGTGAAAATGAGAAACACGACCAACACTGACATTTGTGGAGAAAAGGAAGCATTTTGATGTAAAGATAGCAAAGAGGCTTAGTGTGACTGGGATCAGGAAAAACCTGTCTAAAATCAGGAAATTTTAGAGTGGAAAAAGCCTGGATTTAGACTCAGGATCTTGTGTTCTGGCCTTGACTCTGCCCCTGACTGGTTTAGAGAAGCAGAGGTTCGTAACCTGATGTGTGGAGGCTACATCAGCCAGCCTGGAAATTGGCTCTGGCTTTGCCACTGACCAGGGGACATCTCTTCACTTCTTCGTGCCTCAGTTTCCTCATCTGCACAGTGGGGATCACAGTGGCATCTACATCAAGATTAAATGAGTTAGTATTCTAAAATATTCTGTGTTAAATAAACAGTTGTTAAATATAAAGTAATAATCAAATTTGGGCAACTCATTGGACCTGTCTGCAATTCAATTTCCTTCTTTCTAGAATGCAGAGCTAATGCCTCTGAGTTCCCTCACCAATGCAATACAGTGATTCTACAGGTTTGGTGTTTTCACTTTCCTAGTTACTTAGTTTTTGTTTATCTATATGCAATTGTAATGGACTGAATATTTGTGTCGCAATGACTCCCAATTTATATATTGAAACTGTAACCTCCAGTGCATTGGTATTAGGAGGTGGGGCCTTTGGAAGGTCATCAGGTCGTGAGGGCAGATTAGTGCTCTAAGAAAGAGATGCCCACGAGCATTCTCATCCTCTCTCTGCCATGGGAGGTTAGGAGAAGGCAGCAGTCTGCGACCTGAGAGAGGCTACTGTCACCAGAACAAATCATCCTGACATCATTCTGTTCTCAGATTTTTCAGCCTCCAGAACTGCAAGGAATAAATTTCTGTTATTTACAAGCTACTTCATTTATAGCACTCTGTCACAAACGCTCAGATTGACTAAGACAACAATTAACACTCAAAAATAGCTTTGGAACTAAATATAACTTACCTTTACCAATGGGATTAATAACATGCCAGAAGTTTGATTTTTTAAAACATACTACGATAGTATTAAATAACAATGATTTGCTATTTAGGGAGACCATTTCTTATGTCAGAAACAGTCCATTATAATGGTTTTACCGTGAAATTAGAGAACTGGACAATGATGAGGAAGAATCACGAATGTCCTCCACAATCTGACACTAACCTCATGCTGTCTGGCTGCATCTCTAAGGCTCCACGGTTCTTTCTGCCTGGAGTGACCTTTGCCTGCACACCCTCTGCAGTCAGTGCTCCAGGCAACTAACTACTCATCAGCTCTTCATCACTGTGGTTTTACCTTGTGTAAATTTCCCTCAGGTGGAATTGCAGGGTGTGTAATCTTTTCAGCCTGGGTTCTTTCACTTAGCATAAATGGCTTTAAAATGCATCCATGTTGGTGCATGTATCAGGAGTTCATTCTGTTTTATTGCTGAGTAAGATTAAATTTCATGGATATGCCACATTTGGGTAGGTATTTGCTAGACATTTAGGTTGTTTCTAGTGTCAAGAACTATGAATGGTCTACTCTATGTACAAGTTAACCGGTTAGTCTGCCTTAGTTTCATGGATCCTGGCAGAAGACCTGAGATTCCTGGGTCATAGGCCAAGGCCAATTTATTACTCTTTGCAATAGCGTAGCCAGAGTCTCAGCACTGTTGCCAGTTTTCTGAAACCCCATTCCCAGAGGTTGAAATAAAGAGGGCCAGTTGATGGTTGCCTTGAAGGAGAGGAACCCTGAATTCAGGGAACGCGAATGTTTTCCAGTGGGCAGTAAGCCTGCCTGATTGCTGATCCAGAGGAAGGCATTGTCTTTATTGTACTGAATAGCAAAACAAACCTGTCCTGCCTTTGGAAAAACTGTATCTTTCAGGGCTCCAGACATACCCTTGCAGAGATAGAAACAAAGACAATCATTGCCTCCATTGGCAAGACAGGCAGAAATGCAGGCGACTTGTGGAGAATTAACAACGCTCAGTGCCCCGGTTTTGGCTACTCTGAATAAAGCTGCTGTGAACATTAGCATACGCATTTTTGTGTGGACATATGTTTTCACTTTTCTTGGCTAAATACCTAATAGTAGAATTTCTGGGTCACATGGCAAGGGTATGTTTGACTTTGTAAGAAAATGCCAAACTGTTTTCCAAAATAGCCATATCATTTTTATTCCCACCAGCAATGTTTGAGATTTCCAGTTGTTCACCATCCTCACCAGCACTTGGTGTTTTAAAATGAGCTCTTCTAGAAGGTGGGTTAGGGCTTTGTGGTTTTGATGTACATTTCTCTAATGACAAATGATATGGAATGTTTTCCCTATGCTTTTTTCCATTTGCATACTTTTTAAAATTTTATTTAGTTTCAGGTGTACGGTATAGTGGTTAGACAATGATATACTTTACAAATTGTTCCTCCCATATTTCCGGTACCCACATGGAACCATACAAAGTTATTACAATATCATCAATTACATTTATTTCCTAGGCTGTACATTATATCCCTGTGACTGTTTTGTAGCTACCGATCTCTACTTCTCAATCCCTTTACCTCTTTCACCCAGTCGTCCAAACCCTCTCCCCTTGGGTAACCACCCGTCCACTCTCTGTGTCTATGAATCTGTTTCTGTTGTGTTTCTTTGTTTATGTTGTTCTTTAAATTCCACACATAAGTGAAATCATATGGTGATTTGACTTACTTCCCTGACTTATTTCCCTCAGCAAAATATCCTCCAGGTCCTTCCTTCCATGCTGTCACACTATGTGCATCTCTTTTGGGGGAAGTGTCTGTTTAACTATTTTGTTAAACTTGTGGGTTGTCTATCTCATTACTGAGTTTCCAGAGTTCTTTATATACTCTTACATACGTTCATCTTTGGATGTCTTTGAGAGAGAATTCTCCATGAGTGTCGTGTTGCTGTAAATTTCATGAATGGGCGCTGACAGCTGTTGTTCAGACTATATTTTCAGTGTCCCCCTTTGGGAGAGGAAAAATTTATTTGCTGCCCAGGGTGATAAAAATATCCCCCAGATTATTGCAGCCCTTAAGAAAATGAAGGGGGCTTTTCTAAGCTCGGAGTCACTCAGCCGCGACGCAAATCTACCTCAGGTGCAGTACCCCCCAAGGCCCAGCTGCACGTCCCCCACAGGTGCTTGCTCTGTGAGTAATAAAGTCCTTTGTCTGTGACCCCGTATGCTCAGGTTTTCTTCTAGAATTCATGGAGCCGTGGCAGGCTAATGAATCAGTTTGCTAGTAGTATAAAACCCCAGGTCTTTCATAGTTCTCGGCACATAAAACTTTTCCAAAAGATTTTCTCCCAGTCTATGGCTTGGTTTTTTCATTTTCTTAACAGTGGCTTTAAACAACAAAATATTCAAATTTTAATAGAGTCTATTTAATTTTTTCTATCATAGTTCTTACCTCTTTTACCCTAAAATAATAAATCATTGCCTAACCCAAGGAGAGAAAGAATTTTTTCCTATTTTGTTTTAGAAGCTTTATTTTGGGTTTTCCATTCAGCCCTCTAAGTTAATTTTTACATATGATGTGAGGTTTATCATCATTTTTACATAGGAATATTCATTTCTTATAGCACCATTTGTTGAAAAGATTACCCCTTTTTCATTAAATTTCTCTGGCATCTTTATCAAAAATAAATCAGCCAAGTAGAGGTAGGTCTATTTAAATATTTTGTATTCTGTTCCACTCAGTGGTGTACATGTCTTTGTCATTCTATCTGATTATTGAAGCCTTGTAATAAAGTCTTAAAATCAGGTAGTGAATCTCTACAATTTTGTTCTTCTTTTTGAGAAATATATATTCTAGATCATTTGCATTTCCATTAAAATATGAGAATCAGCTTAATAACTTTTATTTAAAAAGGTTTCTGCAGTTTTTATTGGGATTGTTTTGAATCTTTAAATGTATTTTGGGAGAAATGACATCTTCACAACACTGAATCTTTTGATTTATTAACACAACATATTTCTTAATTTATTTAGACCTTCAGTTTTTTCCAGCAATACATGTCTTAAAATGTTTATTAGGTTTATCTTTGAGTATTAATATTTCTGGTGTTATTATATATGTTAATGCTTTCTTTTAAATTTTAATTTCCAATTGTTCATTGCTAGCATACAGAAATAAAATGAATTTTTATATATTGGATCTGTATCTTGCACTCTGGCTAAACTCACCAATTGATTTTAATTGAGGTTCTTTGCAGGTAGATTCTACAGGATTTTCTATGTAGACTGCCATATATTCTGCAAAAAAAAAAAAGGTGTATTTAATTTTTTCCTTGCCTTATTGTATTGGATACAACATCCCCAACAGCTATGAATGGATATAGTGATAGTGGACATCCTTGTCTTTTTCCTGAATTTAGAGGAAAAGCACTCAGCCTTTTAATGTGTAGCATGATGTTAGCAGTTGGTTTTTCATAGATGACCCTTCTTAGTTTCAAGAAGTTCCTTTCTTTTCTTAGTTTGCTGAGAGCTTTTATCATTGAATTTCATCACAGGCCTTTTCTGTACCTACTGAGCTAATTATACGGTTTTCCTTTTGTAGGCTTTAGAATAGCTGAATGACCCTGGTAGCTTTTAGAATGTCAAAGTAACCTTGTTTTCTTAGAGTAAAACTTATATGGCTGTGATTTTTTTACATATAAATTGGATTAAATTTGCTAACATTTTGTTAAAAAATTCTGTGTCTATGGTCATGAGAAATACTGGTCTCTAGTTTTTTGTTTTTTGTTTTAATTGGGTGTCTTTATCTGGTTTTGGTGTTAGGGTAATACCATAGAATGAGTGGGGAAGTGACTTTATTTTCTAGAAGAGTTTGAGTATACATGACATACTAGACAATTGCTTTTATAAGTGATCCATTTATCTTTTTTATTTTTCCCTATTGATTGGATAATAGGGAAAAAATCTTTAAGTGAATCTTACTTTCTGTTTCTGAAGACCATGAAAATTCATGTGATTTGAATGATTCTTATAAGCAGCTTATGTCTATGAGTGGTTGCATTTGCGTATATTTTTAGAACACATATGTTTTATAAAATATTTCATGCAAATGCTATATACATGTTTTAGTAAATGGATAAATTGTTATATACTATTGTCTTATTGTGGTATTTTAAGGTTTAAGAGCAGAGTAGACTCTGGGTACTTCCTTTCAAATAGCTTTATAATATTGTAGACAGATTCTGAAGCTGTAGCATATTTTTCTTGAACTTTATCTTAAGGAAATTTATAATTTTACTGTCTGACCCTTCAGATGTCCACATAGTTAAATGACTGTGGATATATATCTATATATTTTTACAAAGCCATTTAAACTAATAACCCCGTGCTTGGGTCAGGCAGAGGTATAAGAATCAGAGATCTGCTACGTGACCCCGAATAAATGAGTTCTGTGACTGAATTCTCTGGTTGTATATAAAGGGGATGACTTGTTGTATCTAAAGTGGCAGCTGGGTATTTCTGGAGTGTTTGAAATGGAAAAAAATTAATGGCGTTGATATGAGTAATACTTTAAAGTTTATTGGTAATTTCCTCAACATCCTATGAGGTAAACAGGAAGGCATTACTGTTATGTAAATTTAGCACCTAGGGCATTAAGAATTTAGGTAGTTTTCCAAGTCTGTACAAGGAGTCAGGATCAGAATCGCCTCTGCGTTTTCAGGGCAAATTTGTTCTCCAAACCCTGGTCTATTTCTGTGGGTATTCCTACTTTGGTTAATTTGAAACCAAGATCATTGACAAGTTTTTAATTTGGACGCAATTGGTTTAAGTGGTCAGTTTACGATTCTTTCAAAACATGCAATGGCATTGGGCTAGTCTCAGGAATTAAAGAATGTTTTGTGAAGGCGAGAACCCCTACTGCTCATATTAATCAATTTCCTAAACATTCAAAACAATGTTTTGAAGGGAGGTAATTATTCAGAGAATTTTGGAGGTGCGAAAAGATGAGTGTCAGGGAATAGTAACTTGCCTGGGTGCTCACAGGTTGCACAGCTGTGATGGCAGCTCTGGCCACCCTGAATGAAGCGTAGACGGGGATGACATTTCTGAATCCATTTTGGACAGCTAATGTAGTGGTACTCCACAGTGCTTCACACTGAATCACATAAGGACCTTTAAAATATACTAACCCCTGGCACCTATCCTACTCATATTTCTGGTGTCCGGGCTCAAGCACTGGCATTACAAAAGCAACAGCAAAAAAGAAAAGAAAAGAAAGAAAGAAAGAAAGAAAGAAAGAAAGAAAGAAAGAAAGAAAGAAAGAAAGAAACCCACAAAACTTCCGCAGGTGATTCTCTTGTGCAGCCATGGTTATGAACCATCAATAATGCAGTAGACCTGAGGATATGATTTATTGGGTTGTTGAATCAGGGGGATCCTTAGCCAGTGTGTCCTCAAACATTCAGTTCCCATGGGATTTCATGACCTGAAAGCAAAGATAGACAAGTTCTTTGTGGTTTATTGGAAATATTGTGGTCAGGCAACAATGTCTTTTCTAGCCATTCTTTTTCTCTTCTGTTTTGCCATGATGCATGCTGAATAGTACACTTATTTCACGTTGGGACTTGGTCCTTCACGTGGTTGTCCTAATGCCCCATTTATCTCTGTGGTTATGGGCACGGCCTGGAAGTTCAGAACAATGCCAGTCATTTAGAAACGTGAAACATGATTTCTGGTAATGCTTCAGGAAGTATTTTAAGGTTAATTTTCATTTCCAAGGTACCCTGGACTCCTTCCTGAAATAGATTAAAAAACTAGTTAATGGCAGAGAGAAGAAATAGGTGGAAGGGACTTAGGCTAACTCTGAGAGCTGTGTGATTAGTTCTGATTTAAATACTGGAAGTGACTTGAGGCACTTATGGTTTTTATAATTCTGAATCTACCTTTACTGGAATATTTATTTTAACAATATCTGTGTAAGATTTGTAAGAAAGTTCAACTCATTTTTTTAAAGGAACCAAGAGCCTAATTCTACCATTCACCTAGCGTACATACACACACACCCCTACACATGTATACTTCCTTTTAGATAAAGTGGGGTACAGGACAGAGACACATTCTGTTAGCTATCTCCTGACTTAGGAGAACTAGTCAAACATTGTATTGTCATCCCAGAGCCATCGTTTGCCCAAACCTTAGGTAGATGGATTGGTTTCCATGGTCTCTAATTTATCACTCCTGGTCCTCACACATCTTTGAGATTTTGAGTGTGTGCTTTTAAAAAATGGTGCATTACACTCCCCTCCCTCACCTACAGCAGTGTTGCTTTGCTAAAAGGGCTCCTTTTTACCTCAAACTTATTATTTACCAGACACTGGATTTTTATCTAATCGCTTAACTCCTCCAAGAATTAGTCCATTGAGCTCTAAAATGAAGATAAAGTTATGAGAGGCTTACTGTAGCTGCAGGAATTAAAAGGAGGTAATTTATATAAAGAACCTAGTACAAAATCTAGAATATGGTTGTTCCTTAGTAAATGTAATTTATTCCCTCTTTTGTTTCCCCTTCCTTCTCCCAATATAGATTCTTAGAAAGGAGCTAACACCAGTCATGTATATGTATATGTATATGTATATGTATATGTATATGTATATGTATGTGTATGTGTATGTGTATGTGTATGTGTATGTGTATGTGTATATTTATTTATTTTATTTATATATTAGAATTTGTCATTTTTTTCACTTTCTAGGCAATCCTAAAGAAATAGACTTATAATAACAGTAATGATGATAATTATAAACAGCTATAATGCTAACTATGTACTTTACTATGAGAGTTATTGGTTAGATGGCTTATCCTCTTTATAGAAATTTAATATCGCCGAGTGGGGGCAGATTACCTTTGTGTGTGGATGGTTGGAGAGCAGCACGGTCACTCCCACACAGGCAGCTTTCCTTGCAGTACACAGGGCAGACCCAGCCCAGCCGCCCTCCGGGATGTGTTTGTGCAAAGAGCAGGTAACGACCCTCCCAGGGCCACCTATGGTCCGAGCTCTGCCTTAGCTGACTCAGGGTAAGAATAGTTATATGAAAGTCCTATCTGGGAAAGATATTGGGCTGGACTTTTATGAAAATCATTTCAAAGAAGTAACGATAATTAGGAGAATGGAAAATAGGGCCTTCAGTTATTTGGTTCCCTGGGAGATGTGCAACACCACAACCCGCATCAGGAGTGTGAGAAAATCCGTGCACGGGAGGCTTGAACTCTCTTGGAAGTCTTTCTCAAGGACAGTCCTACTGGGATACTTGTCGGAAGAGCCCTAAGTCTATTTTTTCTGGAGACTTGGACCCTTTATTCAAGGACGTGGAGAGAGAGGGTGGACAAGGCTGTAGATCCTGCTCTCTCATTCTCTCGAGTGCATACCTTATTTGCAAAAAAGGATTTAGATTGGATGATCCCATAAAACTTAACTGAAAGCAAATATTTACTCCACAAGGATGGGCTGGCAGTGCTAAGGAAGTCAGGCTTACCAAGTACAACTTTTCAAAAGTTTATTGAGTTGCTAATGGAATGACATTGTGTATGATTGACAGACGTAAAGAAACTGCTGTCGGATTTCTAATATAAATATTTAACAATACTTGTGAACCAGGCAGCAGAAATAGAATACCACACCTCCTCTTCCCAGCCAAAAGCCACATTTTTCATTTGGCTGGAAGTCAGTATTAAGATGTTATTCAAAATAAGATTTTGTCCCATGGAACTGGCTTCTTCGATACTGTATATTCTTCGAGTTTCAGTACTATGAGGAAAGTATCACAGCCTCAGAGAACCCTCAGGTAAGTTTGCTCCATTTTGCTGACTCATATAAAGAAACATAATACCTAGTTTTACTGAGAATACCCAAAATAATGCCTTTACCCTCATTTAGATGAAGAAAAACTAAAGGTCTTTTTGCTTCTTTCTCTGTAGTATGTACTCATGTCTGTGTGCATGTATGCAATTTAAGATATTTGTAAGTTTATTGAGATACTGAACACTAGACAACGGTTTCCCTGAACACACAACTGTGTTGTGTGGAAACTCTTTTGTTGCTAATTCTACCTGATTAGTTTAGGCTCTTTAATAGCCTAGAGCTTGTGCTAGTTGATGCCACAAGCATTTAGAATGTTGGCACATGACTTCAAACAAGAGATCAAAGCTAGAAGAGATCCAAGTGAGTTCTGTAACTGCTGGTAAAGAGTAGCACACATTAATGATTCATTAATGGGATCTGCACCACACGGAACAAAGTGGAGATTTGGTCCTTGTCTAGTCATCAATTTGCTATCCACCCACTGACAAAACGCATTAATTAGATTAATGGCTAATGCGCAGATCTCTACTGTGCTATTTGTTTTTTATACTGTTCTAGCATATAGATGCCGAATGTGCTGTTCTATCCCTGTGCGCAATTTTTGGGATGACTTTTGGCCAGTCTAAACATTGCCTAGGAATTGTTTATCGTGACTGATTTAAGGCCCCTCCTGAAGTATGTATACTATTAAGTTCTGCTAAGAATCTCCAACAAAGCAAATATTTACATAGAGAGGGTGATTCCCTTCTAGCTGCAGGGATGGATCAAGCCAGTGGTACCAAAATAGATTTGACTGTATCCATGTCTCCAAGACTTTAATCACATTTAATGACTGGACAAATTGTGCCAGGAGGAAGGAAGATATGATGTCTCTCTGTGGCTATGCAATATATCTTGATTTTTATTTATAAGGCTTCAATAGAGGGATTATCCCATGGTTTTCTCCCCAACTCCACTTACTCACTATTTATATGAAGCCATATTTGGTACACTTAAAAACATTTATACTAGGGCAAGGCAAAGGAAGAGGAAAGATGTTAGGATAAAGGGAAGTTTCCCACAAGAATTGCCAAGAATTTATTCCAGAGACGAAGTCCTTAATTGCATCTTGTTCATGGAAATCTTTTCACCTGCCTTGTCAAGGGCTTGATACTCGTATCTGGGAGGTATTAAGCAATCCAGAAAGTTTATTCATCAACTTTGATTTATCTTAATTAATGAAAGAATAGAGAAATCAAGGTTATTTCCCATCTCTCTCCAAATTCAGGGTTTTTAATATCTAATGGCTTCCTCCCTACATAGAACAAACATGTTAGTCAAATTTGATATATTGATTAATAAATCACACATTAGGGCCAAACATGTTCTGTTTATGAGGAAATGAGACTCCCTCTTGACACATACCTTGGCTCTGAAGTTGAACCTCATAAATAACATTTCTGAATGCCACCTTTGGCTATTAAGTTGAAATATATTGGCAATAAGTGATCCCTTCACCTTTCACTGATATCACTGGATTTAGGACAAGAAGCCTCTCTGAAATCAACGCCTTTCCTTAGAGCTTCTGACCCAGTGAGTTTTTATTTGAGATTGTGATAAGTTCTAATGACTGGAGTCTGCCTTAATGAGGCAGCTCCAGGTCCAGTGTGAGTAGCACCCTTGCTGCAGGGACTTGAACCTGAACTCTAACACTTCAGAGACCACCACAGTTTAGCCATTGGAACCAGAGCATAAGAGCTGGGATGAATGCCCTACACATGATCTGCAATCATATGATTTTGGTAACTATGAGTCAGCATGAATCAGCAATGCAAGAAATACTTTTTTAAGCTAAAAGCTTTGAGATCTGAAGCAAGAGCAGATTAACAGCTGACTCATTCTACTAAAGGAAGTTGCCCAATCAAGACAATGCATTTCCTGGTTTTCTACAAGGAAAACAAAACATTTGGTCCTTTTCAATTAATAAAATAAATCTAAAAGTAGAGTTTTCTTCCTCTCTGATATCAACAGACTCACTGAAGTTATGAGGACGTGATATTAATCTCCTTAATCCTTTGTGGGGGATTTTAGATTTCATCTATCTTTATATATAGCTGTTGATATCTTTCTAGAAGTATTCTAAATAGAGATATTTTCAACTCTTGTAAATGTCAAAGTAATACCTACCTGTTTTCTGTGTTCACAGAGGTTCTTGGCACTTGCTCACTACCTCATTTTTCCTGCAGGGTCAGGCTGACCTTTGAGTGCTGAAGCCTAGGGAAACCAGACCCTGGTTGGGGGCAGCCGGACTGTGTGAGCAAAGTTACCCTGTGGCACCAGGCCATGTTTGCCAGGGATGCAAAGTAAGAAGCATGTTGTGTCAGTATATTTGATGAAGCCCATTGAATCTGGAAATTTAATAATGTATCCATTGAGTCATTCAGTCTTTTGGGTTGTTTTATCATTTGTTTGTTTGTTTTTAGCATGACCACCTACTAGGTGCCAAACACAATTTTACCATCTCTGAGCACTCTTGGCCTCACGCACTATAATCCATTTTGAGTCCTTCTTCATCACCAGTATTACAATGTCGTGGTCTAATGAAAAGTAGGATAGGAAGACTTTCAAATAAGTGTTCCAATTTCACATCTGAGCAGGGACCCTCACTTCTACAACCTGCTGCTACTTGTATTACCTGAGTCTCAGATTCCTGATTTATAACATAAGCATCAAAATATCTCATATTTAAAGGATTAGCAAGATTGGTACATTTTTTCTGGAGTTCCCCTTTTATACATGAGGAAAATATTTAAGGGAAATGGGACTAATAAAAAGAAAATAAATAAATGGAGATAAGTTTAGAAAATACTATTTATGAGGCCAAAATGTAAGGCCAGTTGTAACACAGGCAAACAAAGGTTGGATGAATCACCCAAAAAAGGACATTAAAGGCATGCTACTTAATGAGCCAATGGTATCCCAGAACTGGGATCCAGGTGTCCCCACTGCTTGTTTGGTGTGATTGGTAGTGAATGGGCCATCCAGATTCTATTTGCCAGAACCATCTGTCATAGGACAGAGCCCATCCTTTGCATAGCAAGAAGCTAGGCCTGCAGGACAGGCCATTGGTATAGAGTCACTGTCCCGCACTGAGTTTGGAGGTTATACTGGGGGTCTGTGGCACTGGAATCAAAGATGAGAAGTATGCTGCAAGGTATTCCTGGCAATAGCCTTTTCTTTCTGCCAAGGCTTCATACGTGTCTGTAAAAGTGAGAAGGGCAGAAGAAGCTTCTCAGAAGGCAGAAAAGTCAAGAAATATCTCCTTTTCCCTTGTTGAATGTTTTCAAGGGTTTTTCTCTCCCTTCATGTGCCATAATGCTTCTTGACTTATTTGGAAAACTGAACATAGTCTCCTTGGCTGTCACAGAGTTAGCACTGACCAGGCCAGGAGTCCAGCCAGGGTGAACAACAGCAATGTGTCAAGTCAGGACCGTCGCTAAAGCAGAGTGAGTGTGGAAGTTCCTGGGATTCACAGATGTGGGTAGGGCCCTGAGTCTCTGAGATCAGAATCAGTACGTGCCTGCGTCATAAATGCAGTTTAATTATGCTCCCAGCACAGAACCTGTTTATTCTCTATTGCTTTATGTGGCCTTTCAGGGTTGGTGTCTAATGCAGCCTACACCCAGAAAGTTAGATACATTCAGGTGCAATTTTCCCCAAGCATAAAACGCTAAAACTGCTTCAATCAGTGGGCCAGAGGGAAGCAGAGACTAAGTCTTACTGAAGAAAAGGAATGCATAAATGGTATAATCCACGCAGAGGAAAGTAAAAGTTGGTTATGTTCAGATGATTCAAGGAATATTGATCAATTCTAACAGGGAGAGTAGCCAATTGAATAGTGATGTTCTTCAGTGCGTGAACCTTGCTAAGACTAGTTCACAAGTTAGAAGTATGTATAGTTTATCGGGAAGAATAGCAGGGAAGGCAGAGAACACTGGTAAAGATACAGTTAAGTGGATAGAGAATGAGGAAGTTCTCTTCTTATTTTTCCTAATTTTAATGAAATAGGAAACAAGGTTATCAGCTGATGGTGAGAAGGGCAGGAACTGAGGGAGGTATGACTGGGGAGTTAGTGGCAGAGAGAACCGATCACTGGAGGTGAGGTGGTCAAGGGACTGAAAGGCTGAGATAAGAGAAAGATTTTCTGCCAGGATACGAAGATCACGAGTACTGTGGAAAGACCAGTGACGGAGAGAGATAGTGAGCCACAGCTAACTTTTTAAGAAATGCAGGGCAGTCAGATGGATCTCTGTATATATACTGGGTGCAATAATTGCAGCCCTGACTTTTACATTGCTGAAAGTTTTTATTGATATGGAAAGGAAATGATCTGGAAGCAACATTAAATCTCAAAGAAGACAACTACTGAACTTCCTGGTTTGGTAGCACAGGGGTTGATAGATAAAACAGCAACCTCATGAAATTATGAAAAGGCTATAGGATAAATAATGTCCTCAAGCAGATTCAATTTCAGGTGCAGCAAGAACATCCTAAGTGGATGTTCTTGGGAGTGCCAGAGAACAGAGAAGAGTCAAGAAGATGAAGAAGGGTAAGGGTGGGAAAGTGGGTCTCATTTGGGGACAAACACAGCCATATGAGAATGACACCAATTGATTAGGGATGACCTGGTGTTTTTAGGAGAATAAAAATATTCTATGAGCATACTTTTTTTGGTTGGGGGAGAATGTGGGGTTATAAAATTTAACTTTGTCATGGTGATGATGATGATGATGATGATGATGATGATGATGATGATTCCTGTTCAGTGCTTGTCACCTTGGATACAGCCTATACTACTAATACTACTGGTACTACTGAACTTCCTGGTTTGGTAGCACTAATAGAACAAAGATTTGTTCTGTTAGTATATGTTCTTTTCCCTGGACCACCACATTTATTAACCTTGATCTGCTAGGCTTGAAATAATCTCAGAGGCCTTTTAGTTCATTCCTGTGTGTATGTGTGTATGGTCAGTTTTATGGAGATACAATTTCTATACAGTAAGAAATGAGATTCACCCATTTGAGTGTATCATTTTATGAGCTTTGACAAATGGATTTACCACCAAATCAAAATCTGTTTCAAACAGCTCAAATAGTACCCCCAAACTGACTCATGCTTGTAGCCAACACCTTATTCCTACCCTCAGCATCTGGCAACCACTGATCTGTTCTGGTCCCATAATTTTGCCTTTTCCAGAATGACAACTAAATGGAATCCCATAACATGTGGCCTTTTAAATATAGCTTCTGCCACTTAAACATGATACAGTTGTAATTCATTCTAGTATTTTTCAATGATCTGTTGCTTTTCTTTGCTGAGTGTTATTTCATTATATGTATACAACACAGTTTATTTGTGAATTTACCAAGTAAATATTATTTATCTTGTGTTTTTGTTTTTGTTTTTTTGGTGATAGTGAATAAAGCCACTATAAACATTTATGCATGAGTTTTTGTGGAAACTTAAGTTTTCAGTTTTGGGGGTAAAGATCAAAAAGATTGTTTTATCATATGGTAAAGGTAGGTTTAACTCACAAGAAACTACAAAACCATTTTCCGAAGTGACTGCATCATTTTACATTCCTACCAGCGACACATGAGAATCCCAGTTGCTCCTCTCTCAGCCAGTTGATATTGTCAGTGTTGTGGGAACAACCACAGTTTGATTGTTAAACAACCACAGTTTGATTGTTTAAAACAACCACAGTTTGATTGATTAAAACAACCACAGTTTGATTGTTTTTCTTTTTTTAGTCGGTCAAGTGGGTGTGTAGTGTTATTTTACTGTGGTTTTAATTTGCACTTCCCTAGTGACTAATGATGTTGAACGTCTTTTCATGTGTTTGTTTGCCATTTGTTTGTAAATCTTCTCAGTTAAAATCTTTTTCCTAATTTTAAAATTGTTTTTTCTTATTATTGAGTTTTGAGAGTTCTTTACATATTCTAGATACAAGTTCTTTATCTAACATGTCTTTCAAAAATATTTTATCTAAGTCAATTGACTGTATTATCATTTTCTTAACAGTGTATTTGGAAGGGCAGAAGTTTATATCTTGATAAATTTCAATTTATCAGTGCTATTTTTTAATGGATGGTGCTTTTGGTTTTGTAACTAAGAAGTCACTGCCTAACCCAAGTTCACAAATAGTTTTTCTATATTTTTTCTAGGTATTTTATAGTTTATGGTTTTGCATTTAAATTTATAATCAAATTTAAGTTAAATTTGCGTCTAGCATAAAATGAGCATCGAGGATTACTATTTTTTTATATTGGTGTCCAACTTTCCCAGCACCATTTGTTCCTTGTGTACTTGAAAAGAATTGGTATTCTGCCCTGGCTGGGTGGCTCAGTTGGTTGGAATGATGTCCCATAAACCAAAAGTTTGTGGATTCAATCCCCACTCGGGGCACATACCTAGGTTACAGGTTCAATCCCTAGTTGAGGAGTGTACAGGAGGCAACCAGTCGATGTTTCTCTCTCACATGTTTCGTTCTCTCTCTATATATATGTATGCACACACACATATGTATACATGTATATATCTATCCCCCTCCTTCTTTCTTCCCCTCTCTCCCTCTAAAATTCAAATAAACATATCCTCAGGCAAAGGAAAAAAAGAGAGAATTGGTATTCTGTTGTTGTATGGGTTGTTTAATAAGAGCTAATTAGCTTAACTTGACTGCTAGTTTTTTCAGGTTCTGTTTTACTGATTTTCTTTCTATTTGTTTTACTAAATACAGAGACAGAAGAATGTTTAGGTTTCCAACTCCAATTGTGAATTTGTTCATTTCTGCTTTCAGGTCTGTCAGTTTTTGCGTTAGTCTTTGTTGTTAGGCGCATAGGCATTTAGGATCGTAACGATACTCTTTAACCCTAGAAAGATCCCTTTTCCGATGTCCATTTTGTCTGGTATTAATATCATCACTGATCTTTCTTTTCATTAGTGTCGGCATGATCTATCTTTTCCATACTTTTGCCTTTAACCTATTTGAGTCTTTAGCTTCAAACTGGTTTTATTATAACCAGTATATATTTGTGTCTTACTTTTTCCTTTTTAACCTGATAATCTCTGATTTTTATTTAGTTTGTTTTGATCATTTGCCCTTAATATAATCATGGGTATGGTTGGATTAAAATCTACCATCTTGCTTGTTGTTCTTATTTGTTGCATTTTTTTTGTTTTTTTTTTTGTCTTCTTTTTATGCATGGCTTTGGGTTGAATACATTTTAATTTCCATGTTACATCTCCATTATTATGTTATTATTTTTGCTACTTTAAAAAATGTTTTTATCTCACACCCTAGCATGATAACATACACCTCTAGTTAATAGCAATCTACCTTCAAGTAATATTACACCTCTTGATGTGTTGTTTTAAGAGCTTTACAACAGTATACTTCCAATTCTACCCTCCCAATCTTTGAGCTATTATTGCCATAGATTTTCCTTTTATATGTTCTACAAAAACCCAATAAATTTGTACTGTTTTTGTTTTAGACAGTCAATTTTCTTTTAGTGTCATTTAACAAAGTGTTTAGTGCTTACTTTCATTTTAACAATTTCCAGAGATCTTTAATTCTTCGTGTAAATCTAAGTTTCTGTCCTATCATGTTCTTTCTGCCTAGAGGACTTACTTTAACATTTTTAATGTACGTGTGCTGCTAATAAATTCTCTCATCTTTTCTTAAAAAGTCTCTAATTTGCCTTAATTTTTGAAGGACATTTTTATAGTATACAGAATTTTCAGTTGTAGTTTTTTTCTTTCAACATAACTTCATATTCTCTTACTTTCTGATAACAAATGTGTTGTCAGTTTTACCTTTGTTCCTCTATATATAATGTGTTCTTTTTTCTGTGTTCTTTTTTCTGTGGCTATTTTAGATGTTCCATTTCTTTTGCTTTCTACCACCTTGTAGTTATATCTATTTTTTAAAATTATTTGTCCTACTTGGAAATCTCTGAGCTTCTGGGATATGTGCATTTGATGTTATTCATTGTTTTTGTATAATTCTTGACCATCATTGTTTCAAATATGTGTCTATCCCATTGTCTCTCTTGCCATCTTCTCAGATTTCAGCTGGTGTGTGTTAGACCATTTGATATCATCTTGCAGCCTTTGGATGCTTTCATCTGTTTTAATTACTCCCTTCCTTTACTGTGTTTGAATTTAGGAAATTTCTATTTAGCTATTTTCAAGTTTGCTGAGTTTTTAATTTTTTTTTTATTGATTCCAGAGAGAGGGGAAGGGAGGGAGAGAGACAGGGTGGGGACATGGATGGGAGAGAGAAACTTCAATCAGTTGCCCCTTGTATGTGTCCCAACTTGGCACTAAACCTGCAACCTAGGCCTGTGACCTGGCCTGGAACTGAACCGTGACCTTTTGGTTTGCGGGATGACACACAACCAGTTGATCCACACTGGCCAGGGCTGAGTTGTTTCTTCGGCTGCATCGTGTCTCCTGAAGTGACAGTTGCAGTCATTCTTCATTTCTATTTCTGTGTATTTTCTCTAGTATTTCAATTTGATTCTTTCTTATAGTTTGCATATGACCACTAAAATTCAATATTTGTTCATGCATGCCAACCACCTTTCCTGCTAGAGCCTTTAAAATGTTCGTTACAGTGATTTTAAGTTCATTATGGTACAGCCAATATATAGGCCATCTCTGGTTCTGTCAGTTGCTTTTTCCCTTGTCAGTGGCTGTTTTGTCCTTACTCTTTTGCATGTCTCAGACTTTTTCGTTGAATAGTAAGTGTCATGTGTAGAACTATAGAGAGTGAAATCACTGGTATCAATGCTTGGAAATGTGTCTACCTGTTTTTTTGCTAGTCAGAAGTGAGCTGGGTTTGGGTTTTGTTGTTGTTATGGGTTCATCCACTGTATCCCTGGTTTCAAATTCTTCTCAAATTACCTTGTGCTTAGGGTGAGGTCTCATTCTTCATTCTGTATTGTTAATGTTCCTGCTCCACCCTCAGCAATGGGCCTTCTCTGTGTACCTGTAGTTCAGAGAGGGTTTCTCTCCATTCTTGCTGCTGGTGTACTGGCAGACTGCTGTTATTGTCTGGTTCTTGCTACTTTAGAGGGGAGAAGTGTTGTCTGTTTTATTAGTGAAAAATCATGGAGTCATGGAGAAGCATGGCTGCGGGGGTACAAATTCTCCTTGTGTCTGATATTTCCAGGGATTCTCTATATTCATACTGGCACACCCTTAAACTTTGGGGATTTATTAAAATGTTTAACTGGGTTTATCTTGCCTACTTCTATGGCCACTCTGGCTTCCTTTTGTTATCATTAGTAAGCCTATGATCACATTCCCTCTCTCTTGAAGGTATCTGTCTTTTCTTAGGGTTTAGACTAGTTGCATTCCCCACAGCATGAGTTTTCTACGGTCAAGACAAGTTAAAATTTATAGTTTAACAAATCTTTTCTAGTTTTGTAGGCTAGGGTAGGAATGACACTCTTTCTACATTTCTGCATCCTAGGAAGAAGTCAGAAGTATAAGCTTTAAAAATAGAAGATTTTTAGCATTTTTCACTTCTATTTATACCAGAATGGACTTTGAAACTGTTTGATCTTAATTATTTTGATATTTATTATGATCAAAAATAGACCTTGGCTTATGAATCTCTGAGCCCAGCCTTTCCAGTTCCAACAAGAAGACAATTGTGCATTCCACAAAAGGTGATTCTACACAAAAGAATGACATCCTTGGGCAGTAAGTTGTCCCCGTTGCCACTGGGGCAATCTGCCCCCTATTTACTGCCCAATTATGAGCATAATGAGTCACAGGCGCATTTCTAAATATATCAACAGCCCTGCAAAGTGTTTCAGGGACCCTGCTATCAATTAGGGTCGTGAGAAAGGTTATGATAGGGCAGTCTTTCATCACAACTTAGCTCTCCCTGCTGCACTGTGCCTCGGGTATGTTGAAATACTAGGACTGTTCAGTTAGAAGCATTGTACATTTTTGAAGATGACTTACTGGAAATGAGTAAAATATCTGCGGGAGGCCATTCCATGTAAATGCCTATTTCCTCATTCAAAAGCTTTTTTGTGTAATAAAAGTATCTCAAAAACTCTTCTGTGAAACCCACCAAACTCATTCCCTCTAAACCATTGATTAGAATCCACAGCTTCAGCGAAAGAAAAGATTGTGTGGACTTGGATGTCAGCCATTTTCACTGAATTCCCCTCATATGCTCCTGTTAATAACAAAAGCAGCGTCAATGACTGCTTCTTCCCAGCTTGGTGGGTATTTCTGAACATGTAGCCCTGGCACCACTGAGCAATCTATAAAGTCCTCTGACATTTTAATGTGGCTATAAAACAGGGTGGAATCTTACAGAAAGCTCCCCCTCAAATTAGCCTTTGATAAAAGAAAATTGTTCTGAATCCTATTACTTTGAATAGCATTCTTTCCCTACACACACAAAAAAAAAATTAGCAATTTTTTTTACAGGCTATATAAATAAAGTCAAATAAGAGAGTTCAGGAAATCAGAAAACAGTTCAAAATTAAATATTAAAAGATCTTCTAAAGCCAATACTCTTAACCTATTTAAAGCAGTTCAAGCCTTCCTTGGCTAACTTTGACTCTAAAATCATCTGGCATTGTCAAACCTCAGGAGATTATGTATCAAAATGATTAATATCAATAACCTATTTCCATGTTCTGCCCACATTATGGCATATCAGTCTTCCCCCCAAGATTAAGGGTCATATTTTCCACATACTATTTAGAGAGAGAAAGAATTCCAAATGAAGTCGCACTTCTTTCTCCTCTGCTTACTATGTGAAACTCGTACATTTTCCCTTCCAATTAATGTGGAGTCGTTTTCTTACAGTTCTTCATCACTCATTGCTATTCATTTTCCATGTATTATTTATACTAACGATGAGTGGCGAAGTTCTTAAACTACTAAGTTCATGATCACCCATAGCTCCGTGAAGGCCTGGAGCCACATCATAAGTCTTTTGACACAAAAGTAGAATATATTTATTTTGGAAGAAAAGCAACATTAGTGAAAACCAAACCATTTGGATATATTTTTGTTTGCACTAGAACTAAATTAATCAAACCAGGAAAAATTGCCTAGCAACATCTGACATTAAAAAGATTCCAAAACAAAACTAAACCACATGGAGGATAAGATAGAAGGCAGCCCAAGCCTCATCCAGATAAGAGTCACAATTTGGAAATGAAGCTGCCTTTAACCGTAAAGAGAGAGGGTAGAAAAGAAATTAGTGTTAGATACAAAGGAAGAACTTAGTGTGGGATAACGCATATTGAGTGCTTACTAGATCTCAAATCCTGTACTAGGAACATTATATACATCTGACTTAATTCTTAGAGAAACAATGATCACCATTTGCAAAAAAGTGGGGCAGTGTAGCTAAAAACCAGTCAACTCTTAAAGCACAGCATCTGTCTATGTAGATTCTTACAAGATTCTTCCCACTTACAGGAACCTAGGCAAATTAACCGTCTTCAAATTATAACTGGAAAGTAATGTGGTTTTGAAATGGGCTTGAAGTAGAGAGAGTTAGTTACTCAGAAAGTTAGTTAACAAGAACATCTAATTTTTTCAATCTTTCTAATTGACTGCGTTCTTTTTGTTGAAACACACATGGGTGGTGGCCATATCCAGTTAGACTTCCAAGGAGGAAGTTCTGACAGCATTGCTGGTGGTGACTGTACTGTCACTTGAGGTGGGGTGGGGGGTGGATTCTGAGAGCCAGAACCAAGAAGTGATGTTTGGTGCTGGGCTTGGAGAGTTTTCAAAAATAAATAAATAAATAAACTTTAAATCTTGTAAATCTTTAAAAAAAACTTTAAATCTTTAAAAAACTTTAAAAATCTTTTAAAAACTTTAAACTTTAAATCTTGTAAATCACAGAATTACTGTTATTTTCTTGGTACTAAAAAAAAAACAAAACACAGAGAGATGGAGAGAGAGAGAGATAGAGACTATGTTGTACCAGAGGAAATATGATAGGAGCTAAAAAATACATGAAATAATGTTAAAGATGTAGGATTTTACCAGGGTGGGGACTGGGGGTCCTATTACTAAGGTATTGATACGAAAGCATGCTTTAGTGGTGGGTGGAAACTCAGCCGTGGCCAATCCTTGATGATTTGGTTTCTGGTTTAAAAGACAATGGTTTCTTTTCCATTATTTTTGAGTCCATGGGGAAAATACCTATCCAGTGAAAATATGGGAATTTAATACAAATTCCACACTGCTAGGTAGTCTGCATACTCAATATTTGCCATTTGTTAATGAATTCATGGTTATTTTGCCTCAAGAATATTTGAGTAAGCTGTGGGGTCTTTTCTATATAGCAACATTCCTAGGAATGCTAGTAGAATATGAGAAGAATAAGCCAAGGAAGAAAGTAATGAGCTGTTCAGGTCTTTCTGAAACTATGACAATGATGGGCTTTCAGCTTATGATCAGCCATCTTGTAATTTGCATGGCTTAGATACTTACATGGCTTTTTTGGTCTGGTTACGTTTTTGGTATGTGTGTGTGTGTGTGTGTGTGTGTGTGTGTGTGTGTGTGTGTGTAGTTTTTTATTTGCTCTGTGCCATGATCTCAGCCACTCAACACCCTACAAATTTTTGCCTCACCAGTGTGGAAAGATTACAAGACTCAGTACAAATTAAGAAAGAACCGAGAGCCCCACACATTTATATCCTTCCCAGCAGGCTTAGTTCTTCTATCCCGCTTCCAGTGTCTCTCCTAACAGATTACTGTGCATTCTTTAGGATAAGCAAAACTAGTCTTCCCTTTGAACGCTTCATCCAATCTACATGGGGTTGTCAAGGAGGTCATATTATCCAGGCCAGAAAGAAAAATCTGAATGAGATAGGAGCAGGATCTTAGAAATGCATAATGAGGGTAATCCTACTCTTCAAACTTGGCAGGGGAAAACTTTTGTCTCTCTTGGCAGATGGGAAGAACATCCTCTCTATTCATATTCATGCTGAATTCATCATGAATGAACAGGCTAATTAATTGGCTCCCCTGAGAATCACTTGACCTAACTACTAACAGCATTTTGAAAAAATCTATTTTTTTCTACTGAATCTCCTCAGCCTTGGTCTTTCTTCCTTCACCCCACTTTGCACTTTCTCTCCACCAAAGACATATCCCTCATTGATTAAAACATTCCACCTTGGGTCAATGGCTCAGGGACATAATTCTCCCCTTCCTGTATCACTCGGAGTTATCTCTAAGTACTTCTAGCAAGCTTCCTAGATGCTTTGTTAGCAACTAGCCTTAAGAAATGAGTAATTCTTAAATCCACCCTAAGAATATTACTTGGGAATCTTCAATATTATCAAGTCTAAGAGAAGTTATAGTAGTTATGATAGTCTCACATGTTTTCTAAAAAGTACACAGGTTCTAAAACACACATATAATTTTCATGGGTGAAAAATACATTCACTTTTATATGGATTATAAGTAAAAACAGTTTTCTGTAATCGAAGACCCACAAGACTTTTGTCTATAAAAAGGTAAAAATTTCAACATTAGAAAATATTTAGTCATGTTGTCTAAGAATCCTGGTTTTCTTCCTCCTGTTTTATTATTTATTTATTTATTTATTTATTTATGTTAATTTATGATAATAACTCTTAACATAAGATCTACCCTCTTAGCAAAATTTTAACTATATAATACAGTATTGATAACTATAGTTACTATGCTTACAGTAGATCTCTAGTACTTATTCATCTTGCATGAATTTGTACCCTTGTACCACAAATTTGTACCCTTATCTAATGCTTCCCCATTTCTCCCTCCCTCCAGCCTCTGGCATCCACCATTTCTGTTCTCCGCTTCTATGAGTCTAACTGCTTTAGATTCCTCATGTAAGTGGTAACATGTAGTATGTGTCTTTCTGTGTCTGACTTACTTAGTGGAATGTCCCCTGGATTCATCCCTATTATCACAAATGGCCATAACGGTGGTCACAAATGTCCTTCTTCTTAAAGGCTGAATATACCTATACCTTGTATGTAAATACCACTCTTTCTGTGTCTGACTTACTTAGTGGAATGTCCCCTGGATTCATCCCTATTATCACAAATGGCCATAACGGTAGTCACAAATTTCCTTCTTCTTAAAGGCTGAATATACCTATACCTTGTATGTAAATACCACTTTTCTAGTTTTGTTCATTCAGGATGGGCGTTTAGGTTGCTTCCATGTCTTGGCTAGCATGAATAATGTGGCAGTGAAAATAGGAGTGCAGATCTGTCTTCGAGATCTGGATTTCACTTCTTTTGTATCTGTGCACCCAGAAGTAGAATTGCTGGATTCTACGCTCATCCTGTTTTGAAGTTTTTGAGGAACCTCCACACTGTTTTCCATGGTGCCACTAACTGTTTACATTCATACCAACAGTGTACAAGGGTTCCTTTTTCTCCACATCCTGGTTTTGAAGGTTACTCAGAGAAAATTATCATCATAGCTTAGTAAAGGCTATGATTTTTACTAAGTAGAAACTTAGATATTTTTGAGTAAATGCTTGATATGCGAAAAATATTTTCCAAGCCTTACATTGAGATAGAATCTCTGGATACAGTGGTCTCTTTCCAGCGGGCCAGTTTGAGAAGACGTATTTACAGCAGGACCAGCTCTTTGTCGGTGTTGGGCCAGGCAGGGCAGAACTGGAAAGCAGATGAAGTTTGGTCCATCCATGGCTGCTTCTTTATGCACTTTTGCTTCCCTTTCTTAGTGGCACATCCTCTCCGCCACTTCAGTAACCTAAGAACTTCGCACTGAAGTACCATTGAACAGCCAAAGGACCACGGGATCCGTGATCCTGGCGGTCCAACTGTGGGGGCCAAGAATCTCCTCCACAGGACTGCTTCTTCCATGGCCTTATGACAACTAAAGGTTTCTCTGGAAGTATGTGTTTCTGTGTGTGTTGCGGGGGCGGTGCACAGAGGAGAAAACTGAGACACAGGAAATGTGGAGAAATGGAATGTGCATCTGACCTTCAGACCCAAATGTTTCCTTGGTGACTACTGCATATCTTCTTGCCTCATTCTTCACACACAAACACCCCTGGAGGGTAGACTTGTTAAGCACACAACCACAGGAATGTTGATTTTCTGCATCCTTGTTCCAAATGGACCAGGGGCTGATTCCACCTGGAACCTGTACTTCACAAACAGCACTCAGCAGCTAAGCCACTGGCTTGGCTTGTGTGAGGAGGCCATGACCAACAGGGAAAACCCGTCCTCCCTGTCTGTGGACCTTCCTTAATCCCTGCTGCTGAGGACCCGGTGGATTGTGGGGAAGGACATTCCTCTTTTGGAAAACGTCTCAATAATTACATTACATTCTTCAGCCACTGACTATCCTTTGTTTTGGAAGCAGATACACAGTCATCTTGATGCTGGAGGCCCTTTTAGTGATCCTCAGAAAATTTGGGTAACATCAAAGAATGGGGAAAAAAGGCCTGTGTTTCACCACCCAGAAATAATTTTTATTAATATTTTGATGACTATTCTTCCAGCTCTGTGTGTGTGAGAGAGGAGAGGAAGAAAGAGAGAGAGAGAGAGCAAGAGAGAGAGCGAGAGTGAGGAACATACTCATCATAGTGCTTTACAGCCTTCTTTTCATCTCTTAGCTCACTGTGGACATTTTCCCATGATAATAAATATTCCTCTGTAACTGGAATTCTCAACCAGGGGCCATTTTCACTGCCTGAGGACATTTGGTAACATCTGAAAACAATTTTTGCTTCTGGCATCTGTTGGGTAGAAGCTAGGCATACTGTTAAACATCCTGCAGTGCACAAGAGAGTCCCCACAACGGAGAATGATGCAGTTCAAAACGACAATGATGCTGAGGTTTCGAAACCCTCCTTTATAATGTTATCTTCAATAGCTACCTACTATTTTATCCTAAGGTGGGATTATTCATCGCTCCATCGTTGGACATTCAGTTGTTTCAACGTTTTTGTTGCTATTATAACAAAACTGCTGAGTCTTCTTGGTTACACATATTTGCATGTATTTCTACTTAGACTAAACTAGGAAAACCACTTAGATGTGAATATTGGTGGATTGAATGAATATTGGTGCCTGATATGTTTTATTCTAGTCTCCCACCTTATCTTCTTTAAAAGGGCACAATTTAATTACTTTAGTACATTTTTAGAGTTGTCCATCCATCACTACAACCTGGTTTTAGAACGTTTCCATCATTCGCGAAAACTTCTCTTTGACCATTTGCAGTTAATTTAGGCTCCCATTTCTAGCCCACAACTGATCTGTCTTTTATCTCTGTAAATTTGCCTGTTGGACATTTCATATAAATGCTGTTACATACTGTATAGGGTTTTGCATCAGGTGTCTTTGACGCAGCATCATTTTTTGACACATTCGTTTTGTAGCATGTTTGCTTATTTGCATGGGTGAATATTACTTCTTCTTTGTCTGTGTTTAAGATTTCTTCTTTGCTTCAATGCTCTGCCATATTATGTATCTTGCTTGGGATTCTCTGTGATTGCTAAGTCTAGAACTCTCAATAATTCTACAAAATTGTCTGACATCATCTGTTTGAATAGTGTTCTTTCTTTTCTGTTATTGAAATTCTTTTTTAAATTATTTTATTGTTGTTCAATTACAGTTGTCTGTATTTACTCTGCACCGCACCATGCCCCCCCCCCCTTGAAATTCTGATACATGTAGATATTAGGACCTCTCATGTTATTCCTTCATGTCCTTTAACTTCTCACCATATTTTTCTCATTTATATTCTGAACATTTTCTCTAGGTTTTTCTATTAGGTCAAAGGTTTTAACACCTTCCATTTTTAATTTGTTATTTAACCCATACAAAGAGTTTTTATATCCAAACATACGTGTTTTCAGTTCTAGAAATTTTATGTATTTTTTGTCAGAACTCCCTGGTCTTTCTTTTCTTATTTATTATTTTTATGCATATGTAAAACACTTACTGTATATTTGGCATCAGATAGTTCCAGTACCTTAAATCTTTGCACACCTAGATCTGCACTCTGTCGTTTCTGATAACTCTCATTCACGCTGGCCCTTTCCTTGATGCATCGGGGTTTTTGACTTTGAGGTCATGACCCATCATTTAATGAACTCTTGGAGTTGTGATTTTACATGTATTGCTACAGAGCAGGTTTGCTTTTTCCTTCTTAGGAGGTTTGTTTTATAATTCATTCAGATGGGGAACCAGGTAACTGTAGAGAAAAATTACATTGCCGCCATCTGACATGATTTTTTTTGTTTCTCTTTGTTTGTTCTTTCTTCTGTTCTTTTCATAGTATGTAAACATAATCTAGGAAAGCTCTAACACCGAATCTTAATCTTTCCCTTTGATAAATGTTGTTCACTTTTTCATTTATTTAATGTTTTCAGTTACCCTAAAGAAACAATTTAAGATTATAAGCCAACTGATGGGGTCTGTGGCCAAGTGTGTAATGGTAAATGCCTTAAACAGAGGTTTGGAACATCTTTAAGTAGAAGCCAAAACTCCACGATGAGCTAATGAAGCACACACTTGTGTCTCTGCTTTATAGGGCATGGCTAATGACTGCAGTGTCCTCTCTTTATATCCTGCATGTCGTAATGGGTGATGTCATCAAACAGTCATCTCTTTGTTCAAGGAGAGGTATTAGCCTTGGATGTTACTCAACCCACAAGCTAATTAAATCCTTATTTTTCTGTTTCTTTTCTTCTATTTCCATAATTGTATAAATCATTTAAATATAGTATATACATATTTTGTGAGCTTTATTTTTAGGGATATCCTATGACCAAGTGGTTCACTTGCCTATAGATAGCAAAAATGGTATTTTATATACAGATTGGAAAATATATTTTACATTAAAAAGAAGGAGAAGGATTGCATTAAATGAGTCAGATTCACATTTCCTATTAATTCCTTACACAAGATATGTATTTCAGTACTTTTCCAGTACATTTCAGGGTTTCTTTTAGAGGAAAACATTTCTATGTTTAAGGCACCATCGATATCTGTGGATCAGAGAATACTAAAATAAATACATTGAAAGCCAATACTGTCTTCTAGTTGTGACTCGAAGACAACTAACATAAATGATTTTCTTCCTCTAACATCTCACTTCCAAATAACCTAAATTATTTTCATGAACATGGGGATTTTTCTTTCCTGTGATTAAAGCAAAATACCCGCTCCATTGTACATGTTTAATAAACTTTTGTACTGTGAATAAAATGAATATCCCATTTTTGATCTGGAGATTTATGTTATGTCTCTTATCTGATTCTGCAATTTGGAGGCATAACTTCAAGTTCCACGGTCTCAGGAAAAGTACTTTGGAATCCAAACACTCTCTATGACACCTGTAGCAGGAGGTGGTAGGCTCAGGGTTGGGACGTGCTGTTAGGACGTCACAAACTTGTATTGAGGCTACGTGTAGAACTTGGAGGCAGTCCAAGCCCAAACTGTTTTCCTTCAGAGCGAAAGAATAAGTACATTTGTATATCCGTTTACATTTATTCATGTATCTGATATAAAAATAAACAGACATTTTAAATTCTTAAAGATGTCCATTTTGTTTCATTTGAGTGGAAAATCCTTGAATACCACCATAAATGTTTCCTTGAACATGTCATGTCTCACTCCACCTGACAAGGCACCTGGTGAAAAGGGGTTAATTTTTTTGTCCATGTAGCAATGTATTAGCCACTTGGGGGTGCAGCAAGATAGAGGGTGTTGGTCACTGGCAATTTCAGTTCCTGAAAGTGAAAATGTCCGAGGTCAAACCCTCCTGGTGTGGACACAGTCACCAGGACTGACACTTGGCACAAACACAGCCAGGCAACCCAAGATCTTCAAGAAGACTGCGAGGGAGTCTTCTGTCTGAATACAGATGGCAGGTCCGGGTGTGTTGTGTTTTCAGTTTAGTAACGTGATGGGGAGGGGGGCGTGGATAGTTTGACTATGACTGGAATAGGGAGAAGAAATTGTTTTCTCAAAAGAGGGGACTGTATTAAATTGTAATGGACAGAGGGTTATTTAAAATAGATTAAGCAACACTTTGGGGGATATACCATACTACATTTGGGCAAGTTCCTCCACTTAATCTTCTAGTTATACGGCTGCATCTGTCATGAAAGTCAATCTATTATTAATTTTTTCAACATTTTTTTCATACTAGCAGCTCTACTTTAGAAAAAGTTACCCGCCCCCCACACTTCATCCCTGTTTCTTGCTTCCAGTATCCTCTCTCTTTAAAGGTACCTTGTACACTTAGTTTCAAATCTTGGCTTTGCTCTATCAATTCCACTTTAGTACACACTGCACAGAGTTTTTCTTTTAGTGGTTGTGCCTCTCAGATGCTGCATCGCTCTTCCCTTTGAGTCCATATTCCCCAGAGCACATTCGCTCCGTAGGTAGTGCTGTGTGAGGGGACCGTCCTGATGAGTTTAGTAGGATGGTTGTCATTATTTTTCCCTCGGAGAGTTTTTTAAAAGGGCCCTCAGGATGGGAAGAAGGACAAAGTGAGAGAGAACTGGAGGAGGGAATGCTCATGGGTGGACAGATTTGCTTCTTCACGTGGTCAGCACTTTACCTGCCAGTCTGCCTAGATCTGGGCCCCAATCGTACTGCACCACCTGCGGTGGGCAGTGGACTGGCTCCTGCTCTCCTGAGTCTCTTCCCCTTTGACCGGTGTCCCTGAATCTCAAGGGTGGCCTGAGCTCTCATGGAAGAAGCTAGGATGACGGGAGTTTGCTGGAGATGAGAGTGGCAGCTGCTGGATGACTCAGTTGTGTGGCTGGACCTTGTGCATATCAGGGAACAAGGAAGAGGATATTTGTGCAATCATGTCTCTGCTTCCTGGTCTTTGTTATCAGCAAACTGGGTCTTGAAAGCATTGCCTCTCCTGTTCTTACACGTATTTCATCACCCTAACTGGAACAGCATAATTTACTCGGCCTGGGATGAGTGACCGATTCCAGAAACCTTTCCTTGGACCCTCACTTTCTTTGTCTCGTGGTCCACAGAGGTTTCTGTGTTACCAGTGGGTCTTTTGTGTTTCGTTATTTACCTTTCTGTCTGATGAGTAATCCTTTGTATTTTTTAGGCAGCTGATGTGGCAGTCTTATTAACAGGCAGTTACAAGAACCAAGCATCTGTAAATCCTTGCGACAAATATTTGTAAAGTTTCAAAATCCTCACATCTGAGCAGTGGGAGTCCATCTGCAAGACAGTCTCCTAGGAAAGCCCTTTGGAGACACAGTAGCGCACTCGGCCATGGGAACTTCCTCGTGGGGGTGAGGGGTGGGGACGCAGAAAAGTCTTCAGCAAAGATGCTAGCCTTCACAGTAGGCAGGCACTTTCAGACGCTGATACTAAACTTTACTGAGATCAGACAATAAAGTCTTCACTTTTAGGACTGGGAGAATTGGGGATCAAAAGTAGCTAAAAAGCAATCAGAAAAGAAGTCCCTGAAGTTTGCTCTTTGAGTCTTTGAGAATAGAGGTGAAATTCTATACTCTAATATATAGAGTAATTCTATGTACTATTCTGTATTATTATCAGGGGAAAAACATTAAATGGTTATATAAATTAAAAACTATAAATATGCAAAATAAATATACTTTAACAATCACCTTTGAGATACTTTTTAACGTTTTCAACATGGACAAAAATATCCCCCTTTTTACTCAAGCCCTCCCTAGATTAGCTGACATATTAGTTGAAAAGAAGAGACAGTAGAAAGTAGAATCCCAATCAGACCTACTCAGTGGGCTGGAGTTGGTAGCATAAAATTAGAAAATAGCTTTATTTTTCTCCTACCGTTTTCAAAAACTTCTCCCTCACATATTCCTTCCTCGCACCTAGGTGATGTTTTCAGGTAACCTTCAGTTTCATTTTTAAGGTATTAAAAGTATAGTCAAAACTAAACTGAACATTTCATATCCAGTTCAAGTTTTTCCCTTTCTCTTGAGACTGACCCAGAGGGTTGGGAAGGGATGTGATGAGTCTCCTCTGAGGAAGGGAGAGAGAGAAACATCGATGTGGGAGGGAAGCATGGATTAGTTGTCTCCCATATGTGCCCGGACTGGGGATTGTACACCCTGGACCAGGGACTGAACCCACAACCTAGGTACCGCCTTCACAGGGAATCGAACCCACAATGTTTTGGTTACTGGATCACTCTCCAGACAATGGAGCCACACCTACCGGGCTCCTCTCTTTCTTGCTTCATGTCTTCCTGACTTGCCATCCATTGTCTCTGGAGTTTTCGGGGTTGGATGGGGCAGTGGAGTAAGACATAAAGGAAAGGAAAGTCGTACATACTTAGCTGGTGCTGTTTAGAGATCTATCTCAACCGTCAAGTCTCTCTGACCTGGTGGGCTCCTAAGGCTGGCTCTTTCTTTAATAGGGCAGCATTGTGGGGCACCCCGCCCCTCCCCCAGTCTCTTGCTCTGGGAAATGTGCTCCCGGGCTAAGCCACTTCATTTTGCTCTCTTTGCCTGCTGTAGTGGTACCTACCACTCCACGGCTTTTCCTACACTGGGGTCACTCAGTTGTTGGCAAGTGACAGGTTGTCTGGGTAAAGCTATTTCAAGGTTACTTATCCCAGTGATCTTCTGTCGTCTCCCAACTCTGGTAATTGAGGCCTCTTCCAAGAAGTTTTCACCCTTTCTACTCAGTACCTTACAGCACAGACACAGGCAGGACCTTTTCTACATTTCTACAGCTCTGGAAGTGTGATGGCAGCAGAGTGCATGTATGAGACTTCATTAGTATCCCCTTATCCCGTCGGATCCTGTAAAGAGCACAACTTATATAACAGCAACAAAGCAATCAGAGATACGTTGTTTTAATTCAGTATCAAGACCAAACAGTAACACTATGTTTTCATTAAACAAATACACAGATAGGATAGAGTGGGAGAAATCAAGATGACCAGGCATTTGATGGAGATGAGTTTTGGAGACAAATGGATATGTTTTAAGACTCAGCAGAAGCTGGGATAAGGTCTGCCTTCCATATACTTCTGTATACTAAGTACTCCCCTGAAGACCACTAACCATCAGCCTGAAACCACTTGGAGGCTCCAGATTAGGTCAATTCAGTTACAAGGGAGAGTTGAGAATGTTTTTCTCTAGAAGAGCCTGTAGATGTCACTAAAGTAAGTAACTCTTTTATCCTTGGTTTGATAGTGGGGCCAAAAACCCGCAAAGAGGGAAGTACAAAAAAGTGATATTTTGTAAAGCCCATCTTTATTGTTTCATTAACAACACTGTGCAGCAAAGCAACAGCACCATAATTCATAGGAAGCTTACAAATTGTCCTTGCATTTTATAGTAGTAATGTATATTAAACAATGAGGTATACTCGGCAATAGTCTTCTGTTTCTAGCAAGGAGGGAAAATCACTCCATCCCTTCCACCCTCACAGCTAGGACCTTTTCAGGGCAGGAGACTCATTTCTTTTCCTTTACTGTTAGAGACACTGTCCTCCAGCAAAGAATATTGATGCCTCGTGAAAGAAAAAGAAAAGCCACATAGGCATTGACTGTAAAAGGAAAAGGAAGGTGGAGAAAACATTTTAAAGTGTGCTTGGAACAGTATTTGGTTCTAAAAGCATTTAAATGTTTTGTTTTCTTCCCCCCAACCCCCGTGCACTGGTTGTATAAAGAACTATAAACTTTGATCATCTAGAAAAGGTAATAGTTCCCCTCTCTGTCCAGGGAAGGGAGACATAGTTCCAAAACAATCAACTAGAAACTCCTTCTAAGCTTTCATCGCCAGGACAGGCATTTAATGATGTTACACAGGAAGCTCTTGGCACCTGTGTTTTGATACAGTAGAGGGTAGGTTTTCTGCTGGGACCATATTCTGTAGATCTTTCTTCTCATTTAAAGGCTACAACATTTTATCACAGGATGGCCAAGACTGAGACCCACTGAAAGAAGAATGCTCAGTGAAGTGGAGTTTAGGGACTCAGAGCCATGTCAGACTGTGAGCGGACTTCCTTGTGTTGGCAAGAATGTCGCAGGCCTCATTGGAGAACTGAGTGGTCTCAAAGTGATATCCAAGCAATTGAAAAAGCGAACCCTGAGAATAAGACCTCTGGAAAAATGTTATGTGTCAATGAAAGATGGCTTTGGGCAGGAAAGACATAAAATACTGAAGATTATCCACAGAATCTAGAAGAAGAAAAACTCTAGACAGAACAGAGACTGATCTCGTAGTTATTCTATAATAAATATGACCTGTTCCATGTGAGGAAGGATTGAGAGTTGGCAATAAGACCCATTGTATATTTCTTATACTTTGTGATGAAAAGCATATGTAAATGGTAAAATACAATCTTATGCATTGCAAAGAAATATGTTTAGATTCTAAGGAAAGATTTAAGTATTTTTCAATTGATTCTATTTTGATTTACCAAGACTTATAATAAAGATCTATTGTTGGGCCCTGGCTGGTGTGGCTCAGTGGACTGAGTACTGGGCTGTGAACCTAAAGGTTGCTGGTTCAGTTCTCAGAGAAGGCACTTGCCTGGGTTGTGGACCAGGTCCCCGGTTGGGGGTGTATCTCTCACACATCAATGTTTCTCTCCTTCTCCCTTCCTTTTTCTCTCTATAAATAAATAAATAAATAACCCTGAAAACAAAGAAGTCTTTTTGGTATTATTACTTATAGATACTTGAAGATGATTGACTCTAAACACATAATCTGGTCGTGACATTGGTGTCCATATTGGAGAAAAATCAAGTAAACAGCATCCTTTGCAAAATTCTGTCTTAACGATACTTTTTATACTTGGAATTGTTTCCTCTTTGGAAGTATTTCTACAAAAAGAAAATCGTCCCATTCAGTTGAAATAGTAAAATAAAAATATTATGTGTTAAAGAGGGTCCTCAAAAGTTGAACAGAACTATCATATGGCCCAGCAAGTCCAGTCCTAGGTATATACACAAAAGAACATATGTTCATGCAAAAATTTTAACATGAATGTTCAAAGCAGCATTAGTTATTAACCACAAGGCAAAAACAACCTTCATGTTTATCAACTGATAAGTGAGTAAAGGAAATGTGGTATGCACCCACACAGGCTCTGAAATATTATTTGGCAATGAAAGGGAATGTGGTATTGATACTTGCTATGGACCAAGGATGAACTTTCCAAATATTACATGAAATAACTCGTTCAAAAAAGACCAAATAGTGTATATTTCCGTTGAGATGAAATGTCCAGAATAGGCAAGTGGGTAAGTGTGTGGAGACAGAAAGTAGGTTGGTGGTAGCCAGGGGTGGAGTGAGTGGTTGGGAAGCACAGAGAGGAAGACATCAGGAGGTGACTGCTAATGGGCATGGGGGTCACTTTTAGGGGAAGGAAAATGTTCTGTAATTAAATTGTGGTGATACGCAACTTTGTAAGAATGCTAAAAAATCACTGACTTGTACACCGTAGTACAATAAATATTATGGTATGTGAATTATATCTGAGAGAGACAGAGAAGGAGAGAACTTGAGAGATTTTCTGTGGGGAGTCATGTTAAGTTAGTTTGAGCTTCCTTTATTAATGCTCCCAGGAAGGAAGAGTTTCTCCTTTGATTAATTCAAGTGGAAAAGGGTAGTTCATAAGATTCCACCTCTCTTCTTTTTCTTGCAGGGATAGACAAAAGCGTCTAGGAGACCTGCAATGTGCTGGGGTAGAAGGAGGGGTGTAATCTTTTATTCATCCTGTGAAGAGGGCCCTTTTCTGCCATGCAGCCAGATCAGTGAATACAAATGAGTCGCTGCCCAAAGTAAATGAGTCACGTTCAATTTGGGGGCGGAGGGATCCTAAAATAGACAGTGCAGTGATATTAAACAGTAACACACAATGCATCTGCAGGGTGTTGTGTGTGTATGCCTTGAGATTATATGGGAAACCAAATTAAATATTTCTGTGTTTGTTTCTTTTGTACAGAGTACAATTACACTCAAAAAAGTCTTGATAAATCACTCTAAGAACTACAAGCATAATTATTTTAAGGACAATAACATTCTAGCAGACATCAAGTTAAAATGGCTTCCGCAGTAACCTTTTCCTTCTAAACAATGTGAAGAAATTGCATTCAGGTCAAGACAATCCTGTCGTTACACAGTTTACTCCAGTGGCTTTCAGTATAAAGTATGTTTATAAAACCCAATGGATTTTTATAACTAGAAAAGCCCCAAATAGGCCTCTAACTGGAACACATGATGTGCAATCTGCAGACTGATGTTTTGAAGTATTTTCTCTCAGTCCTGGGGCAGTGTCTTTGTGTTTCACCGTGTGCTATTATTGCTCCTTTAGCTCAGGATGGATTTGTATGTTGTGGCTATTAGGCATCATAGGTGTATATATACATATTTTTTCTTGCAGGCAAGAATAAAGACAAAACATTAACAGCAAAACAATCCTAAACTGAATTAGAAACTGTAACTGTGATGGCACTTTATCCTTATCCTGTTGTGTCGCTTCATCCTTAGTGTTTTTAAAGGTGTAGTTAAAATGTATCTAGGTTTTTTTCTCTTCTAGGAGCAAGAGAGTAAATTCAGGAACAACATTTCTACCTAATTAGTTGCATTAAAGCTTATTTAAAAATACTTACTGATGATCCTCCTTTCTGTTTCCAGTTTCCAAAGGACGTAAGGTATGGCAGTTATTTCACTGTGCTGATATCAAAAGAGAAACTAGAAGTCAGACAATTCATAAAGGTACATATAGGTATTGTTGTAGTCAAATCATTCCAATAGATTTCAACCAGAGCATCTAAGATGCATTTTTACTTAAACTAAAGAATAACTTCTGATCTAAAATGGTAAACTTAGCACAGGCATTTCTATCCCTTGCCTCTTAAAATACCATTATATTAATAAAGGAAATAACTCATAAAATCGAGAGACTAGGGGGAGAAATATTTTTGAAAAAAATTCTAATAAAACTCTAGAAGATGGGAAGAAAAGATAAAACTCTGTTGACAGATTGAAAACAAGTATGTCAGAGCCGCTTAGAATCCACAGGCAGGAATGCAATAACAGACAGTGGCCTGAGCTACAGAGCAAAACTCCAGAGATGATCCCAGCTCAGGAGCATGGAAACACGAGTGAGAAGGGAAGCCAAATCATGACATTAATTGGAAGGCTAACCACTGAACGAAGAGAAGGACTTCAACACCCCTTCTTCCCTGCCCTTCCACATCCCAAACAGGTGGGACCCTGGCACTTCTAGGCAGCCTGATGTATTCGAGATATAACCTGCAGACAAAAACAAAGACAAAGCAGTAACAGCAAAACGATCCTAAAGTCTCAAAAGAAATCAAATGCACTGCAGGTATAAAATTAGGTCTTTTAGATAAATTGCTCCTCATTGTGGCATTTGGAAGCTCTGTTCTCACCCTGGACCAAATGCTTTGTCCTTCGTTTCCCACCCACCTGTGAAGCCTGCCGGTTCTGTCCACATGCATTGAGCTTTGCGTCAGGCATCGTGTTCATGTGAGCGATCTATAGCCATAAAATCAAAATATATAAACGACACCCTAGGAAACTCTCATTTTTAATCTTAGATGATGATCAACCTAATCACTGTTCATTTTTATAAAAATTTATCCAAAGATTATTAAAAATATGACTAAAACCAAAAGCGTAAAAGAACATCTCAAATAAGAATTTTAATTTCAGAAGAAACACAGATAATTAAGAAAAAAGAGAACTATAAGATAGTTAATTATCATCCTCAAGAATATTTGAAAGGAAACTATAAAAAAGGAATAATGGAGAAAAAAATAAGTTCTTTTATATTGAAGATATGATTGAGAAATGTAGTAGTTATGAAGATGAAATTAAGAAAATCAGAAAAAGATAAAAAAAAAAAAAGCCTTCCCTTCCCCGCCAAAAAAGAAAAAATGAGAAACGTGAAGGATCAATTCAGAAAGCCTGACATTGACTTAATAGGGTTTCTGGGAAAACAAACAAACAAACAAGAAAATGAGGAAGGAAGTAAACAATAAAAAAAATCGAAGGAAATCTTCCAATATTAAAGTGCAAGAATTCTTTAAATTATAAAGCTCCACTGAATTCCCAGGATGATAAAAAATCTGTACCTGAAGTTTCAAAACACAAGGAAGTAAAAAAAAAAACAAACAAACAAACTTAAAGTTCACAGTTGGGATGCAGAGGACATGTCATATCTGTGATTCATGGAAGTGAATCAGACTGCTCCCAGACATCTAACCAACAGCGCTGGATCCCAGAAGCAATCAAACATTGCCTTTAAAGTTCTGAGGGAAAAGTCTAGGCTTAGTCACCATCGCAATCAAGTCTGACAAAAAATATAGCTATTTTTGGACTTTGCAAAACTTTTCTAAGAAGGTTACGTTTGAACTTGCATTCTAAGCTCATGAAGTTTTCTAATTTTTTCCAGTGTTACTTAAAGATATGTTTGAGCAAAACAAAGGTGGAAACTGAGAAATTGAAAGACCTAGGGGGAAGTACTTAAAGAATTCAGCCAGAGTTACCTGGAAGCAAACCCTGGTACATCAGTTATGTAGATGTAGAAAGCTCTTGGCCCCAGCTCCATCAGGCATGGTCATGGCAGAGACCAGCAAGCCTGTATTGGAGTAAATGCCTGAGGTTAGAGGGAAGAACAGAAAGAACTAGGCACAAGGTCAGGGAATAAGCTACAAATTTGTAAGAGATAAGTCATAGTTCATTCAGATCCTGTGATTTTTCTAAGAGTAAATGTGGGCCAATTTTAGAATTGAAAATTGTTGACAGGTAGCGACAATGCATTAATTAGAATTAGACCTGAGAGCATGTGATAGCAAAATAAAATTAGTAGTGGCTTAAAAAGAAGTTTTCTTCTCGTCTCCAAACCAAGCCCAGCAGTCAGAGTCCTACTACACAACTTCGCCAAATTCATCAAAACTGCAGTCTCCATCTAGCGGTTTTCTCTGCTACCACTGGGGAGTGGTGCTTGTTAGTATGGTCTTCGCTCCACCCAGCAGAAAGGAGAAGAATGGAGGCAACTGGCCCTTCCTTGATGGAGGTTGCTCCTACCATCTCTATGTACATCTCATTGACTAAAACTTAGTCACATTGATGAAAACTTAGTGACAGCTCCTAAGGGTAGATGGGTGGAACTGTGTACCTGCTAATATTTGGGGAGTTAAGAGAGGCTATTTGTGAAGAAAGAAGGGAGGACAGATCATTGGGGACTATAGAGAGCCTTTTCCTCAGACCCCAAGGAAAAGTCCTTTTGTTGATAATTCTTATAGGCCTTAATGGCCATATTTTATTACCCATTATATTTCCTTTACATCCTCCATTGTATCTGGGAAGATATAAAATGTGAAGGCCTTTAGAAAATAAATAGATTTGCTAAATCAGGGCATTAGAACTTAAAAGGGCCCATGAGCTGATATGAATATCAAATATTTTCATCAGATTAAGAGTTAACACATTTATGAAGTGTGTCCAGAAAAAGTCCAACCATTGTTAATATAACGAGAATGGTTTGCCCGACATCAGTGTAACCTGGCAGCCAAGGAGAGTGGACTGGAATGTGCATGAACAATTAAACAATGACGACTTCACCATACTAGTCAGTGGGGCCAGTAGATGCTCTTGAATGAGCATGTGTACTGTGTGGCCAGTACATAGCAAATGACTGAGTGAGTAGAGCAATGAATCTGCCTCAAATTTTGGGTTAAGCTTGAACATTCCTCCATGGAAACTACTCAGATGAGTCAGAAGGCTGTAGCTCTAGGCAACTGGTGATTGGCAGCTTCATCATAACAATGCGCCTGCTCATGTATCATGTCTCATGCAGGGTTTTTTGGCAAAACATCAAATCACGCAGGTGACTCAACAACCCTAACAGCCCTGATTTGGCACCCTGAAATTTCTGGCTTTTCCCAAAACTGAAATCACCTTTGAAAAAGAAGAGATTTCAGACCATGGATGAGATTCAGGAAAATATGACAGGGCAGCTGATGGTGATTGGGAGAACTGTGTGAGGTCCCATGGTGCCTACTTTGAAGGGGATTGAGTCATCATTTTCTTATGTACAATGTTTCTTGTATCTTGTACCTTCTTCAATAAATGTCTCTACATTTCATATTACATGGCTGGTTACCTTCTGGAAAGATCTTGTATATATTACAACATTTCATGTGAATATACTTTTGACTCACAAAATACAATTTCACTTAACTGAATTCATTGTAGTTTATGCTTACATAATTCATCAATGGATCCTTTTTCTGTTTGTTTTTCCTTTTTTTTTCCCTTTTTTATTGTTGTTCAAGTACAGTTTTCTCCTATTTCCCGCCTCTACTTTCCCCCACCCGATCCATGCCCACCTCCCATCCTGAATCCTACCCTGCTTTGGCTTTGTCCATGGGTCCTTTATACATGTTCCTTGACATCTCTTCTCCTCCTTTCCCCTGTTATCCACTTCCCCCTCCCCTCTCTTTACTGTCAGTTTGTTCTTTATTTCAATGTCTCTGGTTATATTTTGCTCCTTGTTTGTTTTGACTAGGTTCCACTTATAGGTGAGATCATATGGTATTTGACCTTCACTTCCTGGCTTATTTCACTTAGCATAATGCTCTCTAGTCATCAGGAAATCCTTACACAATAATAATTTTTATCATGGCTATAGAAGGATAAATCGTAATTTAATCTTGTAAAAATTTCTAACTGTAAAAATGCTACTACATACGAAAAAGGCTAGAGACCATTCTTATCAGATTTTATTGTAAAGATTTATTTCTATGTTATTCATTCTTGGCATTGTTTTATAAACTCTACCTTGTTTTCTTTTTTGCCTGAATTATTTCACTTTCTTTTAATTTTTATTGTCATGTTGCAATGTTTCTATTTTATTTTTGTAAGATACCTTATATTGTTTTTGGAAAAGGGTGGTATAAACACAAAATCTCATCTTCCCTACTTTCTGCAGCCAGATATTGGCTATTGGAGTCAAAGATTTCCTAACTAGGAGTTGCAAGAGGCTTCTTATCTGGGTGTAAAAGAAGTTGTCCCAACTTGCGTGCACAGTGGACTTTGGGTGTTGAATTGTCCTTTGAACCCATATTCAATGTTGCTCTCTCGTTCTTTGAAATGGCTTGAAGTTTGATGTCAGTTCCCAGCTGGTTTCTAGTTTCCAGTTTCCTGGAAATATGGTTTCCTTTTAAACCCTTCAGGAGTCTCTGTTTAAGTTCATTGTCCCCAGACTTCAGCAGTGCCTTCAATTCCTCACCACCTTCTTGATCATGTCTTTTGCTTATTCTGTTTCCCGCCCTCATTTCCTCATTTTGTTTTTTTGGATATTTACTGATATTGTCATCTACGGTCAACTCCTTGAATCCTGAGGTTTGCTTTGTCCCCCTTTTCTTCTCCTTCTGTGATGGGCATGAGGTAGCAAGTGCTTTTCCCCCAGGGATTTTTAGTTCTCTTTTGCATGTATTTTTAGCCTGCTCTGGGGCTGTTAAATCCAGACTTCCTCTCAGTTAATCCTGCGTTTGTATAGATTATCTCTCATCATCATATCCAAACATGACTGCCAAATGCACAATCTTCCTTTTGGCTTGGGCCAGTATCCCTGATCTTTTATGAGCTGCACTGAAACCTTTGAAGTACTATTTCCTCTCCCAGCTCATGGCTGCTGGCAGGGATCAGGCTGCTGGAGATGGACAGGGGATGTGCCGCACCACCACCAAATAGCCGTGGTATCGTAAACAGTGTGGAGTGCCTTGCTAGAGCCTACATGTTGACCCTGTTTGGCTCCCAGAGCAATGCGGGGAGGCTATTGAAATAAATTTGAGACTGTGAACGATTAGACTACCTTAAATTCATAAAAGTAAGATAGTCTTTCTCAACAGAGTATGCAAGAAATTTTTAAAAGGAGGAATGATGGTCACTCCATACATACCGAATTTCCTTCTGGCTTGAAGAATTTGACATTTGCAGTAATTTATCAGAATCCGTGTTGATGGATATAGGCTGACTATAACCTGAACAGTGTAGCAGTTCTAATCATCTCCAAAGATAAGAACACAGAATGAATCACAAAGGGGTCATAAGGAAGGAGAGACAACACACTGGGTGTTAAATGTCTGTAATTCACCTTATACAGAGGATGCGAGCTTTCATAGGTTAAGCAACAACCCAAGTGCTGAAAATGCTGCAAAAGTCCAAAGAAAGCCTGCTGGAATTCTGATCAGGAAGTCCTACATCTTCAGTGGTTAATACAAGTGCTTCTGTTTTTTTTCTGTCTCAGTTGACAAATATGGGAAGCAGCATAATGATGATCAGAAATTGGCTGTTATTAGTAAAGTTGGCAACTTATAAATGAGCATACTTTTACTGCTTAGTGAAATTAAAAGTTTTCAGGAAAAGTGATTTAGTTGCAAATGTTTTAGAGACATCCTGCACATGTACACAAAGAAACCAGCAAGGCCTATTCTATACTCTTTACCCTTAAAATAGTGCCCCATACTTGATTCCTAAACAGTCCTGTGGCCAAACCATTGGTTGAGAAGAGTTCAGCTTGTCTGGAGTTGACTACCAGGATGCTAGGTCCTGCTCCTAGAAGGGTGGCTTAGATCTGGCTTTAGTTAATTTTCTGTAAATGTAGGGGTCTGACCAATTAAAAGGACAAGCTGGCATTTTAGTGAAACTACACTACAGGTTTTTTGTTTGTTTGCCTACTTGTTAATGAATGTTTGTTGAATAATTGTTAAGTGGGGAAGAATGTTGTATGAGACTAGTTTTCATTGTAGTAATCTGGTAATCATTTTTCTGAATGGTTTACTTACAAACGACATCAGAAAACATAACCAAGTATGTAGTATTGGCTATTCTTACTATTTAAAATTTCTGCTATTTTGAAGAATTAAAAGTGTTATTTTCTTTAATTTGTTTTTTTACTTCTTTCATTACCGGTAAGGGAAAGCACGATCTTAACATGTCAGCCGTGTGTATTTCCAGTTTTGTCAATTCTCAGTTCTTGCTTGTTGTTTATTGTCCAAATATCTTACCCGGCAGTTTGAAGTTTGTTTTTTTTTAAATTTTATTTTAGATCTTTAAATCTAGCAATCTGTTTCCTTGTTTTTGAACTTAGACTTTTGTTTTTCTCTTACAACTGGCAAATTTGCTTACTGAACTTTTTATTATTTTTATGATGTAGTTGATTATTATTATTTTTGCATGTAACTTTTATCATTCTGGAATTGTTTCAGAACTATTTATCAAACCTATCTTCTCCTTCTCACTCATTTGGAATGCCTTGTTTAAAATTACATGTTTAATTTTTATCTAGTTGGCAGTTCATGTTCTTCACATTTTTAGAACTTTATTACAGGTTTTAATGTTCGGTAGGTTGAAACTCCATTCCACTTCATTTTCAAAGTTTTCTTAACTAATTACATGATTCACTATTTTATGTTAAATCCAAAACTATTTTGCCTAGCTTTAAAAGAAGCTCCTCTTAAAATTTTGATGTACTTGTTTCATGTTCATAAATTAATTTTAAAAGAACTAGTATTTTAATAATATTTTATTTTCTTAACCATGAATATGGAATATTTCCATTTAGTAAAATTATTGTTTATATAAATAACCCAGAAAAGATATTAATGATTCTCGTACATGTTTTATTTCTGCACATAAAGTGATAATTTTGCACATAAATAAAGCATTTTCAGCCTATTTCTTAAAAAAGATTTAAAACTGTAATGGAACTGACTTTTACCAAAATGATTTTTAACAGCTGTGCTGAGATAATCAAACATTTTGTGTGTTTGTTTTCGGTCTTTTGATATGTCAGATGAAAAGATTCTCAGTTATTAAACTTCAGTTATCGAAAAAGAGTTTTCAAAGTTAAAACTCAATGAACCCCAGAATACAAAACAATTTATCAAATCTCTTGCATATAGGACATAATGATATATTTAAAAAAGTGAACTTTACCCCCTGACCGATGTGGCTCAGTTGGTTTGGCATCCTTCCCCAAAGCGAAAGACTGGCGTTGGTTCCCAGTCCGGGCACAAGCCTGGGTTGTGGGCCAGGTCAGCAGTTGAGGTGCATGCGAGAGGCAACTGATCAGTGTTTCTCTCCCCCTCTTTCCCTCTTTCTAAAAACGAATAAATAAATTCTTTAAAAATAGAAAAGTGAACTTCAGTTAAATTTGTTTTGCTTTTATTAAACTACTAAATTGGCGTTTATTACAATATGAGTGCTCCTCGATCATATTGTAAATCTGGAAAGAAAACCATTTTTTTTCTTCTACTATTAAGGCTGAGATTTTCTCACCTTTTATTTATTTATTACCCCAGGCTCAGAAATGGATATTTAGTTTGAAAAGAAGTTTTTTTTTTCTTTTCGATTGAATTTAGCAATTTTACTGTTACACAAAATGATTTGCTATTGTTTTTCTTTCTCATAGCTTATTCCTCCTCATACTGATTTCAGGAAATTATCTGTGGCTAAGGCTGTTTTGTTATTATTTTTTTAATATATTTTATTGATTATGCTATTATAGTTGTCCCATTTCTCCCCCATCATTCCCCTTCACCCTGCACACCCCCTCCCATCCACATTCCCCCCCCTTTAGTTCATGTCCATGTGTCATAAGTTCTTTAGCTTCTACATTTCCCACACTATTCTTGCCCTCCCCCTGTCTATTTCCCACCTACTATCTATGCTACTTATTCTCTATACCTTTTTCCCCTCTCTCCTTCTCCCACTCCCCTGTTGCTAACCCTCCATATGATCTCCATTTCTGTGTTTTTGTTCCTGTTCTAGTTGTTTGCTTAGTTTGCTTTTGTTTTAGGTGTGGTTGTTAACATCTGTGAGTTTGCTGTCTTTTTACTGTCCTATTTTTTATCTTCTTTTTCTTAGATAAGTCCCTTGAACATTTCATATAATAAGGGCTTGGTGATGATGAACTCCTTCAACTTGACCTTATCTGAGAAGCACTTTATCTTCCCTTCTATTCTAAATGACAGCTTTGCTGGATAGAGCAATTTTGGATGTAGGTCCTTGCCTTTCATGACTTGGAATACTTCTTTCCAGCCCCTTCTTGCCTGCAAGGTCTCTTTTGAGACATCAGCTGACAGTCTGATGGGAACTCCCTTGTAGGTGACTGTCCCTTATCCCTTGCTGCTTCTGGAATTCTCTGCTTCATTTGAATCTTGGCTAATGTAATTACGATGTACCTTGGTGTGTTCCTCCTTGGGTTCAACTTCTTTGGGACTCTCTGAGCTTCCCAGACTTCCTGGAAGTCTATTTCCTTTGCCAGATGGGGGAAGTTCTCCTTTATTATTTGTTCAAATAAGTTTTCCACTTGTTGCTCTTCTTCTTCCTCTTCTGGTACCCCTATAATTTGGATGTTGGGATGTTTAAATATGTCCTGGAGGTTCCTAAGCCTCTCCTCATTTTTTTGAATTCTTGTTTCTTCCTTGTTTTCTGTTTGGTTGTTTCTTTCTTCCTTCTGGTCCACTCCATTGATTTGAGTCCCAGTTTTCCTCCCATCTCTATTGGTTCTCTGTGCATTTTCCTTCATTTCACTTATTGTAGCCTTTATTTGGTCATGTAATTTGTGACCAAAATCAACTAATTCTATGAGCATCTGGATCACCAGTGCTTTGAACTGTGCATCTGATAGGTTGGCTATCTCTCCATTGCTTAGATGAATTGGCTCTGAAGCTTTGATTTGTTCTTCCATTTGAGCCAATATTTTTTTTTTGGGGGGGTGGTCTGGTCAGGCTGTTATGTAGTGAGGGGCGGAGCCTTAGGTGTTCCCCAGGGCGAGGCAGCCCAGTTGCTGGGTCGTGATGCTGTATGTGGAGGTGGGGTTTGAGAGGGAACAATGGTGCTTGCTCTGCTCTCTCTCAGATTCCAGTCCCTTCTACTCCTTCCCCTCTGCCTGGATTATCTGTGTGCAAATGTGGGACCACCTGGTCAGCCAGCTGCCTTGCGTAGCCTCACTGGGTCTGCACCATTGCCACCTCGTGCCCGGGGTCTGCTAGTCGCCGCCTGTGCACCTGGGGTCTGCTAGTCGCTGCTGCCTGTGCGCCCAGTCTGCCAACCTCCACTTTTTCCTGCCTCAACTCTGCCCCTCTTACCGGTCTGGATGAATGGTTGTTGGACTTCCATATAGTTCAATTTTCTATCAGTTATGCTTGTTTTCTTGTTTCTAAATCTTTGTTGTCCTTAATTTTGGTTGTGCAAGGAAGCACAGTGTGTCCACCTACACCTTCATCTTGGCCAGAAGTTTTGTTATTTTTTTTCATGTCCTTCTGTTTTTCTTCATTCACTTTTAAACAAGCTTAAAGGAAAAAATGATGAGATTGAGCACATGCAGCAGTTATGACAATTTAAAAATTGTTATTAAACATGGATATTAGAAGAGTCATTATTTAACCAATAATTTTATATTTTGTATAAATATACTGTATGTAACCCAAGCATTTTGTGAGTGATCAGGGACTTAAAGATTGTTAATTTTAAAATTGAAATGTTCAGGTTGAGGATCTTAACTGCATCTTTACAGGAAGCCCACATTACCTACTTGTTGGGGGAACTCAGGTTTTCTTGTCTGTCGGTAAGCATTCTGTACAAACTCAGTGTAAGTGAGTGAGGTGAGGAGAGTCAATACATGTTTTAGAAAGTTCTGCACTAGACAGTGTACCTGCGACAACCTGAAGACTCAGGGATATACCTCTGTAGAGTACACTTTACAACTGTTTAGTATAGTGATTAGTACCACTAAGATATGGAACAAGTATCTAGAAGACATTCCACATTTAAACTACATATATGAGTAACTGCCATTGAACATTGTATTGATTAAATGTATTATAACTAAGTGTTTATGAAATAAAAGAATCTGAATAGTTACTTAAAAATGAAAAAATCCATCATGAGGAAAAGATATTCAGCATTTTTTTAAACCAGATTAATGTTTATAGTTTGCAAATAGGAACAATAACAACTTGAAATAAGTCTGTTAGATGTCTTCTTCAAAAGAAGAACTGTCAAAACAAACCAAAGTATTCAAAGGCAATAATATGAGATTTTCCTGTAACCCAAATGTCAGCTGCATGACACCCTGTTCATTTGACTTAACATTTCACTCCAAACAAGTCTACATATTTTGAAAATTTAAAAAAAAATTTCCTCCTCATATTCTCAAGAAATTCAGGAAAGCATGGAGAACAGACAGAGATCATTTTTTATGTCTTCTTGATCTATAATTTCACATTCACACTTCTGTCCCAACCCAAACTTGAAATATATCTTCTTTATTTCTACAAAACAAATAAATAATCCAACACAGCAGGACTTTGAAAGCATGGGTGACCTGTTAGCTAATTTCTGGAACAGAGAGCAGGAAAAGGTTTATGTTCCTCCAGCCACAAAATTGGCCTGAAATTAGACAACTGTCATCTATCTCAAAATCCCTTTGACTTCATCACCACCAGGGATCGGCATTGCCCTTGCACATTCTGTAATCTCAGTTTTCTTTATCTTCTTGCCTCTTTTCTCCATCCTGTATTCTACGTTTGCTCACCTCCTCTTTCCTTCTCTGAAAAGGTACATTTTTCCCTGGTCTCCCTTAGGTAAAGTTATTTTCTGTCTTTTTTCTTGAACCTTGGCGCCAGCCAGTACCAGTAGCTGGGAATCTAACCACCTACTCAAAGAGCTCTTGAAGTAACATTTCTGGTTCTCTTTTTTAGAATTCTGGGGACAGTTGTTATGTTGGGAGATTTTATACATATCACATGTACCATATGATTATACATTATGTGTAACTTTGTAAAGTATATATACATTATGGATTTTATAATTATATAAATCATACATATAAATTTTCATTTCATTATCTTTGTGGCAGAGGTAAGAGAATAGAATTCAACATTGTGGAGCACCTCCTATGTACGAAAGCCTAGGCACACTGCAGTGAAGGCAAACTGACCTGTCATATCTTAAAGAAGTTCTAACATTTTATAACATGATAAAATTGGAAATAAATACAAATTTAGTAAAAAAAATCTCTAATACCAAATATTGTTATATACAAGTATATTAGAATATAGTGTTTCTACAACATGTCTGTTTACTGCAGACCTTACTTTCCACTAATATGGATCTGAAACTTCTGCTCATTTTCAGATCATGCAACTAGATGCCATTTAAAGAGAATGCTGTTATTTGTCAACAAAAAAAAGTGTTCGTTTCTAAATTGTACTTTTAGTAGCCATGTCCATTGCAAACATTCCATTCTCAAGAGCACAGCATAAAAAGATAATTGAAAATAGTCTTCTTTTTCCATGTTAATATGCTCCATGTTAAAGGCCAAATTTGCCATTAAAATCCCAGTGGAATATACGAAAAATATTCCTAAAACAAATGAGTTTAGCTACCTCAACATCACAGTAACATCTTAAGAACTGCCATTTCAAGATAGAAGTAACAGAATCTAGCTTATTTGGAGGCCAGCGAGCTGGACACTACTGATCCTTCATTTTAATAATTTGATTACATGATATCCCTTGAGCACAATACAACTGAATTGCTTTTGTCTGTAATATAGTAAAGCTCGAGAACCTGACTTCAATCCTTGTGTGGTTGGTGAGCTGATAAAAATATTTGATAGATGAGATAATGAGTATATTTTGCATTTGTTTATGTAATTTAATCCAGTTAATACTTATAATCCCAGAACTAGTTAATGCATATTTATACTTTAAGGAAAAATGCAGAAGATACATTATTTATCATAGGTAGATTTTTTTTGATAGTGAAAACTATCATTTCCATGTTTTTGGAAATGTAGAATAAGCATTATTTTTGGTATATGAATCATCATATTGATGTTATTTTTGTTCACTCAGCAGCATTGATTTGTATTCACTATCTTGGCCAATGTCGGATCTTGAAGTTAATAACACACTTAAAACACACAACTTGGGGAACACAGCGTGGCATTATTATAAATAACAGAAATATGTCTTAATTGCTTAGTTGCAATGATATTTATTTCCACCATAACTCAAATATGTTTTCAAAGAGGCTAAACTCTGAACATCTGTGGACATTCCCTACATCCATTTCTGAAAATAATCACTGTGCATCTATAGTTTATAACTACTGGCATAGAGTCTGACTCTCCCAGTGTTTACATATTGTAAACCTGCCAACCTGCCTTAAAGTACATGAATCGTCAGTATTTGAAGGGATAAAGAACTAAAGATGAGAGTTAATGGTTAGAAATCGGTAGAGAGTTAAAAGCTTTCTTGCTGGAATGAGATGAAGGGTTTTAGAACCTATCAACACAAAAGGAGGCTGGTGCTTTGTCATTCAATTGCTCCTATTTTATTGTGTAATATCCATGCATCCAAGAAAATATGAATCAAGTTTAAAGGTAAAGAATTGAGAGTATGGTAGCAGTTTATAAATATCCAAAAGGTATAAATGTCATGAAAAGTCAGGCTTTAACATAGAACATAAAAAAAAAATGGTGGAACTTGAAGCAGAGCCATACATTTAAGGCAAATGAAAATGTAATTCAAGTATCTAGAAAAAAAACTGCTTCATGAATAATCATTTCCATTAATTATTTTCATTTCAAATGCAATAATATATTAGAGAGCATGATGTTTTCCTGGTGTACGTCCTAAATCTTCTCTTACTCTTTAAATTTTAAAGAGCTCTGGCCCATTTAGAGGTTTAACAGCTGAGTGCAACAGACATTTGAACCTCACAAAGCTAAACCATAGCAGATTAATTGGATCTGACCATAAAAAATATTCCACATCTATCTGAAAACATTCCAGAGAAAAGAAAAAGCTTTTTGGAGATATAATTCTGGTGCTTTTGTCAATAAGACACTGGAATGTTTATAGAGGGGAGAGAGGCATTTAAAATGCTGCACAGTGAGGTAAAGCCTGCTTTGTCACGTATAACGTAAGTAAATTAATAAGGCATGAATTTTACACAATGTCAGATATACCTGTCAGCATGCAGCTTTATTATTTAAGAGCTTTTCTGTGTCTTCACTTTTTTTGAGTTTTTAATAATTTGTTTATGGGTCTTTTTTTCCCCAATATCCTTGTGTCTCCCTGTAGTGAACATTCATCACACCCCTGAGACTGTTTATCACCCTATCTCAAAAAATCATGGAGCCAGCAAATGAACCACTGGAATAAAAATGCTATGAGACCTTACATGTGTCCTCCTACAAGCTGTTCTCTCCCTACCACAACGTCACACTGGAAATCATAGCAACAGCCAATGTTAGTTACAAGCTTCATAAAATATTCTACCTTCAGCAGTTAAAGAGGAAGCACCTATCATTCAATGACAATTTAGCAGTATCTGGATTCTGTCATTGCATTTAACTACTTTCATTTTTTCCAGGAAATTGAAGTGAAAATGAATTTGATGCAAAAAAAATCCTTAGATTGCTTTAGAAGAATGTGTATGTCCTTAAGTCATGAAATATGAAGAATTAGTTTTCCTTAGATTGCTTTAGAAGAATGTGTATGTCCTTAAGTCATGAAATATGAAGAATTAGTTTTCTCTAGTTTTCAACATTTTCCTGTGTAATTTCTCTCTTATAAAATCATATGGTTTGCCATGCATTTGAGATATCATTAAATGTTAAACTTGCTGGTGCATAGAGCCTAGAGAATTTAGAGTTGTTAGCCAGTATTATAAAAAATGTAATATTTCGATGACAAATAACTATACAAGTCAACTTGGCAGTTTTGAATGACAACACAATTTTATCATTAAAAACATACAGATCAGCCCTGGCTGGTGTAGTTCAGTGAATTGAGAACTGGCCTACAAACCAAAGGGTCACTGGTTCAATTCCCAGTCAGGGCACATGCCTGGGTTGTGGGCCAGGGCCCCAGTGGAGGGCAAGCAAGAAGCAACCACACATTGATGTTTCTCTCTCTCTCTCTCTCTCTCTCTCCCCCTTCCCCTCTGTCTAAAAATAAATAAATAAAATCTTAAAAAAACATACAATTCAGTCTTATAACTAGAGGATATAGTCTCAGTTTTTTGTTTTTTAAATAAGAGTGCACAAAATACTGCTGGCAGTTTAAGTCTGGTCTCCTGAGTTGGTAACAAAATTCTGTGGGAACACAGCTATGCCATTTGTTTGGGTATTGTCTATAGTGGCTTTCATCTTATACGGTGGTAGAGTTGAGCACTTGCACAGAAACAGTGTTACTAGCAAAGCCTAAAATATTGATTATATGGGCCTTTTACAGAAAAAAATTTGCCAACTTCCGCTCTAAAACAACATTAGCATATGAATCCTTTAAGGTCTGAAAAGTGGACTGGAAACAATCTTTAAAATGTGATGTTTGGACCTTATTTCTTCCTTCCCATTCTTGCATTGGTTCTAAAATGAAAACTTGGCAGATACATTAGTAGTTGGACCTTACATTAAGTTCCCATAACTCACTCCATACTCATATTCTGTCCCTGTCATCAAGGCTAATGGTAGTTAAGTGAAAGCTGAAAGCAGTCAAGGCCCCTTGCTGCGTTCCCACACTGACAGTGGAAAGTAGTAGGGAAACTGCCCCTGAAGCCTACTTGATTCTAATGTGGAATGATGAGAGCGCTGAAACCTCTCTCAAGCAGCCAGAACAAAATTCATGGACAGCCCAAAGGTAGTTTGCGGAGAGTCTCTTGATTTGTCATAGCCAGCCCAACCCTTAAAATGAAAGCACTCTCTTTGTTTCTAGACTTGGACAGAGGTGGTTTTAGTGAAGCTGAGACTGAGTAAGAAATAGTCACTTTAATTGTGGCCTAAGAAACTTATCAGTGTGCGGGGGCTCCTGTCCTGGGGGCCAGATGTGGGGGGGCTCCGCCCACAGAGCCCCATCCCTCCGTCACGGATGAAAATAAAAACTACCAAAACATGTTCTGCTTGGGGAGGAAAGGGGTCAAACTCTCAGAGGAGAATGACCCAGAGCCCCATCCTCACTAGGCTTTTATTGGGTTCCAATACACCAGAATACAGGTTTAACATGTCAAAGAAATCTGAGGGCTTAATCCAAGCCAGTGTTTGTCCCGAAAGGGGGATGCAAAACTTTGGGAGACATACCCATTTCCTCCTGGGACCCTTATCATTTAAATGAGAGCACTCTTAGCAAACAAAGCAGGTTTCACAGGACTTTAGGATTTCTTTCTTATGCCCAATCACCCAGGAAACTGTCCAGGCCAGCACAGGGCTGCACCGCTCACCCCCACAGTTTCAGGCTTTAAGCCTATTAGGAAGCAGGAGACATCTCCCAGATGGAAATGAGGACTCGGGCTATGTCAGAATAGCCGGGGGGAGGGTGGGGGCGAGGGTCCATCACATCCTCTTTGCTGAAACCCCCCCCCCCCCGAGTCCTTCCATGAGGCCTCCCAAGTGGTTGCGTCCGGCTTAGGTTGCCCCTCCCATGAGGAGTCTTACCTGTCATTGACTGCCAACCAAGCTATGGGGCCAGAGATGGGTAAGGCAGAAGCAGTGCTCCTGCCAGGGAAATAAGCTTTGTCTCCTTAGTAGGTCACATCCTTGTGACAGAACAGACCCAGATGAAGTGGGTCCCTTGGGCTCTTACACAGCCCACCATGGGGTGAGGGTTACAACTCCTGAAACCAGGCTGAACGGTCCGCAACATCAATGATGGCAGTAAACAAAGAAAGTTTACTATAAAGCCTTCTGTAACCTATTTTTCTTGATTTAAAATATGTGGTTTCTATTAGTTACCATTCAAAGTGTTATATTTCTAAATCTCCTTAGCCTAATGTTTTTTTCTAATTAAATCATATAGTTTTCTTCCCCACCTCCAGGAAAATGGCCCATAGTAAAACAACCCTCTAAACCCGAGTCATCTGAGTTATCTATGTGTGTAGTTTTGGAAAATGCCACTAATTCTCCTCAGATTTTTTTTAAAAGAATCAATATTTAGATTGGTGTCTATCGTATACAGAATTTATAAGGTTTTTGAAATCCTACCAGACATCAGTATAATTTTTAAGCACCTTTAAAAGAGGACTCTGATTATTAAGGCACACAAAGACCTTCTTTAAAAAATAGGAAACAAAGCAAAAATTCAGTTTACAGTGCATGGGAGCTTAGTCAGTATCTTGCAGCATGTAGTGCAAGAAATTTTACAGCTAAGTTCCTGGCTCACCCACAGCAAGCTCATAGACCTCCCGAGTAGGCAGGTTTTTTATTTAGGTAATTTATTATATTTTATCCTTTCAATATCCCTTTCTTTTTTATTTGAAAAGCTGCTATGTGTACTGTATGCTATTATATTGTATTTTCAGGCATTCTTAAAATTTTGGTGAAAAGGTGAGAAATTCTTACTTGACTTAAAAATGATTTTAAAAATAGCTATCTCTATTTGCTTGTTTTTGTTGTTGTTGGTCACAAAGCCAGAAAAGTAAAGAAACTCAAAACGAAGTTATAAAATAATTTTCTATTGGCAAATTTTTTTAGCTGGATTAATAGGATAGGCCCTCTGCATTACATATTCTACTTCTCTAGTAACAGGAAATGGAAAATGTCATTCCTGAGAATACTGTGCACTCATCATACACATAACTCATAACAGATAATTTATATACCAAACTCGTAACAAATAATAAGATACATTATCTAATTTAATTGTCCCAAGAATACTAATATTGTTCCAATTTTATAAATGAAGAAATTGAGGCTAAGAGCAGTTAAGCAATATCATAAAAAGTTGAGAAATAGGGTCTACTTTTCCAAAGATTTTAGAGAGGCTGTAAACCTACATTAGTAGCTATGACTTAAATTATGCCACAAGCATTTAGGAGACCTAGTTTTTTAAAAACCATGATAGAGTAAACCTAACAGATTCTAGGTGGGAGCATCCTTTGGTTCCCAAACCAACAGCTTTATTATGGCCACTAAAATAATTTGGAAATATTTCCTTTTATATGATCTGAAGTGATTTAAATGACATTCTAATTGTTTGCTTTTCTGTTTGAAACATAGATGGAACTAAGTCTTAAAACCAAGTGGTTGTGATATCCTTTAATGGAGGACCTTTATCAAGTGTTGTAACATCTCCTGGTAAGTTCATGCTTTCTATTTCTTCTTGGGTCAAATTTTGTATTCTATATTTGTGGGGATATATATTAAAATAATACAATATGACTAAATAGCTTTTATCTCAATTTTCAATATCAGCAAACTTCATATAATTCATTATAATAAAGAAAGAATAATTCCTGGCTGGTGTGGCTCAATGGATTGAGCGCCAGCCTGTGAACCAAAGGGTTGCTGGTTGGATTCCCAGTCAGGGCACATGCCTGGGTTGTAGGCCAGGCCAAATCCCCAGTAGGGGGCATGAGAGATGCAACCACACATTGATGTTTCTCTCCCTTGCTTACCTTCTGTCTAAAATCAATAAATAAAATATTTTTAAAAAATTAAAAGAAAGGATAAAAATATAAATGTCAAAGTTAACTGTGTGGAAGTAACTATTGGCTGTCTCTCCATACCTCTTCTCTGCATCTTCGATAATAATGAAAATCACGATTTTAGCCAGGTACGTGGTTTCTTAGAACAAAGAATGTTTCTGACTTCCAGTTTCTGATGTCATATACAAGAAACTTGGAGGTTGCCACTCCATTCTCACAGCAAATAACAGGCTGAAAATTAAACAACTCTACCTGGATCCGTGAAAGAGGAGAGGACAAAAGGCAAACCACTGCCCCCAAGAGTGGAGAGACAGGCCATGCATACAGAATGCCACTGCCTGTTTACCTAAAGGGAGACTCAAAGCTGCCCTGGCCTAAGAGAACCAGGACCAGGGGAGAAAAGCCTGGGCAGGAATTGCCCAGTTGCTGGAGGCTCAGTGTGGGCAAGTCTGAAAAACTCCAGGTTAACCCAGTCATAGGGGGACCCCACAATAGTGTGGCATTCACCCCTGGGAGCTGGCTGGGGTCCCAAGGTGAACATTGAAGAAAAATCCCCTCGTGCTTCTGGCACGGGGAGGAGAAATACTCCCAAGCACTCTGTTCTTCTTAACAAGGCCTGAGCTCAGGAGAAACTGGCTGACAAGAGCCCAGCTGGTCTGGGGGAAGGGAAATCCCCAACTCCAGCCCACAGAAGTCATTCTGTCTCATGTAAGGGGGCAGAAAGCATGGGGAAACACTTGTGATGTCCACAGTTTGGAGACACGGGCTCATGAATGACAGAGAGACCTAGTCACAGGGCCGTGGGACACTTTCCCTTGCCTGATACTTGACTGCCAGATTACTAAAGGCCTGTTTATAGCTGTTCCTTTTACCAGTACATCATGTCTGGCTATCAAGGAAAATATACAAAGCATACCAAAAGGCAAAAAACCCAATGAGAAGAGACAGGGCAAACATCAGAACCAGACATGATAGCGATGTTGAAATTATTAGGCTGGGAATTTAAAGTAACCATGATTAATATGCTAAGGGCTTTCATGAGTAAAGTAGGCAGCATGTGAGAACAGATGGATGATGTAAGCAGAGAGATGGACAGTCTGAGAAAGAACAGGAGAAACGCTAGAGATAAAAAAACACTAACCAAAATGATGAATGCTTCCGATGGGCTAATTGGTGGACTGGAGAAAGCTGAGGAAAGAATCTCTGTGCTAGAAGACACGTCAATAGAATAGCAAAGAGAACAAAGACCGGAAAACAGGGCCTGCGTATCCAAGGAGTTGGCGCGGGACTGCTACAAGAGGTGTAATGTGGGCAATGGGAAGACCAGAGGAGGAGAAGCATGGAAAGGAACACAGGAAATCTTTGAAACAATAGTAACTGAGAATATCCACAAATTAATGCCAAACACCAAACCACAGACCCAAGAAGCTTAGAGAATGTCAAGCAGAATAAAAGTGCCAAAAAATTATATCTAGGCACATCATTTCAAGGTACAGAAAATCAAAGAGAAAAGAATCCCAAAAGAAGCTAGAAGAAAAGAGCGCTTTACCTGTGGAAGAACAAAGACAAGAATTATATCCCACTTCTTCTCAGAGAGCATGCAGACAGGAAAGAGGGAAGTGACTTTTTTTAAATGTTAAGAGGGAAAAAAATATAACCCAACAATCTGGAATTTTTCTTCAAAAGTAAAGGAGAACAAGCATTGAGGAGATGCATTATCAGTAGAGCTGCTTTGCAAGAAACATTAAAAGAAGCTTTTTAGAGAGAAGAAAAATGATATAAGCCAGAAACTCATATTTACGTAAAGGAAGAGTACTGAAAAAGAAATATGTAAAGGTAAAATAAAAAGCTTTGTATTTCTTGTTTTTAATTATCTAACAGATAACAGTTCATCCAAAATAACACCAACAATGTATTTCATTATGTATGCTTGTGTATATATCATGTGAGTGTATAAATATATGCATATGTGTATAATTATGCATGCCTGTATAAATGAAATGAATGATAGCAATACTATAAGGAACAGGAAAGAGAAATTAGAACTATTTTATACTTACAAGGACTTGCATTATTTGTGAAGTAGTATAAGTGCTATTTGAAAGTGAATTTGGGTTAGTTGTAAATATATACTGCAAATTTTAGGGCAACCACTAAAAAAGGTAATATATATTTAAATATATAACATATATACATATTAAATATAAATTTATATATAAATATTAATATATAATATACATTTACCTTAGCATATTGGTTATATACATATAATATATACATATAATCAATATGTATATATACATTATATACATATAATCAATATGTTAAGCAAGGAGAGAAAATGGAATCCTATAAAAAGCTCACTTGAAATCATAGGAGATGGAAAAAAAGAGTGAAAGGGTTGAAGATGATTTCCCAGCCTTTCATGCATTTAGGCATGGTCAGATGACTAATTTCTGACCAATTTAATGCAAGCAAAAGTTGTGTGTCATCTTTTGGCAAAGTGTATCAAATGGAGGGAAGTTGCCCTTTATTTTTCCATTGTTTTCTTCCTGTTGGCAAGAATTACAACATGGTGCTTGACCCCGAGGCAGCTCTGGCACCTCAAACAGAATAATAGGATAGAACAAATGCTTGCACATCTGTCCTACCACATCTTGACTTACTGCATTTATACAACGGAGAAAAGTAAACTTCTGTATGTTTTAAGCCACTGTTAAAACATACTTTGGGTTATCTGCTCTTCACAACTGAACTTGACCCTATATAATAAATACAGTGACAAGAGGAAGGAAGGAAGGATGGTAGGAAGAAAGGAAGATAGGATGGAAGGAAGGAAGAAAAGAAAACTCTAGGACTGTAGTTCAGCAGTTGGTTAAGAAATACTCAAAGTAAAGAAAAAATAAATATAATTTACTTCAATGAAATAAGGACAATTCACCATAAACCAACAGCTAATATCTTTCTATATGATAAAATACTAAAATATATTTAAATTAAAATCAGAGACTAGATAGTTTAATTGTCATGGCATTGGTGGTCTTAGCAAATGTAATAACACTAGCAAATTTAATAAATTATCAAAACATAAGATAACAAAATTTCTCTATTTTGCTGATGATGTTATATATTTATAAAGAAACACTACTGGAACAGTGAGTATGCTTAGTGAGGATGGATACAAGATAAATATAAGTAAACCAATAAGTTTTTTTGTGCTAGCAATAACAAGGTAGAAATAAAAATGGAAAATATTTTATACACAGTAGTGATAAAAACTATAAAAATATTTAGCATAAACTTGAGCAGAAAAATTTAAATCCAATTTAGATCCAGTTGTATACAATTGTATTAAAGGTCAGAAAAAAATAATCTCAATTAATAGAAGGATACTATATTCTTGGATGGGAATACTTACTGATAAAATAAAAATATCAGTTTTCTATTTGGATAAGCATATAAATATAATTCAATTCATATTAGAATCTCAACAGTTTTCTGTAATGAAGTGCATAAAATTATTTTTAAAAAATATGTGGAAAATTGATGTCCAGCAATAGCCAATAATATGTGGGAAAAGAGAAAAATAATAATGAGAGGGGAGTTGCCTTACCAGTTGTTAGAATACAGAATAGAACTTCCCATGAAGTCAATGCAGTTTTAGCATTAACCAGAAATGCAGATCAGTGCAACAGAATAGAAAATCAAAAAATGTATGGCTTCTATATTAAGTTGTGCGGCCTACTGACTACCCTTCTGAAATAAAGTGGGACTTTTACATTCCGTCTCTCCCCCACCAGAGGGGCTTGAGCTCATTTCTGTGTACAACCCCTACCCACATTTTCAGGCTCCATCCACAGTCCTCACATAAGTCACACTCTTGGCTACCTCTTGGGCTTGTAGGATACAGGCTCCTATAGACTTGTCTGCCCTTCGAGGGATAAACTCAAGGAAGAGGCCCTCACAGCACCCACTGGGGCAGGAATTGTGGAATCCTAGTGCCTGCAGCACAGTCCAAATTGTATAGACCCAGAAGGGACAGTACCTTTGCCCCTTCAGACTGTTTGCCCCATTAGGAGGTGCATGGCCAAGGGAAGGCCAGATTGGTAGCCTCGAAGAAGTGTAGGCTAAGGCAGGATATCTCTTTCTGGGTCTTAGCTCACTAGTGTCACTACATTATTTTTCCTTCTGTCACCACAACTGTAACAACCTCTCAATCAACCAGGATCTAGGAATAAAGATAACTTGCAGATTTTCCTAAAATGAAAATACATGTATATCATGATCAAAAAATATTGTTAACATTGAAGATCATTCGTTACAGCAGCAAAACCTAGCCTTTTCATACTGATCAATATATATGTATATGCCTATGTGTGTGAACGTGTGTATTTATGTTTATGAGCATATATATAAAAACATGAAAATTTATCAACTAGTTTGTTAACATGAGTTACTCATCAGAATGATGTGTTGCAGATGTTGGAAAAATGGAATTAAATGGGAAGGGTAAAATTTGTGGAAAAAAGGCAGGGATGGGATAGTAAGAACACAGACTATATTTTTAGAAAGTATATAAGATAAATGCCCTTTATCTAGCATGACATGTTTAGGGGTACCTGTGCATAAAGAGAGGCACGAAAAGGCGGCCTCTAAATGTTAATGATCATTTCAGGGTAGGATACCAAGTGATTTCTTACTTAGAACTTTATGTAATTTGAGTTTTCTAAATGACTGTGTTATTTAAGTAGCAAGAAAAACAACAACAAAGCCACACTCCTTATAGAGGAAACAAAGATTAGTCTGGGAGAATCTGTGTCAGTTTCTCTCCTTGAATTAAAACTGCTCGATTTCCTTCTGGTCCCAGTGACTGTGATCTTCTTTTTTCTGGTATACTGTGGTTTGTTCCCAGAATCTACCCAGCATCCAACAGTTCCGTTGACTAGAAAGGATGGCATTTTTCTCGGTTTCCTTAAATGAATTGGCTAATTTGTAATTCAGGTATTTATGTGCCCCAGCCATAGGGGCGCATTGACTTCATGCTGAGGGTGTATTTTTGGCTTAGGTTGATTCAGCTTCGTTGCATAAGGGGTTCCTGATAATAGTCAGACTTGCCTTTCAGCCTGATTTCACAATCAAAAGATTTATCTAGGGAGGGAATTTAGGAATCATTTATGGAGATGTGGAAGAGCTGTTGTAAAAATCACAGGGGGGAAATAATCTCTTCCAGCATTACTTGCTTTGGGCCCAGACAGACCTCCCAGATGCACCCTTTCAGCCAGTGTTTCTGTTTGCCCTTTCAAAATGTTGGGTGCCATTAAAGGATCACATGAATTCTGTTCTAAAGTAGATAATAACATAATCAAGATAATGTAGCAAAATAAAACAGTAAGATAAAATGGCATAACATAAGCAGTACAAAGGGGCAAAAATAAAAGTCAAGAATTAAGCAAATGTGATAAAAGTTAGAAATAAAACAACAAAAACTGGAAACTAAAAGATTAAAAGTAAAAGGTACATACTACTAGCTAGAGGAGCAAACTAAGTGAAGCCATAAGGTAGAATGTATAAATTAACTTCGAGAATATAATGAAAATGGTTAGAATTATGGATGAGGACAGCATTCAGGCATGAACTGGGACCTTTTGGTCTGGGGCTGCTGAAAACAGTCCTTGAACAGCAGGCTTGATTCTTCTTCTTAGGCCTGAAGATTTCTGGGTTCGAATCTCCCACATGGGTGATTTCAGGAGAGCGGAGCCCTGAGGTCTTGGCCATGAACCTCTTCTTGTATTTTTCCATCATAACCTTGCCCATCACTTCCAGTCAGGCAACGTGGAACCCAATAACCCCCAAACATTTGACTGATGTAATCTTTATTTAAACACATGCTCAAATATTTGCATTTCGTTGTACTAGTTTCTTTGGGTAAAGGGAAAGAATAACAAAGAACTTAATGAAATAATAACATAAATAACATAAAGAACTTCATGTATATTTCACATACATGAAGTTCTTAAAAGTCTGATTTTCATCTCATTATCTACTACATAATGCATGTGGTGCAGACTGGTTTGGGTCTCAAAAATCTACAGGGGAGGAGAAGTTAGGGGGTGGAGAGATTAAACAGAAAAGAAAAAGGACTCATGGACATGGACAACAGGGTAGTGATTGCTGGGGGGAGGAGAACATAAGGAGACTGAATGGTAACGGAAAAATATATAATATGGATTATATATGTATACATTTTAAAAATCTATGAATAATTTTACCAAGGCATGAAGTCAACATTTTCATTTCAGTTCTCTAAACAAATAAAAACAAACTTTTCTTAAGTGGAATTGATATCACAGAGGTATAAACAATGAACAAGCTTTTTCTTACTTGGACTAGCTTGAGATCATTTTATTTGATCAAACTGCAATGATTCTGTTATAAGCAAAATGATTTGCATTTAACAGATATCCTTGAATAAAATTCCACCTTGACTCAATTCCCAATTAACCAAGTCTGTTATAGCAAGCCTACATGTTGCATCTAAATGGTACCACATGCGTGTATTCCCTGTAAATAGGCTGCAGATGGTAGACATCAGACTGGAAGTAGCGCACAGGAACGACTGTGGTTCAGAAGATCCTGAAATCTGGGCAAATTTGATAAGGCCTGTTGCCTAGTAGGAGAAGGCCAGCAATGGGGCCACTTGGAGAAATATTTATTGACTATTGTCTCTGATTCATTCATTTCTGAATTAGTGACTATCTTCCTTAGGGTAAGATTTCAGCAATATTATCTACAATACCTCTTTGGAAGTAGTTGTTTATTCAAGAACAACAACAAACCTACCCAGCATTGTCTCTGAGGGACAAGCTAAGGTTAGTATCTTCCTTCAGCATTTCAAACCTAGGATGAACTTATCTCAGAATAGTCTAAACTGGTTTAAACTGGCTTTGAGGTCTCAGTTCCAAGGCCAGCCAAGGTGTGGGTGGACTTACTGGAAGCTGAGAAAACACAGGCCCGGCGGTGGCAGCACACACATGTGATGACGACATTGCCAGGCAGAGCTCGGAGCCACCGAGAGAACCACAGAATTCGGTGTGTAACGAAGGGTCATGAAGGGTCAACTGCATCGCCAGGGTCATTGGTGCTCTTCTTCCTGTGTCATGGCGCCCTTTGCTGAACCAGGCTAATTCGGATTTCCGGTGCTTCTAGAACAAGCATGCTTAACACACACATACTCTCTCTCTCTCTCTCTCTCTCTCTCTCTCTCTCTCTCTCTCTCTCTCTCCCGCCCCCCCCCCCCATTCCCAAGCACTCTGAGGAATGGCACTGTTAGAGTTTATTTTGAATTCCCTTCCCTCACAAGTTTTTGACACCTATGTAGTCATGGTGGTAGATTGAGCAGGAAGGTCCAATTTAGCCCTTTTGTAGGATATTCGTGATCTCAGACAAAACAGGACACTCTCTACAGGAAGCATTTAGCTCTACAGCATACTCAAAACTATTATTTTGAACCCTGGTCTCCTGAGCATGTATTTATTTGAGGAGGAACTTGGAGTAGTTTGTATAATGGCTTACACATTTTTCTATACCCTGAAGCAGATCAGACCCTTCCTCTGGAATCATGGGTGTTACTGGATTGCCTGTAACTCCCCTGCTTTGCTGAATGACCTGGATTGTGTCCAGCACTTAGAAAAGTCCATATACTCTCTGTTTTATCCTGTACTACTGAGGCTGGCACCCTACAATGGGGAGAAGCCATTGGCTCAGAAGACCAAGTATATGCACCCCTTTTGTCTCATTTGTACAGTCCAGCCTGACCGCAGTTTCAAGAACAGGTGTTGAGGTCTGTTTTGACTAATCTTATTATTATCCCGCTGACTTCTTTGCTCTGCCCCACAAGCCCCTTTTACGTAGCTGCAGCCTTGAAGCCTGCCACAGTGACTAAGAAGACACCAGAAGGGTTAGGCCAGGCTCGCTGGGTTCCCAGAGCTGTAGAGATACAGTACCTGAGGGGGCAGGAGGAGCGTTCCACAGAGCAACTCTATGAAAAGCCCACTGTGATCCACACTTGATTTTGCAGCAGTGTCTGTACGTCTTTGCCCAACGTGCATTAATGGATAATGTTTGGTTTAACTTGCTTCTTTAAAAGCCTGGCCATGACCCCTCAACCCCGCCCCCACCAGACTAGGCTGCTCACAAAACATCCCAGTGGACGCTCAGTGTTCGCCAACAAATTTCCCTGTTTGTATTTTCTTCCACCTCTTGCATTCCCATTTTCAGATTCATCTTCCTTTGGCTTTGCCTCTAAGAACCCCAGCTGCCTGTTCTAACTTCTGGTCCTAGACTTCTGATCATCTGTTGTGTTTCACACAGTCCTCCCCTCTTTTTTGGCATTATCTGTTTACTTCCATACCTGGGTACCATTCTCACAGACAATTCATTCCAGGCATGTCTCACTTGACAGGCAGGCATCGTGCAAGGCTGAGACCAAGAGAAAATTGGTGAACATGGTTCAGTCCAGTGTAAATTTGTTCAAGCCAGTTCTAACTTTAACAAAACAGGTTCAAAAGGATTCAAACTAGGTGGAAGTAGTTACAATTTATCTTTTAACAGCAATCACAGTTCAAATTGGAGATCCGTTCCTCTTCATCTAGTTTAGGTTCGGGTCAGTACTCTATTTAATATGCAATAGGGATAAATTGAAAGAGGAATGTTTTCCTCTTTGGCACCTTAAGATCTTGTGACTGTGAAAGAATTAGTTACTTGAAAGCTTTTCATATTTATATCATCAACCTATTTTGAACCTAAGGTAATAAAGTAATTTCGAGAAACACCAAGTGAAATAATTTGATCAGTCAAATAAGAAGAGGTTACCTGGAATCTTAGAAAAATAAAGATGAGAAAAATACATACCAGTTTGAAGGATATTCCTTTGACTATGTAAATTTAAAGGTGAAATCATTCATGTCTGAGAACATGAAGACAGAATACAGCATAACTTTAAAATCCAATATTATTAAAGGAAATGTGGAAAAAAACAGAGAATGTTGAAACTATGCAAACTATTTCCATTTAAGATATAGTTCTTAAACTTCCAAGTTTTGACCTAAATTTAAAATATCTAATCAACACCAAAAAGTATATATTTTTAGGCACCAAGTTGTTCCAAAGTCTAAAGAAAGGAGTCTTCTTATATTAAAAAGATAAGGAAATATGGTGTAAAAGTTATTTTCCTTTTAAGCAATGCTCATATCCAGGTTTTGTTGTGTGTGTTTTTTTTAACCTACCTAAACATCTTTTCATGCACCAGGTTTTTTCAATCAACTTTTGGCAACATATCTCAAATTCAGAATTGAAACTGTTCCATTGAAGGCTCCCAGAAAAGAGAAAATGAAAAATTAAGTGCTGATTTCAGGCTTATTGAAGTCTCTGCCTAAATCTGCTTTTGAGAATTAATAGTGCCAAAGTTATTTCATTTGTATCTTATTTAACATTTGGCTGAAATGAAAGAATAGAAATTATCTTATCACATCTTTGCCTCCAGGGCCAGCAATTTCCCTTCAGTGAATGCCTCCTAAGACAATAATTTTTTATAGAAAAGTGATGTTTATATTAGGAAACAAATATCCTCTTGGTCTCTGCAGGAGATGTCTCTTCACACTTAGTGGATAAGTGATGCTTAACCTTTGTGCTGTCCTGTGTGCAAAGCTTAGTACTTGGCTACTTCTTGTATACCAGGCAAAGCAATCGAGTTACTGCATAACATTCTGCCATGAAGATGTGACCTAAGTAGGGAAAATAAGTGGTTATCACCAGAGGAATCTAAGTGATTTGAGGGCAAGTACCTTAGGGAGAGGGCGAAAACAATATACCACTGAACCAGAACATTAAGAACCTAATCAACAAAACGAACAAACAAGCAAAATATAACCAAAGACACTGAAATTGAGAATAGGCTGACAGTCACCAGAGGGGAGAGGGGAGGGAATTTCAGGGGAAAAGGGGAAGGGTTTACAGGAACAAGTATAAAGGACACATGGACAAAAACTAGGGGGGTTGGAAATGGGAGGGAGGTGGGGAGGGCTAGGGTGGTGGGCTGGGATGGGAGTAAAAGACAGAAAACAGTACAAGAACAAAAATTAAAATAAAATTAAAAAAAAAAGAACATTAAGAGATGGAAAATACCTTTGAGATCATTCAATCCAAACTTTTTTTAGTTAGGGTCAACAAAATTAAAATCTAGATAGTTTTGGATTGTGCTCCAAATCCCACAGATTGTTTAAGGAAAGAATCAAGCCCAGCTTGCAGAGTCCTGTTCTGGAAATGAATAAAGTGAATGTTCAGTGTACTTTTAAGCAAAAAGGAATCTCTGAAGTTGTTCAGTTACCCACAAGCACTGTCAGTCAAGCTGTATATTGTGAATATCATGATTTAGTTAGGAAAAAAACACTTCTGTTTTCATTGAAGTTGGGCCACAAATATTCAAACATACAGTTGGCAGAAAGCTAAATTTCCATCAAAGAATTGTGTATTATTTAGCTGATTTTTCCCATATGATCCAATGGCTGAGCCAGCCAATTTTGAACTTCATTTAAGGGAAATATTGGATAGCCCTGAGTGATAATAATAATGACTACATGTGATTTGTGAAGCTTACTACAGTTCTTTGAATTTAGTTTCATTTCCAAGATATGGCTAAAATGATAATTTTCAACCTTGAGTGAATATTGGTATCACTTAGGGAGCTTTGAAAGAATGGATGGGTATACCACATGGGCATCAAGTTTTATTTTGGAAGCTCTCTGGGTAATTCTAATATGTAGCTAAGTGGAGACACACTAGGTAAGAAAGTGTGGTTGGTGTTATTGTAGCTGATTGGAGGCCATTGGAAGTCTCAGCTGCCCCTCCAATCCTCTTAAGACTCTATTTCTGTTTTTGTGTCTCAAAGTTAACGTGGAGGGCTACCGTGTTTGGGGGTCTCTAACGTGGGGAGGGATTTCATTTCCGCTTTTGACCCATAAGGACCTTCCCTGTTCCTGAGGAATTCCTATTGGATTCTAGTATTCTTCTGTCCTAAGGTGGCCAAGGTGTGGGGAATACTAAGTACCATGTTATACTGGGCGGGAGTTCCCCATGTCCCTTTTTTATTTCATTTAGACCTTGAACACAGTTTAATATTGTTTTGCATGTTGTTGTTTTTGCATGATTAAGATGCTTAATCATATGAGTAACAAAAATAAATAAAAATGGATAAGGTGACCATGGGAAAGTACCTCCCAGTTGCCCGAGTTATAAAAGGGGCTTGTGGAGTTTCTCTCTCTTCTGAAACGAACCCTAGAGTAATATACCTATTCCATTCGCAAAATATGGTATACCCTTCCCTTACTCTAATTTTATACTAGCTAACCTCCATACTAACCATAGTAAATAAATGCATCCCTAATACTAACTTTAAAGCTTTCTGGGTAAAGTTGCCTATGTGAGGTGTAGCTCATTTGTAAGTCTACCCCTGGGACTTTCAAGATGGGGTTAGTACTGAGATCATGTTTTTCTTCGGCTCACAGTATTTTACATCAATGTCACTTCTCTCCTGGTTGGCTGTCCCCCGACCTCTGGTGCTGTCTCGGTCTTGGTTTCTGACAATGAGTACTGTATCTGTCCCATGGGCTGGTTTTCGATTAGAGTATCTCAAACATACCTCCTCAATTTGGGGGAAAACTAGCATTGTTTTATATCGAGGTAATAAAAATTAAGTAGCCACCCATGTAATTATATTTATATTGATAATAAGGTAATTAATAAATTTCACAGGTTGTAACAGATGACCTTTCTTTCTAACACTCTTTTGTAATCCTCTTTTACATGTCTGGAATGACATTCATGCAATATGTAAATATACTTATATTAGTTAATTTAAACCAGCATATTTTTTCATAATGTAAAGGACACAAAGAAGTATAAGAGATTTATAATAAAATCATATATATATGTCAATATGTAAATGCACAGTCAGCATCTCACTAAAAATTAAACACTCTCACGCATTTCCCAGAGATACTGGAACGACCAGTCTTGCCTCTTTGAGAGGCCTCGCCTGTCACCTGTGCTTCCCACTATAATGCTGAGTCCCAACCTCCCAAACTTCTCTGCCTCTAGTTCTCAAACTCTTCTACTTCCCTCCACTGTGCCCTGTTTTCCTCCTGGCACAGAAGTCATGTAACCATTTCTCCAGGTCCTTCTCCCAATGCTGATAGACAGCCCATTGAATTCTCACACAGGAGTTTGATGCAAAAGTGTTCACTCAGGTAAAGAGGGAAGGGTCTTGATAGAGTTCAAAGTCATTTAAGAAAATAGGCAGTGCTTGTTGGGTACGATGACAGTTTTCAGAAGAAAGGACCACTTTTAAAAAAGTTTAAATTCTTAGCCTTCACCGCTCTAGCTCAGTATGAAAGAGCTGGGAATCTTGGTTTGTACATGAAAGTTCCTATTTCTTTCTTTCACTAAGCTTCTGATTTGACAGCTCTGTCTGAAGAGGTTCTGGGCAGCCAAGTTTTACATTTTAACAATCTGACCTCTTTGACAGAAAACAAGCTGATCTGTTACAGACTGAAAGAAAATGCATTTGAGATCCATGTGAATTACTGTTTTTTCCAAACTTTTTACTCATTATGTATTTAAAGGTCACCAGTACACATCAGTGTTTCAACTTTCTGGGAATTTATTCAGTGCTGGTAACTTAAATGAGGCTGCCCTGTTTTTCATTACTAGCTGGTATTTTTAAATCTGTGAGTTCTGAATTTATAACTTAGGAGAACAAAACAGTTTGGTTCCAACATTCTGAATCATAGCAAAGAGGTTTCATATTCCCAAGAGGACCACAGGAATCGGATGTGATATTACCCACTTCGGCCACCAGTATTATCCCAAACAAGAGACTCATATTTTTACCACATTGGGCTCAGTCTGAGGGACGTAAGTTTCAGTAAAAACAGTGCCCAGTTTCTGGTGGAGCAGTAGGAAACACAGCCTTTCAATAGTTTGTTTTTATTCTTTTTAGAAGCACTGTTATGTGGGTGGAAGAAGAAAGTTATCAATAGTTTTTCTCTTTGTGATTAGAATTTACCATATTTTAAAATGTGTCACTATAAACAAGATTTTTCTTTGCAGTTAAAAAGAAACCTGTCACATATTATCACAATTATAATCAAAATTGCTCTTTTTTTTTTCTTTCTTTCTCCACCCCCCGCCCCAGATGAATGCTCTATCATGTATCAGAGTCTTGAGGAAGAAGTTTGCCAGGGCTCTAGTGTTTCTTATATGTTAACATGCACAAAAGTCACCTGGGGTGCTATTCAAAAGTAGATTCTGGTTCAGTGCATCTGAAGTCCCTCATTAACCGTGTGAAGTGTTTGGTGATGCTGAGCTGCTCCAGGAATTTTTGTGACCACTGCTCTGAGGCTCTGTTAATGCAACTCTGCTTCCCAGACCACATGAGCCTCAGCATCACTCGGAAGCCTGTTAAAAATGCAGAATCTTAGGCCCCACTCCAGACCTGACTAAATCAAAACCTGCATTGATAAGATCCTCAGGTGATTTGTGCATTAAACTTTGAGAAGCTCTACCTAGATAGTTCATTCCTTAGTTCCTCTAAATCAGTGATTCAACCTCAGCTGCCTATTATAATCAACCTGGAGCTTTTTAAAAATCTGATGCCCAGGATGAACCTCAGAGTAATTCCATGAGAATCTCCAGGGCCGGGGCCAAGGCATCATTATTTCTAAAACTCCCCAGGGGATTCCAGTGTGAGCTCAAGTTTGGGAACCACACGGTAGATGGAACTGGAGAGTGAAAAGGTACTCTTGCATTTTTGCCAGTTGATGAAGGTTTGGAGGCACTCGTTTTCTCTGTGGCCACCTTATCAGACAATGTGTCATCAGCCATCGGGCCAACAGCAAACACTTTGGGCCAGAGTGTCAAATTGCTCAACTCCACTGGGTTTTAGGAACACAACACACATTTTGGCTCTGCTACCTGGCCTCACTTTATTCTTGCTTTGTCATTCACAAACAGGAGCTAATTCTTCCTGTATTCTGCTACTGCTGGATGAAGACCTTAAAAATATAGCCCATGGGCATTTGGGTTATTTCACCCTATTTTTACTGAAAACTGGTATATTCTGTTCTCTATGAAGATTCTAATGGGAACAAAAACATCTTCAGCATAGATAATATGTACCAGGGTGAAGACTAAGCTACTTGCGAGAGATAAACAGTGCATAATTTAACAGATATGAGAGCTAGTTTATGTGGTAGATTAAGCTGAAGAAAGTGATGTCCTTGGCCACATCTGTGGTCACTGTCCCTAAAAGCAGAGATGAGACTGGTATGGGCACGTGAGCTGGAACACTTGCTCTTCTTATACGTCTGTCCTAACGTGCTCAAGTTTTAAACCTTTCCTAGGCCAGTCAAGGGTTTGTGGTTGATTGTTGATTTGGGGAAAAAAAGTCGCATTACTCACAAATGAAGAAATGATGGATTGTCATTATTTCTTGGGGTAACAAAGCCTGCTTTTAATTCTGGATAAAGTTTCTTAGCATTATGTTTCAGGAAAGGGCGAGCTACATTTCAACCTACTTACCGTGGGAATTTCTGTAGGCATGAGAGCTGTGATGTACGCAGTTCTGGCAGGAGAAGCAGAGCTTATGCAGAAGATGGAATTTATCCCAAACCCCTCCTCAGAGATCAGGAATACAGCCGGAAGGTTTTTTTTCTTCCTCCATATCTTTGTCAACTTTTAAATTTATGTAACTCTTTGATTCAACTAATATCACTCATCAGACTAAAAGTTCCCATAAGCTGACCACCTGTTGTGTGATTCGGATCTCTGTCATTTGTCCGAAGTTGTATTACCCCAGACAGGCCGAACCTGTTGACCTAGTTCCCCCCACCATCCCGATTCCCATCCACGGAGGCGATCACTCCCAGCACCTCGGCATCTCTGCCAAGAAGCAGGGGTCCCTGTGGGAGGCCTGCCACCCCGTGCTGGCTTTCCAGAGGATGGCAGCGCAACTCCACACAGTGTTCCAGATGCTGCTGTGATTGTGGTCAGGACACAGCGTTCTCATCGGTCCCTAACATTCATCCCCAAGCACCCAGGGTTATGTTAGTTTGGGGATAAAGAGTTTGCTTTCCTGGCGTTTTTACTCTGCTGGATGGGTCAGGGACAAATCAATTCCTCCCAGGCCCTTTCCCCAGCTATAGCTAGGAGGCCAGTGGCATCACCCTCTAAGGACCAGAGGGATTATTTTTCCCTAACTCTTGTACCCACATCAGCCAAATTAACCAAACAGCTACTAAAGAGTCCTTTTCATGTGGCTGGTGGGACTCAGACATGATTTCCTCAGGAGCTGGATGAAGTGAGTGGTCCTGTAAGGGATGGATGACTACACAATACCCTTTTGTTAACTAGAGGTACTGTGTCGTACACAGATCTCCAGAATTTATTCATCTAGCACAACTGAAACTTTATTCCCAATTGAACAACTTTCCATTTTCCTCACCCCCAACCCCTGGAAATCACTATGGTATTTTCTGTGCCTATTAGTTACAACTCCTTTAGGCACTTTGTGTAAGTAGAATCACATAGTATTGGAGTATCAGAGATGCCTTCTCTTTCAGCATAAGGATGGTAGAGTTTCAATGCCATGTAGCGGAGGCAAATTTACTCCTCCAGGACTGGCATATTTTCTTCCTGAAACAAGCATTCCGACAATCATTTCTTAACAACTCAGTTTCCAACAATTTCTAAGTCCCATGGCATTTCTCTCTGTGTGTCTATAACTTGTCCGTGTCCTTCCTTCAGAGTTGGATAAACTGCAGTTTAAGTTCTTGCTTTGTCACTTTCTCACTGGCAACTTTGGACAAATTGTGACTCATCTCTGAACTCTGCTTTTTGAATCTGGAAAATGGGACAAACAACATTTGTGTTCTAGGTTTGCTGTGAGAACTGTTCGATGTGAAAAATGTACATAGAGCATTTAACACAGCCCTGGCCCGTAAACACATAGCATATTATAGATACATGTGCACATAAAGGTCTAAACACAGAGCTGTGCACACAGATGTACACACGTGTATACACCCGAGTGGGCATAAACGTAACCCTGCACGTGTGGTGAGTGGAGCCTTTTGCATCGCTCCTGCACAAGCTGGCGTGTTTCTCCGGGTGTTTTTGGATAGCTTTCTCAGCCTAAATGTCACCAAAGAGAGAAGAAGGAGAGTATGTTAATTCTTTCATGGCCAGAAAAGAACTCCTACTGCCTGTGAATAGAGGTGAAAATGTGTTGTAGGACAGGGGCTTTTTAAAGTTTCATTTCAGTCCACTTGCGTCCAAGATTGTTCTGAATGAGTGTGCAGTGACCTCACATGCTGTGTAAAGAGACCCACAGAGTGGGGGCCGCAGGGTGTGGTCAGCAGCACCTAGACCAAGCTCATCCCCACAGGAGAAAACTAACACCTAAAGAGCTAGAAAAATGACACCTGAGGTTTCCCACACTGAATTTGGGTACATACTGACTTGCCTCTTCATGTTGACAGTTCTGAAGAATTTCATTTCCTCTCGGGGCTCGTGTGATCATAACCAAAAATACTTTGAAAACAATACAAACTGCCCAGTCAGGCACATGTGGAACAAGTTTCTAAAGATGAGATATCTCAGCACCTATTGAGTACTTTCAACTGGAAGTCAGGAAGCACAGCAGAAGCAGTAAAAGGTCTAACCACTTCTTTTTCAAAGGTCATATGTGGTGGTAGATTAATTAGTGTGAATTTGCGAGGGTAGGAATAGTATCGCATCCCATTTTGAAGCCTGGCTAATAGGAGGCACTTCCAAGTCTGTATCGTGCAGCACCCGGAATACTCTGACTTCCCAATAAATGTGTGAAGCACTTAGCATACGCTGGGTAAATGTTCAATAAATGAAATTTGGAGGTTGTCGTCTACCAGGCCACTTGGTACTTCTGTACCATCGTGCTCATAAATTCTCCAACATGGAAGAAAACAAGGAGGCAATGAAGAGACTAAAAAGATTCCCGCCCCCCACATCTGCCTTATTCCATAAAATACAATTTACATACAACGGCATAAAATGGCAATAACACAAGCAGAGAAATCACATTTGGAACATCATTAAAGAAAAATCCATTTGTAATGTGTTTGTGTTCAGGAGTTTTACTCTTGGCAAAACAAAACTTGTTTTTGAAAGATAAAAAGTTTATTTTTCAAATGGCTTCAAAGCCAGTGTGAGTCTACAGAGCCGTTACCAATATCATCTTGATGTATTAATTTGTAAGTGAATACAAAATATATAAACCTGAACCTTCTGAATTCCCATGTGACACGGAACAAATGGAAAATATATATTTTTATAAGGATTTCTGGAATGGAGTCATTTTATAAGTAGCCTGTTATGTGAAGAATCAACAATATGCCTAAATTTGCACATCTTTGGTCACATATTTATCCGTTGCTTCTATAGATGCTAAGAGCCTGCAGTGTTCCAAGGCAGCAAGTGATTATCATCGACAGCTTGAAAAAAAAAATTCCCTGAGGGGCTTTTATCCCTGAAGAGTGGAAATGGAAATTAAGAAAATGTTCTCTTGATACTTTGTAAATTCTTATCCCTGGTTACTTTGTGTAGACATGATTAGTTATAGCATGCCAGGGGCGCCACGGATAAATTAGCTCCATTTGGCATCATCTTGCAAACCAGCCAATGATGTCACTCCCTTCCGTCAGCCATTTGGACAACTCATTGATGTATTTACTGCGTTTGCAATTACGTATACTTTTTTCTCCTTCCTTGTCTTGGTTGTAGTCTCAGGCCTTTATGTTAAATATGGTATGTTGTTTGTTTCATACTTTATAGAGAATTACAGTACATGGCTCCTAGATCTGTATCAGCTTTCTGTGATGCTTAGTTTCCCATGTGAAATAGACTGCATAAACTCCAATAAACATTTGAAAAGTCTTTAGAACCAATAAAAACATTAGTAGAAATAGAGGGTTGCTATTACTATGAGTCATTCTAAGAATCCCAGATGCTTTTTATGTCTTCTAAGTGTGTTGAACAAAACCTCAAATGTTAGAAGCATTGAGACATGACTCTTTCAGAAATCAGATTTTGGAAAACTAGATTGATGTTCCAGAAGCTCCTCGTATAAGAATACAGACTTGACCTACTCTGTGATCACAAAATCCTAGAAATTGTCTTAAGAAGTTATCTTAAAGAATGAAGGTGAACTGTTAAGTCCTTCTGAGAAGGTGGCCCATACCTTTGTGAAGCACTCCATCATTTCAAACAACTTCAGATGTTGGGAGTCATTATACAGCATATATATGTTCCTTGTAGCTAATATGCTAAATAGTCTATAAGCTAAATTTGCAGGTGAAATTTAGTAGATAGCTAATGTGAGTGTGGTAGGTAGAAGGTGAAAATCCTGAATCTAGCTGGGATCAAAGAACAAAACTTTTTCAAGCCCTGGCCACGTGGCTCCATTGGTTGGAGTGTTGTCCTGTACACCAAAGGTTGCGGGTTCAATTCCCAGTCAGGGTGCATACATGAGGCAACTGATTGATGTTTCTCTCTCTCTTCCTTTCTCTCTCAAAAATCAATAAACAACAACAAAAAAAGCTTTTCACAAAAATAACTGTACTTATGGTTACTATTTAAAGAGTGCTTTCTATGTAATGGATGCTTTCCGGTATTTTTTGTTCTTTTATAATATCATATCCATTACAGGTATTTTACTAAAAGATAGTGGTCATAAATGCAGTTTGAAAACATTCCTTGTCTTAGTCCCCATCCTGAGGACTGGAAGAGCTTCCTTGGTGGGGATACAACTGTTTCATTCTGGTTGAAAAATGGTATCAGAACCAGGAAGGCAAGTAAAACTAGGAAAATAAAACAAAGAAAGGAAAATAGAGTAAAGATTTTAGGGCAAACAGTAGGTCAGAAGATCACCCAACAGGCTATAATCTGGAGCAGAATATTAGGCAAGCTCCCTAACCTCTCTGATCTGGGGCATTTCTGGATTCCTTCTAAATTGTTATTCTACTACTCATACACTCTACGTATTCCTGCCTTACCTAATGTCCCATGCACACATCTATCCTTATTATTACATAGTTCTCCTAATTACCATTAGAAGGTTTGTTTAATGTTATCATTATTTTTAAAGAGGTTTAACCAGGAGAGCCTGGGTTGCAAAAGTCAGCGACCTTGTGGCTGGAACGAAGCCCTTCCTCTCCAGAGCAGTGCTGGGGGTAGGGATTATACATGCAGCATAAAACTCGAGTACAGTGGTTTAAACAGAGAGGGGCTTACCTTTGTCTCACAGGTCAAGTCTAGAAGTGGACAGTCCAAGACAGGTGGAGATGTTATAAGGACCACACCAAACACCTGAGATTCCTGTTTCATTACCCTTACCATGAACTTTAGCCTAAGCCCTCTCAAATTTCCATAGTCCAACTTTGGGGTTACAGCAGAGTTTCTCAGCCTTAGGACAGTTGTCATTTGGGGCCTGACAGTTTGTTGTGGGGGCTGTCCTGTGCATTGTAGGATACTCAGCAACATCCATGGACTCTACCCAATAGATGCCAACAGCAACCCCTCCCCGCCCGCCCACCAGCCGTGACAACTAAAAACATCTCCAGACATTGCCAAACAACCTTGGGGGGCAATATTGATCCTGGTGGAGAACCACACGGTTGAAATATATGGCTTGGTAAAAGCCCACCATCACCCTTCGCCGACAGAGAATCGTACTTAGGCCCAGAGACAGGAAACAGGTCCGGTGAGAGCCAGATGGGGCCCTGTGTGTCCAGGTCCGCTGGACTCCAGCCTTGAGGGCACGCGTTAAAGCAGGCCCCCTCCGTTAGTTGGGGGGCTGACATCAGGAAAGAGGGAGCAGCGGGAGGAGAGCGGAAGTGCGGGCAGTCTGCCCCTGGGTCAGAGCCGGCCCACAGCAAGGACACAGCCTCTGGAGAAGGGCCAGCAGCGAGAGCTCTCACTTGACTTTGACATTGTCTTTCCTTTTCTGTGAGTGATTTTTTTTAAACAGAATTATTTCATCTGAGTTGAGAAAGCAATACATTGTTAAGCTAGTTTGTGAAAGTGGCTCACAGAGGCCTACAGATCCCATAATTCTGACCAGTGAAGCCCAGCACAAAGGTGTGGCCTCATCAGCATGATGCGCTGGATGCGGAACTGGGGAAGGACTGACTTCAATTATTCAGCCTCGACATCTGGAAGGTCAGTTTGGCTTTTACGATTTGATTATATTTCCGATTAGCGTGCACTTTGTTGTCAAATGTTTCCAAGGCCACAATGAATTATTTAAGCACTCTTCATATTACTGAAATCCACGCCAATTAGTATATAACTTAGGCTGGGGACAATGACTACAAATAGATCCATACTTCTTACGTTGTCTGTGCCCTAACCAAGTTGCCACATATTTCAACTTTTGTCTTTTAGTTATTTTTCTTCTCCTTTGATTCTCCACCTCCTGCTCTCTTTGTCTTCATCCTTTGTCACACCGATGGTCACTGGTCCTCACTAGGGATTCTGTGCTGTCCTGGGGGTTTAGCCGTGGGTCTGTGGAGGTCTGGGCAGTCCGAGTAAAGTATTCCCCAGGGCCTTTGAAATCGATGAAATTATTTATCAGATTTTTCACGGATGAACCTGCTTTTCTTTGCAAACCCCACTCATCCAACCCAGGTTTCCAAATGGCCCTTGATCTGAAAATGATTAAGAGCCAGTGAGGAGCCTTTGCCCCCAAATTTCAGCTGAGAAGGTAGAGGACACGTATTCGGCAGGGCTTGCTATCTGGCAGGATTTTTGCCCTGTTTTCTCATTTAACCCACACAACCTCTAAATAATATAGGCATTGTTATTGTCTTAGATACTTGAGGATGCCAAGACCTGGAGAAACTGCTTTATCGCCAAGGTGATCCATCCAGCTTTCAAAGTGGCTCAGGGGTCAGACTTTAAGTGGTTCAAAGCTCTGGCTGGTGTAGTTCAGTGGATTGAGCGCAGGCCTTTGAACCAAAGGGCTGCCAGTTCGATTCCCAGGCAGGGCACATGCCTAGGTTACAGGCCAGGTCCCCAGTAGGGGATGCACAAGCCGTAGCCACACAATGATGTTTCTTGCCCTCTCTTTCTTCTTCCCTTCCCCTCTCTCACAAATATTTAAAAATTCAGAACTTAAAGAAGATTGGACAATTGATAATGAGGCTGAAATAGAGGGAGGAAATAGAGAGAGGCCTCATAGCCCAGTGCATTTCCCAAGGTCACAGTAAGCAGGACTCAGTCAGTTTCCTAGAAAGAAACTGACTAGAGCAGAGGCAATGCTTTAATAGCTGGCACCATGAATAGTGTCTGTGCTTTCTGAATGGCCTGCCGACAAAAGTGCTGCGCTGACACAGAAGGCTGACTTCAATAGGTGTTAGAAGAAGGAATTCGTAATTTCATTTCACTAATTTGTAGAAAACTTAGTTTTTCACATTGCTAATTCATTACAAAATATGTTAAGCAAACTCTTTAAAATATTTATTTAACATCAACTAACTATCCAGTACAAGTTAATGGCTGGCTTTTACATTGTGAACCTTTAAAAAATGTAATTTCACTGAATAATCCCATATATATTGCCGACTCCTGTCTGCCATAAACAAAAAATTTATTAGGATGTCATCACTTCTCACACTTAATTATTTTTGGAAAAGAAAAGTGTGACGCACCATTACTGTTAACATTTTTGAAAATTTTCTTCCATTCTTTGCTTTCCCCCTCAAGCACTTCATACATGTCAAACATTTCCTCAAGTCTCAATATTTTCCACATTTCCATATAGTTGTCAAATGGTTTTAATGACTACATAGTATTTCATTATGTTGATTTATAATAATTTACTTAAACACTTCATCATTGCAGGATATTTTAGTTTTGAATTTGCTCAATTTTAAATGATATTGGAAGAACCTCCTTGTTCATATATCTTTCTTTTATTGGAGTATTTTATTCCAGGAAAAGCAACTGGAAAATCTGTTCTGTGTCATGACTGATGATCTTTTATGAGAGATTTTAGAACTGTGGTCCTTTGAATAACCATAAAAAACTTAGAATGTTATATACATTTTGACCCAACGATTACACTTCCAAGAAGTCATCAAAAAGGAATAGTTTTACATGTGTGTTGAGATTGAATAAGAATTATCTTCCTCACACTTGTGTTTGCAATGTGAATAAAAGGGTCACAACTAGGCTTAATAACAGAATGAACTAGGCTTAATAATGAAATTAATAAATTGGAGAGGTCCTATAATAAGGGATTGATTAAATAAGTAATAGTAGAGCAATGAAATAAAAATATCTATATTCTACTTAGAATTATATATTGTAGGTAAAAATAACATGGACAGTAGACAGTAATAGTACAATAACAACTAATATTTATTAAGCCTCTAGTATGTGCTAGGTCTTATGTTAAGTGCTTCATGTCCGGTGCACTGTTTTATTTTATACAACCCTGAAAGGATTCTTTCATTCATCCATTCAGCAAATATTAAGTGCCCAGTACATGTATATATCAGACTAGATGCTAAAGATACAACACAGAACACCATATAGTCCTATAGTCGTGCTGATAAGGCATTTGTGGATGGTGGGGCAGATGGACATTAATTCTGGAGAGGAACGGAGAGGAAGGAGAGAAGGACAGAACATAGCAGCCTCTGCTCTCCTGTCATCTCCATCACTCCTTCATAGTCCCAAGTCCATCTTGCTTGTAGGAAAGAGTGAAGAATGCTTGCAGCTATAACGGGTTGGGGAGGGACCATTAGAGTTCACAGGTAGAACCTAGCTATTAAAGGTCTGAGGCTCTAGAGATGGTTACCTGAGTCCAGTCTGGCAGCAACCCTTAGTAGTAACCTTAGGCAAATTCTCCAACTTCTAGCTCCAATTTCCTCAAATGAGATGTGGGATTAACAATAACTCCTACTTTTGAAAGTGTGATAATTGAATTATAATTCATTTAAGACACATAACACAGTTCTCCATTAACTTTAGATATTATTATTGCTAGTTCCACTTGGTGACACTTGTGACAGGAATGTGGAAGTTGTTTTTGCCCTTTTCCTGATGACAACATGCATCGTTGTTGACCTCACCATCCATTATGGTAATTACATTTCTCTTAAAGGCAACACCAGAATAACAACAATGACAACAAAAGACATAAAAACAACAAAATACGCTGTTTGGGGGAATTTATATATGTTTATACATGAAATCAAACAGTTAAAACTGTGAACACTAGATTCCACATTACAGTTTTAGGTTTCACGAATGGTAGGAGACAAACCTACCATTGAAAGGTAATGTGGGCTAGTCCAGACATTGTTTTTTAACAATATAAATATCTGGAGACACTGCAAACTTGTAAAATAGAGATAATCCCATTAAAGAGAGCTGCTGTTTCGGGAAGTAGACTTTAGGGTGGGAATTCTGTAAGACATAAATATTCCAAATTTCAGTCCCATGTGGTTAGATGGAAGCCACTCCCTAGGAACCAGTAATGACTCCTGTTTTGTAAAGAGAAGTGGTATGATTAAATTATTCTCTCTTGGTCTGTAAAAGGAGCAAGTACATCACAAGACATCTGTAAGCGTTCTCCATTCCAGAATTCTATGATATTGGTATTCCAACGGAGGTAATTAGTTTAATGATGAGATTCTTTTCTGAAATTAGTTTCAAGTACAATAAAATTGGCCTCCAGGTTGAAATTCGAGGACCTCGTGTTCCGTAACATCAGTACTTTTGCAACGTAAGTGGCAGCGTTGTTTACCGTCACTCCTGCGGGCATCAGTCATCCCCTGTAAACACCAGCATCAGCTTCTGTGACAGCAAAGAGCTGTCAGACAAAGAGCAGCTGAAGAGCTCACCGCTTTCACTCTTAGCTACCAGCAGAATGTTCCAGCTAAGCCTTTTGTCATCGTACTCTGAAGGTAGACAGAAAGCTCTGTGGCAGTCAAATTAGATGAGCATTCAGAACCCAACAAGTGAGATGGTGGTAAAGATAATGACTTTTCCTTGTCTGTAATCTTTCATCTGGTGGCATTTAAAAGAATTTTTATGAGAAAAAAATCTATCTAGAAATTTACTCATTTCTATGATGGTTATATGCATCTTTAAAAACTAAGATATAATTCACATACCATAAATTCACTCTTTTAAGTGCAATTCAATGGTGTACATAACATTTTGAAATGAGATCAATTCAAATGGGGCTGGCACTCAATCACCACCTCATAAATGTGAGTTCCCTTTTCCTACATCAACATACAGTATTTTGAACTTGAAACAAGTGAAATGAAGACAGAGGAGATAGTTGTAGTGGTTTTCGTCTGCCTTGGCCTATCACGGGGTGCTGACATCTTCTTATGAGAGCTAATTATGTCCCTTTCTTGCCAACTTGGTGTTTACTGGTGTCATCTCGGTGGCTTGAAATGGGCCGTGGTGGGAATATTTTTACCATGGAAACCAACCAGTTGTACAAATGAAGCATGTTTTGTTGTTTGAGAGCTGATTGTTAAACATTTACCAGCACACTGCATGCAGATGTCTATCAATTTCTTCAATACCACATTTTATCATTACTTGGGGCACCAGTACAGGCCTCACTCATATCTTTGTGATAACCAGTGAGTTTTACCAAGTTTTCATCAATCACAAACAGAGGATCTCAACTGGGTAATACTATATTTTCAACTGGCAAGTTATTTTTTGTGGTTTTTTGAGGGGATGATATTAAACACATAACGTGAAATTTATCACGTCAACCATTTTTAAGTATCACGGTCCAATAGTGTTAAGTATGGCTTGTTATTTTTGTCCAGCATGGTGTGTGTGAGAGGGGATGAACGTGACTATAAAATATCTAGGTGGTTTGTTTATTCCTCTGTAAGGAGGTGGCTAAATTATATCCTGATCAGGCTTATGCTCTCACAATTAGTCTTTAATTGATTTGTTTATAGCTGATCTTTTGGAATTTCTTGCAACCAACTTCAGATCAGGCCAACTGTTAGGGACCTTGCTTACCAGGGACCCTTTCTAGAACACTGCAGTTATGTGATTCAGCCTTAATGGCCCTCGCTGTCTCTCTGACCCTGTTCCAAATTCCAGATTCCTAAGACAGGAATGAAATTCACCAAGCATGGGTCCAGAAGACAAAGCGGCATTGTGGCTGTGCTGGCTGCACACAGACATTTTGAGTGACGTGTCAGTGGAGGCAGAGTTCAGGAGCTGCTTCTTCGTGTAGAGAGATTCTGAGCAGTTCAAGCATCCAGTTCAGTACAACATGCTTTGTGTATTAGATTATGATAAGAACTGGCTTTAGAGAAAATATTTAATCAAGAGAGTTGGTGGTATTTAGTTAAGGATGTCTAGAATATTATAGTATAGATAGCATAACATTTTTGTAATCTTAAGAGAGAAAGAAAGGAGTTAATTGGCATAATTCATTTGAGACCACATCTGGTTAGAATTTTAGTTGTATAATTATAAAACCAATTCCTTGGATTTCAACAGGGACTTTTTTCCTGACAATTTCTGGTCCGATTTAAGCATGAGCACATGTACTCTCATGTTGTTCAAATGAGAAAGGGGGTTTCAGATGTTTTTCAGTACCACTTAAAGTGCACAGACTGTGATAGAAACCTTTGAAATGAGTAATTTCCAGGCACACAGTGATTTACAACGAGGTCTAGAGTCTTCTCAAGATGCATGGAGGCATTTCCCCAGAAGATGGCTGGGATATAGGGGACAGAACATAGAAGCTGGCACTGAGTTTTGGTCTGGTAATCACTTCTATCATCTTTACACCAATCACCAGTTATGTGACCTTGGACATATCACTTAAAACTTTCTGAGTCTTAATTTCCTGTTCATAAAATGGAGAGAATAATATCTCTATTTGACAGAATGGTGTTCAAATAGAGAGAATAGAAATTCAGTTTGGGGTAATCATATTCTCCTTATTGAATGGTGTCCAAATAGAGAGAATAATTCTCTACTTGACAGAATGGTGTTAAAAATTCATGTGTATGACTATCCTCATAAACTATAATGTTGCTTTGAAAAAAGAGGTACTAATATTTCTGCTCAGTTTTTATTACAGACTATTTTCTTCCTTCATAACCAACTTTACACATATCTAATATCTACTCACTACTTCATCTAACATATTTTGGTTCCTACTATCTGGCAGATACTGTGCCAAGCTGTTGGGATAAGAGGGACTATCTAAAATGATCCTTGCCCTCAAGTAGCCAAACCCAGTCATTTGTTATTTGATCTGAGTAGCTCTCACCAGTGGTCATATGATAAAGTTATGCCTAACAAGTGCTAACCAAAAATCCAGAAACACTGGGTATCTGCACATGGTCTTCATATTCAATGGGCTACAGGCTATGCAGTCCTTCCAGTGAAGCACATGACAAATAGCCAGCTCAGGGGGTGGCCTTTCCTGGAAAGGTATTTCTGGAGAAGTGTCCTTTGCAACATTGAGTTTTGGCAGCCACATCTTCACTCATGCCTGTGTATCTTCTATATGATACACTCAGATTTTAGCTCATCAGAAGACATGTTTGTTTCTCTCATCTTAACTTGATTTCATGATCAAAGACCCTATTTCCAAATAAGATCACTTTCATAGGTACCAATATTCATATTCAAGTCCTAACAAATTCAATCCATAGCATCCCGATTATTTACATATATTTTCCTATTAACAAGTCATTGCTATGACACTTTTAATAACCATTTGCACGTGGTCCAGGAAAATTCAATTTGGGGTAATCATATTCTCCTTATTGAATATATGGTAAAGAGAGAAGGCAGTGAGCCTACTCCCAATGTATAAAACAGCTCAGAAAATAATAATCTTGATTGAGCTCAATAAGCTGCAGAGCACAAGTAGAATATGTTTTCCGTTCTAAGGGCCAAGAGCATATCTTCTGCACATCAAAGAAAACCATCAATATAATAAAAAGGCAACATATGAACTGGGAGAAAATATTTTGCAAACCACATATATGATAAGAAGCTAATATCCAAAACACAAGGAACTCACACAAATCAATATCAAAAAACAGCCCAATAAAAAAAATGGGCAAAGAATGTAAATAGACATTTTTCCAAAGAATATATTTAAATGGACAAGTACATGAAAAGGTACTGAAAGCCACTGATAATCGGGGAAATGCAAATCCAAGCCACAATGAGATATCACTTCACACCTGTTAGGATGGCTACTATGGAAAAGATGTGGAAAAAAGAGAACCCTTGTGCACTGTTGATGGGATTGTAAACTGGTGCAGCCCCTATGGAAAACAGCATGGAGGTTCCTCAAAAAATTAAAAATGGGACTACCATGTGATCCAGCAATTCCACGTTGGAGTACATATATCTAAAGGAAACAAAGTTATTATCGTGAATTGTATCTGTACTCCTATGTCCATAGAAGCATTCCTTACAATAGTGAAGGGATAGAAACAACCTAAGAATCTGTTGAAAATGAGTAGATTAAGAAAATATGGTATGTGTCTACAATGGAATATTATTCAGCCTTAAAAAAAGAAGGAAATCCTAACATTTGCAACAGCATGGATAAAACTTAAGGGCATTATGCAAAATGAAATCAGCTGGATGGAAAGACAAGCACTGCATGTTATCACTTATGTGTGGAATTATTTAAAAAAATCAATTGAACTCGTAGTAACAGAGAGTGGAAAAGTGATTGCTAGGGACTGGAGGTTGGGGATAGGAACAGATTGGTAAAGGATATAAACTTTCAGTTATAAGATGAATAAGGTCAGAGGATCTAATGTAGAACATGGTGACTATAACGGATAACACTGTCTTATGTAACAGAAATTTGCTAAGCGAGAAGAACTTAAATGTTCTTACACACAAAAAAGAATATTTGGGAGGGATGTAAATGCCCTTATTGTGACTAAATGTTACAAGGCACATTCTGAAGCTATTTCATAGTGTGGCCCTTTGAACTACGGCATGCAAAGACTAGCGCCAACACCAGCAGGCTGCTGCCTGAGTGGCATTTGGTACCGCGGTGGGTGACTTACAAACCACCACAGAAACAGCCACAGCGGTAGCTTCCCCTGTTGGGGTTACAGGCACACCTTGCATCTTGTCCCTCTCCTCAGACAACGTGGCCCTGGGCTGCTGGTGGCTCCGCCTGGTGAGAGTGAAGGCTGTGACATCAGGCTTCCAGTGCTTCGATGTAATCTTTCTTCTCTTCCTTTCCCTTATAAAAGAAAAAAAAAGTGGCAATGAAAACATCTATTGAAGGGGAAAATGACATAAATCATTGCAAATGAAAATGAACCAGTTAATGGACAAAAGAAGCTGATCTGGAAACCAATGAGTAGTATTGTTTGTAAAATGAAAAGTTACACTCATTAAAAATAAAACATTCTGTTTATGTCTTATGTTCTTTGTTTTGTATTTTGTTTGATTTTTTAGGACATGTGATAGTGTTCTATGTATTTGATGAAAATAAAAATTATTTTGTAAAACTGAGTAAGAGGCATAAAGGAAGACCTTTTAAAAATTTTTATTGTAATTGTTGTTCTTGTACTGTTTTCTGTCTTTTACTGTCATCCCAGTCCACCACCCCCATCCTCCCCACCTCCCTCCCATTTCCACCGCCCCTGCCCCTAGTTTTGGCCATGTGTCTTTTATACTTGTTCCTCTAAACCCTTCCCCTTTTCCCCTGAAATTCCTTCCCCTCTTCCCTTTGGTGACTGTCAGCCTGTTCTCAATTTCAATGTCTTTGGTTATATTTTGCTTGTTTGTTTTGTTGATTAGGTTCCCTAAGAGCCCTGAAACACCAATCCAAAAGAACTCATGCACCCCAATGTTCACAGCAGCACAATTTACAATAGCCAAGTGTTGGAAGCAACCTAGGTGCCCATCAGTAAATGAATGGATCAAAAAACTATGGCACATTTACACAATGGAATTCTATGCAGCAGAAAGAAAGAAGGAGCTCCTACCCTTCACAACAGCATGGATGGAACTGGAGAGCATTATGCTAAGCGAAATAAGCCAGGCAGTGAAAGACAAATACCATATGATCTCACCTTTAAAAGGAAGACCTTTTAAATCTGGAGTCTCCTAAGATGGTTGTAGTGAAATGCACTGAACCTTGGAATAGGGAGCTAAATAGAAATGATCAATATCTTATGATTATTTTATCATGGCATAGAGTGGTCACGAATAGTGACAGAAAATGTAGAAACTTGACTTTTAATCATGCCAGAAGGTTGTTTGTAAGACAGAACATTTCATATGCCAAAAAAAATGTGTATTAGACTAGGAGTTGGTGATATAAACCGACAACTCTGGGTTCAAATTTAGTGTAATTTTTTTTTTTTGGTCAAGAAAAGAGACATTTTCAACAGAAATAACTGGCTCATGATACATGAATACTTAATCTGAGGCCTATTTTAATACCTCAAGTCTAAATGAATGAAAACCATATGTATTACATATTCCTTCAAATATCCAAGTGGGAAAAAAAAGAATATGTGTTGGACAAAATAGAATGTATTTCAAATTACTAACGCCCACACACACTCGGGTTCATTTAGCCATTCCAAATGGATTTCATGCTTCTATTTGTGGAATTTGTTTTCTGTCATTTACATACTATTAAAAATTGTCTTTTTTTAGGAGCACTATGGACATTGTTTTAGGTTATTTAAATAAACTAAAAAAATTTCCTTGCCTTTTTTTCTCTTTTTTAATCCTCACCCAAGGATATGTTTATTGATTTTAGGAGGAAGGGATAAAGAGAGACATCATTCTGTAGCCTCCAGAATGTTCCCAGACTGGGGATCAAATGTGCAACCCGGGTATGTGCCCTGACCAGGAATCGAACTCATGACCTTTTGATATACAGGAAAATGCTCCAACTACTGATACACCACACCAGGGGATGTCATGTTAAATCTAAAAGGGACAGAAATAGCTTATTTAAAATATAAGGGGTTTTGGAGTGTTTTAACTGATACTCTACCCCTGTTAAGTCTATCACTTTTTCACCTTCTTCAAAGTCCACTTGTCTTAGGTGAGTATATTTATTATCCTTTCCTAATAATTTCACTCCCATGTCAGATACTTTTCTCAGGTTACATCTGCACTTAGGGCCATGTTTTTCCTTCATGTCTTTCTTTGGTCTTCCAGTTTGAAAAGGATCCTCTATTCTATAACTGAAACACTCCTGAAAATATTACTACCTCCGATAAGGCTTTTAAAGCTACTTGGAAAAAAGATGATACTTTTATGGGAAGTATCAAAAAAATTCCACTATGTAAGAGTTTGTGTTGCCATGGAGAGACTCATGGTTCATTTCTGAGATTCAAAGGTACTTCTCCTAGTCTTGGAAGCCATTAAGCAATCTAAGAAAGGGTGCACCTCGTAGTCATTTAAGAATCATCTGATGAACTCCTAGCCCCTGACAAAAACAGATTCTGGTTGAGAGTGGTCTTGGCCCAAAGACACATTAGAGGTGTAGATCTAGAATCTACTGTGAGAACAGTGTGGAAGCAGCATCTTTTGAATGCTTGGTGATGGAGGAGTAGAAAGTCCTTTTCTGAATGTGGCTGCGGCTGAGACAGCTTCACCACACAAGTGGTTGTTATTAAGGCCAAACGCCACCCAGAAATTTCTGAGATGGTCAGCTTAGGTCAATGTGCAGAACTTTGGCCCCACTGTCTCTCTAAAACCCTCATATTCAAAAACAAATGGGGAAAAAAGACAAATGTCCTTCATTTGACATAAATACTATGTCTTAAGGGGAAGCAAATGTATTCCTACATTCAAGTGGTACAGATTTTTGCAAAAGCTTTAGAAATCATTAATCAGATATCCCAGTTCTTATACACACATGGTACCATAAGAAATAAACTCTGGTCAGGACCTACTAAGCAATTTTTTCTACTCCTTCTGACATAAGAATTTAAATTATCTGAATTCCTTACTGTATAAAAAATTATAAGGAATAAGTAAAGGTCCTTTCACAATAATTGGCTTAATTTCTGATGAGATGCCATTCTAAGTCTTACTTAGCAGAATCTCAGATAATATTTTTATGATTAACATAGAAATACTTGTTAACTTTTTCCTTAAGAGTCCAGAATAGGATTTTATTCAGTTTATAAGAAATAAAGGTGGAAGTTGAAATACAAAAAGTAATGACATTTATTAGCTTGTCAGGTTTATTAGTAATTACTCTTTATGTATTCATAGTTATAAATATTCTGATATAAATATTCTTGAAACTGAATAATAAGTTTTTAAGTCTATTTTCAAGAACTGATTCTACCAACTACCCTATGAATGACCTAAACCTAGTCACCTGGCGTAGCCTTGCAAACAGTTTTTCAAAATCTTTGCTTTCATAGAACACATTTCCCTGAGGTAGAAAATATGCATAAGAATAAAAATATTTGCCCCATGGTATCATTGTAAGAATTGAGTAAAGGATGTTTGTGAAAGAGTTCAGTTAGTTTTTAAAAGACAATATTAATGGTTGTGTTAAAAAATTCAGCGGCATAAATTTTAAGGGTCTTACTGGCTTTACTTGGTGATTCATGAATCAGGCAGCATCCAGTCTAACAGAGAGAAACGAGCTCCAAATGCTATGAGTACCAGCTACCACAGGATACATAAAATATTTTGAACCAAGACTGGATTTTCCTTAGTTTACATTGGTAAATACTTATACACTAGATTAGTTGTTCCTAACATAAACAACAATCAATTTTTTTAAAGAACCAAAATAATTTGGATTTCCCATTTAAACAACAAGTCCACGTGTTACTCCTTTCCCACGTACAAAGGTGTATCAGTTTTGGACAGGTAGACATGCTTTTATTAAAACATTTAAGCACTTCTTTTGTTTTTCTCCATTTGGCTATTCAGTCATGGTAATTTAGGTGTTATAAATTAAGAATCAATTTGTCTTTCTTTAAAATAAATACGCTAGCATATATTTAATGAGATATCATGAATAGGCCCCATTGGGTTCTGTGATAGTCCCATCCCACAAGTGGATTAGACTTCAAGATTTTATGCAGAGGATTAAAATGATATGTGTAACTATTAAAAAGACAATTTGGTTGGTAAGTGGAAAAAGAGGAGGAAAATCAACTGTGTCAGGGCTATTATTGTGAGCACAAGAAAGTCAAAGAAGTACCATTGGCCTTGGCAATACGGAAATCACTGTAACCCTGACAAGAGCCACTTCAGCGGAGTAGCGGCTTGTGAACTCTCAACAGCACTTGCTTGAGGAGAGAATACAAAATGAGGAAGTGGAATCTGTAAAGCACATCTTTGTGAAAGTGATTAAGTATCTTAAAAAAATATTCTGCTAAAATATTATCACCTTCTGCTTGATATATTTGCATGATCCCCAAAACACATGTTTTAGCACATCCCCAAAACAACATGTTTTAAAGCAATATGTTTGCAAAGTTGGAAGGAACTTTAAAGATGATCTAGGCCAACCCTTTCATTTGACAGATGACTGAAATAAGATCTAGGGAATTTAACTAGTTGCAGAACCAGAGCCAGATGCCTAACTTATAGTTGCCCTTCTTTTTACTCTCAGGCCCTGCTACTAAAAATAGCATTTAGTGAGTGCTTACTAGGTGCCAGATACCGTTCCAAGAGCTTTACATATATTCACTAATTTAATCCTCATAATAAACTTGTAAAGAAAGTACCATTAAAGTCTCCATTTTATAGTTAAGAAAACTAAGGCACAGACTATTGAAGTATCTTGTTCAAGGTCATACATCTAGTAAGTTCTGCAGAGCCAGATTTCAAAACCCAGGTAACTGAGATTCAGGGGGCCATCTTCTTAACCATGATACTATTGTATTTTATCCCATTTAGTTCCAATCCTTAAGACTCTATTCAAAATGAATATCTGCACCATTTACTGCGTTCAATTTCTGAGGTCTTGTTACATATCTAATCCCTTTTAATATTAGTATATCCCACCATTAATTACTCTTTGTAGAAAATACTATTTTTGTTTAAAGTTTTGCTTGAGTATTCTTAATTGTTATTCATTTGTACTCATGGTACAAGTAGTTACCATTCTGGCACAACATCATTGCTCATTGACACAAGCTTCCTGTGAAACTGCTTTGTCATTGACTGGTCACCATAAGAACCTGTTTGTGGAGATAATAACGTAAGATGTTGTTACTCATGTATGTGCTTGCCTGTCTCTGAACTTTACTTCTATCCACTTACTCATTGCATTACTTCTTTCCAACATTTATAACATAGAAGAAGTAAGGTCTTTTGGGGAGAAACTTCAGAGCATCAGCTACATTGTTCTAGGCAATAGAGATTCAAAATTGCGTTCAAGAATAAATGTTAAGAGGATTTTCTCTTTTTTTAACCTCTTAAATAAAATAGGGAAATTTCAGGAGACAATATTACTTTTCTCGTGGACCTTACTTTTTAAGATCAGAATTTCAAGAACCAATTAGATTTTCCTTGAAATTTACCACGTCCCCCCTCTGCAGCTGTGCTCTCAAAATATCACTTCCATTTATTTTAGCCCAGGGAATAACTGCTTGGCAAAACCACAGAGTCAATCAGACTCAAAATGCTCCAAATCCTTCCTGCTTTGGAGTTTTCCATCTATAGATCAAAAGATTTTATGCCCGTCAGCAACTTTTTAAGTGCATTTGCTCCTTGTATGCGCAACTTCCATTTGAAGACTCTTTTGCTGAGTTTTCTGATGGAGTTGTCTGCTTGCCAGGAGAACAACATTAATGCAGAGGTTTCAAAGGGGCCTTCAGGTCCTCTTTGACATTGACCTGATGTTTCAGATAATGCCCAACTTCAGTTCTGGAGAAACCCCCTTTCTTTGCACCGGGGCAAAGGAATCAGTTTCCAGTGTGTGCAAACTGTGAGATAATAGAGACAAATATAAACCATTTAAGTGAGAAGGTCATTTAAAAAGAGAATTAAACATGCAGTAGAATTCACTGCAATCTACCAAAATAATGTCATATCATTAACACTGGATTTAAGAGTAGTTTTAAGATTGTGTATGTGCAGTGGGTTTGAAAAAACTTGGGAAAAAATTTTTCTTATCCTCTTTTTTTAAAAACTCTGAGTTTATTTCAATAATCTCAATCGCCTTCTTTTAATGACAGGAAATACAATACATGTAACAATAGATCTGAAAAAAAACCCTGAAATTCCCAAGGGTGGTAATCTTTTGGAAAAACTTAATATTCATGAATTACAGGAAAGTGATGGAAGCCAGCATATCATTTTTTTTGTTCCAAGTGTTCAACTCTTTGTACAGCCAAACCAGGCCTTACAATAAAATCATGCTGACTTTTAAAAGTAGGAAGAGTAAACACATGTTATTGAGACTCTATAACCTCAATGATAATGAACTTAGTGTTTAAATTTGCATACCTTAAGCTCATACTGTCTTCATGTAAAATCCCATCTATTTTATAAATTTTTATTGAATTTATTGGGGTGATACTGGTTAATAAAATTGTATGGGTTTCAGGTGTTCAATTCTACAACGCACCATCTGTCTATTGTATTGTGTGTTTACCACCCCAAGTCAAGTCTCCTTCTGTCAGCATTTATCCCCCTTTACACCTTCTTCTACCTCCCCACCCCCTTTCCCTCTGGGAATCACCACACCCGTTGTCTGTGTCTGTGAGATATTTGGTTTTCTTTGCTTAATCCCTTCACCTTTTCACCCAGCTCCTCAACATCCTCCCCTCTGACTGCTGTCAGTCTGTTTTCTGTATCTATGAGTTTGTTTCTGTTTTGATTGTTGGTTTATTTTGTTCATTAAATTCCACATGTAAGTGAAATTGCATGGTACTATTTTTGGAAGCATCTTTTTTTTTGTTTCATCAAATCACAGTATTTCTATACTAAAAAATGAGGTTGAATGAAATGTGGCCTAAATAACCTTCTTTAATTTCTGTATTTGTCCTAACACAAATACAGAACACCAAAGGTGAAGGGATTCAATATTTGGTTGATAATGCATGAGCTTGCTAATTTATTTGTTGAATGTTCATTCTGTACCACATAGCATTTATAACTACAAAATGTAGAGATAATTTTCTGCTTTTCTCAAGAGTTCCCAGTCGAAGAGTAATAAATTAAACAGAGCTAGATCAGTCTTTTGTCCATTTTCATGTTTTCTTCCTGCCTTCAGGAGAAGAACTATAGTTTCTGAAATGATGGGTACTTTCAAGGGAAGAATTATATGAAGAAGGAGGGAATGAAGTGATCAGTATGAACAGCAGGGTTTGGCTTGGCAGTAGGGCAATTTGCTTCATAAGGAGACAGAGGGTGCCTCTCAATTTTATATACAGTTCTTCCAGGAAAAGATGCAGAGCCTTGGATTTTTTTTTATTTTATCCTAGTCTGACATAGCGAAGCAAAAAAAATATATGTGTTCACAGGACTACTTTGACAACATGCAATGTGCTCATGGAGGTACATTTTTGATTGTTCGACGGACTTGTGAGTCCATAAAAGTACAAGTAGCTCAAGTTTACAAATAAAACTTTAAAATCATAAGGGTTAATCTTAGCAACTAGTGAGAAAAAGATGGGGTTTGTCAAATGTCAGATGGGAATGACCCAAATTAATTGCTGATTACCCCAAAACATGTGTATATATTTTTAGCAATTAGTGGAGAGATCAATAGAAAACATATATATTTAATTAGCCATATGGTTTGTTTTACTAAATTGAAACTGCCTGTCTCTCTCACTGCATTAGGCTTTTGGGACTTCACAAGTTCTATCTATATACATACTTATGTTTCATTCTTTTGATTATTCAGAAAAGTGAGCAGAATTAGCATAATATCTACATCATATTTAGCTACTTTGCTAGAAAAGTGATTTAAATATAGCACAGGTAGCCCTGGCTGGTGTGGTTCAGTAGATTGAGCAAAGGCCTGTGAACCAAAGAGTTCAATTCCCAGTCTAGGGCACATGCCTGGGTTGCAGGCCAGGTCCACAGTAGAGGGTGTGCAAGAGGCAACCACACATTGATGTTTCTCTCACTCTCTTTCTCCCTCCCTTCTTTTCTGTCTAAAAATAAAATAAATGAAATCTTTAAAAATAGCAGAGGTATTTTCATTATTTACATGGTAAGAAGTCTGGAAACTATTGGTTTCAAACTGTTTTAATAGGTAATATTTTAGAAACCGATGATTTCAATACTATTAGCTAATTCAAGCTCAGTAGTTAGATTCTATAGAGTTGACTTTCAGTTTAACCAAAAGTCTAAGAAATCTCTGACATCATGTACGTCTTTTCCATGTGCCCAACAGAAGCAGCCATGATCTCAAGAACTATTTAATGAAATCTTATAATAAAGAATGTATTTTTCTATTCATGAAATATTTGTCTCCTCTACTCTAAAAGGCACCTTAGAAATGTGAGAAAGAAAACTTGCATTTTTTTCTGAACCTAGTCATCAGCCTTATCTCTATAAAACACCAGCCCAGTACCCTTGCCTTTGTTAGGGCTCCATGTAGTTCTCCAGTGGGCAGACTCATCCATACCACCTTTGTCTCAATTACAGAAGCAAATGTGCTATGTTGGTTTAATTAGTTAAGTGGTCCTTCCTATCCATCATTTTCTTCCTTTTCTTGATATTGTATCCTTTTTCTCCTCTGGAAAAATTACCAGTCATAATATATAGCCCTTCCCTTTTCAGGGGGTTATTGTGAAATGAAGTTTCTCAGGCAAGAAAACCCAAATATCACAACTCTCAGATTTCATTAATCACTTTTATTTAGAAAAATAACTGATGACACCTTCTCTCGCAAATCGATAACGCTCAGTCAGGCATTTATTTTCCAGGATGAAGGTGAAGTCTTATAATTTGAAACAACAATGACACTCAGGAGAATTGGACCAAGAGCTCACTGTTGACTCTAGGACAGTTTATTTGAATAGCTCTGCCTTTGATTAGTTCAAGAACCCATGGTGCCTTTTTTTCTAGCTTCTTCAACAACTATAATTAATCACAGAATTTTGGCATTAATCTTTGCACCAAGGCCATGAATACTTTCTGAATGAATGACGATTATTTGTGTGTGTGTGTGTGTGTTAAGTCTTTCTGCCCTCAGGCTATCCAAATTTCATGGTTGAGTTTCTCCACATTATTCAAAGCTTTCTTTCAACTTTGGCTAAAAACAGCATGACAGGACAAGATTCATTGTGTGGGTGGAGGAGTTAATCTGCATTCAAATACTCAGTGATTATAGCACTCTAACCTGCTAATCAAAGCTCTGGGCTTTTGGAGGAAGGGTCTCCAAAAGGTGTGTCTATAAGAAGGGTGGAAAAGACCGGCTTGATCAGAGCATTTGGGCCAGATATCTGTCTATTCACACAGACTTTTGGAACTAGAGTTAGCCTTTCACAGAGCAGCTGAGTTTATGAAATGGGCAAAAAGAGACAAGAAAATCAGAAGTTAGTATACTATTTTTATTATTCTGGGGTTCTATTTCTAGATTACTGAAGGATCAAGGGGGTTTTCACTTCTTCCTGTACTGATATCTAGAACTTACTACCCAGATAGTGTGGCAGGAATTATCTGCTGGTGAAGATTCAGCGTTCTATATGTGGCTTTTAAATGTATTCTTTGTGTAAACTGGCTCTCTATCCTCCCATTTCATCCTCTGGAAATGGAAACCAGCTGAAACCCCCTCCTGATCTTAATCTCTTTGTGCATGGCAACAAACATCACAATTATTGCTCTTTCCACTTTTTTGTTTTCTGTTCTCCATCTTCTATGAACCACTCCCGAATTCCTTTCTTCTTTTTTCTTCCTCCCTCATCCCCCCTGTCCCCCTGCTCCATCAAGCTCCCTGCCTGTTCTAGTCTTCAGCTGGCACAGGGATGCCTTGCTTCCCCAGGGACTTCTCAACATAAAGAAGTAGAAGATAGAAGAGAAAGGACAATATAGTCAAGCAATCTAGGGATTTTCTAGCTTTTGGAGAAAGTTCAAAAGAAAGTTGCAAAATCTATGGGAAAGGTTTAGGGAAAAATAAGATAACCTTACTGATCTAGAGTTAATGGGGACTGAAGATTGTTTTATAATACACATTGAATTAAAGTGCCTGAGAGGAAAAACAGATTAGTTCCCAAAAGCTTTCTTTCCACTTTGGCTAAAAACAGCATGACAGGACAAGATTCATTGTGTGGGTCGAGGAGTTAATCTGCATTCAAACACTCCGTGATTATAGCACTCCAGCTTGTTCATCAAAGCTGATTGATATGATATGATGTGTTGGATGATATGGTCTAATTGATATGTGGGAATACATGGTCTAATTGACATAAATTCTATGTCATTGTGATAAAAAATGTTTTGGTGGATAGGAAGAGGTAAAACCAGATCCAAACAAAATGTATCAATCATACACAAAAATAACTGGATCAAAGCCCAAGCAAAATAAATCCTCCATAGGAATACTTGGTCATTGCATTTTAACATCACTAATTTGGACAATTGTTTCAGTGCCCAGTTAATATGATTTTGCAAGGATTTCTAGGGATACATTGTTTATCTGGCCATATGGATTATTCTCATTCATTATTTTTGTTGTTCACCCTCTTATGTGCCAGGTGCTTGGGACGTAAGCATAGTTTTAAAATTAATTGACTACCTCCCCATACCAAGCCCATATCAGATGCTTTGTATTTGTTAATGTAATTAATCCTATCCTGAGACATGAGTTGGATCATCCCCATTCTATAAAGGATAAAAACGAGGTTCAGGGTAGTAAAACGACAAGGCCACATGCTGTTAAATATTAAGCCTGGACGTCAATTCAGGCCTGTCTGACTCTATTGATCAGGCATTTCATCAACTGTTTATGTTTACTGTCAGTCCATGATCAAACACTATGGTGACCTGCCAAGAAATTTGGGGTTTTTAACATCAAGTCCTGGCAGGCTCAAAGATACATGATGTAAAAGGTAGGGGTTTGTAATTTTCAGGTCAAATGATGTAACAGGGTCAACAGATCATGAAATTTTCACTCACTGGTCTTAAACTGAACCTTTTCAATGAAATGACATGACTAATTAGGATCATCTTTCCTGGAACAAGGTAGAGAACAATGAAGGTTACTCAGCTATTGAAGGATCAGCCTACTACCTTGATTTCCTTAACACTTTCAAGGAGCCTACTGCTCACAGGGCGATGTGATAGTCAATGGTGGTACACAATAAAGAAGAAATGATCTCAGACTTGAGGGCCTTTTTAGCCTCAGGGAAGGAGTGCAAATAAATTTTATCAAATGTAAGTAATCATTGGTTTGAAGATGCCAGCAAGGAAAAAAGCTGTCAAATAAACTATGCATGCCATCAGTTGTCAGATTCGAATGAGCATATTAGACTCAAATAGAGTAAGTGACATGCTGCATGTAAATGCATTATTGGCAGTGCTGGTGTGAGGATGGGGACAGAGGAGGATCAGAAAAATCTTCCCAAGGTGACCTTTGAATTGCATTTGTAAAGGTGAGTAGGGAGTGGTGTGGAGAAAAAGTACAAAGGATAGTCCATAAATGAACTAGAATGAGTGAAAAAGCATGGCTGTCTAGCTGGAACACAGCCTGGGGAGCCCTGGGTGGTAAGTGGGGAGGGCGGCGGGAGCATGGCTGGAGGACTGGGGAAGGGGGCTTTATGACTGGGAGGAGGTTGCAGTGTGACTCCAGAGGTTCTGGTCAGAAGAAGGGGCCTTGAAAACATACTAAGGAGTTTGCTTCAGCCTACTGTAGGCAATAGGGAGCCGCTGAAGAAATTCAAGTAGGAAGTCAAGTCTGTCTTGACATTTCCTTCTTCATCCCAGCTCTGTCCTTCCAGCCCTTCCAGTGTGGGGCTTCTCAGACAGCTGCGCTCCACACTGCACCAATGTCTTCTCAACCTTCATGCAGCCTGTCCTCCCTGCTGCACATCTAGAGTCAGGAAGGCCTGATCATCCTCATTTCTGATTCAAAGATTTGCTGTAAGACTCCAGTACTTCACATGCTTTCCCTCCTCTGAGCCATATTGTCTTACTTATCTTTGTTCAGATCTTTGGTCTTTGAAATCCTGCTCATTTTATTTTTTTTTAAAGGCCCATATCAATGGTCCCTTCTCCTAGGCAGTGTCTTCTGATCTTCCCAAGGATACGACAGCTCACCATCATTACCTAAACCCTATTTTACATTTTGAGTCTCTTCCTATTGACCTTCTCTTGATTTATGCTATATTATGGGGCATAGTTTTGCCCTCAGATTGAGCTGTTTGAGTGAAAGGATGGGTCTTGATGTCTTATTAATTCTGTATTAGCATCTATTCTGAGCTCGGGCTAATGGAGATGACATAACACATAAGACACAACTCTACCTTGACTCTGAGGAGCAGCAGGAAGAATAATATGTCCCTGTGTATGCTTTTCCAGCCTCCTGGTTGTCCTCCAATGGCCCTAGTCTCTGGTATTCACACCCTTGTATGGTGTGAATACAAGAATGAAGTGTCCTCCCACATCGTGTACCAGGATTGACATACATGACCAATAGAATGCAGCAAAAGTAATGGTATGTCACTTCTGAAATTAGGTTGTAAAACAATGTGACTACTAGCTTGGGTTCTCTCTTTCTTAGATCACTTGCTCTAGGGGAAGCCAGATGTCATGTCACGAGAATATGTGAGCACCTGTAGAGGTGCCTGTCACAAGAAGCACACACTAGCCTGACCGCAGCCAGGGACACGAGTTATCCTGTGTAGGGGTGTCCAACCCACAGCCCACACACACTGCATGCAGCCCAGGATGGCTATGAATGCGGCCCAACACAAAATCATACATTTACTTAAAACATAATGAAATTTGTCTTATGATTACGAGTCTCAGTGTACTTAATGTGTGGCCCAGGACAACTCTTTTTCCAGTGTGGCCCAGGACGCCAAAAGGTTGGACACCGCTGCTAGGTGAATCTACCAGGAGTAGGTGGCTGCAGCCCTGGCCAACAGTTTGACTGCGATGTCAAGGGAGACTTTGAGTCAGGACTACCCAGCTGTCCTGCTCCTGGTCCTTAACCCTTAGTCACTGGGAGATGATGGTCGTTATTTTAACCTTCTAAATTTAGAGGCTTGTTATACTAACATACATTTAGCAAATGTCGTTCCAATAAGTGGAGGTTTGGGGCAGACAGTAGAAAAGAGAGTAAAGTGCTCAAGGTTAAAAACACAGGAAACTATGATCAGATTTCTAATTTAAAGATATGTACATTGTAATTTTGCCTTAGCTCAATTTTAAGATAGATCTGTGTCACAGTTCAGAGTTAGTGTTCAGTCATTTATTGCCTACGTGCACGTGTTCTAACAAGTCCCCTAAAGGAGACTAGAAGAGTGGGCTGGGGGAAAGAGGGCTGAGCTGGATTTCTCCCCATAAGAACCGAGTTTGTGCTCCAGCTCAGTCACTTACCATTTGTTATCAATAGGGAATCTGTTTAATCTCTTTTAAATCACAGCTTCCACAACAGTCAAGGGGGTATCATAATTCATGCTCTGCATATCTTGAGGATTTAATGAGTCAGTGTGTAAAAGAACTTTGTAAACAGCAAGACAGGTCCCAAATAGAAGGTGCTTTACAAACTGGGATGCTGACGTATTATTGGCTCAACGGACCCCTTTTACTGAGTCAGCTTTTATTGAGTGGACGATGGCTATTTGACAGCACAGAGATTCTCCTCTGGGGAGACATTTGGTTTGCTGGTGACTTGGGCACCAGGCAAGTATGTGCCAATCAAGAACTTCCCTGGTTCATTCCCGGCTTTTCAGTCTCTGGCCCTCTGTAACAAACTTGATTTTCAGAGAAAGGCACCATAAAGAGTTAAGAGCATAGATTTTGGCCCTGGCCAGTGTGGCTCAATTAGTTGGAGTATCAAGCCATACACTGAAAGGCTGCTGGTTCAATTCCTGGTCAGGGCATGTACCTAGGTTATAGGGTAGATCCCTGGTCGGGGTGGGTACATGAGGCAACCAATCGATGTTTCTCTCTCACAACATGGGGGTATTTGAAATAATGGTTTAATTTCCTTTGGATATGTACACCCAAATGGAATTGCTGGATCATATAATAGTTCTATTTTATTTATTTATTTACTTACTTTTTTATTTTAGAAAGAGAGGGGAAGCAGGGTGGGGACAGGGAAAGAGAGAGAGAGAGAAAGAGAGAGAGAGAGAGAGAGAGAAACATGGATTTGTCGTTCCACTTATTTATATTCATTGGTTGACTCTAGTATGTGTCTTGACCCAGCATCGAACCTGCAACCTTGGTGTGTTGGTATGACTCTCTAACCAACTCAGCTACCTATCCAGAGCCTGATAGTCCTGTTTTTAGTTTTTTGAGGACCCTCCATACTGTTTTCCATTGTGGCTTCACCAATTTACATTCCCGCCAGCGGCACTTGGGCTTCCCAGCACTTGCTATCTCTTGCCTTTTTCATAAGAGCCATTCTAACATGTGGGAGAGATTTCATTTCACTATGGTTCTGACTAGCATTTCCCTGATGATTGATTAGTGATGTTGAGCACGTTTCCATATATCTGTTGTGCATTCGAATCTATTCTCTAGGGAAATGTCTATTTAAGTTTTTTGCCTATCTTTAATTAGATTATTTGTTTTTTTGCTATTGAGTTGTGTGAGTTCTTTATATAATTTGGATAGTAACCTCTTGTGGAAATATAGTTTGCATATATTTTCTCCCATTTTATAGGCTGCCTCTTCATTTTATTGATTATTTCTTTTGTTGTGCAGAAGCTTTTTAGTTTAATGTAACTCCACTTGTGAGAGGGTGTAATCTTAGTGGCTCCCTCCAGCCCTGAGAAATTTCAAGAGAGGACTCAGCTCTGAGCCAAACTGAGAGTAGCTGGTGAAGTACATGATTCTGCTGTAAGTGTGGGCAGCAAGGAGGCGAGGGGGGAAGCGGTGGGGCAGGGTAGACGGGGAGAATCTGGGGACACAGCACAGCACCCACTACCACCACTAGAATGTGCACGCGGGTCCGCCCTTGAGAGCTGCTGGGAAGGAAACACAGTGTTTTGTTTACTCAGCCATTCCAACTAATAGTAATGAAAGTTTGATTATCAAGTTTCAAGTCATCAGAATACAACGAATACGCTTAAAGTCAAGGTTATGTGAATTATAATTTTTTTTCTGGCTGACGGAAATGAAGGAAGAAACGATCCAAACCTCATGGAGTCTTAGGGACAATACTTACCAGCAGGGAAAAGCATGGAGGTACACATTAGTAGCTTCCTGAGTGACAGATAATAGAAAACTGCTTGATCTTACCGGCGGGGATGTTCGACACATGGCCTGCGGACAGCGTGTGGCCCAGGATGGCTATGAATGTGGCCCAACACAAAACCGTAAATTTACTTAAAACCTTTTTTTTTTTTTTTGGCTTATCAGTTTTCATTACTGTTTGTGTATTTCCATGTGTGGCCCAAGACAACTCTTCTTCTTCCAGTGTGTCCCAGAGATGCCAAAAGGTTGGACACCCCTTTACAGTAATGCTTACAGTAATGCTTAAATATTTTAGTTATTTACTTTTAATCTCACCCAAGAATATATTTATTGGTTTAAAAGAGAGAGGAAGGGGTCAGGGAGAGAGAGAAACATTGATGTGAGAGAGAAACATCCATCAGTTGCTTTCCCATAACGCCCCAACCAGGAATGAAACCTGCAACCTCGGTATGTGCCCTGACTGGGGATTGAACCAGCAGTCTTTTGGTGTATGGCAGTCTTTTGGTGTTTGGGACCATGCTCCAACCAAATGAGCCACCTAGCCAGGGCTCACTAAAACATTTGATTTATTCTATCACTGTGCTGGCCTCGTGTCTTTTTTTGTGTCTTGGTTGCTGTTGTTTCTCTGGCTCATCTAAGACTGGTCTCGGGTGCCTCTGGGATGCAGGCATTTCGATGGGGGCTCCTAGCAGAGTTCTTGGGTAGGTGGGTGGGCCATGAGGGCCACTGAAAAATTCCCTGAGCTGGAAGATCCCTTCTGCTTCTCTCTCAACACCTGTGCTACATTCCCCAGGATCTTTTTTTTAAATGTATTTTTCAGTTAACAGTGGACATACAATCTTGTATTTGTTTCAGGTGTACAACATAGTGATTAGACATGCATTTACCTTGCAAAGTGATCATCTCATTTAGCCTAGTACCCATCTGACACCATACATAGTTATTACATTGCTATTGACTATATTCCCTAGGCTGGACCTTACATTCCCGTGACTTTTTTAAAAAATGCTTTCTTGAGGACATTTTTCATTGTTTTTAGATAGAGAAGGGAGAGGGAGAGAGGGAAACATTGATGTGAGAGGGATACAGTGATGGGTTGTCTTCTTGTGTGCACCCTGACAGGATCGAACCTGCAACCTGAGTATGTGCCCTGACTAGGAATTGAACCCAAACCAGCTCCAACCAACAGAACCACGTGGGTCAGGGCTCTGTGACTATTTTTATTACTGGTAATTTATACTTCTTAATTCCTTTCACCTTGCTGCTGATTCCCCTTATCCTCAGGGCAGTGGTTTGGCTGGTGTATCAACAAAAGAACTCCTACCTAGCTGCCTCCTGCGTTCTCAGGAAACTCACACATTCTTTTGCAACAAAAGACAGAAAGCAGAACACTTCACTGCCGCAGTCCCCACTGTCTGGCTCTCTTGTCTTCCACTCTAGTGCATGTAAGTCACCAAGTCTACTGCAAGGACAGTTCTGGGGCAAAGCAAAATTCTCACTTATGCTGAGTTGTGTCTACATGTGAACAATTATCGATTAATCATTAGCACTTGATACAGTATGCAAGACAGAGGAGGAACTGGATAAATATTGAGTGAGCAAAGGTTTAGCTGTTCAACAATGCTTTATCAAAAAAATTAACTCTTTAAAAATATTTTCTCAAGTTAGAGCTAAAGTGCTCTCTTCCATATTGTACTCTTTTCATTGAGGAACAACATCTGTTCCCCAACCCCTTTAAATGGCATATTATATACACCAAGACTGCAATTAAGGAACCCGCAGCCTTCTCCTCTTTTTGGACCAATATCATTTCCATGATTCCTTCCTCTTAAATCTGGGTTTCCAACTCTTTAATCATCTCTGCTCTCTTCTGGATCCAAATGTCCCACTTACTTTTAAAATGTGGAGACCCAAATGGAAATCTATCATAACAATGCTGTAAAAGTTTGGCAAATTTCAGGGGAAACCAACATCTGCTTGGTCCTCGCTCATTATCTTGCTGCCTTTTCATTAAGGAGTTCTCAGGAAAAGCTATAAAATTTATTTTTTAATTAATTCAACAATTTTCCTTCTACCGTAAGTCTTCTTATTTATATGCACACAATTTCTGTGTAAATATGAATTAACAAATGGAGGACTTTGAACCTCACAAACATACCCCTTTATACAATACTTTAAAATATCCTACACATACTTTTAGAATCTTAATGCACAATACTAGTCTTTTTAACTTTTGAAAAAAAATAATTGTTTTTATGTATTAACACTGACATTGATTTTCCATAGATTATTTTTCAGCATAAAAACATTTTTGTTGTCTTTATTTTAGTCTTTTGATATAGACCTGATGACTAAGAATTAAAATAATTAGTGTTACACAGCACTTAATATATGCCAGGCAAGTGTTTTAGATGTATTGACATTATTAACATGTTTAATCTTCATAACAACCCCATGAGCCAGGTACTATTGTCACTCCCATTTTTCAGATGAAGAAATTGAAAGAGAGTCGAAAGACTTGCCCAAGATAGCAAAGCAAATAAAGTTAGGAGCTGGGATTTACACAGAAGCTTAGTCCCAGAGTCCATGTTTTTATCATAACGTACTATTACATGTTTATAAATATAAAAAAAAGGTGGACTGACTCTTTTGTAGAGGGTTTCGTTTTATTAGTGGTCATTAATATACACAAGCGAAAGTTTTCTATGTGTTTAAAGCTGATTTTTTTACTGTAGTTATTATGCTTGAGTACTGATGATGATTTGACTGAAGAAATGACTCATGGTAGTTTCTTGGTTGGTTTCACTTATTTTTTTGGTTTGAAAATGTGAATCCTGCAGTTGCCAAATACGGGTGAATCTAATTTCCTTTTGGCCAAATATTGAGCTCATCTCGGCATCACGAATTGCACGTAAATTCCAGGAGTCCCAGGAATGTGCCCCAAACAGCTGTGATGTACGCCTTGGGCCCTTCACAATACAGAAGAATGCTTGAACTTCTTGCCCTGAGTACAATTCATTTCAGAGTCAGTGTCCCAGAACAGATGGTGCTATTGTTACCTCCCAGGTTTCCCTATGGGGCTTTCAGAAACTGTCCTGCCCTTTCAGAACGTTCAGGACCTTTCCAAGAGAACTGTCTGAACTATTAAATTGGTGATGATGTGTTGAGACCCCAGCAAACTTGTCCCCGCTTCAGCTGTTTGGGTTGTTCTTTATATGTTTCATTTAAACTTTGGGGAAAATAATTTCCTTGCAGAAGAAAAAGAATTCTATTCCAGTTTATTTTATTTGGACTAATAAATGAACATAGTATGCGAAACTGCTTCAAAACCCAATCCCACAAGTAGGCTCTACACCTACTTCAGAGAGAAGTTTACCTGAGAAAACCCATGGGCCCATCTCCAAACATACCGTTGTCCTTGCCCTCCGTGCATAGGACAGGAAACAATATTTACAATCATATGTAGACATTTTAAGGAAATTTTAGAAAATGCTCTTTAACCACATCCTAATGTTATAAAATGTTTTTATAACACTAATTCCTCTTAAAAATATGATATACATGTAGTTTTAGGGCAGGAACTGCATATATTAAGAAATACTTAAGCAATGTATATATTTCCTAGTGTGCAGTAATTTTCAAAGGACTCACAGCGAAATATCTGCAATGTTTCTCTCTCAGGAAGTAGAGTGGGGACTGCGGGGGACACAGATGAAGACTTTGACTTTTCATTTTATTCATTTCCTCCAATGCCTGGGTTTCTTTTTAAACATTGTATGTGTATTTTGTTACAAATAGTTATCTGAGCAGTGAGATTATGGGCCATTTTGTTTTCATACATTATTCTGTCTTAAACAGAAATATTATTTAAAAATGCAAAGTGATTCTTTGACTGTTTCATGAAAGTTTTACCAGTTGATGTATTTAGATAGTTAGTTTGTCTTGGAAAGGGAAAGGTGCCTGTCTTTATCGTTTTAGAATTTTAGAACTGAATAAGGAACTGAATGAAATCAAATTAAAGGGTTTGTTCAAGTTCACACAGCTAGCGAGTAGCAAAACTAGACTAAGAATCCAGGTCCCCTAACTCTAGCCAGTACTTTTCCTATGAAATGTTCCCTAAATATTAATTATTTACATGTTCAAAACAGTATTATAATTTGCAACTGTAAAAATTTACAAGTATATCCCATTCATTTAATTGTACCATAAACCCAAGCTTTAGAAGAGGTATCAGTACATGCAAGGGATAAATAAGATTTATAGGTCAAGCAAATGGCAACCATGTGAAGTAAAGTGTAAGTGCTGGAAGATACACTCAGTTTAAAAATGAAATGGGTCTTACTTGGGGTAAAACTCACTATTGAGGGATGAAGGATTCTAGGTGAAAATTATGATTTCATGTAATGATTTATATGCTGTTATTCTTCTGTTGGGATTGCATCAGGACCTAATTAGACCTCATGAAAACTCTTTATTTCTAAATGTCTTCCTATTTTAATAAAAGTTTGGTAGAGTGGAGTCACATATATTCATTCCTATAAAAGCCTTATATACTATATGTTTCACTCAAGGATCTTTCCAGTCATGAAAAGGGGGAAAAAAAAAACCAAAACACAAAACCTAGGTAACTCTAAGCTAGAAGGCAGTAAAAAGCATGAAACGTTATCAGCCTTGATACTGAAACATAATTCAAAGGTTGATCTATTTAATAACACACCTTAGTATAAGAGAATATGAAATCACTCCTTTCTCCTAATGGAATCCGAGCCTTCTTATTTCCCTTCCTATTTATAACAAAGCTTAGCTCAGCTCTTGGAATCAGTGAAGAGAGATGTAGGATGCTTGGTGTACCCTTTCTCTTGGCGCAGCTTATGGAAACATATGTGCTCGCTCCTTGGACTGCTGACCTCTACCAAGGGGGAAAGCATTGTCACGGAGGGAGAGTGTCTTCCCAGGCAGACACCCACATGGTGGACTGAGCCACATCCACACAGTAATGGAGCAGCGAGGCAGTGCTCAGTGAGTATTTGCTGAATTAATTAATCAAGAGCTGTTACAACTTTGCCCTCTCCACTCTAAACCCACAGGAGAAGTTTGAAAAATCTTGAGAAAATTCACTTCAATGTTTTCTCATTCTACTACCTTGAACTGGGAATACGTAAAGAAAAATAGATCCTATATAATTTTAGACTGAATTTTTGAAGGGAAAAAATAATATAAAAGAGAAATTGCTACCTATTTGTAGCTGCCTGGGAGTGGAATTCCGTGATAAAATAAATTCTCATTATTTCACCATTACCTTCTTGGAAAAGATTATCATCGCTAGTAACCCTTCTTTGCCTTTTTTCCATTTAATATGCTCTAATAGGATGATAAATTATATAATTTTTATTTTTATATTTTTTATATGTGAATCCTGAGGTTTTGAAAAATTGAGTACCTGGCCACACAAAGAAGGCCCTGGGTTGAGGGTGGGGCTGGCATAATGGGTTAGAAGAAGAACCTGGATAGATATGTAGGTGCTGAATCAGTGGACTGGGAAGTTATTAGCACCGAGAAGGAGACAAGTGGATAGAAAAAGGCTGACTTACCAGGAAGTGGAACTAGCACAAAAGGTCAATGTCCTCTCACAGATAATGGGAAACTCACAAGTCATATCCCTGACACAATAAAAACAAAGCCTAGATGCTTTGGTAAAAACATAACATGCCCAGGGTGCAACTTTTCTAGAAAAGCCATGGAGTAAGATTTAAATACGGGAAAAACATTTTTAAAACTGGGTACCTGTTGGGATAGAAAGGATTTCCAGGCACGTTAAAGACAAATTCTCTGTTGTCACATCTGGGCACCACTACAAATAAAAGAAATATTCTAGGAGTTTTCATTTCAAAACAAAGGAAAATGAGAGAGAACTGTGTGAAAACGATAATGTAAAATTCACTGTTAGCAGCGAAATATCATTGCTGTAATTTAAATGGAGAAACAGCTATTTCAGTATTGCTACCGGAGGCTCCATTTATTACAACTCAGTGTTGGGATGCTGGAGATGGCAGAGGAAGAGGAGAGCTAAATATAAAAATCTTTAGGAGGACTTGGGGAAACCATTAAAATTCATTGGTTCAAGCAGTTCATTAAAACATTTTCCAGCCCACTTACTGACGCTGTGGAAAAATTTGGGAACTCACATTTCTCCCCCTTGGATGTGGAATGTTTAAATTACAAGAAGATGGAAAGGAAGGAAATGGCCGAAGGAAGGAAAACCATGATTGAACGGTGGCTAATTGGAACATAGTGGTGGTTTTCAATTTAAGAAAATGCAGGGAACATCGGGCCAAAGGATGAGAATGATAGAAAACTGCAATTCATGTATGTTCCAAAAGAGGAAGAAAAGAGAATTTTCTTAAATAAAGTTTATAAAAATAAAAAGAAACAGTCACCGTCTGGACTGTACTTCATTATTACAATAAATACTTTGTGAGTGGGCTCTCTACGTAATGCATGTGCATGTAAGAAGACATGAAAAAGTCACTTGACCATTCTGAACATGTGACTATCCGATGAAGTGGGAGGCATCCTTTAGGCGTTAGAGTTGCTAACATTTATTGCTCTCCGTGTTCTAATCAGCGGTGTCAAACCTGTGGCCCACGGGCCGCATGCGTCTCAGGTGGCTATGAATGCAGCCCGACACAAAATCAAAACTTTACTTTAAACATTTATGAGATTTTTTTGTGTGTGTGATTACATGTCACAATGTATTTAACGTGTGGTCCAAGACAACCCTTCTTCCAGTGTGGCCCAGCGATGCCAAAATGTTGTGCTGTGTAAGGTAGTTTACATTACATTTCATTAAATCAGTCTAAAGCTCTGTGAAGCAGCCATGCTAGCAGATACAGTAGCCGAGAAAGTGAAAGTTGAGAGACGGTGACTCATCTTGTACGTAGGGGAGCCAAGGTTCGCACCTTTCTGCATGCCTGAAAAGTGCAAATCAGCCAGTTTTTGTGTCATCCCTATTAAAGTGTCTCAGAACAAGGGTTTCATGAAGGACACTTTGGGAAACAATGTCATGAGTTTATTAAATTTATGTTGCCTAGAAGTACTCAATTTCTGAAGCCAGACTTCATTTCATTATTAAGCTTAAACTTTCTCATGATCCAAGAACCACCATAAGTCTTGGTTCAGTGGGGCCCCACATGAACAGTTACCAGAAATAAATATTTCCTTTATTTTATTTTATTTTATTTTATTTTATTTTATTTTATTTTATTTTATATTATCTTATTTCACTTTATTTTGATTTTATTTATTTATTTAAAGAGAGGGAAAGGGAGGGAAAAAGAGAGGGAAACATCAATGTGTGGTTGCCCCTCACGTGTCCCCAACTGGGGACCTGGCCCGCAACCCAGGCTTGTGCCCTGACTGGGAATCAAATCAGCAACCCTTTGGTTTGCAGGCCCATCCTCAATCCACTGAGCTACACCAGCCAGGGCACATTTCCCTTATTTTAATATATGACATTTCGGTGACACTTTCTCCCCATTCTGCATTGCTGAGTTACAGACCTGTAAGTAGAAATAGGAAATTAAATGTGTTTCATGGAAGATCATAAAGAAAGATAAAACAAAAACTCAAAAAGTTAGGATAAGTAAAGCTGCAGGTTAATTAGTATCTCCTCTTTTCCATCCTTCCTACCTCCATTAGAAGTGAATTGAATCATAGCTATGAACACAGGGTAAGAACATGGCAAATCCTCTGCTTGTGAACCAGTATTACCTCGGAGCTTTGTAGGGCCAAAATTAACTTTAGCTACAATTTTGTGGAAAATAAGTAAATGAGATCTGGGTAAGAACAAATGCTAAGTGAAGAAGTGAGGGCAGAACTGTAGGCCAGAGCAGTATCACTATCTTGAATCAAGACTTCCTAAATAAATTCTGTTAATTTATACCTAGAAATTTCCATCCCCCCACACCAGCCCATCCCAGTTATTTGTACTCAAAATTCATTGCCAGCAATCTCAACCTGTAGTGTAAAGGTTTTAAAGAAATCACATATATAATGAATTCTGGAAATAGGTCAATTTAAAAGACGGATCTCTTGTTGAAGATTATTTACATTAGATGTTACTGGATATGGAAAATGAATATCATAGCCTTCCCCTTTGGATCCTGAATTAGCTCTGTCATGCCCACCGGAATTCCTACTTGTGAACTTGAAACAAGGCTTGATTTCAGTCTTTACAATGAATATATGGTAGATATATAAATGGCTTCTAAGTCTTTTGATGTTTATTAAGAGGAAGGAGTGGGGAGCTGTTTCCTGGAAGACTATGGGGCACTAGGGAGCATTAAAGAAAGAAACAATGGCAAAGGAAATGTCAGTCTTTTGCACTCATATTTCTGTGAACAATGAATCTCATGAGTTTTGGGGCTTTGAATGGACATGTTGTAGGTTCTAGTCTTGTTCTCACTACTGTCTTGGGGACCACACATAATAATTCTAAACTTTAGAATTACACTTGAAAGAACAACTAATATCATACCTACTTCTCCTCATCACCCAATGGGGTTACTAGATTGTTTTGATTACAGACAATATGAAAGGCTTTTAAAACATTTGTAATTAGAAGATCTATTAAAAGGCATGATTGTATCAAGTCAGTCTTTGCACCCTCCAACTCCTCACATTTATTTACGCTTCTTCCAAATAGAGAATACTAGAAAAATATATAGAAGCGAATAACACACCTCTATATTTATATCAAACAGAGATAGCCTCTGTATAATTTCAATATGCATCTTTACACTCATATAAATATGTATATATTGTTTTTAAGTAAGAATTAAGGGTTTTGTATATTGTGACAAATGGGACTGATTTTTCATTAAGAATTTATTTTCCCAAAACTTTCTGTTTTTGTCAAATGACTACCCTAATTTTCATTTTTTCTGATGTGAGGGCACAGTAATACTTTGTAAGTTTTTAAATAGATTGCATATGACTCAGATATTTCACATGTAGCATCCGGCATGTACCATCCAAATCATTGGATTGTTCCGACGTTACAGGAAGAGAAGTAACAGTAATCTGGACAGTGCCATACTCAGAAATTCCTACATGGACTGGCCATCTGACAAGGCCCCAGTCAGAGTCTCATCTGCTCAGGTGCTTTACCTTTGGACTTTCAATGATGGATATGATAGAAGAGCAAATGATAAGCTAGCAATCATCCACCACCTGTAATTTTTGAAGAACTGTGTTAGAAACAAAAAGTACAAGCCATGGTCCCTATAACCGAAACAGAGTGACTCTTCACCCCGTCATGTCCTCAAAGAGGTTCCTCAGGAGAATTAATTCACATTCAACCTTCATCATGACACTCAGCATAGAGTCAACCATTCACAAACAAGAGGTATTTGAATTTCTGGTGGCTCCAGACCTGGCTCATTTCTGTATTTAGAGTTGTGTATCATGTTTCTAACTTGCCCTCGTCTTTCACTAATTATTATCAATCCCTGAAGAAGGGCATATAAATAAGGGCAGGAGGAAGCATTTGTTAACTGAGTATTATGCCTCAGTAATACTCTATATTAGAATATACTTAGCACTTTAATACTGTTATCTTATTTAATCTCTCCATCTAGTTCTTGATATTGGTATGTTTGGTCAATAGCTATTTGTTTTCAAAATTCCATTCTCCCCTTTTTCCTGAGCACAGGGCCTTCCTATTCTAGATTACATTTCTGTTGTCCATGCTCTCCCCCTCACATCTCATTGGTGAGAACTTAGTCACATGACCTCATTGGTGAGAACTTAGTCACATGACCTACAGAAGATCAAAGCCTCTGTGTGTGCAACTTACAGAAAATTGGTCGTCCTGGATGTCCTCCTCACCCGCTTTGCACAGTCTGCCTGGATTTGCTGAGAACCAGCTTTGCCCGTGTTAATGCAGAAAAGGCCTAGGGGACAGAAGGAAACTGTGCTCCTGAATGGCTTAGAGGAGCAAACTGCCCACCCTACCTGGAATACCCACCTAAAACTGTTCCCTGAGAAGGAGAGATACAGTCCTCTCATTTAAGCCACTGTCCTTTATAAAGAATTGTATGTTGAGGTCTCTTTCTTTCTGCAGCTTAGTCCTTACCTCAGCTAACAAAGAATTATTGACCTCATTTTACAGATCAAGAAAAGTCAGGTGCATGGGAGGAAGTCACTTATGTACTGAGATTTTTCCACCTTGCCCTTCTTGCTCAGCAGAACATATTTCTACTGAAACTCAATGAGTACCTCTAGCATAAGAACAGAATAAAACTCTAAACTGAGTAGGCCTAGGACCAGAGAACACTCAACTCTTACAAAATCCAAGTTAAAACTCACTTTAACTTCTCCATTTCTGAGTCTCAAATGAGCACCTTATTGTTTAGCAGTTCTCTTCAAGAGCTGTGTTTTCACAGCCCTGGTGGGGTGGCTCAGTTGGTTGATGCAGTTGTCCCACACACAGAAAGACTGTGGGTTCAATTCCCAGTCAGGGTACATAGGGGAGGCAACTGATCAGTGTTTCTCCTCCTTCCCCTTCCCCCTCCCCTTCCCTCCTCCTTCTCCTCCTTCTTCTTCATCTTGGTCTTCGTCTTCCTCTCTTCCTCCTCCTTCTTCCCTCTAAAATCAGTACATATATCCTCAGGAGAGGATTTAAAAAGAAAAAGAGTGACTTGCTTTCACAGAAAACTTTATCCTCATTGTAATAAGTTCAACAAAAAAAAGTTTTCAGCTTAAGGTTATGTGGCATCACCCCAGCCTATCTTAACACCTCTGCCAATGGCAGTGGAGATGGGACTCTTTCCACATGGGTTCCTCATCTGTCCCTGTCCCTTAAGGAGTACATTATCCCTTACAAAAAAAGAGCCCCTCATCTTGTTCTACAAAGGCCAAATAAATATGATTAACACCAAATTTCTGTTCTACTGACCAAATAGCACAGCCTTGAAAAGATAATCTTCATGAAATAAGTGAGGAGGCCTCCTCAGGAAATCAACTGGGCAAAAGCCTAGAGAGTAAATCAAGATGAATGGGAAACCAGCTGGAAGAAATCAAACAGGCAAAGCAGGTGCGTTGGCTCATGTTTGGGAAGATGAAACACAGCATGAGGCATTGCGCATTCACACAAAAGCAGTATCTATAACCTTTGTCAGGCTTTGAACTGAGCTAAAAGCATGACTTATTTAAGAAGAGCTGGTAGCTGGGAACTGGTTGAACTAAGAGTGTCAAGACCAATTCTGAAGACGTTCGCTTATACTTAGCCTGTTTTTATGTACTTGGAAGAGTGCCAAACAGCGAGTGGCAGATGGTCCTTCATCTAAGTGTGATTTTAAGTGAAGTGAGAGATGGAATGATTGACTATGTCCCCAGAGTAGGAGGAAGAAGAAAAATTTTGCAAAAAATAAAATAAAATAATAATAAAATGAGTCTGTTGTGATGGATAGCTGTAAAATAGGCAAAGGATGGGTAGAACTTCAACAGGCTTTTCCTTATAAGGACAGAAACAATACTGGACTAAGTAGCCCTGAGTGACTACATCACACATCTGTGGGCACTAAAAAGGGATCAAAGCTCAACGCTTGAACCACAGCACCACCTGGAATATTCACCATAGGCAACATCACCTTGTATCCAGCAACACAGAAAAGGCCTCCTTGCTGTTATAGAGGTAGATTTAGGTATCACAGATGATTCTGTTTTGGCAGGGTTCGTGAGGCCAAAAACATTTGCCTCCTTCATTTTGGGCCCCTGACAGTGCTTTGGAAGTTGTCGTCTAAGACTGCAAACACACACACACACACACACACACACACACACACACACAGTAGTACCAGGTCTCTGATGTCCAGTAACTTCTGGCTAAGATCCCTGGAATCAGCCTCTCTTGATTTCTCATACACACAAAATTAAAAACTAACAAAACCACCAACTTGAATTTGCAGAACCTGGGAGCTTCTTACATCCAACTGCAAGATGGTTAGAATTGGATTGAAAAATGCAATCAGGACCCCCCAGTGCCAAACCTTTGCAATAGAGCGAGCTGCCTAGCTGGAAGAAAGTAGAGAAATCCCCAAACCATTTGTCTTTTGGCTCAAAAACAGCAGAACTATACCAGCAAGAATATTGAGCAGCTGTCCATCTCCTGCACAGGCTACTGTGCCTTGTGGAGTGATCAAAGAAACTTCTATGCCTACAAAACCCTCCTCACATAAACTTACTACCACTAGTATAGTTCTTCTATGTCAAGGCTGATATTGCACTCCCCCCAAAATAGAGAAGTATGGAGGGTTGCCAGATTTAGCAAATACAAACACAGGATGCCCTGTTAAATATAAATTTCACACAAATGATAACTATTGCTTTCATATAACTATTTTCCAAGTAGTAAATGGGGACTACAGATTATTTTTTAGTGTAGATATATCCCAAATATAGATGGAACATACTTAACACTAAAAGATTATTTGTTGCTTACCTGAAATCCTTACTTAACTGGCATCCTATACTTAATCTGGCAACTCAAGAAAGGAAAAAAAGAATAGCATTACTACATTGCATCATGGAGATGCGATTCCTATAAATAAGAGTGTTGTAGGTTGAGCAAAGACACAAGAAGCCCTTGCAATAATACCAACTGCATGTTATAAATTTACATTTATTAAATTTGTTCAGAACATATAAGCTTTGGAAGGATAATATCCCAAATCAGCGCAGCACAAATAGAGTAACTATAGGGAAGACTGACTATTAGAAATGAGAATTAGGCTATAATGTATATTCATTGGCATACCTTCTAGCTTATTTATTGTTAGCTTCCACCAGACACTGAATGCCATGAAAGAAATCCACATCCCCATCAGTAGACAAACATTGAGTCTAGATAGAGCTTGTCTCATTACAACTAAAGAAAGGAGAAAAAAATAAGGGAAAATACATTTCAGAACATGGGAAAGTAACTACTATCCCAAGAACATGAGAAGCATTTTTTTTTACTGCTTGAAATAATCTATAGTAACAAAAGAATATGAACTCTATGAAATAGGAGCTGGAGGTCATAAGGATCGATTGAGAAGCAAGGCATGTCAGATAAAGAAATTTTAGAAATTTAGAATTAAATATAGCAGGAGCATTAGAATTTTTAGTAGAGTCAATGAAGGAATTAATGTATAGAATTGAATAAGAGTTTAAATATGAGCTGCTCTCTCATAACTTGTAAGAAGAGTCAAAGATGATAATAAAAAAGAGATGACAGCAAGAACAGAGAACCCTAAAAGTTTCAAGTACAAAAATCCAAATTAATTAAAAATATTTGTATCAGATTTGCCTTCTGTAAATGCCAGGAGAGAGTGGAGAAATAGCTATAATGCTTGAGTAAAAATTGGTCCTCCAAAGTACACAGTTACCAAAATTATCTTTCTTGTGTAAAGATATAGGAAGGATTCAGAACACATACCACATGTGTAGTTTCTTGAAAACAAATTTCATCAAGAAATTTAACATGTATTCAAGAGATTAATCCAATTAAGAATTCAAAACTAGACCTTGAAGAAATATCAGATCCATCCTGGTGAATCACAGTAGTTATCAAACAGTGTATATGCATGAGAATTACTGAGGGAACCTTTGGAACCATCAGCAACTAAGTCCTATTTCAGATTAATTACATCACAAATTCAGAGTAGGGGCTGTGGAAGTGGGCATTGAAAGTTTTCAAAGCTTCATGTTTGATTTTAATTTGTAACTAGGATTGAGACCCGTCATTTGGTTACAAAATAAGCATGAGATCAGAAGGCCTGGGTTTGACCTTCTTACCTATGACTCATAGACAACTAGTGATAGAAGGCGAGTGTCTCAATCGATGTAGAAAAATATATGTTTTTTAAACTGCTGTGATGATGTAGTAGTAATGATAATACCCGTGGCATATATTTGTCATTCGCATGCAATTGGAAAATATATGTGTCATTCACCAAAGGAAGCTTATACAATTCCTGGCAACTACACATTTTCACTGTCTTTTCTGAGAATGGCAGTATGCATGCGGTGTTTTGCTTTTTGAGTAATGGTAAACAGGGATTTTTGTTGTTAAGTCAAACCTAAATTCTATGCAGTTCCAAATATATTTCAGTTCTACGGCGAATAGCAGCTCATTTGCCAGACTGGAAAGGACCTCTAAAATTTGGCCACTCCCATTCCTTTTCAACCAGTTGTGCTGCTCTGCTTACTCAATCCTTACCCTAATCTCGATGGCCGTCACACAGGCCTGTTCACTTCTGCCTGGATACGTTCACTCCTTGCTCACTGGTTCACATAGTTGCCATCTCTGCAAGGGCCAGCATGTCTTTATTTTCACCACCCTTTCTTGAGGCCTCCAGCTGGCAGAGACCTTCCGCAACAACAGTATAAACTTAGTCACATTCTCTAGAACCTACTTTATCAAATTTAGTGCTGTGTTATTTATTACTTTGCATGTATTTGCCCTAAGTAAACTTCAATTTCCTGCGGGTGGTGTAGGCAGAAGAGAGAGTGGTATGGAAAGAATACTCAACGATGTACAAAATGCTTGTGATGTGTGTTGAAACAAACAAAAAAAGAAATAGGACACTGAATCAAAAGTACAATATTGACTCAATTACGGAAAACTGCATAAAGCACAGACAGGAAAAATAAACTTAGGAGTTGGCAGTGGTTATCTCTTAGTGGTCAGATTATGAGGATCTTTTATGATTTCTTCATACTTTTCTCTATTTCCCATGAGCTCTATTTATTAATTCTATAATAAGTCAAAATATGTTCTGTGAAGAAAAAGAACTGGCATCTATAAAAGAATCAAACTTTTCAGAAAATATGTATTATAAAAATACAAGAGAATCATGTATCAAAATTGTTGATAATATACACCTAAGATATATGAATGGCAAATAGGCAGATAAAAAAATACTTGCCAAATGTCATTATTTGTCAAGGAAATGCAAATTAAAGGTGCAATGAAATATCACTTCATACATTAGAACATGACTAAATTTAAATGTATGACAATACAAAATAATGGTCAGTATGCATATCTATATTCAGTGTTGGTAGCAATGCTGATAAGAGCAAAAAATTGGAAATAACATGCCTATCTATAACCCTATAGGTATGCCTATAGATATGCCATATAGGGTTCTATGCCTAACCCTATAGAAATGGTTGGAAAAATAATTGTATCACTTCAAAACAGAATACAGCCAACAAAAGTTGGGCTTTGAAGGAATTTTGAATGACACATTAAAGCTTACAATATAATAGTGAGGAAATGTTTCAAATATGAACAATACTTACTCTGTGGTATTGGTAGGATATAGCTCATTTTTTCTCCATGCCTTCCCAACTGTATTACTTACATTAGGAGAAAGACAAACATTTTAAGGTAATAACTTGTTTCTGGAATACAAATACAATCCCTTCAGCACGGGAGTTTGTTCTGTTTCAACACTGACCCTTGCTGCTGACCTGTGAATGCTGTGGGCCTCTGGGCAACAGCTTTCCTTAACACATTGCGTATTTGCTTTCATTATTGGTCACTTAGGTATTCTATCTAGGAGTGGTACTCGAAGTGTGTTGTAGTATCTCGGGAAGTTCTTGGATTCAAAATTGTTTTCATAATACTACTAAGACATTGTTGACCTTTTTTCATGTTGTTGTCATCTGCAATCACGGATAAAACTCCTGACGTCTGAGCACAAATCAAGGTGGCGGAAACAAGCCGCACCAGTTGCATTCTTTGCTACCACATACTCACCGTAAAAAAAGGAAAAAAGTAAAGATATAAACTCCAGAATGTCCTTGAGGAAGCAGTAAAAATTACTGTATGAAAGCTCAGTCTCTGAGAGCATGTGTTTTTCATATTCTCTGTGACACAAACGGAAGCACGCCTAAAGCACACGGAGTAGGGTGGTTGTCTCCTTGAGGAGGAGCCTGTGCTGCTCCTGGAGTTCTGAGCTGAGCGTCTCTGTGTTTCTTTTAATCCTCACCCGAGGACATGTTTATTGATTTCAGAGGAAGGGAGGGAGGGAGGGAGGGGGAAGAGAGAGACAGAGAGAGAAATCAATCAGTAGCCTCCCATACGTGTCCAGACCAGGGATATAACCCGTAACCTTTGGGTGCACAGGATGATGCTCCATCCAACTGGGCCACCCAGCCCAGGCTGAACTGTCACTTCTTTAAAGAAATACCATTTTTCACTTGAAAGAATGACAGACAGAAAACTATGGTGATTCGGATCTGGAGATTTGACATCTGCCTGGACATGAATACAGTGAGCCTGTAACTCTGAGGAAAACAATGGGCAGTATTTGTTGCCAGTGATAAACTCAGGCTTCTGGTGCAAAGTAGACTTTTGGAGAACTGGTATCTATTAGCATGCGTTTAACAGCTTCCCAATACTGAGAGACTTCTGATAAAATTAATTTAGTATTATTGACTTTAATTTAGTATTACTGATTTTTTTTATGTTACACGATAAAATGGCTGGGCATTTGGAAGAGCTACATAACTCACTGGACCAATATTTTCTAAAATGACCTGTGCACGATGTTACAAAGTATATGTGGGTAGAAGATCTATTCAACATACAAGTAGACCAATGGCTTAAATGTAGTGGAGTAGGAAATTCCACTGACAGTTTTAAGATTCCACACAGCAACTTTTTTTGTAAAAAGCTATTATTAAAATATTTCTCCCTTTTCAACCAGATTTGAATATGGGGTGGATTTTCTGTATATTTCAAGCAAAAATAACATATTGTAACAGGCTGAAAATAGAAGCAGATTTGATAATCCAATTAACTTATTCTCAATAAATCCTTGATTTGGGTTTATGAAGCCCTGAGTATAGAAACCCCTTAGTTATTATTTTGGATAAATGGAGATTACCATCAACTTTCTGGTGCCTGCATTCAACAAAACAAGGGAGACTTCCTTTTCTTAAAAATTATCTTAATAGATATCTCCTCTATTGTCTTACATATTGGAGAGAAAGAAATTAATTATAACTTCATATTTTAGAAATCATCCTAATGTTGCTGAGCTCAGTTCCAAAAATACATTATTCCAATTTATCAGTTAGGATTGTGTTTACCAGTGTATAATATAAAACCAAACTTAGTTATTTTTTTTTCTTACATAAAAAGAAGCTCAGGGAGGTCCTGTAGGGCTAGTGCAGTGGTCCCACAATATGGTTAATGTCCAGTCTTACATCTTTTTGCCTTGCCACCCTAAAATACGATTTCAATCTTCACATGTACAAGATAGCCACGCTACAGCCCTTGTTCCAGGAGGGAAGGAGGCAGGAGAACCGAAGGCATCAGCAGCGGGTAATCGGCTTTCTTTGCATCTCATTGTCCAGAACTGTATCACCTGACCCCCCACAGCTGAAAGAGATACTGGGCAAATTTCATTTTAACTCTTACTGTCCTGTGGTAGTGGTGGCAGGGACAGAATGGGTTTAAAATCCACATTGGATCAGCCAGTCCGAGTGTCTACTATGTGTAGCAATAATGGCTCTCTTTCGTGGAAGAAAAAATAGTAGAAACTTACTAGTCTCAGACAAAAATTGAAGCAGGTATATAATATGTCTTCCTGGGTGAAGTGAGTAACAACAGCATTGACAGGGTGGCCAAGGTGATATTAACTATGCAAACATACTCTGTTGGGAAGTAAACAATACAGGTAGAACTTGGTTACCTCCTTTACAACAAAGGAAAAGGAGTCATTCTTTAATTTTTCCTGTCAGTTTAACAGCTGTCAAACCTTCTTCATTTACGTGGCCCACAGCATGTAGAGAAGATAAAAGAAGGGAAGACTCAGTGCTGTTGACTGCAGATGATAACCACAGATTTATAATCAGTGAGGAAGGCTTCAGTTCTTCACACCCGCTGGTTGCTGAACACAGCTGAGTATCTGGTTCGTTATGGTCGGGATAAAGAAATGAGTAAGGCGTAGCACTCATCTCGAGAAACTCAACATCCCAGTGAATTTTGCTCTGATTCCCCCTGCCCCGTTGCCATTACTTCATTTACAGGAGGTCTGATGAGTCAGTTCATGTAAAGTGTATAAAAATGGTTCAAGATTTTTGCCTTTATTTTACGTACTTCTCAGGCTATAAAATACACCTTGCTCTACAGTTAAAGCACCAAGTACATAGTAAATGACTCACTCTTATTAGATAAAAATCTGTGGATAATATTCTTGAAGCCAAATTCTTAGAAATGATTTTTAAGTAGAAGGGAAAGAGGAAAATCATATAACTTTGCTTAGAACATGTTAATTAATTGTTCCTATAACAGGAAGGAGAATTTGAAGAGCAAAGATTAGACTGGAAGTTTCTTTTAGCTTAAAGAACTGACTAAATTTTATCTTCTTTCTTGGAAGAAGATAGGAATATATAGATTAAAAAATCCTTAATATTTCAGAATCGAAGTTGGATATTTTCTTGAGCTTTCCAAAATTTCACTCATTATATATATAGTGAAAATAATTGTATATATAATAATGCTTTAACATATGATACAGGGTTGGGCAAAAGTAGGTTTACAGTTTTAACACAAATAAATAATACAATCATTAATAAATATAATACAAGAATAAACTGTTTCATATACTCACAACTGTAAACCTACTTTTGCTCCACCCCTGTACATTTTTAAATCTGCTTTGAAAAATTTTTAAAGTAAATTTTTTTAAAGTATAAATTTATTTAAATTATAATTTTTTAGAAGTATAAATCTGCTGTGAAACTTCTTGATGAGTTATTCTGGCTTGGAGTCTGCTTTTATCCCCAGATAAAACCAAATACCTACTCAGATCTTTTGAACAGCTTACCAAGATTAAATATGCCCAAGCCATAACATTTTTTGTGCATTTGAAATTCTAAATTCTGCTTTCAACTCGACTTCCAGATCTTCAATTTGGAAAAAAAAGGAAAAAAAATTCCAGGTTTATGTGGCCATCAAGGAAAGTCAGAACAATAGATTGCTTTAGCCATGCATGCATTTAAGCATCTAGCTCTTCCATCCCAAAGAGGCCTTCTAATCAGCCAATTCAGGTTTTGCGTAACTTCAGATCCAGGGTTTTAGCAGGCAGTCTTTTGTTATAATATTAGAATATCAATGCATACATGAGCCTCTTTATTGGGAAAATTTGGTGGTTGTTTTAGGGAAAGGGGAAGCTCGGTTAAATATTTTATTGGAGCACCTTTATGAATATCATTTCTCTGCTTAGTTTTAAATTTAGGCTAATACGATTTGTGGTTCTGAATTCTGTTATTCTAATGACACAATTACTTTTCTCCTGAAACTTTATTTTCTTCATTCTTTTCTTGTTGATTCTATTAAAGTCCATACCTCTATATTAAAATTTAAACTTTAATTTTTAAAAATCATTTTGCTCGTGTGTAAAAGCCAAGGTATTTTAATATAGATATCAAATGTTAGTACAATGAATAGTTTTTTAATGCAAGGCAAAAGAGAAGGAGAGAAAATATAGGCCTGAAACGCAGGCATTCTGACCTTTGTCCCCATTCTGCCATCAACCAATTGTGAATCTTTTCATTTTTTCATACAAAAAAGTTAGGAGAGTGAAGCAAAATATCTATCAGCTTTCACTAATTTCTAAAATTCCATAAATTTTGTATGTATTAGAGAACAGGGTATAATCTTGTCACTGTTCATGCACCTTTAAATCTCTCCAGGATAGCTAACCAGTGCTGTTCCAACGTCATTGTGTACTTTAGTTCACAAACATGCTCACATGTCACATACACACTTAGATTATTATTTATTATCTCTTTAGGCATATCTTCTAGGCAGACTTCATTATAAGAACTAAAACAAGTTGTTTAGTGAGAAATGCTTCTTTTGAACGAAGAGCAAGATCTGTACTTCCAAAAATCTCATCTACTATTTTTTTGTAAAACGTATGAGCTATTAAATCTAAATTCAAATATTTAATACTTACTAAAAATATTCAGCTGATCATGAGATTAAAAGGAAGTTACACACTACAGATTAAAAAACAAATATGTGAATTTTGCAAAATTTATACCAATGACATTACCCCTGTTCATGAGTTACATATCAAAATAGAATTTTATCCAGGGCTGTGCTGAAGGCAACATCCGTTCCATATTTACTTTACTATTACCAATCTTTTTGGTTTTCTTGAAACCCACTTCTAAAGATAAACTTGATTTCATAGAACTCTAATTTTCAACACTATAAAATAAGGCTTTTTTTGTTGAATTCATGCAGGGGTATCCAACCTTTTGGCGTCTCTGGGCCACACTGGAAGAAGAGTTGTCTTGGGCCACACATTAAATACATCGCGACACGTAATCACACACACAAAAAAAATCTCATAATGTTTTAAGTTAATTTATGATTTTGTGTTGGGCCCCATTCACAGCCATCCTAGGCTCCATGCAGCCCATCAGCCGCAGGTTAGACACCCTGCTAGTTACTTGGATTATGAAAGTATGTTCCTAATGAAAAACCTCCTAGGAGGTAGTTTAGATTATTTATTTCAGAACATACCAGTGGGAACTATATTAGCATTTTCCTCTTCGTTGTTACTCACAAAGTGATCATGATGGTTTCATCTCTTCCATAATGCTTTATTATTTTCCTACTGGCTTTTCCTGAGCCTCTCAGGTGAACAGACTTTGTAGCTGCTCTCTGAGGCATTTTTTATCTTTAATAACTCATGCAACACACACACAAACATCCTACATACAACACACAACTGTTTTTCCTTTGCTTTCACAGCTCTTTCCATTTGTTAATATTATTCTATTCCTTCCATTCATATATTCAATAAACATCTACTGTGCACTATGCTAAGTATTGTGGATGTGAAGGTAAATACTACATGCTCTTTGTCCTTAAGCAGAGTGCAATCTAGTGGCTAAGGCAGATGGACATATAACTCAATATTACAATGCGTTGTGATTAGGTGCCCTAAGGGAGTAAGTGCAAAGTGCAAAGATAAATTAGAGATGGAAGATAGCTAGGAAATACATTTAAAAATTGAACATAAGAGTGAAGGTAGGGGGCTCATGCCACCACATTTGAACACATTATAGAGCTAAGACCTGGCATTCTCTTTATCCTCAAGCGAAGTCAGGTTCTTCTCCACGTTTTGTGTACCGCATACAAAATGTGCATATTAAAGTCTCCTTGCTTCCCAACACAGTTCACTCATTCTCAAAGACTACTCAGATAAAAACTTCTCATCCTCTGGGGCACCTGCCATCTGGTTACCGCCCTCCACCATGCTCCTTGTTCTTGTTTTCCAAAATCCTGGTCGTTCCCTGAAATTTATCAGGGACCTTGGCACTCTGATCATTTTCTTGCCACCTGTGTGCCTAGCCAATTTCAATGTCAATGCAGTCTTTCACTGTGAACTTCACAAGTATATATTTTTTCTACCCCCTAACGTGCACCAAGGTGAGGAGGGTCAGCTGCAGTTGGACAGTTCCCTTCTCCCACGTAGAAGGTACAGCTGACTCCAGTTGGGTATGTCCCTTCCCCCAGGTCATTTAGGCCCTGATTATACCCTAGCAGGCTGGGGTCTAATTAACTAGTTTCTCCTGAGCTGAGGCTGTGTTAAGAACACAGGTGCTCTGGTGTATTGTAAATTGGTTCCCTTCTTCCTCCCTCTGGTATAAACAGGAGGGCCTTTTTCTTGGATGTTTACTGTGGGATCCTGGGAGCTCCTGGAAGCAAATCTCCCCACACTGTGGCGGCCCCGCCGTGACCACCTTCCCCAAGGAGGTTCTCACCCTCAGGGCCATGCAGAGTGTCCCCCCTGCAAGCCAGCTCAGCCTTTCCTACCCCAGTGGCCCTGCTTCTGGGGACGGCTTCCACTAGAGAGTCCCCACTCAGGTAAGTGATGACACCCTGGGCTCATTCACCTGTCTCGCTCTCCAGGGTTGAGGGGAACCGTTTCTCCTCTGTGCTCCACTCTTCTAAGGATTTGAGAGAAATGGTTGATTTTTCTGTTTGTTCAGCTGTCACTTGTTAGTGTGGAGTGGCATCTTCCCAGCTCCTTACACAGAGAATGGGCTTTCATTATGTTTTTAATTTTTGTCTTGCTCATTAGTAACAAGGTTGAGTATCTTTTTATATTTTAATTGGCTATTTGTGTTTCCTCTTCTGTTTGTGCCCATTTTTCTATTGTTTAGTGTGGATCACCTAAAGTTGTGGTTACTAATTGGCTTTTAATGATACATATTGAAAATATATCTTTCCAGCTGTGGCATATTTTTCTTGCTTGATTTTGATGGTGTCTGTTAATGAAAACCATAGTGTTCTTAATGGAGTCAAATTCACCAGTTAATTTAGTTTTTGTTAAATCCTTTCCTACTCTGTAATCATAAAGATCAGTTCCTATTTTGTGTGTAAAACTTTTAAAGTTTTGACTTTTACACTTAATTTTTAAATCTATATAGAAGCGAACTTTGTGTAAGATGTGAAGTAGGAACCCATTTCCATTTTTTAAAAGTTTGGATACTAACTTCCAGAGCACCACATGTTGAATAGTCTATATTTTGGTCACACGTTTCAATGCTGAATCCGTCATATACTAAGCGTCAGTCTAATTGAGGTCTCTCTATTTCTATTAGTGTGTTTGTCTCTGCACCAGAGAAGCCAGCACATTTGTTAGGGCGAGTCTCTACATGTCGTTTTTATTCTTCTAGATCACAGGTGGCAAACACAAGGCCTATGGGCCGAATCTGGCCCTCCACCTTGTTTTATCCAGCCTGGCACCTTGTTTCTTCCTGGGGCAGCGCTGAGCTCCTTGCCCCTCGTTAAGGACTAGTTACATTTATCCAGTCCTCAAATTACACTCAGCTCTTTGAAGGCAGCTGTGAAGCTGATGTGCCTCCCCCGCCGCCAGTGAAAATGAGTTTGACACCCCTGTTTCTAGATTCTAACTCTTCTATTGGGTGACCCAAAAAGTCCACATGGTTTTATCCATAATAAAAGACATATTTTTCATTTTTACCAATACTTTTATTGATTTGGATATTTTGAGTATGTTGGCATGGTGTAATGTTGATTGTTCTCAATTAATGTGTCACTTTGATTTCTATCAACTCCAACTGGTCTACCCAACCATGGAGCATTGTCCAGCAAGAAATCTCCAGCACGAAACTTCACAAAGTACTTTTGACACCTATGATTGGTCACAGCACCTTCTCCATACACTGCACAAATCTTTTTTTGTGTTTCACTTGCATTTTTACCTTTCTTGAAATAACACAGCATAATATGCCAAAAGTGTTGTGTATTTTTTCCATCAATATTAAAATGACTACACAAAAATTCACCAGTTTTGATAAGTTTGTTTTTAGTACATGCTGATATAACAGCTGTCACAATACAATCTAACAAAACTGTTTCGAATGAAGTTAAAGACAGCTAAGCCATACTAGAACCATCTTAGGGGGGGAAAAAAAAACAAATGAACATTTTGGCCAATTCAATATTTAAGTTTCCAAACCAGTTTTTTAAATTTCAAAGAAAATTCAGTCGAAATTTTAAAAGAAATTTTATTGACTCTGTATATCAATTTTGGGATAACTGACATGCTTAAAATATTGAATCTTGTTATGAATATGTTATGAATATATATCTTGCAATTTAGGTCTTTTAAGGTATAATTTAAAACAAAAAGTATAAATGTTTTCATAAAATAATTGACCATCTTTTGTTAAATTGATTCCTAATTACCTATGTTTGGTTCTACAAATTATGTTTTCTGTTAATTTTTATATATTGACCTTATATAGTCACTGTACTAAACTTTTAATAATTTAAACAACTTCAAGCATTCTTTGGGGTTTTCTATGGAAAAGACCATCATGTCTTTTGCAAATGAGATTTTTTTCCTCATTCTTTTCTTATCTTCACATATTTCATTTTCTTATTTTCATGTGCTTTCTGGGATCCTCAGTTTAACATTGAATGTTTGTGGTAATAGTGAGCTTTCTTGTTGCTCTCTTAAAAAAAGATTTTACCACTTTGCCAATGAGTATGATGTTTCCTTTGAGAGTTTTATAGATTCTCTTTTCCAGTTAGAAAAGTTTCCTTTAATTCTGAGTTTGCCAAGACTTTCTAATATGGATGAAAATGTGTTTAATTTAATTCCAAGTTTTCTAAGAGTTTCTAATATGGATGAATATTATATATTGTGTTTATCTGCATAAAAATAGGATGATTGTTTTATGGTTTTTTAGCATTTTTGTGTTAACTTATATTAGTTTTTCATGTTAACCAGCCCTTTAGTTCTTGGAGAAGGTCAACTTAGTAATTTATGTGTGTATTGGTGTGTTTTTTTACTATATTGTTGGACTTAGTTTGCCAGTATGTTATATAGAATTTTTCAATCTATGGTTCAAAATGAGCCTGACCTATAATTTTCATTTTGAAACTTTTATTATTGGGTTTTGAAGTCAAGATGATAACGTAACAGGGTGCAGCCAAGAGGGGGGACCCAAATAGGGATTTGTAATGGGGTCCAAAAGAGCTTGGAGATAACTGGCTCCACATTACACAGCCACACCTGCCCGGAATGCTGGCAGCTGTGGCCAACTGTGGGTGGAGCCAGAAATGAGCCTGCAGAGGAAGATTGGTGTTGGGATTTAAACCCAGGTGTGGCAGCCATTAGGCATCTTTTCGGGGACCATGCGGCTTTGATGGAGTCAGGACCACTCGGTTTGGAAGTGCTCCCTTTTGCCACATGGATGGTGCAGTAGAATCATGGACTTCTACTTCTTTCCTGAGAGATGGTACCCCAGACTGGGCAGAGAGAGAAGGAAGGACTGTGTGCATTTGTGGGTATTCTAAAAAAACTTCAGTCTGTATAACTTTTAAATAAATAATAATTCCTTTACTTTTCACCAATCTCTGGCACTGAGAGTCGTCTTTCCTCTAGCAGTGTGCAAAGCAAACCTAGTACAGGGGAGGAACCCCCAGAGAAAAAGTGGGGGTCTTTTATATCATTCAGCCCCACCCCAGTCTTTTCTGTAACAATAATAATGACCTCATAAAACAAGTAAAAGAGAACTGTGTCATTATCTTTCGTGCTCTGGAAGAACTTATGTGATATTGGCATTATTTGCTCCTTAAATACCTAGTGGAATTTGTTCTCAAACTGTGGGCTTGGACTTTTTCATGGGAAGGGAAGTTTAATTTCTTCAGTGGTTATAGGCTCACATGAGTCTTTTAGTTCTTTTGTGGGTCAAGTTTTATAAGAGATCATTTTCTAGATGTACCCGTTTTCTCTAAGTTGTCATTGTCATCAAAAGTTGCCGACAACATTGTGCTCTCCTTCTAGTCTTTGTTTCTTTTGAAGCCTTGTGTCCTTTTACTCTGCCAATGTTGTTTGTATCTCTCCTCTATGTTACTGACAATTACATTAGAGACATTTGGATCTTATTGTTTCTTCAAAGAACAGATTTGGGTTTTTATTACTTTCCCAATTGTGGCTTTTTCTACTTTATTAATTTATCTTTTTATCTTTGTTGTTGCCTTCTACTTTCTGGGTTTGTTTTGTCAGTATACTTTTTAGATCAAGTTGGATGCTTAATTTATTAATTTCTCGCTTTTCTAATTTGGGTACATAAGGCTATACATTTTTCTCTGAACTTTTCTCGGTATCCTACCTGTTTTGATATGTAGACATTTCCATCTTTGTTTAGTTCCAAAGTGTTCTAGTATTTATTTTGTTATTTACAAGTGTTTTCCAATCTCTAAACATGAGTTTTTTCATAATATTATTATTGACTTTAAACTTAATTCTGTTGTGGTTAGAGAACATGACCTACATCATATTAAATCTTTCGTATCTGTTAAAACTAGTTTTATAGCTTATGTCATCTCTATATGCTAATAATAAATAAGTATCACATGTGCACGAAAAAATGTCATCTCTCATTGCTTTGTGCTTTATTCTACATAATGCAATTAGTTCAAGCGTGTCACTTGTATTCTCAAAGCCTCTTATACCTTTCTGGTTTTTTTTTTTTTGGTCTGTTTGATCTGTCAATTGCCAAACAATATATCTCAAAGCACCCGCTATGATCTTGAATCTTTCAGCTCCTTTTACTATATACACTTTGAGTTGTGAAATATGGTGCATGGCATTCTTTTTTATCATTATAAAGTGACCCTCTGAAGTATTTCTTTTTATCTTAAGGTCTATTTTATCTGATAGTGCTATACCCACATTAACTTATACTTATTCACACTTTCATTTAAAAATGTTTGTGTATTTCTATTTTAAACTCATGGTATATTTTGATTTATTCCTATCATCTTATTTGTGCTTTCCAGCCTTACTGAGTACAGTTTAGGATTACTCTGTATCATTCTGTCCTTCATAAAGGCCTTTAGCATCATTTAACCCTTACCATGTCCTGACTTATTCATTGTTTTAGTTCTGCCTTGTTGGTTGTTTTCTCTAGCCTGTCTGGGGAGAACGCACCTTAAAGCGATCCCCGAGGAGGCATGCCTTTGCATAATGGTCTTCAGTTGAGTGTGGGTAGAACTTGTGACTTGCTTCTAACCAACAGAATATTGCAAAAGTAATGAAATGTCACTCCCTTGATTAGATTACATTGTATCCCAAAGGCGACAGGGATGTCATTTCAGTTATGATGTTATACAGACTGGAGAGAGTCTCCTTATTGACTTGAAGAGGTAGCTGTTACATTGTGAAAGGGTCTATGGAATGGGGTGGTGCAAGGTAACAAGGGCAGCCTCCAGCTGATGGCCAGTAAAAGGTCAGGGCCCTCAGCTGTGCAGCCTCAAAGAAGTTAATTCCGCTAATAACTGAATGAGCTTGACAGTGGATCCTTCCTCAGTGGCCCCGCCAGGTGAGAACACAGCTTATTTCACCCTTAATTGCAGCCTTGTGAGATCCAAATCAGAGGATGCATTAAGCCGTGTCCAGACTCACGATCCTTAGAAACAGGATAATACATGCATGTGGTTTTAAGCCACTGAATTTGTGGTACTTTGTTACATAACATTAAAAAATGAATATACTCTCAAGTTAAACTTCATTGTTATTGATTCATAGAGTTAATCTTTGTTTAGATTCACCCACATTTTCCACTTTATTTGCATATTTTTTCTTCCTGAATGTAGTACTTTTTCTGAAATAATTTGTCCTTATCCTTGAAGTACCATATTTTTTGGACTATAAGATGCACTCCCCCCCGCCCCGAATTTGGGAGGAATAATGGTTGTTAATGCTGCTGTTGAGTTCTGTTTACATTTACATTGGTGAAATATTATGTTATTTATGTTATTAAATATTTTACCACATTTTTTGCTTCAAAATTTTTTCCCGTTTTCCTCCTCTAAAACCTAGGTGTGTCTTATGATCCAAAAATGGTAGGTATCTTTGAAGCTCCAATAGGAAGGAGTTGCTTGTGGAAAATTTTTGTTTTACCTGAAAATGACATTATACTACCCTACAATTCTAAATATGTAGTTGTAAATACTTTTTCATAAATTTGATATCATTTCAGTGTTCTGTTTTCCATTGTGGTTATTTAGAATGCAATGAGCAGTTCAACTTTTTATTTGGAGGTAATCTGTTTTTCTCTCTGGATACTTTTTAAAGGTCTTTTGCATTTCTATGCTATAGTTTGGTTAAAATTAAGAAGTACAAATTGGTAATTACACAATAGTAATATATAGTTAGGGAATATAGTCAATAATACTGAGATAACTATGAATGGTGCCAGGTGGGTACTGGAAATACCAGGGGAATACTTTGTAAAATATGCAATTATCTAACCACTATGCTGTACACCTGAAACTAATACAAAATAATACTTAATGTTAACTGTAATTGAAAAATAAAATTAAAATAATATTTTTTAACATTAAAAAATGGAATCGTTATGCTTCTTGATCCTAAGGATTCATGTCATCTGGAATTCGGGAATTCGTTGGCCATTTTGCCTTTAAAAATCATCTCTCTCCTATTTCTGTTATTTGCTTTTGGAATCTGATTTGACTTACGTTCCATCTTATCTCTCTACCGTTTGTCCCTCAACTGCTTTCCTACTCCAGCTCTGTCTCTCTGTGCTCTCCTTGGCTGACCGCTTCGGACCTTTATTCCAGTTCCGTCTCTCTTCAGTCATTCCTAATAGGGCTAATGTGCACACCTATTGAATTTCTTTTAATTCCTGTATTTTTCATTTCTGTATGTCCCATTTATTTTTCATTTCAAACACTCAGTCATCTTTACAGTCACTTCTTTCTGACTTATACAATCGATTTTGGTTTTAACTTACACAGATTACACACTAATTTTGTGTGGTGACCATAACAGCTGCAAATAGCTGAATTCTTTTCAGATCTGATTCTTTTTACTTTTTGCGCTGACAATTACTCTTTCTTCCTTTCTTTCTTCCTTTCTTTCTTTCTTCCTTTCTTTCTTTCTTTCTTTCTTTCTTTCTTTCTTTCTTTCTTTCTTTCTTTCTTTCTTTCTTTCTTTCTGAATTTTTCAAATTCTGAAATGCTGTAATGACTTTGAGGCTTGATTTGATATTTGATTCATCTAGAGAAAGTTATTATTTGTTTTAAAAAGAGGCGCTTAGGGAAGATCAAGCCTGCGGTTGCTCAAACCTTTTCCAGCCATGCAACAGTGAAATGTTGCACCCTGGCTGTCTGAGGACTAGCTCTGGTTTATGAATTCTCCAGAGATGTTTTGTTTGTTTCTTCATTCAAGGCATATTTTATTTTTGTTTTCTATGTTTTCTAATTCACACTTTACTATAGATACAGTTCTTTAGAGGTCCCAGAACTAGAATCCAGCTCTCCCACCATTGCAGATCCAAGTCTGTCAAGGTCAAAAGGGAAGTTCTAGGTTACAGGAAATAACAGATGCTTTTCTTGATGACAACTCTTTGAATTTGTTCTTCCCAGAACTTTTGCCTCTGATGACTGTTGGTTTCTCTTACTCTCTCCAACTCAAGCTTGCATTAGAACATGTTTTTAACTTTGGATCTACTACTTTTAGGAGCTTTGCAGTAGAATGGTTTTTCAGGATATTCACCCTGCCAATACTGTTGGAAAAGGAAGTCTCTGTCTACTCTTCACCTTCCTGTAACCAAAATTTGCCCTTGCTTAGGTCACCAGTGACATCAACATTTCTAAATAAAGTAAATGCTCATCAGGCCTGTTCTCACTCCGCGCAGCCTTTAAAACCATTGTCCACCTTCTCCGTGAGTCACTCTTCTCCGTCACATCACCTGACACCCCCTCATATCATATAGGCATACACACACTAACTTGACACTTGGCCATTATCAACTCTTAAGGTATTATTGTCATCCTGGTTTTTATCCTAATAAGGTCTGCTAAAAAATTACCAAACTCAAGAAGCTTTACCTGATCCTTTTCTGTCCAACGGGATATGGGAAATGACATCTCAATACCTCTATCAGCGATTGCAAGAACCGTTTGTCTCTCAAGACTGCTCTGTCGTTGATCTATTGTAAACATGTACCAGCCCATCTTGGAAGTGGCCTGTTAATTAAAACTATCACTTGCTGATTTTTATTGTACCCCTGCTTCATAGTTGATGCATTGGCTTCAGATTACTGGTGAAAAAATGGCTAGGTGCTATTTTCAATGGCAACCTTACAATTCTATAGAAGCTATAAAATTCAACTTTAATAAAGCTGCTGTTGGAATGACTGGGGTCAAAGGTTCTAGAGTCATAAGTCACTTTCCAACCAGCACTTTAGGTCGAGGTCTAATTTTTTGCTGCATCCCTGAATCAGGATGCAGGCTCACCAGTGACTCTTCAGCAGTAGCTAATAACACAGCTTCGTGCCACTCTGATCTTTCCTAATGTTTATCATCCTACTTCTCATGTTTTGTAGTAAAATGTCCTTTCAGTTAAAATTCACCAAAAAATGTTGTTCAAGCGATATTTAATTGAAAGCAATACTTTTCTTTCAGCAAACTCAGGGAATATCAGTGAACATAAATTGGATCAAATACTAAGACCTGGACTTGCCTTAGCAGTTGGCAAGACACTGGGACAGATGATGTATTGCAGGATTGTAACTCTGAAACCTATATAATTTTATTAACCAATGTCACGCCAATAAATTCAATAAAAAATTTTTAAAAATAATGAAAAAAGAGGAAACTGGGACAAAGTCTGCACTGAGGAGTGCCCCCTCTGGCTGCAGTAGATACACCCAGGGTCCCCTTCCTCTTCAGCTTCTTATTTTCAGACTCCTTCACTGCTTCCTCATCCAGTGTCTGTTCTCCGTCCTCCTCATGCTGCTGGTCTCCTTTTGGGGCATTCTTGTCATCAGTCACCAGATTACCCTGATGACTCCCATGGATGTGTCATTAGCTCTGATACCCACCTGAATTAAGGTACAATTTGAAGTTCTTCCTGGCTGTCTCTTTTTAAAGGCATCTAAAATCCACCATGACTGAAAGTGAACTCTTCCCCTTACAAGTTCGCTGTCAGTTCTCATTGCACCAGCACCTACTAAAATCTCACTAGCTCACGCCTTTCAAACTGTTCCATAAAATTAAAGAAAGCCTAAAAGTGGCCAGAAATAACCAGTCCCGCTTAATCATTAGTTTTAATTTTGTCCACAACTTCAGTAGTTTCTGATGCATGAGGTGTTCCATTCTTCACCTCAGAGTAAAGAAGTTAAAAATGGGTTGTAATTTCTAAATTCCTCTTTCTCTTTACCTAGCTGTAAACCCAGATAGCGATAAAAAGCCTTCTGTTATACATTAATGTATGTATAAAAGACATGTTCCCACCAAAATTGCTTAATTTTAAAAATAGATTTACTGAAAAACACAAAGCCACTATTAAATATGTAAGTAATGTAGAGGATAGGCGGGAAGAAAAATGACCCCAAACCATTGGCTTCTCAGAACCGAGGAACCAACATCTCTCTCACTTCCTGCTTGTGGTGAAGGGATGCAAAGGGACTTCGGTCCTGTATTGTCATGGTCAAAAAGTGAGTTGTTATTATTTTTAAACCAATAAAGAAATTTGCACCACCCCTTTGACAACTTTTGGCACCAACCACTTCCCCCTCATAACTCTAATCAACAGTTATCACATCTTCTGAGAAAAATAGGTGCAGGATATTTCCAGGAGAAAGTACGAGAGTTAATCACTGAAATCCTATTTCTGAGAGACAGAAGGAGAAAAAAAAATTTACATACATCAAAAAACAGAAGTTGAGGGCATGGTCGAAAACAAACTCAATAAACTTCCCCTCATGATGAAATAAACTTGAAGTGTCCACTACTACACTGGGAGAAGGCAAGCCCAGTCTGTGTATAGCCACCTCAGAAAACATCTTCAGGATTTTGGACCGTTTCCATTTCAGCACCTGGGGACAGGAAGCAGGTGTGTGCAGCCCTAGCAGCACCTTTTGGAAAGGAAGCTGGGTGTGCTTGCTCTTCAGGCCAGCTAGTCATTTTCCTTTTTGGAAGGCAGGCAGAGTTTTGTGACCTTTCCATGTAGCTTTTATTTTTTAATTCTATGTAAGAGCAAAATAACAAAATGACCACATTCCTTTTATATTTGTTATGTATTGCTTAAGCTCTGCCTTAGGAGAAAATGACCCAAGGTGTAAATAGTAGTACATAGGCTTCAAAAAAAAAAAAAATACATATGAGCAGCATAGTCTTCCCCACTTACTTCAGTGGCTGAGATGGATGCTAAGATGGTTGTTGACTTCAGTATCCAGGTTACTAGGGAGTATTTCTGTGTTTTTAAAGCTTTATTGTGTAGATGTTGAGTAATAGGTGAGAGAGAGACAAAGAGAGAAAAGGAGGAGAAGGAGAAGTAAATTTCAAAATAGCCCATGGTGGATTGATTTGATTTGGGCTGGAAAGAGCAGAGAGTTATTGAATAAACAAACAAAACAGTTAGGCTAGCTATCTCAATTCAGGTAGAAGAGAGGAACCAGCTTGGTCTAGACTAAGAAAGAGTTTGGGTCAAACTGAGCAAAGGAGAGGAAGCTGCCTTTCTGGTGATGGGAAAAGAGAACTCAAAAATATTCTTTTGCATCATGATCAAATGTCCCTTGGATACTTTTCAAGATGCTTCCATAAAGAAACTCCTCTTCCTTGGCAGTTTGTAGGCATGGAATACTGAAAGAGGCTGTAATGAAGAAGTAAAAAGGTCTAGCTGTATCCGGCTCACATAATTTTTATGTGCCCTATCATAGTAGGGATTCTTTGAACATAGTGATATTTATTGTTATTGGGTGTTTATAAATATGTAAGGAGTTGTGCTAAGTGTGATGCATGAGATAGTTTAATCCTTCTGAGAACTCTATGAGATTGGTGTTATTTTTATCCCCATTTAAAGGTTGAAAATACTGGGACCCAGAGATTTGCCTTGGCCAGTCCTACAGTGAGTAAGTGGCTCAGCCAGGATTTGATTGGAAGCTGCCTGACCCCTAAGCTTGGCATTTTAAGCTCTGCCTCAAAGAACTCTACTTGACTTACATGTATTAATCTGAAAATGGAACCATGGATGATTTTGTGTTTAGAGTTTTAAAACAGGTACTTAGATTTTAAAAGCACAGTCATGGCCTGAATCGTCTTTGAATTAACTGGACTAGTTTCCTACTGGGAAAGTTATATTGCTGTCTGTTGGGGAAAAGATTATACTTTGATCAAGTCCCTAGAGCTTCCTCCTAAAGAGACGTGTCCAGAAAGGGATTTGAGGTTGATAAATGTTTCCTTTTCCTTTGGGCTATTCCACAGACCCTTCTAATTGAATGGGAAGAATTTTATGTTGTGGGATTCACTTATTTCCTTCTCTGCCCAAATCTAAGTGATCCTGGAGACAACCCAAACACCAGAATAGGCTCCCTATCATTCATCATTTTTAAAAACCACATGTCATGAAATGTAGCATCAGTTATTTTCAAGACACAAGAAAATGGACCAAAGAGGCACAGAGTGTTCTGTTTGTACCTTCTCATTCCACAGTTTCAAAACTTGGTGTTTGTACATCTACAGGTGGACTTAGAAAACAATGTTACATTCTTCTAGATGGCTAAGAAAAAATAAATATATGAAAGAAAAAAGGTGTTTCTTTTCTTTAGATTGCGATGTTTTAATGAATGTCTGTCTTTCCCTACACACACACACACACACACACACACTCGCACCTTTCAGTTGCTACTCTGATTCTCCATAAGGATGCACATCACATGTATCACAAACACATATATACACACATATAATAAAACACTGTTTTCCATTTTTACATTGAAGTCATTATTTTCCAGCACTCTGAATTACAACCATCTAGTAGTTCTGACAGTAGGGGGAGCCTGGGAAGTCCCTCAACAGATGCTACAGTATGGATAAAATCTGTACTTTGAATGACTTCCTATCAAAAAAATATACTCTCACACACATTATTGACCGGGATAATCTGACAACATGTGATGAGAAGAAATACTATTACCACCTGATCCACCTTAGAAAAGCAAGAAAGGCAAATGCCGCCCCAAGGAACGAGCCCAGATGGAGGCCCATGGCTCCCCACGCGCACAGTATGCAGTGTGCATTCCTTTACAGAAATGTAAGCACACGACACACAAGCACAAACAGTGCATGGAAGTCAACTGACCCTGGGGATGAGAAAATTGTTCTTTCTAAAGAAATTCCTGGAAACTAACCCCTAAAATTCTGTGTCCAGCTTTCCCCTCTTCTAAGTACTTTTTGACTTGATTATTTTGCCATTTATGTTCAAACACAAAATATATTTTTTAAGGACTTGGAGAGTGTTTTAACATCCTGACTGCAGAAAATACACGTTATATTCAGGTATATGCGTACACACACACACACACACACACACACACACACCCACACACCCCTTCTAGCTTTGACCTGTCCCCGGCCTCTACTCTATATTACCCAACAGCCAGAGTAATTTCTTCAGAAGTAGGCATTGTATCTTGCCTACCCAATGGCCTCCAAGATCTGGTGGGACTTGGCTCCACTTACAACCTCAGCTCACGTTGTTTCATCCAGCCCTTGGCTCAGGACCTTCTACTGTTGTGGTTTCCTTTTTCTCTCAAGGCCAAATTCGTTTCTGTCTCTGGGCCTTTTGTTGGCCTAAAATGTTTTCTTTTTAATGCCTGGCTCCTCATTTTTCCTAGTTACTTTCTCAGAAAGGCCACCCTTAACCATTCAGTTTGAAGCGAGCCTCTCACTGCTATTCTCTCTCGATACCCTGTCCTCTTCCTGTATAACTCTTGCTTAAGCATCGATTTTTGCACCTTCTTGTTTAAAGTCAGTCTCCTCTGCTAGAATGTCAGTTAAGAGAAGACTTTATTTTCCAGTGTATGCTCAGACCTAGCACTACATTCAATACCAGTGCCATGTGTGTGTGTGATAATCTTAATTAATCAGCTTTCTTTCCGATAAAAATTGTTTCTGGCTTCCAATTCTCCATTTTTACCTGAGATCACCTCCAGATATCTGACAAGAGTCTCTGAAGTCACAGTGAAGTTGATGATAAAGTGAGGCAGTGAGACACCCAGCTTCTCTGTCTGTGTACCTATGACACACAAAAAACAACCAGTTAATTAAGGAAACCAGCGGTTAACTGGTTCACTAACCAGTTAACCAGCTAGCCATGTATTTTTTTTTCTCAAAGAATTTCAACCCTAAGTTTTGGGTGGTCTGGCCATTGTGATTATCTGAGGTTTTACTGTGGTCAGGGGCAGCCCAGACCTTAAAATTCAGGTTTTACTACACCATAATGACCACTTCGTCTGCAACTATCAACCAGTTTGGCTCCGCAGCTCATTCTGGTAATAGGCAAGTAGCCAAGCAAACCAGTTAAATTGGTGGTTTTTAGTGTGCAAATCAAGGGGCAGGTTGGGCAAAATCTCACTACCTTGGTGTCACATTGGCCCTGCCTTTAGCTTCTGATACTCTGCAGAGTGGTCACTCTTCATGTGTCCTATTTCACAATGGCCGTGTGGATGACAGCTGCTGCTCACCGGGGCACATCTCTCAATATCTCCCTGAAGAATCGTAGAGAATGTTTCCATCATTTCACTGAAAAATGTGGCTTGGGTCATTTTACATATCTCACTTGCCATATTGATTCACAAACAGAATAACATTCCTCACTCTTTTGCAAACATTTTCTGAGTGAGCTTTAGGAACGTGAAAAATACCTCCTCATGCCCTGCAGATTCGTTTCTCAGAATGACTTCTCTTCCCTTCAGGCTGTGTTCTCTCAGAGCTTCTTCACTGTAGAGCTTCTCCTATTGTTAATTCCCCCGCAGTTACTAGTTCAACAGACCTTGATTTTTTTCCTTGTGGTAAGCCTACTTTTCAGAGTAATGCGCAAGCCTTGAAAAAAAGAAACTAGTATTTTCTTACAAAAATATGTAGACTAAATTGGTTCGGATGGTACACAAACCTTAGAGAAATTTATGAAGAATCTTTAGGCAAGATTTGGACCACTGTTTGTTAAGCTACATTTGTTGATAGAAAACGGTCATATATCTTTAGATGGTTGAGAAAAATTCTCAGCTCCTTGTTCAAAGAGTGTACAAATTTCAGTTTGTCAAAACTGACACATACAATTAGCCTTGGAGCTGGGCTAACAAAACAAAAAGCCAAGTCCTGACTCAAACATACTGTATTTTGAAACACAAACAAGACAACAAATGGACAAAAGAAAAGCCAGTAGTCACTGGATGCACAAGCAGCACATTTCAGATGTATTACCAAGAAGAATTATCACAAAACTTGTCTAATATCAGGTAAATTATCCTTGGGGGAAAAGGTTGTTAGTTGAGAAACGTATCTCAAAATTTTGGCTTGAAACAATACTTTTCAAATATTAGAAATTGATTTTTTAATTTCTTTAACTCAAGCGCATAGATGTGTGCATTTGTTCTTTGACTTTAAAGTGGAAAGAAAATAGGGGTTTATTAGTGTTGGATGCTTTTGTGCTTATGTAATAAAAAATCTGGCTGAAATGCTTTGGCAAGTATGCAGCGCATCATATAGTGTAATAACTTATGGTGTTTGGAAGAGAAACAAAAGCTGCTAAGATATTGTGGTTTTGAACTTGGCAAAAGAGTTGTAGAATGAAATTGGCCCATGCACTTTCACAAGAACTTTCACAATGGATAACAGACTTTCTAAGCACTCTATACAATGAGGTGATAAACAACTTACTAGGTTGAATTCTACTCTAACCTTTTTAGGGTACATATATGAAGAAAGATTGTTTTATCTTCATATCTGGGGGAAAGAAGTATCCCCAAAACACCCATAAATTAACCTCTTGAATGTATTTCAACAAAAACATACTTTATCTTGAGTTATATTCAAGAGGGATTACAATATAGCAATATTTTAATTACTTTAGTATTAATAAATACTTAGTGAATATCTCCTGTGAGCTAGTGTCTACAGAGGATACAAATATTAGCAAGTGAACACAGACTCTGTTTTTGTAGAATTTATGTTCTCGTGGTCTCCCTAATAGGAATTTAGCCATAACAGTTCTATAGGCAAATAAGCGCAATAAGAGAGAGAAAATATTACATGCCAGGTAGTGGATTAAGCAAAGGTTTTATTGGTGACCCTCTCTAATCTCTAGAGAGAGCTAACTCTTCCCATTCTCCCAACCAACACCAAAACACAAATTAATAAATAAAACCACCTTCTCCATAGATGGAAGAAGAACATGATAATGAACATAGAACAGAGAAAAGGAAATCTGGAAGTATGCTTATTTAAGATACTACAATAATTAGAGAAGCATTCATTCCTTCCATGAGACCACAGGAGAGTTTCAACCCCCTGTCTGTGGTACTCTCGTCTATCTTGTGGCTGACGTGGTCTCTGGGAGTGTCCAGGGCACCCACGACAGGGCCTTTTGGAAATGGGGCACCTCTTCCTCTGGGTGTTGTAGCGAAGGGATATGAGCGCAGTGGGTGAGGTACCCCGGCCCTTTGTGCTGGAGCAGGAAAGAGCTCAAGATTTGTGACTCATCCCTATCTGGAAGTCCAGAGCCTCTTTTCTTTGGAGGGAATCCCATGAAAATAACCCTCAAAAATCCAGCAGAGACGGTGTCATATGCCACTGGCAGCTCGTAAAGGGTTTTAGGATTTGGCCTCCCAGCTGTTTCTGCTTTATAAGCTTTATGTGAGAGCTTTTGAAGTTAACCTTGAAAGTCAAAAAAGATTTCAAATGACAGAAATAAGAGGAACGTTCTAGAGAACGGAAATTGTGCATATACAGGTGTGCAGAAGAATGGGACAAGTTGGGGGTAGGGGTAGCACAGCTGAAAAAAGATGAAAGTGCTTTAAGAAAGACAATGCTGGAGAGAGGTTATAGTCAAACGGGAAGCTAGGGTGAAAAGTTGTCGTAATTTTAACAGGAGTTAGCCTGTCTCCAAGATTTCTTCTTGGACACGTGACAGACATTTTTTTATATAGCCTAGAGGAAGATGCCCTTTTTCTTCTTCTGTTCCTTTGAATATTCTGTGTGGACTTCATCCTCCAACTCCTGAGTGGAATCATAGGTAGATCTGATAGCTTACATAGGTAATAAATAAGTAGTCTCCTTGCTCAGATATTAAATGCCAGGTATTAAAATATTAAAGGTCAAAGCTGTCAACTAATTTATAACCTCTCTTCTGCATTAGGCCTAGAATCTTTTAAAAAAATTATTCATACCTATTTATTTTCATTCAGCATAATTTTCATCAGTGTTATTGAGTTATATATATGCAACAAACTTCATTATGTTCAAATGTCCAGTTCAATGGATTTTAACAAGTTTATGTTGTCCAAGAATCACCATTAACATGTTATTGATCATATTCACTACAACAAAAAGCTTTATTTTGTCCCTTTGTGGTCTCTTCCCCCTCCCAGTCCCTGTCAACCACTGATCTGATGTCTCTCCCTATGATATTTATTTAAATGCTATATAAATGAAATTCTAGAGTCCTTATTTTTTTTGCTTGGGTTTTTCACTAGCATAATGCTTTGAATATTGGTGCAAGTTGTTGGGTATATCAGTTCTTAATTGCTTAGTGTGCCATTGTATGATGTACATTTTACTCATTTATCCATTTATTAATTGACGAACTTTGAGTGGTTTTTGGTTTTTGATAATTATGGGAAAAAGCTGGTATGAATATTCACATATAGGTCTTTTTGTAGAAATATGTTTTCAATTCTCTTGGTTTAATACTTAAGTGAAATTGCTGCTTTATATGATAAATATATACTTAACTTTATATAAGAAACTGCCAAAATATTTTCCAAAATGGCTTTACCATTTTGTATTCCCATCAGCAATGTATGAGAATTTTCAATTTTAGCAGATTTAGTGGATGTGTTCTGAGTGGTGTTTGAAGCTATCTTTTCTTGTGATATCTTAGGGTTTGTATAAAAGTAATACTGGACTCATAAAATGATTTGAGAAGGGGCTCCTCCTCTTCATATTCTGGAAAAGTTTACTCCTTCCTTAAATGTTTGGTAGAATTCATCAGTGAAGCCATCTGGCCCTAGTTTCCCCCCACTCTAGGAATTTTTTTCCCTCTGTTTTATTGAGAAATAGTAGGCATACAGAGTCATATAGGTTTAAGGTATACAGTACAATGTCTTGATTTACCTATATAGCAAAATGATTGCCACATAAGTTGGTTAACACCCATCATCTCATACAGATTTTTAAAAAAATCTTTTTCCCTTGTTAAGGGAAGCTTATTTGATCAATACAGTTAATAGGGCACTGGTACCCTCTAGCAGTGGCAGATAACCACAGCTGACTGTCTTTTTTAGGATCTCTTATAGGGTCCACAGCTGACTGTCTCTTTTAGGACCTCTTATAGGGTCCTTGGACCCTATACCCTACCCCCTCACCTCTCATCCTTTCTGCTTGCTTTTACCTGGAGCTTCCTCAATTTACACACTCACTCAATTTCATGAATGGATAGCTGACGTGCTCATAGCCAGAAGCCCTCTTTCTTTTCAAGTGAACTTGCAGCCAACTCTCTGTCTAGTGCCTGGAAAACATATCCTTTATTCACTGTTGAAGGGTAACCCTTTCTCTCTTCACTTTGCCTTCTCCAATGCTGCCAACTTATTACTCTGGACTGTTTTTAGACTGCCCCCAAGGCCCACATTCCAAGGGAAACGTGACAAGTTCTCCAAGTGGTGTTCTTCAAATTCCTTTCACTTGTTTTGAGATGAATGGAAAGAATATTTCCCCCCTCTCCCATGGTAAATACATAACACATTTACTACTTCCTTCAAAGTTATTGATTACTACCTTTTTCATGCAAGGATTTGTTCCGTATAATCTAAATGTGGATTGCCTGTTGCACAACTTGGTGCGTGCTGCACAGATGGTCTTGTCCCTTCGAGTGTGTTTCTTGGAACTTATTTAGGGATCTCTGCTGAATTTGCAACACTGAAGGTCTAATTTAACCTCCTATTCCACACAGGAACAAGGGATCTGGTATCTATGAATGGTGTTTCCAAGGATCCACTGTGAGTTACTACTTTGGAATATTTAGATCATGTTTCCTGAAAACCATGTGTAATCCCCATGCATGGAGTCCACAGAGGGTCTCAATAAGCATGGAGGGTCTCATATAAGCATGGAGACCTATGCTTATATGGGTCACAATTATTAATATTTAACATATTAACACAGAAATTTTTAAAACAGAGTACACAAGTACATGTTCCATTAGTCACCAGGTGTAGCCTCTAGAAAACTCATTGTGCACTCATGAGAAAACAAGTGTAAAAGGCAGATAGCATTGTGGGATTATTGGGAAAACCGTTTTGAAACCATCTACCTCCTGAAAGGATCTCATGGACCCCCCAGGGGTCCCTGGACCATACTTTGAGATCTGCCTATCCAGGGTGAGGAAGCCTGGGATTTAAGAAAGAGGCATTGTGTTCAGTGCTCTCGTGTGAAGAATTCTGTTGATGCTTAGGAAAGGAACGGGTGATGGAGATAGGGCCACCTCCAAGGAATGCTTGGGAAATGCTACATCATTGGAATAGGATTATGTTTTTCTTCATTCATTAAAAGTATTTACATGCCAAGCACTGGGAAAACAGTGGTAAGAAAGACAGGGACTTTGTTCACATGGACTGTGTATTATGCTTTATAGAGGCAGATAATGTAGTTAACAAAGACAAGTTAATTTGAAAATCGTGAGACCTTCAAAGGAAAAAGTAACTTGGATAGAACATGAACTGGAGAATCTTATAATTTAAGCTTCAGAAGATGGCAGCAGAAGGCTCGATCTTCAGAAAGATTATTAGTGTCACTACAGGGTACATAACGAAAAATAGTTTCTTAATGTAGTGTGGGAGCGGGGAGCCCCCGGCTGCCTGCCACTCAGAGGGCTTTGGCCATAATCCAACTCTGAGGCCAGAGCAAGACTTCTGAAGACACAAGATGGAGAAAGAATTGGTGTCACTTTAAATCACAAATTTCGTTAAAAACCAACCTCTGATTACAAATAAGGGACACAGGGGACAGAGAGAGAGGATGAGCCATGTGCCTTAGGAACACGTTTTGGTACTGATGTTCCAAATGAAAAGTTCTACCTAGGAAGTAACTGCCATAATTCTTCTGCCATCGAGAAGTTTCTTTGACAAAGACTTTGGATTAGAATTCATTCAGCAAATACGACACCTAAATCGATCTTTTATCTTTTACACATCTCAGTAGATAGTCTTTATGTATTTATGTTAATGTTACAGGTATATGTTTGGGAGTGTGTTTTATATAATAGTATTTCTATAATTATTTACACCATTCTCCTTTATTATTAAAATTAATTAGCTCTGGGTATCTTAATTTAAAATTCTAATTAGAGAATTACAATCTATTCTCTCTTCCATTCTTAGAAGTTTTTGTATTACTTCAACCTGAGACAGAATACTTTAGAGGTTCTTTTGTTTCTGTTTTGATGAGGAGTGAAGTTTTTCTTCATTTGTTTACCTAGAATTAATAATCCATTATTGGAAAAATATTTTACCTTGCATGACTTTTAACAGTAAAAGAATTTGGGTCAAACATTGGTGAAGAACTGGTAGGAATACTAAGGGCTCAAATTAATGATCAAAAATTTCTTATGGATATTAATATTTATATAAAATAATTGTTAACAAAGATTTCAGAACTTAAATGCAAAGTAGTTTGCACCTTCAAAGTGTGATCACTATAAATTGATACTATCATTTCTCAAAGATTTAAATATGGTCTTATTGCTTCACAGTCTAACCTAATGTAAATATGTCATGCAAGTAAATATTGCATACATTTTCACAAATGTTCATTAATGCTCACAACATTTAAATTAAACACATTAGTTAATTTTATTTTTTATTGTTTTTTGTTTTACTGTATTTCTCCCATCACCGTTTATCCCGCAACACCCCCACAAGCAATCACCCCACAGTCGTCCATATTCACGAGTCCTAAAACTCTGCATTCCAAATAGAGTATTGTTAAGTTTAGCATACATGTTACTTAAGATGTTTGATGTTTTGGTATTAGTCATATGGCTTTTATTTTGTAAAAGTTTGTCCTTATTTTACACAAATGTCGAAGCCACCGTGACTGCACTGTTTAGTAACCAAAACATGTATTTATTAAAGTAGAAGACAGTGGAAAGGAGGCTCAAAGGGTAACAAAAAGCCTTGCCAGCATAGCACATTTTTTTCTTACAAAAACATCAAAATATTTCTTCAGCCATTTCATCTCTTGAAAGAAAAGAAATCTTCCATTTCTTCTTGGAAGAAACGTCAAAGCCCAAGTTGTGACATTCAGTAGAACACTGCACCAGCACCAATGACTCTTGGCGTCAGTGAGTTTCTTCAAATCACAGCCAGTGGCATAAACACGAAAGCCCCAGGCCAAGCACAATAAACCTCTACTCCACACTCGGGTTTTGTGAGCCTTTGTACCGAGCCCCCACCATGCTCATACAGGACTGAGACAGAGATCCCAGTGTTAACTGGGAGTGAAGTAATTGGAGAAAAGAGATTTTTCTTAAATTTTACTAATTTTCTCACCCATCCCACCAAATCAATAAAGCAATTATTTTTAATAATAAATTGTTTATTTTTTAAATAAGCAATAAATTGTTTATTTTAAAAATCTATAACTTTTTAGTTAAAAGAAAAAGGAAATGAGTATTTAATGTCTCTAAAGGGACAAAAGGCCTCATAGATTTAAAAAAAGGTAGAAGAAATCACAACTGAAAAAGCAAACTGTAAAAATTTAAAACTTTTGTCTTCCTAGAAATAACTGAAATAGTCAAACTATCAAACACAGATGTAGTCTGTAATAACTCCAATGGGCATATTATATTACTTCTACAATAGAGCTCTTTATTCAAGCTGATAAAGAATATGAAGAAGTTCAATAAATTAATGGTCAAAAATCTGGAACGGACTTCACAAAAGAGAAGACATAAAAGAGAAATTTGCATAAAAGTCTTTATCTCCACTAGCAATGGGAGAGATACTAATATGTGTAATAACAATATGTTTACCCATGAAATTAATCAATAAAGTTATTTTAAAAACAGTGTTAGCGCCATGTGGTCACTGGAGTAATCTTCAGTGACTGCTCCAGGAACCATGATTTTAAAAACTTAGAGAAAACAATTTGGTAATATGAACCATAAACCTCCAAATAATCATATCTTTTGACCAATAATTCACTTGGAGTATTACTTTATCTTAAAAAATAATATAATATAGGAGTTAACAGTATGTTTTGGTTTCAGATCCAATTGTGATGCTTCTTGGTGTCTTCCATGTACAATCTTTTACACAGTGATCAGCTCATATTCCAGGGCTAAGTTTTTTTTTTAGCCAAGTCAATGAGTTACTGAGCAACACTCTGAATACACAGAAGAGATCATTTAATATGTCCCATTCTGTTTCTGCTCCAGTCATTCAGGAAATATACTTAATTTTCCCTTTCAACCCACATGATTTTCAGAAGTGATTAGTGTTTCTGCAATTCTTATAAACAGATTTAGATTTAAAAATAGTTCCCAAATACTCTAGCCAAAACATTTTTTTTATTTGTCCTAAGATTTATTTCTCCTTTTGTGATTTTTAGATGTAAATAAAAATAATGAGATCTATATTCAGAACATTACTGGATTTAAATGCATTGAGTGAGATATACAATTAAAGAAGTTCACTTGGAGAAAGTGAAATTCAGCTTCAATTTTACAACCAGTAAAGGAGGATAGGTAAAACTAACAGGTCCAGTTTTCAGTAGGTGGATGCTCAGTTAAAGCACATCATGATGAATATCCCAAGAAGCAGAACTGAGACTTGTCTGATCACTTTTCTTCAGTGCTACCTTGACTACAAACACATACATGAAATATTTTCTTTTATGTTAAAAATAGCCCCGGCAAAGATTTTTAAATGTCATTGCTCAGAGAGTGGCAAGGGTGTAGTAAATGAGCGCTTGCCTAATATGGCTGGTGAGAGTGCTGATTGGTTCCATATTTCTGCAGCATAATTTAATACATATTGTCAGAGGCTTTAAAAATGTGCACTCTTTAATATCACCATCCTACTTCTAGGAATTTTTCTCAAGGAAATAATCCCTGGATGTGCACACAAATGCAGCCATCAAGATACGTATCGCTGCATGATGAGCAGAGTGAAAAAATCAGAAAACATCAACAGGCCCTACAATTTTAGGATGATTGGTAAAAATAATGTATGATGCATATAGCCACTGGGTATAGCCATCTCGTGATATTCTGGAAAAATCTTCCGATGTGGAAAAGTGTTCTTGGTATAGTCAGTTCCAATGAACAGACCGACAAATAACTTCCTGAAAGACAAAAATGTGTCTGATACTGGTTACAGGATCTAGAGATGACAGTTGACACAGAAGTGGCAAGAAACATAATATGACCACCCACCAGTGAGTTCCAGGTACTGCTGAGGAGTATAAAGAGAATTGAAGAGACTGATGTGATAGAGAGGGACTGGGAAGCTAAGGGAGCGCTGCTTTGTCTAGACTGGTCAAGGAAGGTCTCTTTACAGAGATGACGTTTGAATTGAGACCTGAATGAAGCAGGTGCATACAGATGTGGGGACAGAACATTCTGGGCTGAAGACACAACAGTGACAGACCTTAGGACAAGGGTCTGGAAATAGGTGTATCAGAATGCTAAGGGTTTAACAATGGTTATTTTCTACTGGTGAGACTGCAGATCAGCTTTTATTTTATTGTACCTGCTTACTTGTAATATTCTTATTCTTGTACAATTGGCGGGGATTAAGTTTCTTCAAAAGTGAAAGCTAATACAGTAATAAAACGCCACTTTCATCTGTGTGCTTTAAGTGGCGGTTTCCCAAAATGATTGCATCCAACAACAAAGATAAAGCCTTAATCTGAAAACAAGCAGAGTGCGGCTCTGCCAACGGCATGATTAAAACAGCCTAGTTTACAGATCGTTCTTATCTTGCCTTGCTGTTTTCTTTGATTGGGAAATAATTCATTTAATTGGGTGAAATAGTGGATGGAAGCATAAGTATTGTTTAAAGCTGCACATTTGCTAAAGGAGCTAGATATAGATTGTGCGGATTGGGACAGATTTATTTTGGTTCAAAGTTATGATAAATGAGATGCAGCCCTGTTAAAATCAAATGGGAGTGCGTCAGCAATCCTTAACATGACTTCCAATAACACAAATCCAAAATTAGATGCAAACAGGCGTACATGATCTTACGCACAGGACTTACAGACAGTGCCAATTGCCAGGGAGGAAAAACAAACCATCTGCCTTCTATTGATTCTGCAGGGAGCAGCTCACTGAATCATCACATTTCTTCCAAGTGAAATAAGAACTTTGGTCTTTGGTCCACTCTCTGATAAGAGGTTAATAAATGATCCAAGGGAAAACACACATTTGAAATCACGCTATATAGCTATTTTCAGTTTCTTTTTCTTTAAATCCATGTGATTTAATCTCCAAACACTGGCTGCTTTCTGTGGCAGCAGAGAGAAATGTGATTAGAACCACACAGCTGGTTAATTCACTAAAGATGCAGAAAGTCTGTGGAAAAAGGAGCTATTCTTTTGCAAATAATGAAAAGTTAACAATTCAAACTTTCTTTGGCAAAAGAAGGAAGAAACTTTCAACTTTACTGGGCTAAATTTTTATGGGCATTTGCACCACAAATTGAAATTAAGTATGTGTGGGATTTGGAGTAAATACACCTTTGGGGATATAGAAAAAGGAGGGTTGAATGTTTTGGAGGAAGACCAGCGGGAAAAATCACTTTCTGAAAATTTTTGCTTTAGTTCAGCTTTGCCTAAGGGACTTTTAGGATTTATCTGATCTCAGAAGTTCTATCAGATCTTACCTTTTAATGAAAGGCAGATAGATTTAGAGTCATAACGGTCTCACTTGGTTTGAAACTTTAATTAAAATTGAAGGTTTATAAGAACACTGACATTAAACATTTCAGCCTACTCAGTTTTCTTTCAGATGCATCTATTGTTACAAAAAAGTTTTTAAACTTTTCTGAAGATACTGAATCTGTTGTTTAAGGCAGTTTATAAAGCAGACAGGCCTGTGTGCTTTCTGTAGACCAAAGAACATTACAGAGATATTAAAGAATACTGTTTGCTTGGATTGCATGTAAACCAAATAAAAATGCATCAGACTAATATCTTCACTATTACAAGTGACAAAGCATTTGTTATTGCTTTGAGTAATAAAAGGGGTCATTGCAGTAATTACATTTATAAATGAAAAAAAGTTTGCCCTTCAGAGGGTGTGATACAAATATGGTGTTCTTTAAATAATGAAAATTTCATAGAAATCCTAAGAGTCATTAAATAAATTGATGATTCAGATCTACTTTTACAAAGGTTGCTGGGAAAAAGTCAAGAATCAAAAAACAATTGTAAGATAATTGTTTTTTTAACCAAAAGAACTTAAAATAATTTCTCAAAACAATTGGAAAACATGAACGAAATGAAGTAGTAAATGAATTGATTAATTAAGCATCAAATACAAGTCCATTATTGCAGATTTCACCCTTGATGTGATGAGCACCAATCTATTGGTGGTTATTGTGTGCAGTTACTAAAACAGACAATCCTATGAGTAACTTTTAAAATCTTATTTATTGTTTTTTTAAGTTTCTTTGTATTACACTTTTCCATCTTTGTTTATCCCTGTTATACCCTGCTTCCCCCTGCAATCACCACACTGTTGTCCATGTTCATGAGTCCTTTTTGCTTTTTGCTCGATCCCTCTACCCCCAACGCCCTTACCCCCAGAGCTGTCAGCCTGCTCTCTCTCTGAGTCTGTCTCTGTTTTGCTTGTTAGTTCAGTTTGTTCATTAGATTCCACATACGAGTGAAACCATATGGTATTTGTTTTTCTCTCACTGGCTTATTTCCCTTAGCATAATGTTCTCCAGGTCCATCCATGCTGTCAAAAAGGTCGAATTTTCCTGTTTCTTTACAGCCAAGTAATATTCCATTGTGTAAATGTCCCATAGTTGCTTTATTCATTCATCTATGGCTGGATACTTGGGCTGCTTCCATATCTTGGCCACTGTAAATTAACACTGCGATAAACACACTGGTGCTTATCTTCTTTCAAATTAGTGTTTGGGGTTTCTTCAGAAAAAAAATTCCCAGAAGTGGAATCGCTGGGTCACAAGACAGTTCCATTTTTAATTTTTTGAGGTATCTCCATACTGCTTTCGACTGTGGCTGCACCCATCTGCATTCCCACCAACAGTGCAAAAGGGTTCTTTCTCTGCATCCTCACCAGCACTTGTCGTTTGTTGATTTATCGATGAAAGCCATTCTGACAGGTGCAAGATGGCAGCTCATTGTGGTTTTAATTTGCATTTATCTGATGATTAGTGAAATCGAGCATTTTTTCATATGTCCATTGGCCATCTGTATGTCCTCTTTGAAGAAGTGTCTATTCAGGTCCTTTGCCCATTTTTTTAATTGGATTATTTGAGTGTTTTCGGTGTTGATTTTTTTTTTCATCTCAGTGCCATTTTAATATCTTTTTTTAATTTTTATTTTCATTGTTGATCTTGTCCAGTTTTCTTTTATTCTCACCCGAACCCGCCACCCCAGCCCTCCCCACCTCCCTCCCATTTCCACTCCCCCCATAGTTTTTGTCCATGTGTCCTTTATACTTGTTCCTGTAAATCCTTCCCCTTTTCCCCTGAAATTCCCTCCCCTCTCCTCTCTGTGTGACTTTCAGCATGTTCCCAATTTCCATGTCTTTGGTTATATTATGCTTGTTTGTTTGTTTTGTTGATTAGGTTCCTGTTAAAGGTGAGATCATATGGTATTTATCTTTCACTGCCTGGCTTACTTCGCTTAGCATGATGCTCTCAAGTTCCATCCATGCTTTTGCATAGGGTATGAGCTCCTTCTTTCTTTCTGCTGCATAGAATTCCATTGTATATATGTACCACAGTTTTTTGATCCATTCATTTACTGATGGGCATCTAGGTTGCTTCCAACACTTGGCTATTGTAAATTGTGCTGCTATAAACATAGGGATGCATCGGTGTTGATTTTTAAAAGTTCTTTATAAATTTTGGATATTAATTCCTTATCAGATGTATTGGCAAATATGTTCTCCCATTCAGTGGGTTGTCTTTTTATTTTGTTGATGTTTTCCTTTGCTGCACAAAACTTTTTAGTTTGACGTAGTCCATTTGTTTATTTTTCCTTTTGCCTCCCTTGCCTGAGGAGCTACATCAGAAAAATAATATTGCTACGAGCAGTATCTGAGATTTTACTGCCTATGTTTTCTTCTAGGATCTTTATGGTTTCAAGTCTAACTTTTAAGTCTTTAATCCATTTCGAATTTATTCTTGGGTGTGGTGTAAGTGGTCTACTCTCATTTTTCTGCACCATCTGTCCATTTTTTCCCAGCACCATTTATTGAATAGGCTATCTTTACCCCATTGTATATTCTTTTAACTTTTTTTTTTTTTTTTTTTGCCAACTAATAACCTTCCATCTGTGACTTTACTCAACAAAGAGGCTCTGGGTGGTCATTCCCTTCCACTGAATAGCGAGTGATGTCCACAATTAGCCTTTTGATTATATAGCTGTAATGCAAGGCACAGACAGTATTCTTTTAAATACATTTAAAAAATAGAATTTCCATGAGCAACTCATCCTCTAAACCTCATGAAAGGAAGAACCACTGCCAGGATGACATGAAGTTGTGGACTATTTACACGTTTTTCCAACAGTTAAAGATGGTATGTTTTAAATACACATGCCAAATTAGATTTTCCTTTAAAGAATCTAAATGTAACAAGATGGTCTACTCATTGCAAACTTGTTCAGACCTTGGAAATGGTACAATGATATACATTGTTCTTTTTATACACTGAGATATAATTGACATGTAACATCAGTTTCAGGTGTACAGCATAATGATTCGATATATGTGTAGATTGCAAAATGACCACCATAATAAATCTACTTACCATCCATCACCATAGATAGTTACAATTGTTTTTGTGATGAAAGCATTTAAGAACATTTTTAAAGACACAAAAGAAAACCTCAAACTCAAGATATGTAACATGTATTTTAAAAGTTGATAAAGCTCAGATAGACCATTTTAAAGTGCAAATTGTAAACGTATTTCGGAACATTTCAATGAAACAGATGTGAAAGTACAGATTCTTTTTTGAGCTATCTTAACGTGTCATCATCAGATGATCTCTCTCATATGTGGAGTCTAATGAACAAACTGAACTAACAAGGAAAATGGAGACAGACTGATAGAGAGCAGATGACAGTTATGGGGGAGTTGGGGAGGAGGGATTGAGAAAAAGAAAAAGGACTCATGGACATGGACAACAGTGTGGTGATTGCGGAGGGGAAGGGGGGATAGGGAGACAAATATTAATGAAAAATATAAATATAAATAAAGTATAAATATAAAGAAAAATTGAAAAGCAAACGGAAAGTGTAAACAAAATTATTCAAATATAAACAAAGGCATTAAAGTCTAGTGAAATCAAGATAAATGACTCTGAGATCTGGAATAATATTTTAACAAAAAAATTTCCATAGGTAAACTGCAATACATCTCTAAACTCTCACAGGCAGTGAGTGACTAAGAACGCTACTGGGTTGTTGAGGGCCCTACCAAATCCTGGGACACACACGCAGTCCATGGTTTGTGACTTCAGAAACGCTCTAAGAGTGATAGTATCAGTGTCAAACAGTGAACCAAATAGTAGTAAAGTGTAGCTAGTTTTCTATTATAAAAAGTGACTTTAAGCCCTGGCTGGTGCTGGTTAGAGCCGTGTCCGTGCACGGAGAAGTTGTTGGTTTTGTCCCTGGTCGGGTGCACAGAACAAGCAACCCATGATGCTTCTCATGTCCCTTTCTCTCCCTCTCCCTTCCTCCTTCCCCTTCACTCCTGCCTTCCTCTCTCCCTCCCCCCACCTGCTCTCCCTTTCCCTCCCACACTCCCCTTCTCTGTTCCTCTCTCCCATCCTCTCTCTCTAAAATCAGTAAGTGTATTCTGAGTGAGGATTTTTTAAAGTAACTTTAAATCTAAATTCTTGTATTAACTCCATGACCAGACTGGGTCCTTTGATGCATTTCCTGGGAGGTATGAACAGGATTTTAGAGATTAAATCTCTTAGGTGTTTTCATTCTATAAAATCCTAAGATCTAGGTTCTGGCAGGTAGCTCAGTTGGTTAGAGCATCGTCCTGATATGCCAAGGTTATGGGTTTGATCCCCCGGTCAGGACACATACAAGAAGCAACCAATGAATGCACAAATAAGTGGAGCAACAAATCGATGTTCATCTCTCCTTCCTTCCCTACCTTCCTCTCTCTCTCTTAAATCAGTAAATAAAAAAAAAAAAAATTAAAATCCTAGGATCCAAGATCAAGTTACTGTAACTCTTCAGTCCATGAGTAATTTATTAGGCTCTGGTCCAATTAATACAAATTATTCATCTGACTAACATTTCCTTCTGTGAATAATGATCAACTCTGCCTTACTATGAGTACATTAGCCATTCAACATGCTCATATTAATGCCTTGGCCTTTGGGGAAGAAAAGTAAAGATTTCCAACTGCATTTTCTCTGTACTGTATTTTGCCGTGTATAACGCACAATTTTTTGCCCAAATGTTTGAGGGAAAAATAAGGATGTACATTATACATGGGTATAATGATTACATACCATGGGTATAACAATCCTGTGTATAATGCGCACAAAAACGTGGGTGCACATTATACAAAGTGCAGTATTTGCCTAAACATTCTCCCTAGGTTTAAAATGTTTGGGGATATATGTTCTACCTTATAATTAATAGGAAGACATCATTAATGGAATATAATACCAATAGAATATTAACATACTAAAAACATCATTGGAAGAAAGTGTTTTGGGATAAATCTTAGGGTTTACCATCAAACCTCCAAACTAAGAGCTGAGTTATTCGAATGGTCGAACACAGTCTGTAGCCATCCTTCCCAGCAGCACTGAGAACCCCATATAGCGTGACCCGCGGGGCCACATTGTCAAAGCCGAGAGGCTGGCACTTACCCAGTTGAACTTTGTGATTCAACTTTGATGTGGTCAAATAAATTATATTTCCGTAAATTTCCTCTTCCATTTGCCATGCTGGTCCTTAAGGCAGGCAGTGGAAGATGCAGTCAGAGACCTAGAGCATACGCACCGTAATGTTTGGTAGGGAGAAGGGAAGAGTGCTTCATCTTTTGGTTGCCTTGGGTAACTTTTAAATTATGTTTTTAAACTTGACAATCTGTGTTCCAAGATGCCTATTCTTGGTCTAAATTTCATGATATTTTAAAGCTAAAAATTATGCGTTTCTATAGATGTACCTGAATGATTTACTGGCCATTAAATAAAATCTATTGCCTTGAAGGCTTTGCCATTTGAGTACAATTCCCATTTTGAGTACACCTCAAAGAATTCCTCAGCCTTCACCAGGACCATTCCTTCCTCCCTCCCTCCCATAAATCTCCTTTTCTATGACAGCCATAGAAAGTCCCTGGCAACATGTTGCTACGTGTAAAACATGGCTGCAGAAGGGGTAGGACTTTAACCCTTCCCTTAATACTTAGCAGTTTTCATTGCTCAGTCAGTGTTCAAATGTACCTGACGGTTGAGGAGGTCCATTATTTTATGCAGTTAATCCTCTAAGTGGAGAATTATTTACTTTATAATTTGAGGCACAATGGTCTAGAAACTTTTTTTTAAAAGAGCCCATGAAGAGGAAGATTGTGCTCTACCAAGCGGCCCTGTTATATTTTCTTTCCTTTTTTTTTTTTTTTTTAAACTTTGGGAGAAAAATCTGAAAAACTCCCCAAAGTATAACAGAACAGCAAATATCAGATTAGGAAACACCCTTTCTACTACAAGGCACCAATATAAAAACTAAAGTTGTATCAGTTCTGGAAATGGCACCACCAGGTTCTTGCGAGAGCAATCCCATGAGAGAGAGGGAAGGAAAATCGCCGTCTGTGGGGAAACACGCACACCCACACGTGCACAGACAGCAAGCCGTGATAGGCCACTCACGCTCCTGCACACAGGTGTATGTGTGGGTGCCTCTGAGTGTTCTCTTCGCTAAGTGAGCTATAGTTTTCATGCGGCCTATTCATTAAGCTAGTTTCCTATGTCACCAGCTTATACAAAGCTCTCCACTCCGTCTAAACCATACAGACCGAAGCTCTGGAACACAGATGGTCCGCAAGTAATAAATAGGTCGCACGTTCTTTTTGTTTCCACCAGTGGAGTTGCATCTTGACTGGGATTCATTCTTATTTGTCCCAAGCCAGAAATTATAAATGTTACAAATCCGTTCAGTAATACAGACTATTGTCATGCCTATGAAAATGCAGTTAAATTTTTTTTAATTAAATATTTATCTATTTTTGATAGAGGAAGGGAGGCAGAAAGAGAGGGAGAGAACCGTCAATGCAGGAAAGGAAGGTCGATGCGAGAGGGAAACAGTGATGTGTTGCCTGTCATGCGCACCCCGAGACCCGGCCGGGTACCCAACTCACAACCCAGGCATGTGCCCTGATGGGGAATCAAACCAGAGACTTTTCACTTTGCAGAATGATGCCCAACCAACTGAGTCGCATTGATCAGGGCAAAATCTTTAAATGTTTTAAGAAAGGGAGTCATTAAAAAAAGCTTTTACGTTAGGTGTGGGCGAGAAATCCGTAACAGATTCAGGAGGAAAATATTAACATTCTATAGAGATTCTGCATTGTTCTTTCTTAGAGTGCCTCTGAGTTCTAATTCTCTTTAAAAACGGGTCTGGTGGCCAGTCACAAATGTGATAGCCACAAGAAAGACAGCGACTGCTCCGTGGCTGGCTGTATTTCCAAAAACAACAGCTCGGCTCTTTCAAAAGATCAATGAAAAGATGCACATTTGTACGTTTTAAGTCAAAATAAAAGATTTAAAGGCATGTATACATCATATTTTCAAGACTCCCTGCACTTAACTGCAATTGTTTTCAATTGACTCATTATCTATTAGTCTGGAATTTATCTTAGAAAAGTGGTTCTAATGTAATTAACTTATACTGGTCCCATTCTGCAAAGTACTTGAGTCACCTTACAGAAACACAGGTGGTTTTGTAAAAGTGCATAAAATGTTATGTACGTCAAGTGTGCATAGGTGTTATATAAAAGTGTAAAGTCAGAGCTGAGATTTTAAAGAGGGGAAGAAGGGGAGAGAATAATTGAGTCAGTTGTATTTAGTCCTAAGGTTTGTGATGCATTGGTTTTCTAGCTGCCAAAGCAAAGAGAAACTGGCTATAGGGTTATAAATAAATAAAAGAAATGTGAAAACAGACTAGATGTTCAGGCAAGGCATAGCTTTTCCTGTTATGGAGAAGAAATCTGATAAATAGCAGCAGCAATCTAGTATAGTTGTTTGGATACTAAAATATAGCTGAAATAAAATACACTTATAAAGTGTTTAAAAAAACTAAAAGGACTTTATTACATGGCAGTATTTCAGTGTAAATTTCACAAATTACCTTACGCTAACAGGGGCTCACTTTCAAGCACTTAGCCAAAGCAGGAACAGCTCACAGCCTATGTAGATGGCCGCAGTGTTCCTTGGAGCAACCACAGAGGGTGGAAGGTATCACAGTTAACGTTTTAAAGACAAGAATCCGAGTCCCCGAGGTCAGGAGTGCAGGGCCAGCCCACAGGAGGCCAGACCAGGAAGCCATGCTTTCTCCCGGGCAGACATTGACCTTCCCAAGCATTTTTAGTTCACTCCACCAATCCTGGTTCTTGGACAGTTTCTCCGAGCTGTTTTTGCTTGTAATTACCATCACATCAGCCGGCACATTAGAATCACCCAGGCAAAATGTTTTTTGATTTTACCCTCCTCCTTCCCCCCATCCCAGAGATTCTGATTTGGTTCCTCTGGAGAGGAACTCGATATCAGTATTTTAAAAAATCCTCCTAGGTTGAGAAACTGTGGAAGTGAGGCAAGGACTTCTTTATTCTTAGTGATAAATGGCGCTTTGCAAAATGAACGTCCTAAGTCTCATGTTTTGGGTTCACTGTCATCTCAGGGTCCTTTTCCCTCCTCCCCACTCTACCTCTACTCATACTCGGCCCCCCTCTCCCCTCATACACACAGATGACTGGGCTAAGACAACTGAGGTTGTTTCAGTTTTATGTCTTCTTTTTGGTATGCATTGCCAATATCTAGGAATAATTCTCTTAGAACCAGCGTTCACCTCGCTTGGATTCATTGGGGAGGACCGGAGGAAGGGGAGGGGAACGCTGCTCATTACAAACCCCAACGTCCCGATGACAGTGCTCTGCCTCCTCCGGACCCTGCGTCGCAGTCCGGTCTTCAAATACCCTGAGGGTTGGGTGCTTGTAGAATGGCCTGTTCTACTGCTGGTGACGAGTCCGCCACTGTTTTTGGTAGCTCTCAATATAATTGATACAATTACAACACCTCACTTTGCCAGCTTTATGGCTTCTGTAACAATTTAGACTAGCACAAAAAGTTCCATTTACCATCCCATAACATTAATTTTACTCACCTTGAAGAATTTTCTGGTTCTCTATTGCTGTGTAACAAATCACCCCCAAACTTCCTGGCATGAAACACCACATTTCACTATGCTCTCAGGTGTGGTGGGTCAGGGCTTTGCACAGCCTCCTCCCTGCCCCCTGCTGGGGCGGCCGCAGCAGGGAGGCTCGGACAGCACAGTTCGAGTGGTGGTGGGCAGGAATCCTCTGGAGGCTTCTTCACTCCTGCATTTTGTGCCTGGGCTGGAGTGACTCGAAGGCCAGCTGCAGCTGGGACTCTCACTGGCCTAGCGTAGATAGGGGCACCCCACAGGGCCTGGGCTTCCTCACCGTTGCAGCTTCGCCTTCCAGCAGCTCAGGTGTCTGAGGATCAGTGTTCTACCTAACAGCCAAGGCCCTCCCTGCTTCCAGGCCTTCCTGTCCTAGCCCTGGGTGGTCGCTTGGCATCACTTCTGCTGAACTCTACAGGATGAAGCAAAGACAGACCTGCTCAGAGCCAAAGGGAGGAGAGAAAACCCTGCAAGTGCTCTTTAGACTCGAGGACAAAAATCTATCTTTTTGTCCCCCACGAAGTACATACTGCCTCTTTTAATAGGAACTATTTAAGTATTTGTTGAATGAACTAGTATCGCTAATGCTTTGTATAGTTTATAAATACCTAGCCCTGGCCAGTGTTGCTCAGTTGGTTGGATCATCATCCTAGAAACCACAAGTTCGAGGGTTTGATTCCCAGTCAGGGCACAAGCCTGGGTTGTGGGCTCAGTCCCCAGTCAGGGCACATTTGACAGGCAACTGATGGATATTTCTCTATCACATTGACGTTTCTTTCCCTCTCTCTCCCTCCCTTCCCCTCTCTCTAGGTCAATAATCATGTCCTCAAGTGAGGATAGGAAAAAATATTTATATATGTATATATACATATATTTAAACTTCTCTTGGACTTGATAACAGAACTGTATTCTTCAAAGTATACCATGCTTAGCAAGCAAATGTTTAAGCAAGCTCACTCAGGGTGTCAGCAAAGAACTTAGAAGATGCTACACCATACTTTACTCTCAAACCGGTTTTTTTATAAATGAAAAGCATTGTTATAAACAGGTCCTGAGTAAAAATAATGATGCAAATCAAGCCAATCAGTCTGTCTAGAAAATAACCCAAAGCCATTGTTCTATGGTATTTACTTATCAATATCTTTGATAAATAGAGTGAAGTTCTGGGTTTTTCTGGGTAGTGTTTTAGCTTTCATTTTATTTCCATGGAACAAGTGAAAATTACACGACATCTCAACAATCTTTTCAGGAAGTCTCAATCTTGAGTGTAACATCATTGCGAGTCACTTAACGATAGGGATACATTCTGAGAAATGCATCGTTGTGTAATTTTGTAGTTCTGCAAATATCTCGGAGTGCACTACCACAAACCTAGATGGCACAGCCCACTTCACACTCAGGTCATACAATACAGCCTAGTGCTCCTAGGCTATGAACCTGTACAGCATGTTACTGCATGAATACTGCAGGCAGCTGTGGCACAACAGTTAAGTATTTGTATATTTCAACATAAAAAAGATACAGCAAAAATATGGCAGAAGAGCTTAAAAGTGGCCCGCTTGTGCGGCGCTCTTACGTTGGTGGAGGTGGCAGGACTGGAAGTGGTCTGGGTGACCAACTCCGTAAGTGAATGTAACGTGCACAGCACAGTAGACTCCACAGACACGCTCCCCCCTCCCCCCATGGCCTCCTCCGCTTCCTCCCCACAGGGTCGGGAGCGGAACACTGAATGAAAAGGGATGTGGGATGGACTGACTGCAGATATCGAGGAGAAACTGGCAGGGTGAGCCATTACCACTGTAATGGTGACTGTCAGTGGGAGTGAAAGGTGGCCTGAAGGTTGGTAGGAATAAGAAATCAAGATAGATAAGGGAACATGGGGGACTGTCGTGGCTATGTGGTTTTGGCTATTGCATGCTGGAGCAGTGGTTGGATTAAGAAACGCTGTGGCTGGTGTGGTTCAGTGGATTGAGCACTGGTGTGTGAATCCGGGGGCCTCTGGTTCAATTCCTAGTCAGGGCACATGCCTGGGTTGCAGGCCAGGTCCCCAGTTGGGGGCACATGAGAGGCAACCACACATTCATCAATGTGTGGTTCTCTCCCTCTCTTCCTCTTTCCCTTTCTCAATAAATACATAAATAAAATCTTTTTTTTAAAAAAGAAACATTGTGGTGTTCATAACAAAGAATAACATAGAGAGGATGTAAAACTGAAGACTCAATATTTTGACTTTGAAAACATGTTTTTGGTTTCATTGATCCTATCTGGCATAAAGGGCTCTCTCTCTGGCATTGAACTGATGGATGAAATAAAACTTATCTATACTTTACATCATTCCACTCTGAAAATATTCCCAAAATACAAGGCAGCCTGGCTCCACACTAACCACAGAAAGCTTTTACAACAGCGGCAGTGGCATTTAATACTTGTTAAGGTGGCTCCTGTGGCCCCGTGTCCTTGGATAGAATCTACAAGAGTTCACATCAGTGCACCCTGAAGACCATCAGGCTCAATCAAGAGGGCAGTAGCACTCTCCAAATACGTAGTGATAAGGGACAGGCCCCTCTGCACCAACACGGGTCAGTGGGATGTAGTCTGGGCTCTCAACATCGAGGCACTGTGAGTGAGAGGGAATCTGTTGCCAAGCCCCACAGATACTGCTCCCGTTAGAGAAGAGTAAACTCTCCTCACCCACACATCCTTCCCTTGCTTACAGGAAGTTCAGCTCCATTGGAATGCTACAGGGCCGCTGCCGAACGCACGGTCTGACATTGACTGAGTGCCGTTAAGCGGCGTACGACTGCGTAACAACGGGAAGTCCCAGATTTATATCAGCACGTTGGATTACAATTCATCACTCAGGGAAAAATTTCCAGATCTATTTCTTATTTGCTTAAACCGTTGAAGTAATCTGTTGGCCTTCTACCAATTCTTTCCTAAGTCTGGCTGGAGGCTTGTTTCAGAATTTTGATAAGATGCATAATAGTGTCCCACAGATGCCCGAGTCCTAATCTCCAGAACATGATAAAAGAGACTTTGCAGACATGATCAAGTTAAGGATCTTGAGATGGGGAAATCAGCCTGGGTTATCTGAAGGGGCCCACGGCGAACACAGGAGTCCTGGTAAGAGGCAGGCAGGAGATCAAGGAATAAACAGAAGCAAGAGATTGGAGAGACATGTGGGAGTCACAAGCCAAAAAACGCAGGTGGCCCCTCGAAACTGACAAAGGCAAGGAAGTAGACTCTTCCCCAATTCCAGCAGTTACCAGCCCTGCCACCCCTTGTCTGTAGCCCAGTGAGACTGATGTTGAGCCTCTGGCCTTCAGAACTGTTAGACGATAACTTTTTGAAGTCACTCAGTTTCTGGCAATTTGGTACGGCGGTGATAGGAAACTAAGAAAAACATTCAAGATACACAGCTGCACCTTTCGTTAGGTTGGCCTGAATATCGGTGTTCATATTTGATTTCTACACCAAGTATCTGAGTTTGCTGCATCGCTGTCAAAATATAATCGGTTGTCAGTTTAGATTCCGTTGATGACTTGAGAAAATATGATATGTCTCTCTTTGAGAAAACTCCTAAGTAAAAATGTAGAATTAAAAGATAAAGGGGCGGCTAGTCATTTTACCAAAAGATGTTTTGTTTATCAGAGGCAAATGAGTCTTAAATACTGAGCCACAACTGAAACATTTCCAAAGTGAGTCAACTCAGAAAATTGCATACTGCTTCCAAATTTTGGGAGCACCTCCACTGCATAAGGAAATCAAGGAAATAAGGGATTGGTAAATAAAAGATAAATAAAATACAACTTTTAAAAATGAAAGTGATTTACTTGAGCACAGAGAACTCTAAAATAGGCTTGGTATTATTAGCCTTAATGCTTTTCCTTATATTCCTCACTAGTGCCCAAATGTACTGAATTGTATAAGTTACGTAAGATAAATTATGCCAAAGTGCCTGGATTCATATCTGGCACACAGTAGGTGTACAAGAGAGATTAGTTGAGTGTGAATAGCGGTGGTGGAAGCAACTGTGTATTGGAAGTCGATGGATGTCACTGTCAGCTTAGTTAAGAGAGACAGGCTTTTCCTTCTTTCAGTACAGGAGAGGGGGAAAGAGGCCCCTTCACTCTGGTCTTGTGCCAGGGCCTCAAACTGTTACTATTAGCTACCACAAATAACTTGTGCTGATACCGACATACTCTAGACCATTGCATTTTAATAACGTCAGAATCTATGAACACAAAATGAGTTCTTAAGTACACAATGTATTTTACTTCCAAGTCCTCTTATCGATGAGACCACAAATCTAAGTGGTTGCTCTAGTAGATCATTGTCCAGCGTTTGCCAAAAGGCGAATAGCTGATTAACTGCTCCCCCCACTCCCTCTGTTGTCACAGTGGTATTAGTGTTTTCCACCAGCAGGCAGTGAGGCAGCTGCAGAGCATATGGTTACCTGACCCACTGTCACTGAACATCAGCACAAGCTGCTCCAGAATTCAGCTGGAGCTAGCTAATTAAGTGGCTAGGCCCTGGTGAGTGCGGTGTAGGGACTTTATCTTGAAGTGACATTTGTACATTGCACTTTACATGAGACCGAAGACGGTTCACACCCGGCTGGACAGTCCCTGATGGGAGACGTGCTGGAGCCTCCATGGAGCTTTGCCTTCGCCTTTCCTAAGCCTGTGCTGATGACAATGGAGAAAAGTGCCGATTCCTTCCCGCTCCTCAGCACATCAGCAGACTCGATCGAGACATGGAATCTGAGATTTTCCTTAACGGAAGTTTGCGCCTTTGAAAGTGGGATGTTGATAAAACCTTGAATTCACCATTTGTACAGAAAGCACAGTGCCCAGTAGTGATAGTGGTTTTTCTAATCTAAATTCGATGTATGACCTCAAAATGCAAATGAACTGATTCCTTTCAGATCTAAAACTGTATAATTGTATATTTTAAACTAGTTGTCTTTTCCAACATGCATTATCTGTTTTTAAAGCAGTGGTTTCTAACTGGGGGTGATTTTCCCTCCTAGGGGATATTGGGTAGCATCTGGATACATTTATTGTCATCACAGCTGGTGGTGGGGCATTATTGGCATCTAGTGGGTTGCTGTGGACAGATCATGTCCGCCCCCTCAATTCATAAGTTCGCACACCTCATTCATTCACATGTCTAATGTGATGGTGTTTGGAGGTGGGGCCTTTGGGAGGTAATTAGGTCATAGCTCTCTGTGATGGGGTTAATATCCTTATAAGAAGAGAGCCAGCTCTCTCTCTCTCCACCATGTGAGGCTGCAATGAGAAGACAGGCACGTCTAAGCCAGGAAAAGGGCCTTTACCAAGAAACTCAACTGTGCTAGCACCCTGGTCCTGATTCTCCAGCCTCCAGAACTGTGAGAAATAAATGTGTGGTGTGTAAGCCACCTCATCTGTTACAGCACCCGAACGAAGACATGGCTAGAGTTCGGAGATGCTGCTGAACATCCCACACTGCACAGGACAGCTCCCCACAATGAAGAATGACTGGTCCCACAACGTCAGAAGTGCTGAGGCTGAGAAACCGTGAATGAGTACATGCCAGAGAGAACCACGTGGGTTAAGGAAGGGAACTTGTTATGAGCAAAAGCCAGCACTTATATTTCCTGGGAACGTTTTTGCTAGTTGCCTAGTTGCAATGTTGCAATGTTGATTATTACTTAAGAGGAAGCAAAGCATTCTCAGACTGAGTGGGAGACACAGATGTGAACCTTCTTAATTATGAGAAAGTTTCTCTGCCAAGGACACTCGGGACTACAATTTGTGCATTTGCACAAACAGAAGACGTTTCAATTACCTATCTCCTCAGTTTTCCTTTTGTCCCCCCTCACAGAAGCACTCACAAGAAATTCCTTTTCCCTTAGGCATAGCCAAGGAATTCTCTGATGGGAACTCCTTACCCTATCAGGGAAGAATTCTCCCTGCAAAGTCCTGCATACCTTTCTGCTGGAGGCTCAGATCCACACACATCAGTCCAGGGCGTTGCCTATAAGTGCTTCATATTCAAAAGTACGGGCCAGCAGCTTGGGTGCCACCTGAGAGCTTGTTAAAAATGCAGAATCTCAGGCCCAGCCCAGACCTTCTAAGAGAACCTGCATTGTAACAAGATGGGGTAGGTGGGGGAATTGCTATGCACTTGAAAGATTAAGAAGCACTGCTCAATGATCTTCATTCTATGGTAATACAGCCCTAATTTTTGAGACTGTGGACAAAATGGATTTAACTTTTATCAAAATAGGTGGGCATTTGTTTGTGGCTAGTTAGGCTGGATTGAGGAACTTGGCTCGCCTTTTGGGCTCCAGTATTCTCTTTGTTAAAAGACAGCAAACAGGAGATGCTCGATGAGTTCCTTTCCACTTTTGACATTGTAGGAGATATCCTTGTTTCCCTCCCGTGAAAACATCATTTCTAACTGAGCTGTCTTTGTGAGTGTAAACTTCAGGGAAAAAGGTCCCTGGCCAGTACGTACCACAGATACACGGACCCATGTTAACTTTCACTGATTTCTTATGCAACACATTTCACCCCCAAACTTGAATCCAAGCCTACTGAAGTCAGGGATGTGCCTCTTGATTGGCACTTGGGCCTAGTCCCTGCAGTGGCATTCTTTGCCTGCTTGGTGGCCTGAACATTGTGCATTATTGACCCATTATCAAGGGCCAGCCTTTCCTGTACAAGCCGGCTCTGCCCAGGTGTGCAGCGGCGGGGTGGGGGTGGGCCCTGCTTGCTTTCTTCTGGTCACCCCACTTTAGTCCCAAAGGACAAGATGCCAGCTACCATCTAGCCAGTACCATTTGAAGACAGAAAGGCTGGCTGTAGGAAGATCCTGCAGCACAAAGATGAAAAGTGTCTGCAGTTTGATTTCTTCCAAGAGCTACCTCTGGGGAGTGACTGGGGAGATGGCACATCCACTTTTTCGTTTGCGTAATTCAAGAGACTGCAAGATCTCAACTGGAAGCCCGATGGCAGAACTACCACCCCTCTCCACCCATGAAGTACAGGAGGGGCCCTCAAGGGGATTTTCCCTCTGGAAGAGATGGAATCAGTAAACGGAAGTGAAATTTATTTTTACTATAAACCAGGGCATAAAAAAATACTAGTTTATTATTGTGTAGGTAGCCAGTGTAAACGACTCTGTGATCTAGAAGTGAAACAATGTCACCCGCCTTCACTTCCCAGATCAGATTAGAACCAAGCTCAGCTGCCAACCACCAGACAAACAGAAAGTCTGGTATTACTTCCTTGCCCGAGGTGGTTCGAGAACTTGCGCCTCGTTGCCACGGCAGGTGGTCAGGTGGCATCCAGACCGCTGGCTCCTGGGGACCTGGCCCTGTTCCTCACGTCGGCTCCGCTCTCACACCCGCTGGCGGGCGACCTGGCTTGCAGCCCATGCAGTCAGCTCCCTGCCGGCCAGTGGGGCCCTCGTGGACATGTTAGGTCACTCCCCTGGTCCCATTAGGAAGAGGATGGACCGTAGAAATAGAAAAGACCTGCCCCTTGCACCTTCACAAGAAGGAGAGAGTTTCTCTCTCTTCAGCCCGCTAATGAGGCACCAGGCCGCCACCTGACGCCCCTCCGTGGGAAAGGCAGAGTGACGGGCACACCCAGAAGAGACAAATACATGGACGGTTAGCTCCCAGCGGGGCAGTCCGCGCCACTTGGAGTGCTGACTTTAGAATATTCCCCGCAGCTGACTGTCTGAGTCCACCGGAGAACTTAAAAAATACAGCTGCCTTGATGGAGGAGCTAACCAGGGCTGTTTTCAGAGCCCCATGGATGTTTCAGATGCTCAGTCTGGCTTTGGAATCACCAGAGAAGAAGAAAAGCGTGAATTTGGGAACCAAATAGCCCAGGACTGCTATTCAGCTCCGCCACTCACTATCCCTAAGAACTCTGGCTAATAACTTTATTTCTCTGACACTGTTGCTTTTTTTTAAAATAAGTACCTGTTGGGGGGAGGACGGTCTGTCTCCTATCATAATGGTAGAAATTGTAAAATGATGATTAATACTTTGTGCATTTTAAAACACTACACAGAAGGATTTGCATCGCTACAGTAATTTTGAAGGGCAACCTGGCAGTCATCTGTCAATATTTTAAATGTACAAATTCTTTGCTGCTGAAATTCCAATACCAAGAGTTTATCAAACACAAATCATTTCAGAAGTGCACACATCATTTCAGAAGTATACAAAAGGTATAAGGCTGATTATATTTCTATTGTTTGTAAAGTAGTAAAAAAACTATAAACACCAAATTTCCATTACTAGGGTATAATTGGGTAGTGGGTGGTATATGAATACAGTAAATCATACCCAAATGCTAGAAGGGAAACTTGAATTACATGTATAGTCATGCAGTTGTTGGGGAGCCAGAGAGAATTTCGCCACCCTACCCTTCTTTATTCCCTCTGTCTGGCTTGAGTAGCTATAAAATAATAAAATAGACACAAAACAGGATTAACAGGAGAGGAAAACAGTGTAATATGTGTGCACCAAAGAATCACAATATGATTCTCAGATCGTAAAGTGAGGCTCAAAGAAGTGATCAAACTGGGCATCTTTTTATACTTTCAGACAAAGAAACTAAATTTGTGAGAAATTGACAGGACAAAGGATGTTCCTGCTCATAGGAAAGGAATCTGAAGCAGACTTGGGTATTTCTGAGAAAGGAATTGAAACAAAGTTAGCACTTGTGTAGTAAATTAGTGAAGGTGTCACAAGGCTTGTTTATACACGTTTTTTCGACTCTGGATTTTATAATTCTACTGATACGGTTGTGTCTCAGTCCTTCAGGAGTGGAGAGGGCAACTGTCATGGAGATTTATTTTCTGTGTGTAAGGAGAATGGAGGAGAGTCTTCCTGCTCCTGCTGATTCTCAGGTGATTTTAGTTTAAAACAATCAGTACACCCTTGTGGGATATCTTGCAGCAGCCTGCCCTGAGCCCTGACACGGTTGACAACATGTTAAGTGAAAAAGCTTTATACACACACAAGCACACACAATACATGGAAATGACTGTGTGTGAATAGAATATGAAAGCATACCCATCAGTACAGCAGCCGTTGAAAATGGCTGGCGACAGAGAATGTTTGGGGGAGAGGATGCGTTCACTTTTATGCATGCCTTCACTACAAATTCTTTGCCGTAGCAGGTAACTACTTTTGCAAACATGATCGGTGTTTGGCGTTTTACATTGGATGCATATTACTTCTGTAAGCTGAAATGAACAATGAAGGTGAACAATTTTTAATTATATGATATTACCAATCCAACTACTGTTTTGTAATCAACATGTTATCGAGCTTTAGTCATCATGCATCATTTATTACATCAAAGGCCTCTCTCTTGGTCTGTGTATGAGTAATTGGCTCCCTTCTAATCGACTCTTGGCCAGATGATCTAAATAGGCTCCAGAGAGCAAAGGGCGATTGACTGTTGGGTTGGCCAAAAAGTTCACTTAGTTTTTTCTGGATGATGGCTCTAGTGGCACTTAGTTGTCTTTCACTTCATTTGAAACCATTTTGTTAGATTGTATTGTGACAGCTGTCATATCAGCATGCATTTTAAAAAACATCGAAATTGGTGAATTTTTGTGTAGCCATTTTAATGGTGAAGATGGAAGAAAATATACATTTTAGCATATGATGCTTTATTATTTCAAGAAAGGTAAAAATGAAACTGAAATGCAAAAGAAGACTTCTGCAGTGTATGGAGAAGTTTCAAGTAGGCTATGACTAACTGAACATGTCAAAAATGGTTGTGAAGTTTCTTGGTACTATTGACATTTTGGCCAAGTAAAATCCTTGTTGTGGGACTGTCTTATGCATTAGAAGATGTTTAGTAGCACCCCTGGCCTCTACCCCCTAGAAGCCAACTTACTCAAAATATCCAAATCAATAAACTTATTGGTGAAAATGAAAAACATGTCTTTTACCTTATGGAAAAACTAAACGGACTTTTTGGCCAACCCAATAATTTCATGGGGGCAGTTGATAAAGAGGAAGCTACAGGAGGTAGGCAGGACCTCTCCGCACATTTAATTCCATTTCCCAGCTTGTCTCTGACACATGAAATGGTGTTCCTTTGAAAATATACCTTCTTCTCTTACTGGTTTTCAACCAAAGCCACAACCCCCATGCCAAGGGGCATTTGGCAATATCTGGAGAAATTTGGGATTGTTACACCTGTCGGTAGGGCTGCTACTGGCACCTTTTGAGTCGAGGCCAGTGATGCTGCTAAGTACCCTACAAGGCACAGCACTGCCCTCCCAGTGGGTTAGTCTGCTCCAGTGACAGACAAAGGCATTCCTTTTAAGCTCATGGGGAAATTCAATGCTTGCTGGCTTGCCCCATACAGTCAGCTTCTGCCATTCATAGCTGTCTTTATTTTCCAGCTTTACTGAGTTAAAACTTACAAATAAAATTGTGAGATTTTAAAGTATACAATGTTAGGATTTGATAAACATATACACTGACAAAGGATTCCCACCATCAAGTTAATGAACACGCCCATCGCCTCATATATTTACTCCCCCCTCCCCTCCACTTCTGGCTTCCCCCCTTGGTGAGAACATTTAATTTCTACTCTTAGCAAATTTCAGCTATACAGTACAGTGTTGTCAGTGCATTACGTATTAAGCCCTCGGACTCGGCTCATTTTATAAGTGAAAGTTTGTACCGTTTCACCATCCTCTATTTCCCCCACCCCCAGGCCACCGCAACCACTTTTCTACTCTCTTGCTTCTATGAGGTTGACTTTTTTTTTTTTTTTTGATTCAACATGTAAGTGGAAACATGCAGTATTTGTCTTTCTCTGCTTGCATTGTTTCACTTAGCATCATGCCTTCCAGGGTCATCCATGTTGGTGACAAATGGCAGGGTTTCCTTCTTTTCTAAGGTGGAACACTCGCTACGTTTTCTCGATCCATTCATCCGAGGAACACTTAGGCTGTCTACATTCCTTAGCTACTCCACATTTCAACCTCTCCACAGCCTCACCCACTTGCTTATGGAAGTATTAAGGGAAGTGTTCCACATGGATCCACACATCAACTCTCTCAAGTCTTTCAACTCTGGGCCCTTTGGGTTTACTCTGGCCCAGCAAAGAAAACACAGTGTGAAGGATGGGATATAGAAGATGTAAGACAACTGTGAGTGGGAACGGTACCAAAAGAGCAAATAACTTCATGGACATTGCAAATACCTTTAAGCGATCCACGTTAAACACGCAGTAGCTTCTGGAAAGGCAGGCAGGAGTGAAACCATTATTTGCAGCCATCACTCCTTTATCCCAAGGTGCTACTTTACTGAGCCAATCTCTCCTGTAAATGTCCCTCAAGTTTCATTGGCCCACATTTTGTCTAAAAGCACTTATGGGTTGTGTATTTCTCTTCAATATTTTCTCTACATCACTGTATTTAAGACTGTGTATTTATTAAAAAATAATTTATATCCTTAGTATATTGTATTAATTACAGCCTTAATACAATTGCGGCAGCTTAGGTGAAAATGTTACAACAAGATTGATGATATCAGGAGAGAAGTAACAAGTGAAGTAGAGCTAGTAGGAAGGCCAAGAAGCACCAATGACCTTGCTGAAATAAAGGCAGAGGGACTGGTTGCATCTGCGTGAACACCTGAGCTCTCTGCTTCCAGGCTGCTCAAATAGGTAAAAGAAATAAATTACACAGCGCTTTGCCACAAGAGACAAATCTTCTAAGCCTGAACAGACCTAGTTCTGCATCTCATAGAAGCCATTGAATAGAAGGGATAGTGGGAAGGGCAATTAACGGAAGGTTTTTTATGAAATTGGGTTGCTTTACAATAACAATAGTGGTGGTGGTGATGTTTTGGACAGAGAAATCTTTTTCCCATTGCTCAGGTTTCCATGAGAAGGGATAAGCAAGCATAACCTGTTTCGAGTTAAGTTTGACATGATGTCATTGCTGAGTGAGAAGGTGTGGATACCACGGGGGTGATAGGCAGTAGAGATGAGAAAGGTGGGTCATCTGAGGCAGACGTATATTTCTGTCTTATATAAAAGGGGTCCAGAGGCAGGCAGATAAAATTTTGTTTGGTTCCTCCAAGCCATGAGGAATCCCGGATCATCGCATTTTGGTTTCATCATCCTAGTTTATGGCCACGTGCCTTCACAATTCAAGATAGCTGCTCGCTCTCTAGCCATCATCACAGCCACGTGCGCTGGCTAGGAAGTGAGGAAAAGCAGAAAGGGAGGGGGAATCTACCTGCATTGTCTTTTTAAGCAAACTTCTTCTGCAAGCATCACACAAAGTTGGCTTTCCTCTATTTGTCCAAAACTACGTTAGTTACACCTATTCCACAAAGGAGGCTGGAAAATGTAATCTTTTTAATCCTCAAACTGACCAGGGAAAAGTTAGGGTTCTCTTGCCAAGAAGGAACAGATGATACTGATGTAGGTTTAGTCTCTGCCACACACATGGTAACAGTTTGTGGTAAGCTTTATTATTCCACCGTTGTCATTTTTTCTAGCAAGAATGCTTATCAGAGTGTTGGGCCAGGGGTATGGGTTAGAGTGGCTGTTACCAATAAGGAAGTAGACAGTTCCAGGATATAAGCAACAATATTGCTGAACTCCTGATTCTAAGGTCTAAGCTAATGGACTGAATAAAGGTGTACTCAGGGGATGGAGATCATAGTGAGGGTGAAGAGCTAGTAGCCGAACAGGGAAGAAAGGATTGGGAAGGCAGAAGAGGCTGTGATTAGAAGAGGGAAAGACAACTTGTGATTTCAAACTGACAGAAGTGAGGCATTACCAGTGCTCTGTGTGAGCGGTGGCTGTGCTTCGCTGGCATGGAAACCAGGTTATTACTGTTGGTGTATGTATCGGAGCATCAGAAATAAGGTCATTGAAAAGAATGATGTCAGGGGATCAGAGCAGAAAGGACCATTGAACTGGAGCTTGAAAACCAAGATCTCATCAAATCAGCAGGAAGGAGAATGAGGAGGATTAGTGGCAGTGCCGATTTACCTCCTACTGAGAAGAGGTTGTCTGTCTATCAGGGCAATCGTAATGGCAGATACTGATTGCCATGTGGCAACCAACAAACTATTTTTTAACATAAAAATGATTTTTATTTATTTATTTGTTATCCTTGTTCATTCACCCCTCCCCTTGGGTAACCATCAGCTGGTTCTCTATGGGTCTGTTTTTGTTTACTCATTTATTTTCTAAGATTTCACATATAAGTGTAATCATATAGTATTTGTCTTTCTCAGATTATTTCACTTAGCATAATGCCCTCCGGGTCCATCCATGTTGCAAATAGCAAGATTTCACTCCTTTTTATTGCTGAACAATATTCCATTGTATGTATGCACATCTTCTTTATCCACTCATCTGCTGATGGACATCTAGGTCATTTCCACATCTCGTGTATTATTACTAGTAATGTTGCAATGAACATAGGGGCGCACTTTTTCAAATCAGCATTTTTGTTTTCTTTGGATAAATACTCAGTAGAATTGTTGGATCATGTGGGAAGCTCTGTTTTTAATTCTTTGAGGAGTCTCCATACAGTTTTCCTTAGAGGCTGCACTAATTTATCATCCCACTAATAGTGTGCAAGGAAGGGCTCCCTTTTCTCCACATCTTCACCAGCCCTTGTTGTTTGCTGACTGATGATGGCAGCCATTCTGTCAGTGGTGGGGGAATATCTCATTGTGTTTTAAATTTGCATTTCCTGAGGATGAGTGACATTGAGCATCTTTTCATATGTCTCTTGGCCCTCTGTCCTCTTGGGAGAAATGTCTATTCAGGTCCTTTGCCCATTTTTCAGTTGGATTTTTTTTTTTTTTTTTTTTTTTTTTTTGGTGTTACGTTGTATGAGTTCTTTATATATTTTGGAAGTTAACCACTTAACAGATGTAGTATTTGCAAATATCTTCTCCCATTCAGTAGGTTGTCTTCTCATTTTGTTGATGGTTTTCTTCTCTGTGAAAAAAGCTTGTTTCATTTATTTTTTTGTTTCCTTTGCAAAAAGGAAATATATTCAAAAACAATATTGCTAAGAGCAATGTCAAAGAGTTTTCTGCCTACATTTTCTTCTAGGGGTTTTATAGTTTCAGGCTTAACACTTAAGTCTTTAATCCATTGTGGTTATTTTTGTATATGGTATATGAAGGTAGTCCAATTCTTTTTTATTTCTTTCTTTCTTTTTTTTTTTTTTGCATTTATCTGTCCAGTTTTGCCAACACCACTTATTGAAAAAAAAAAAAATCTTACTCCATGGTATGTCCTAGCCTCCTTTGTCATAGATTATTTGATGATAAAAGCAGGGATTTACTTCTGGGCTCTCTATTCCATTGATGTATATATCTGTTTTTAGGCCAGCACCATACTGTTTTACTTATGGTAGTTTTGTAGTATAGTTTGCCAGTAGGGAGCACGATACCTCCAACTTTGTTCTTTCTTGGGATTGCTTTGACTACTTGGGGTCTCTGTGGTTCCATATAAATTTTAGAATTAATTGCCCTAATTCTGACAATACTCTAGGTATTAAAGGCATTTTAACAATATTAATCTTTCCGATCTATAGGCAAAGTATGTGAAATGATTTTTAAATAAGCTGTTGTAATTTTAGATTTAAATAAAAATTGTCAAGATATAGAGACTTTATTGCCTTCATCCAAGTTCCTACAAGTTAACATCTTACATACATGTGGTATACAGGTCAAAACTAGGAAATTCATTAGTTATTCCTATTGCACTAAACTTCATTCAGATTTCTGCAGTTTTTACCCTAGTGCTCTTTATAGGATACAATCCAGGATACCATCTTGTATTTAGTCGTTTCCTTGGTCTCCTCTGATCTGTGACAACGTCTGGGTCTCTACTTCTATTTCATGGCCTTGACACTTGAAAGAATACTCCCAGAGATTTTGTGGTATCCCTGTTTGCTTTTGTCTGGTCTTTTCTCATGGTTAGACTGGGGTTATGTGATTTTGACACATCAAGTTGAAGTGCACTCATCATAGAATCACATTTGAGAGGGCATGTTACGAGTGTGTGGTGACGTTGCTTACCCTTGAACACTTGGTTAATAGCACCTGCCAGATTTCTACAACGCACTCTCGTTTCCCCTGTGTTCTATTCCTTGGAAACAAGTTGCTGAGGGTCTAGGCCACACTCAAGAGGGATGTTTAGTACACTCCATCTATTGGAGGGCAGAGTATCTAAAATATTATTTGAGACTCTTCTAAAAGGAAGATTTGCCTTTTCTCCCTCATTTTTTCATGTATTTCTTCCTCAAGATAAACTTATGGATATTTTACCATTTGGGCTGTAACCCAGTGCTATCATTATTTATTTTGTTCCTCAAGTTTCTCCAAGTTTTGGGCATTTGGCAGTTTTTAAATAAATAATTTATCGACGCCTCCAACAACGCAGTGAGGCAGGTATTAGCATTATCCTTATTTTGTAGTAAAGGAAACTTGAGCTCCGAGTAAGCTTTCCTAATCATTCACATCCTACACGTGTTGAAGCCAGCAGTCTCACTAGAGTCTGTGTGCTGTGCTTTGCTTTGCTTTCAAAGGAAAAGAATATTCCATAAATGTCAGAGATAAGGTTATCTTTTTTTATCTCGTGTTTTTAAAGAGGCGAGAAACAAGAGAGACAAGGTTTTTGAGGGGGTTCATCATAAAGGTGGCAGTCCCAGAAGGGAGGAGCACCACAGGGACAGTGTGTAGATAAAGAGCCACCAATGGTCACAGCAATGGTCATGTTACTAGGTGGGAGGCAGTGGTGCGGGGAGGGAAGTAGCTAACAAAGGAAAGTGACAGGTTGCAGGACCACTGGTATCATGGAAGCTAAGGGGAAAAAATAGTTTATTGAGAGTTCAATCTGGTTTCAGGGCCACAGAGAATCCATCTGTGATAAGAAGGGATTTAATAAACATCAGCAAAACAATATAAAGAAGGGTAGAAAATAAAACCCGATTTCAGGAGATCAGAAGTTGTTTGGAAACAGGAGGTAAGTAAGTAATTTAGTAAGAAAAGTGATGTAGAAAGGAGTCATTTTTTCCCCCGGGCTACAGAAAAGGAGACAGACAGACTCTGGACAAGGGAAATGCTGACGCTAAGTGCATGAGGGCTGGACAGGAGGGAGTCAGCCCTGCAGTGAGGGAACCCTGACTTATGTGTTACTGGAGGTGAGCCTGAGAGACCAAGGATAGCGGGAATGTCGAGGTGTAGGCACAGACACACCTAGGATGCTTTGGATTTTTATTTGATAGTCTCAATGTTATTAGTAAAACTGAAAGTTCACCTGCACACAGGAGAAAACTGTTACCTAGTCATGTTCATACCTCATACCCCCGGGGCAAGAAGGTGGGAAGGGGGCAAGCTGAGGTCATGCATGCTGATAGAAGCCATTTGAGTGAAAGCAGAGCTAAAAAATGATTATCTGTATTTTAGCCTGACATTTAGTTTTTCTAAAATGTTCAGAATTAAGTATGACACTAACTTGCTAGGTTTATATTAGGTTGTTGAAAAAAATGATTGTAAAGGATAAACATAAATAAAATGTTAAAAAAGGATAAACATAAAACAAAAATAACTGCTACTAGAATAAAACAGTTTTTCTTAGAATTTCTCTTCAGGCAATTTTAATTACAGAACTCTTGGTGAGTGTTTAGCAGTTGTGAATTTGACACCACAAGGCTGAATGTCCCATCTGTATGTTAGAGAGTGTAGGTGGTGGGTAGTATTTTCTGATCCAAGCAGGAAATGTCACTGACATGGATCAGGGTTCAAGTCATCTACTTCAGAAGCATTTTAAATCTATGAAGTTACTGGAAGGATGTTGTTTTTTTTTATATTCAGATAAAAGCCAGTATATCCACGGGTACAACTCTGTACGAAATTTATGAACTTACTGACTTAACAGATCCTTAAATATTATAGATTGCCTTTACTGAACAGTTATAATACTATACTATAAATGCTAATGTCTTTTATATGAACCAGAAAGAATTTACATTAAAACATATTAATATTTGGTGATTACTTTATTGCCATATATATATTACTGTATACAACTGTTTGATAATAGTAAGGGTATTATAAATTGTATTTTAAACAAAAATGTATGCATGGCATATGTAAAGCAGTAACATTTCGAAGGAAAGAGAAAAGGTATGAAAACATTTACCTAAAGTTCAGTAATACTGAAAAACACTAGGTTTGTGCATAGTAGTGATTGAAAGCTTTATAATACATCAGAACACCAGTCCATCTTCAGGCGCCGTGAGGACAACCTGGGACAGGAAGAGTGTGAATTAGACACAGCCAGATCCTTAGAAGTGCACGCCATCTAAAGATGAATCCCTCCATGCAGACGTACGCAAAGCTTTTTTCTCTTTGTTTTGGTACACTCAGCAATGCAGACAAAGGTAAATTTGGTTTAATGTGATTTTATTGTTCTTAGGTAAGCTTTAGTTATGTTATAGAGATAAAAATATACAATATTGCTTTAATTTTTTTTAATTTTATAAGTCTATAACTGATTGTCATCATAGTCACAATTTAAAAAGCCTATTTTCTACTAAGCACTTTATCCAGTGATACTGGGGAAGACTAACAAAAATGGTTTATAGGAAGACTTTTAATTAAAGTTTAAATGTAAAAATGGAATTAATCTAGACCATGGGTCTAAATCTTCAGTGTGATACCTCATGCTGGGAACAAATTATGAAATGTTTTAGACAAATGTATTATTTTCAACACTGATATTGATTTTATAGATTCAAAATTTTGACTTGAAAATGCATAAAACTGACATACATGTTGTCCGAAGCCACTTTTATGTACAATAACTTATTTAAGAAAATTGTATTTCAGTACTACATCTCAGTCTGGGATACCGTCACGTTTTTGTATGATTCATGCAAAACACGCCTGGTGCTCTTCGGACGCCACAGCTGAATGAGAGACTGGCAGATGGTGGCACTTCTTTTAAATCACCTGAGGACAGTAGTTGGTAGGGTGAGTAATTTCTCTTACTGATGATTAAAGTCATTCTATCATAGAAGCAACCCAATGTTTGAAATTAAGTTCACCCCTGTCTTTTTCTTAATACCAACTTAAAAGCAGTTGCAGTCACTATTTGATTTCTTAAGACTGATAAAATATGTAAAACCCAGACAATTTATGCATGTATAAAATATGGACTATTTTTAAAATGAAAAATTCAAAATATTTAACAAATAATTTTGTTCATTATTAAGTATACAATGCACCATTTGTTCACTCACAGCAACACTCTGCACCAAACACTGCAAAATTCAGTCTTACCACTTCTCAAATATGAGAAAACCAAATAGTTTCCACTGGGCTAGTAAGTGAAATTTATAAAGTCAGCATAGCTTAAAAGATGACAGATCTAAAACATTCTGTAAAAAATTTTTGCACAGTGAAATGGGTGGTTTGTTTTAATTTAATGACCCGGAAACAAAAGTTCTTCTCTTCATTGCAGATTAATAAATGTGGTTGTCTTTATAATAGCAGATTTTTCATACTCTGCAACATTAAACCACCATGGTGGAGGTTTCAGTCGAGGTAAATGGTGGTGTATCTCTTTCCTCTGAACACACTATTGAAATTTTAGTGCTGCTGTCCTTAATGTTTATATAATGATAAAGAAATAATTTGAAAAGACATTTTACTTTTAAATATTTTTAACGTAAGGCACATAGCAACATTTAAAGTCTAGAAACAACTAGATTATATAAATAATCTTTTCAATCATTGTTTTTTACCTGAAGAAAGTGGGTGAGTAGTGCAGTTAAAACATGCCTGGATTAATAAAAATGACAATTTAAGAAATGTAAATAATACTTGTGTGTAGAATGTTAATTTTTTTTAAAAAGTGTGTTTTATATAAAGTGTACATCTTACAGTGTTATAGCAAGAAAAAAAATGTGAGGCACTTAATCTCAATGATTTCCTTCTTCATTGTTAATGTTATCTTTCTACAAAAGCACCAAACCGCCCTGGCTGGGTCACACGGTTGGAGAGTTGTTCCATACACCAAAAGGTTGCAGGTTCGATTCCCAGTCAGGGCACACACCTCAATTGGGGGTTCCATCCCCAGAGCATATGTATGGGAGGCAACCAACTGACATTTCACTCTCTTGAAGATCAATAAACATATCCTTGGGTGAGGATTAAAAAAAAACAAACACCACCAAACCACTTATCTTAACATTGGGGAAAAAAATAGAACCTAAAAATATGGGCAATAGTTTAGTTGGCTAACCACCAGTAGGTACGTGGAGAACTGAGGAGTCAGAAGTGCAAAACTCAAAGCATTTCTTTTTTATTCTGAAAGAAATAATTTCAATAGAGAACATTTTCTTAACGTGCCCCTGAATAAATTTTGTTTAGTTTGTGGCACTCAGAATGTGAAATGCAAGTGGCATCTCTCACCAGTCTGTGGCAGGACCCTTTCTGTTTGAATGACTGTAGCATATACGTAAGCTTGGTATGTTTTTAACTCCTCTCTGAAAAACACTAAAATGTGGCTTGCTATGAACAGTGGGAACGACACACATCAGTGTCTCCATGTGGACTTGCTGATGTCCAACACTGACAGTTTTAGTAACTGCGACCTTCCACAAAGTAATTTAAAGCAAATCCAAGGTAAAAACTGATCTTGGAATTATAGGAATCTACTAGATGTCAAATCAGTGAAAGGTCTGGCTTCTGACAGATGATGAAGGGACTGGAGATGTGTGGCCGTCTGAGTGTTATTTGTAGCGCTGAAGTCAGCTGGATAGATTTCATTTAAAGCTCCATTTTGAAACTGAAAACAAAAACAGCAATGCAATGGTTAGAATGGATCTTTAAGTATCTTAACCCATTAAATAAGATATTAAAATATATTTTTAAAATCTTCACCCTACATGATGTTAAACTTCAAATTACTTTATTGCTGCTAAATTTTAAATTACGCAATGAAAACATACTGAGCATGTATATATTAGCACGTTAATAACCTCCTGGTTCCTCCAACTGATGATACAGATGGATATAAACTGTTTCGCTTCGTATTGGGCATTCCATATATCAGGAGAGAATACGATCAGTACGCCCTCAGTTTTGGATAGGAACTGATGAATCAAAGAGTGGCAGTAACAAATTATAGTCACACAGGGTGGGACAAAAGCAGGTTCACACAGCTGTGAGTGTGCGGCACACACAGCGTATTCCTGGGTTAATATCCTTCCAAACAACTGCAAATCTACTCTCCCCACCCTCGTGTATGTCCTCTGTAATAAGTTTGCTCCGACCAGATTTCATCACAGTCTAATTCTGGGGACCAGGGAATTTATTGCATTTGAGATTACTACACTCGAACTGCAGAGGACCCAAGACTTTTCCAAAACAGGCTAGTTCTGATTTGTTAGAGGTTTCCTACTATTCCTAAAAATATTATAGCATGAGTATGATTTCCTAAACCATCTTATTTGTACTGTACTTTTTAATTACTAAGTACCACTATAATTATCATCCTAATTACAGAATCAAGTTTATTAAAAGCTTTGCTATAATGACATCAGCCTGGTTTTTCTAACTGCTACCGAGGGGAAAAGGCAGGCCACACAGAGCATGGCAGGGTCTCACAGATCAGAGGCTTTGCAGACGGTGCAGGTAGCAGACGGTTAGGGACAGTTGTGGACACGCTCACACAGATTCCAATCATACCCTTAATTCCTTCCAATAATACCTACTTTTCTAAAGCTTAGGTAACAGCTTCGGTGCTCAAAAGGCTGACTACACCAAAGATCTTCCAAAACATATGTTAAATATATAGTACAAGCCACATAATCCAGATCGTCAATGAATGGCAACTCTGTCATGGCTTCAAATGGAAGGTAATGTTATTTGCCCAGCAAATGTTTGGTCTTAAACACATTACTCTCACCAGTCATAACATATGCCAGCACTTCTCTTTCCATTGTCTAGAGCAGTTCTGTTCAATAGAAATATGTGAGCCACATATGTAATTTTAATATATTTTACTTAACATAGCTGAAATTTATTATTTCAACACAAAATCAATTAAAAAAGATATTTTACTTTGTTTTTTCAAATTGAATCTCCAAAACTGGTGTACATTTTACACCACATCTCATCTGGGACTAGCCGCATGCAGAGGGCTACCCCACAGAGGCAGCGGAGTGACAGGTCTACAGAATTCTTATTATTCATAAAGAAGTAACACAAAGTAGGGGAGGGGGATCATGGTAAAGAACTCCTGAGATAATGAAAGCCCTGTTCAGAATGGAGTGTTACATAAATGAGTTCTCTACAATACACTCAACGGTATGCAGGAGTTATCTACCTACCCATGCCTAACTTTACGGCAGTGATGTGAAACGGACTATAACTGAGTATTACATTTTAATATGATAAATAGGTCAGGAATGAGAGTAAGAAAAACCTTCAATGCCCTTTTTTCCCCTGCCATCTTCTATTAGAAAGCTTGTATACAATCAGACCAAATCAAGTGAAACAATAAAACAGAAAACACAATTAGGGATAAAGACTCGGGTAACACGGTTACATTGCTATACTCCAATACACAATACATGGAGACCAAAGAACTTAATTTAAATTCAGGGTTTTCTTCACAACTAAACTTATAAAACATTTTAAAATAAACCTCTTTCTAATGGAAAGCACCAATGCGAAGATGCCATATCCCTGGGCAGCTGAAGAGACTAGATACAACCACGTGAACTTTTTTTATGACGGCACTTTTTGATTTAAAGTGTGCTTGCTGCTAGAAGGGTTCCGACAACACATTTAAGCAACAAAAACACAATGTCAAGCTCAAGTCCCGTGATGGAGTTACCCTTTTACTAAGGTCAGAAAAAAATATTTCACCTTAAAGATAAAAGGAGGCCATGACAGGTAAGATGGAGGGGTTGCTGGAGAATACTGTGGAGCCTAGGACTAAATTCCAGAGATCACCTGGGCCAAAGAAACATGGCTTCATTGCCTTCAACCCAATTTCAACAATATATTAAAACACTCAGAAAATTATTTTAAAAAATTCAAATATATTTCTCAAGTTTGAATTTTTAAAAGGCATTCAATTTTAAAGAATCAAGAAAGATAACCCAAAATCTATAAACACTGTACTTTTAACTAATTTCACCTGGTAACTTAAGGCCATATTCATTCACCTTGGCCCTTTGATTTCTTTCTAACATACTGGAAAAGTACTTATTTAAAAAAAAGTAGCCACAGACATAATTAGAAATGTTCTCTGATATAAATGCTATAGGTAAGAGATTGTCACTCCTGATATCAATGATGTGTAACTCGTGTACTTGTAATAAAAAAGAATCACTGAAAAGGGCTTATTCCGATAAAACCCTTACCTTGGTTAAAAACGCCTGTGGGCCTGGCACTGCTGCGCTGTACTGCATCTGGGCCACACGGCGTTGCTGAGGTTCCGGCTGACAAGGGTACATTGACACGGCCCCGGAATAACACGGTTGCGGAGTTACTAGGCTTGCCTGCGGATGTAGCCCGTGCCTTTGGTTTTCCGAAACTTGTAAACATGTGACAAAACCTTCTAAGTTAGAAGTAGTAGTAGGGTATGGGGATGGTTCGAAATTCCCCATGGGAAAGTCTAACTGCGCCCCCTGTTGCGGTAACACAGACTGGTTACAGGGAATAAAGTTGTGTGTGTAAGGCACGGTCTCAGTCTCGGATTTGTAGGGAAGCTCTTGACTGGTCCCAGGTAGGTCTGAAAAGACACCATACTGTTGTTGGTCTTGCTGAGGACAGCTGAAAGGCACGGGCTGGTCAGAGCTCCAATTTGCGAACATGCCGTTGACTTGCATGTGCTTCATTTTCTGGCACAGCTGCTGCTCCATGGCGGGGTGCTGTGGATGGGGCTGCAGCTGCTGCTGCTGCTCTAACTGCAGATGCTCCTGGACCATACAGCTCGAGCTCGGCGCCGTGGGTGGTTGCTGCTGGTAGCCTGGACACACGAAGGTAGACTTATCTAAAGAATCTTGGACGAACGTCAGGATTTCATCTGTTATATCAATGTCTTGGAAGTCATCCTCACCAGAAAAGTCAGTTCTGAAAAATTCCTCATTCTGCTGCATATGTTTAATATCTTCAAAATCAATACCTAGGTGATTCATAATGTTGTACAAGTCACTATTTTTATTGTCTGGGAAGAGCCCTACTGGACCTTCAGAGTGTGTCATGTTCATTTCCGGAGGCTGACCAAGTTGCTCATGTTTCAGGATACCATCTCCCATTGGTGCAATGCTGTCTTGCCAGTTACTGCATTTGTCCAGATAGTCATTAAGAATACTTCTGTCCAAAGGTGCGCTACTCGCAGCATGAGAGAGATAAACAGACTTATCTTGTTGCATAAGGGTAGTCCAGAGGGAATCCTTAGGTGGAGCTGATTCAGTAACAGAATCTTTTCCAGCAGCAATATGTTTAGGCCTCACTGGTAAGGGATCCATCATGGGCGGAAAGGGGTTACTTATTTCATACAACACAGCTTCTCCAGTGGCAAACATAAAAGGCAACTTCGTATTTCGTTTTCTTAGATGCTCTGTTCCTTCTTCATCTCTAAAATCACAAAAACATTACTTTGACAAATATTTCTGATGACTGGTGCCATAAACCTGTTTTTTAGACAAATGATTTAGAATTTGTCCAAATACAGTACAATCACTAATTCCACACTCAGGTTATGTCCCTAACTGACATCCTGCCCCCCAAAAAAATTCCATGTAAGAATGTAGGACTCTGAGTGGGACAGGCACCTCTAAATAAAATGCAAAGCCCAGAAACTATAAAGATTGACATAATTCACAATATGAAAACTGTATGCATACATATACACATATATTTAACACAACATTACAAAACATCAAATATCTAGGAATAAAATAAAGATGTACAAGACTCATGTGAGAAAAGCACAATCATTACTGAGATAAAGACATAATACATAACTGTGTACCCCTAAGTACAAGTACAGAAATGCATACATTCAGTCAACATGTTCAGCTGGAATGTTAAGTATTATAAAGATGTTAATTCTCCCCAAATGAGCTAGAATTTCATTGTACTCCCCTGTACAGATTTGGGATGTTGGGACTACAGTGCGATCTCTTTAGGGGTGTCCAACCTCTGGACTGCATGCAGCCTATGATGGCTATGAATGGAGCCCAACACAAAATCCTAAATTTACTTAAAACACTGTTTTTTTTTTTTTTTTTTTTTTTTGTGATTATGTGTCACAATATCACAAGACAACTCTTCTTCCAGTGTGGCCCAGAGATGCCAAAAGTTTGAACACCCTGATTTTCTGGTGGGAATTGACAACTGATTTCTAGAATGTGTATGCAAGTACAAAGGGGCCAAGAAGAGCCAAGGCAATCTTTTTTTTTTTTTTTTAAAAGAACGAAAAATCCTAAACAAAACGGAGGACAGATACTCAGATATTAAGACTTGTTATAGAATAATTAAAGTGATGTGCTGTCAGTGCAAAAGACCAATGGGACCCAACAGAGCCCTGAAACGGAACCGCAGACTCGTTGTGTAATCAAGAGGCAGTGCGGCGGAGAAAAGGTGCCTTTTTCAGTACGTTATCTTTCAATAAATGTTACTGGTCAAATGGATATACACATCCAATGTTTTTTAAGTTGGTAAAATAGCAAACTTCATTATCTAAAAATGCAGCCTAATCCATTAATACACTCACTATGTATGATTTGGGATGTTTATGATTACTCTGCAAAAATTTGCTACTACATCCTAAAATACAAACATAAAACTAAAACTTTATGTCACTATAAGTTATGGCTACAGGCACTGCTTCCTAAACACTGAAGGCCTTCAGTAAGTACAAGGGGGAAAAACTGATCTTGATCCTTGCTCAAGCCACACACAAAAATCAATTCTCTGGAGAAAATTTACAATGCAAGTGTTTAACAAAATACTCATTTCCAGAATATATCAGAAACTTAAAAATCACTGCGTGCTTAGAAAACAAATGCTAATAAGCGAAGCATTGTTATATTCTTATTTTACAGATGGCACTAGCTTTTCATTTATCCTGTATACACCCCCAGGATAAAACCCTGAATTACTCCTTCAATTCCCTCAACTGTTCTCCTCCCACGATTCTACACATTCAGTTGTTCAGTGCAGTCTGTCAATTCTAACTTCTCAACGTCCTTCGCTGATGTCTTCTTTCTATACATCTTAACTTTTCAATTTTGTATACCCATTTTTTTACTGTTGTTCGATTACAGTTGTCCCTATTTCCCCCTGACCACACTCACCCTGTTGTCTTTGTCCACTGGTCCTTTATACATGTACCTTTCGATTTTTATTTGCATAAACTCACTCAGAATTTAAGTTTTCAAGTAAAAGCATTTATAAGCCAAAATGTCATCACCATAAAAAACGACAACAAATGCTCTAAGTCAGTGCTTACGTCAGTGGCCTCTGGGTCGCAATGATGTAGTCGGGCCTCCCGTTTTTGTAAACCAGGCGTGCGTTAGACTGGACCCAGGCCCACTGATTGTCTTTGGTGAGCAACCTGAACACCACCAAGCCACTCTCTCCAGTCTTAATCACTAAAATAAAACAGAAAAATAAGAAATCAAACTCAAAGTCAGCATATTCAAGAAAATTTCAAAACAAAACCTCCCCTACCTCCAGACATATTTCATTTATCACCAAAGATAACAAAGGTCTTGACAACTTTTTAAAACTATCAAAATGCATGGAAATAGTTCTTTGGAGCTGTTATCCCACACTAAACTTATTTAAAACGTTAAGGGGAAGACTAAGGAACAGACAATTTTAGTAATGCATGAATTTATATAGTTTGGGGTGAAAAAGACAAAAAATTGTTTTAATTTTAAATAGGAAGTGTTTCCCACAGCTTACTATTTTCTATACGATTTTAAAATATAATCTATACTGATGTAAATTTACGAAGGAATAATGACACCATCAAAAAATTCCTGAGCAAAACATGGTACGAAATGATCATTTTCATCGTAATTAAACTACTGTACGTGGCCGCTGTCGCACAGTTAGAGAGTCACTCAGGTTTACCATGACAGTGTGGCACTGGGTAGAAGACCACCGAAACGTCTCCTTAAACCCACTCCACTCTGTAACGCTCTGAAACAAGCCCTGCGGCACACGCCCTCTGTCACAGGCGCGTTCCCCAAGAACTCACTCCGGATGTGGTACTCAGCGCAGTAAAGCATGTCGGCAGCATGGATGAACTGATACCCGGATCCTCTCATGCACAGCTCTGTTTCAGTGTAGCCTAAAATAAGTTTTCCTCTGTTAAAAAAAAAAAAAAAAAAGTAAAATTTAACAAATGAAGTAACCAACATAAATTCATCAGCTACATGCTATTTTCTGCAATGGGTTTTACTAGACATTCAGAATTTTACATTAGAAAAAAATTAACCAAATCTATGTAACTGCTCCCTTTTGCTTATGGCTGCAAATTTCAGTTGTAGACCATGAAGTTAGTATGGCTAAAGATAACTCTCACAGAGTAGATTATGTAAGAACAACAAAATCTTTAATAAAAATCTAGAATGCTTGTGCTCCATTAATGAGGGGCAGGGTTTTTCAAACCTCTCTGAATTTCCATATTAGAAATTAGAAAAGCAATGATATGTTTTGTTATAATATGAATGCTTAATATAATTCTCCATAATTCTCTGAAAGTTACTAAATTTCTAGGGCTAAAAGTCAAATAAAATTTGTACAATTTAAAAATATTAAAAAATCCAATAATCTTACTAATTAAGCATGTCATCTTTATGATATGGAAATTGGGGCAATTATTGTAAAAAATTATAATGATTTGTGAGCCTGATAAATTATTTTAAAAGGAAGACTATACTGAATAGTATAAAATAATAATATACAATATTATAATCTACATTATATATTTTACATGCTAAGAAAAAATACATTGTACAATATATACATTTGATGAAATAAAACTAAAGTTTTACTTACTTGGCATCAACACCAGTAGGTGTAAAGTCTAGTTTGTGTTTTGTTCTAAAGATGAAGTTTTTGGTTCGGATTTCAAGTATAGACGGTGGCTGAAGTGGAGTAGCTATCGCAAACAGAGCTAACTGAGGGGGAAGGATTGATCCATCTTTCGCTTTCTTGTTCTGGCCATGAAGATACTTTAACCTCCCTTGGAAATTCATTGCCTTAAAAAAATCAAACAGTTCATTAAAATCAAGTTTAAAAATTGTTCCTTTTTAAAAGACTCAGTCATGGCCACATCCAAGGTTCTTGAGTGTGAAACTGCTTTCTTTCATTCCTTTCTCCACAGGAAGCCCATTAAAAAGATCCTGAAACAGTATGAAGACTACTAAAGGAAAAAGCAAGCCACTGCTGGCATTTTAGTGGTCAGAACCAAAGCACCTGTGTCATTTTCTCAGTTTGCCAGCGCCCCATCACTGACACCTGGCACAGCTCCTTGCAAACTGTGCATGCAATAGGTATTTCCCGACTGAATGAAGATAGTCATTGAGTACACATGAATTTTCAAACATACATGAGCTATTTTCCACAGCTCACAGTATATTTCATAGCTCATAATAATCTTTCTTATAAAGATAAAATACAATTTTATTAAAACATTGAAATAACTCATCATGAAATCATAAAGAATGCAGAGCCCTATTAAAAATAATTTTAGAAGACAGAGGAAACAAAGACAATTTAAGCATGAGCATGATTAGCTTAGTTGTTTAAAACAGTATTACCCCTTGTCCTGGTTATTACTATCAGTATGATAATAGGACAAGAAAGAAAAGACCCAATTACACTCAGATTCCATCTCAGAAAATACTAAGTCTTCTTCAGTACTAATGATCAATCTCATTAGTACTGAAAATTATCTTTTCAGTCGGCAAAATTATTTTCACAAATAAACACACGAACAAAAACCACGTTTGCTAACATTTAAGATTTAATTATCCTTTTCAAATTCCTGATAATTCACAAACATAATATACAACATGCCTTGTGATCTCTTTCTCCTGTGCTGGTGGAGTGTGCTATCTTTTGGGGGGGATGGTGGGGTACACTCTAGGATAGCTATGCTACCTTTTATTTTCTAAAGAAAAAACGGCAAGGTTTAACAAAGATTTTCACGCCTCTTCCAGGTGTAAGGGCAGCCTAAGACTCTGAATATTGCATTTTGATGAACAGCCTTAAGATGAACGGCTTTTAAGAACAAAGGGTTCAATGAGCCTTTCCCCTGGGGATCACAGCATAACAGGCCCCTTTCAGAAAGGCTCTGAGAAGTCCTGCAGTAAGAAAACCCATTTAAGTTTGAGAACTGTCTCTCAAACTTATTTGAGCACTTTTTTTTGGTGGTGGCTATTTTAAGGGTACAGATGATGGAGAGGACAGGCCATCTGCACCCTCAGTATCCTGCCTAAACTGCTCCATGGTTACCCCACCCAGGTGTTCAGACCACACCACAGCATCTCCCACCACACCCTGATCCTACAACCATGAATGTACAGCCATTTTCCTACATGGCAGTTACTCCAGCCCTGTGGAAAAGGCTAGGATAATGGCTCCGTCTAGCAGGCACTACACCCGAAGAGGGTAAGCATTCTGTTATGAAAGTCGGGCTACACAGTTCTCTGTCATACACCTAAGAAGTCCTAACAATAGGCAACATACAAGGTTCTATGTTACTTCCCTCAATCTTTGGGACTGCATCTTAAAGGACAGAGTTTTGGAAAGGATAGTTAAAGATCTGAAAATCAGAACTAATATTTTAAAAGACACTTTCCTTTATCAAGGTACTTGATGAAGGAGATTTTTAAAACTGAACTCAAATGTCACCATAGAATACTGGTTTCATGTCATCTATTTTAGTTCTCTACATCGACAGGAAAGGCTGGGGTCCCCAGAGCGTGCACCTCACCAGAAAGCCGGAGGAGTTGTCGAGCAGGCACCGCAGGCGGCACGCAAAGCACCTCTCCATGAACGCGGAGTTTTCTGGGGGGAGCTGGTCTGGGTGAGGGTAGCTTGCCAGCTGTGAGAGGCCACTAGCTTCTGTAGAAACAACAGCAACACATATTTACTTTCCATTTTCCTGTAAAATTACCATATTTTTCAGACCATAGGATGCACCTAGGTTTTAGAGGAGGAAAACAGGAAAAAAGATTCTGAAGCAAAAAATGTGGTAAAATATTTAATAACATAAATAACAATATTTCACCAATGTAAATGTAAACAGAACTCAACAGCAGCATTAACCACCATTATTACTCCCAAATTTGCGGGGGGGGGGGGGGGGGTGCATCTTATAGTCCGAAAAATACGGTGTTTGGATAGTTACAATTTATGTTAATTTCTAAATCTATAATTCAAGATACAAAAGATAATCATTTTCAGAAGAGGAGCCATGAAAAGAAACTAAGACTCATTGAATATCACTTGTACCTCACAGAACTTTACCTGTTCAGTTTTGTTTTTGTTTTTATTGACCTCTAAGTGCCAACAATTTCCACATTTTGAATGCCATTTTTTTCTTTTTAACATTTCCACGAACTTCTGAAATCAGTTTGCACTGAGAAAAGTTTTTTTAAATACTTTTATGCCTTTTAAACACAGCACAACTTACACACCTCCAGTATCAACACTGTACACAGTCCTTCCTATCTGTCACAGCAGCACAGTACGAGTAATTTCATAAAGTACATCGCTACAAATGGCAGCACTTTGTTGCCTGACAGTCATCAATGGTTGCTCCAATGTTCCTTAGATTTATTCATTTTGTATTAATGTCAAATAAAATTCATTATAAAATTAATAAAAAAGGAAAATAATAAAATCATTCATTTTTGAAGGAAACAATATTTCTTAGTTCATCGGCCTCTTTGTGAACTATGGCTACTGACCCATGAGTTTCTACTACTTTCCCACCTTCACCAAGGAGTTCTATGCCTGTGGAGGTTCGCTGCCTCCTTTTGCAAAATTATATTAAAAATACCAAAGCTATCTTTTTAAAAAATTTATTTATTGACTTAGAGAGAGAAACACTGCTATGTTGTTCCATGTATTTATGCATTCGTTGGTTGATCCTTGTATGTGCCGTGATGGGGAACTGAACCCACAACCTAGGTGTATGCTCTAACCAACTGAGCAACCCGGCCAGGGCCCGTAACTATATTTTGATAAACATCCTTACCATCCACTCTTTGCCCAGAGTCCGCACACTGTGAAGGGTTTAATGCCCAATGTAGCTGACGCTGAAATTCAGCTCGGTCTTCAGTATGGATCAGTTCATATACACTCTGATGTATGACATCGGACTAAGGAAAAAAAAGTACAGGGAATAAAACAAAAATACTGACTTGATGTTAAATATTACTTATCAAAGTAATTTCAGAACCCAGCTAGATTAGCCAGCAGTGATGAGTAATCAAATGGATCGCAGCGCTCTCCAGTCATCCCAGAGAGGAAGAACTAGAAAGGGACTAGCACTGTCCTTGGTGAGCCAAACAACTCCAAGAAGGTTTGCCAAACAAGCCACCTCTCCACTCTTTAATTGCAACATACTAAGTTCTGATTATTTTTATCCCATTTTCATCTTTTAAGTATTTCTTTTTTCACAAAATCTTATCTGAACACCCTGCTGACTTCCATAAACTTAATAGTATTCATTATGTATTTTCTTCACTGTTCTCTAATGGTTTTCTTTAGATTGAATTCCTCCAAGTAGACTCCAGAAGAGCCAGGGTTATGCCTTCTGACCTTCACCAGGTCAGAATCCTTCCTGTACCTCTTGCTTCTTAGCATTTATTACAGTGCTGAGCTCTTAACCCTTAAATCAGCATTTTTCTAACACTTTTTTTACTGCAACTCATGGTACTGAATACGTTTTTCACCCATAACGTGTGCATATACACACATGGAGAAATATTTCACAAGACACTTTGTATGATAACATTATGTATTCTATTTTATTCCATTCTAAGCAACTAAAAAGAATGGTTGATACACCATATCATCATTGTTACCCATTGAGGAGTGACAACTTGCAGTTAAATGCTGCGTGAACCACAACCCATGTCAGACACAAATGTTTTCTTAAATAACATCTATGCCAATGTGTACCTATGAGGAAAATACAGATTAGGAAATGGCTGATCTCTGATTTCTTAATGGTTAGGAATCACATTATCAAATAATAATTAAGAAAACTAGGCAGAGTTAAGTTTTAAACAGGCTTTTTCACAAACATTAGCGCATTTTCTTTGTAATTTAAAAAGTCTGAAAACAATTCTACCTTTGGGTCAGCAAAATTATCTTCAAGAATACCTTCATAAACTGTGGTAGTAGCCAGACTCCACTACTTCAGCTACCTAGAGAAAATCTCCCTACACACTTGATCCTCCAGCATTAAACTGTCTTTAACACAATTGCCAGATTTATCACCTGAAACACAGACTGGAACACACACCTTCCCCTAACAAACCCCTCCAGTGGTTGCACTGTGTAGAGATCACGGCTAGATCATCAGTTTATATGGCAGTGTAAACAGTGCTCCTCACCACCAACCTTGATATCACCTGTGAGCTTGTTGGAAATGAAATTTCATGGGCCCTACTGTGATCTACTGAATCAGAATACCAGGTTGTGGGGGTCTAGAGATATATACTTTTATCAAGTTATTCAGGTGAGTCTTATGCAGGTGAAAATTTAGGAACTATTGATACGTAAGTATAGCTACCATTCAGGTGTACTTGCCAGCTGTGCTCAAATCACATCTTATATTCATTTCCTTCCAATATACCAAACACCTTCCCTACCACTCCACCTCTTCACTATTCATTCAATAACACCGAACAAACCAGGCCCGTTTATCTCCTTTAAGGACTTCCAGTCTGCTGCTTACAGTCCTTCTGCCTTTTCTTCCCTGTGTTCCTGCACAACTGGCCACCCAGCTGAATCCTATACTTTCTCTAAGTTACCTTAAATACCACCTCCTTCAGGAAAGCTTCCCGAATCCCTGTAATCAGAAGTAAAGGCGTCAGCTGCGGTATTTCGCTTGTGCCTTTACAAATCACCTTATTCATTTCATAGTTGCTGTGTGTCCGCCAGTATCCATACTAAGCAGGTGGCAAATACCCTCTTGCCCGCCCTCATTCGTAACCCTGTCTGGTCCCTACCTGAGCGTTTCTTTTATATGAGCGTTCCTCAGTAAGTGAGAGAGGAAATACTGTATCCATAAGTCTCATAAACATTTATGGAAATTTTAATGTAGTTAAATTAATGGTATAAAAACATGTTAGCTGAAAACACATCATTTGTATTCTATAGCACATGTTTTAATTGCTATTTTATAAATACAAATTATACCCCTAAAGTATAAGATACATAAAAAGTAGAAAGTTAATTTTTTTAAAAAATTTGAATGACCTAGGATGCCATATTTACCTGCTGAAACCCCAGATAATCCTGTATAGTAGAAGAAGCATAGAAGACCACAGCATCTGTAGTGACGACCAACACAAAGCCGTTCAGGGCCTACAAGAGAAGCAACTCTGAAATCAGTCATGTGATTGGCAATGCTGTCACTCGTAAACATTTACTTCAACTAAGGCTGTCACTTTTACTGCTAACACAATCTCCTTTTAAACGGCTGAAACGACACAGCGCACAAACACAGGCACACTGCGGAGTGCGGCCTCACATGCGAGTGCCGCCCCGATGACTGGTGTGCAGCGCTGGACGACTTCTAACTCCAGATACACTGGAAATAATCCAACCACTGATGGACGAGTTCTCCATTTACAAGTCTTTTCCTAGTCATAAGGAACTACATGTACTAACATTTACCTGTAATAAGAATTCTCCTTCATGAAAGTTCAGACCATCCCCAAATTTCGTTCCACTGTTATCCTGGACTCCACTTCTGCCAGCTAGGGAGGATTTTAATGCAACTGTGGAAAAACGGAAAAACAATGACACGGTAAATAGTTTTAAAAACACGGGGTTTCCAAAGGCTATGATGGAAAACCTCTATATACCAGACAGAGGAACCATAAGAAATACTGCAATGACAGTAAGTAATCCTTTGCCAATGGGTGATTTTGAACTCAAGATGACAGATTCCTAAAAATAATTTTTGATGAGTTCACTGTATTATTTTTGGTATACAACTTAGAAGTTCCAAAGAACTGCATGGTGCTGCTATGAATACCCCTCCCATTCCTATCTACTTATGAGAGTAAGGTTCATCAGAACATTATCAATAACAAATGATTTTAATACCTCTATGTACTTATCTAAACATCAATGAACTAGTGGTAGTGAGGGGAAAGAATCAACCATACACCTTATTAAGAAATATATTTCCATTATATGTAGAATCATCTAGTTTTAGCGTAAAAATAGTATTATTATTAGGTGCAAGTTAAATCTATAAATTAACTCATTATGAATTATGTTTATGATGCTGTACCATTCTATCCAAGAACATTTCTTTTCCATTTGCTCAGGTCTACGTTTTTTGTCCCACTAGAATGTGTTGAGGTTTTCCACAAAAAGGATTCACACATTAATTTTTCATGGTTAATCCTAAGTATCAGGCATCTTATGAAGTGACTTCTCCTTCACTACTGTCTTCTGTTTGTGGATGACACATATGGAAGAAATTCTGATGGCATGGTGGAATGCTCTCCTCTTAGAAGCGGCGTATTGTGATGCTCTCTCTCCTCTTCTCTCTTCCCATCTCTCTTTCTCTTTCTCTTTCTCTTTCTGTGTGTGTGTGTGTGTGTGTGTGTGTGTGTGTGTGTGTAGCCTGGGGGGGGCAACATGGCTGAACAGAAATAACTACCATTTACTTACTTAGAATTTTTCCAAGCACTCTCAAATATTATCTTATTTTAAAGCATATGAGTGTTGGTATCTCAGAGCATTAAGTACAAGTCTTAGCTTGGCCACTTAATGTGTGAACTCTTATAGCCTGTCTCCTAATACGTGAAGTGGTAGTTGAAAAAACAAACAAGCAAAAACCATTCTGCATCCTAGCCGGGTGGCTCGGTTGGTTGGAATGTTTCCTGCAGACAAAAAGGTTGCAGGTTTGACTTCTGGTCAGGACACATACCTGGGTTGTAGGTTCAACTCCCAGTCAGAGCGCATACACAAGATAACCGATCAATGTTTCTGTCTCTCTCTCCCGCCCCTCCCTCTCCCCCTTCCTCTTTCTCTAAAATCAATAAAAACAATCTCTGGGTGAGGATTTTTTTAAAAGTACCCATCCTGAAGGATTGTGAAGAATAATAGAAATATATGTGAAGTTCCTGGAATATAGCAGCTCAACATTTAGTAAATGGAAGCTTCAATGGTTAACTCTATTTCCCAGAGCTTATAGGCTAATTATAAAAAATAACCTTTTAAATACAGCCATAATATTCCCATTTTTCTGTTCTCTAAAAGCTGTGATATTTAAATCAGAGAAACCATTAAATAAAACTAACTTTGACATTACTTTTAAGACTTATTTCATTAGAGTTTTATTTGAGAAAGATAATGAGACTTCGTGAAAAACTGGAGGCTTACTAACAACCAGACTTCCTCTCGGTCTGAGCAAAGCAGCACATATAGAACCTTTTCTTGTTTGAAATGTACATTCTGGTAAATTATCAAGTGCACATGTCACACTGGACTCTTATGCCAAGTTATCACCTTTGCAGAACTTGAAATGTGTATCTTTAAAAGAAGAGGCCAAAAGTTAGGCCCCTGAATGTAACAATTTCAAAAGGCCAGAGAACAGATTTCCTTGCGCCCCACCCAAAAAATAGCTTGAGGTAAATTAATTGATCTAACAGTTAAGACCAAAGGAATTGCTTAATCTTTTCTCATTGAAAACCAGAAGAGAGAAAAGCCTTTTCTCCCTTTCTGTTCTGTAAGTTCATTGTTGCTGCATGCTTTCTAATGGCCAAATTTGCTTGAACGCACTAAAATCTCAGTGTCAGGGTTAACAACATTCCACTACTTTTCCAAAATCTCCAGTATGCATTGCAGCACAATTTAAGAGTTATGCCAAATATCAGAAAGATTTGCCATTAAATTAACAAAACTAAAACCCTTACACTATAAAACCAGCAAAGTAACCTTAAAAATTGACTATTAACAGTGCTGAACTGAAACTGTCTAAATTATCTTATTAGTAATCTTTTAATTTTAATCCATGGAACTGATGTCAGATATTGGGCCACTGAGGAGATGAATAAGAAATAAAAGAGACCATTTATCTCGAGTAATTTACAATTTGTTTCTGGCCTTATATTGGGGATATTAGCCAATTTAATTAGACATTAGACAGACTGCCTTTAAGTAGGGAATCTAAGCTATGGAAATAAAGAACCAGAAAAGAACGTCAAAAACATTAAGTACCAGAATTATATTTAATTAAAGTATTAGAGGAACTTGAAACAAAAAATAAAAAGAACAAACTCTAAACAACAGTGCCTACAATTTCTAAGTATTGGAAGGATAATATTTAATATGTACAAGTACTATTTAAGTAGAGAAAGTGGCAAGTGAGGAAGGATCACTGGAGGATTCTTCCAAATATTTCTGTTGTTCCCATGTGTAAGGTTAATAATCAGTAAAGGATTTAAGTAAATATTGTGCAAAGATGAGTCCAGGAAGGGTGAACTCCCTTCCCATTCTCATCTAAAAAAATACTCATGTGACTTTTTGGGAAACTTATTTCATGTCCTGGCCTCTCAACCCAAACTATGTACTTTATGCCTTCTATGAAGTTTGACCTCTTTCCTAATATACCAACTACCTCTCCCTTCTTAAAAATTATTAGGAGCTATGTTAGTTCTACTTGCTTTCACACATACATGTTTTCATCGGTTAGAAAGCAACAGAAGGGTGAGAAAGTGACCTAGGGTGCTGGCACCACTGCTCCTTCCTGGCGTCTGAGTGGCCTTCAGTAGTTTCCTCAGTAGTAATATGTTACCAACTGAGCACATGTTGTAGGCCAAGTGGTTCCATGTATTATCTTATTTAATCTTCAAGACAGGCCTGTGAGACTGGACATTCTTGACCTTTCAACATATTAGGAAACTGAGACTTAGGGAGGTTAAGAGACTTTCCCAAGGTCACAGAGCTTTAAGTGGCAGAGCCTGGATTAAAAACCTGGGTAGCCTGGCCCTCAGCGTGTGTGCTATTATTAACCACCTCCCAGACTGCCTGCTCCCCCCAAGCTAACTACCTGTGACCTTTGGGTTCTTTCTCTTTTAATGAGGATGGTGACACCTCTGGAGACAAATTCCAGTGAGGGCTAAAATAACGTGTAGAGTACCTGAGTAATAATACCTGGAATCTCTTACTGACTGTCAAGGAGATAAACTCAGGGTTACATGCTGAGTTTACACACCTTCAACCCATGAAGGGCAGCTGACACAAAGGGCACGACAGGAATAACTGAGGCTTCTCCCATAGCTGAACAGAGCACATCGATGAGCACGCAGCAGGACTGCTGGGACACCTACAATACATCTACAGCAAAGACTTGAGGGTACTTGAAGACAGTACATTGTTATGAAAATTATATGCCTAATCAGAAGCGCAGGACACTTGAAACATTACACCACCAGAATTAAATATATGACAGTTCACAGACACAAAATGTGAACTCTGGAAAAAAAGTCACCAGCTGATTCTGCTCCTGGGGAGCATGCTGGGTACTGAACATTTGTAAAACCCCTTCTGTGGGAACACCACACCTTCCAGAGTGTAAAGATGGGACACTGAACGTTCAGTGGAATATTCGGATAATAAACCATCGAAATATTTCAGCCATTTCTCATTGGGAAATGGATGAAGCAATGACACAAGTAAAAATGTAATTGGTGATGGACTTTCAGTGTAAATGTATTTACAGCATTATCTGATCACATCACAGACCAACGCAATTCTCATTCCCACATGCATTTAACTGTATCTGTATTTCCTAACATGGCGTTTTCTTCCTTATACATCTAGCTCAGATGTCCATTGCTCCCTACAAGCCAAATATTTCCTCTTCAAAAAAAAAAAAAAAAATGCTCTGAATTGTTAGAGAAATTCATGAGGAAGAAATACTGGCATGTGGTAAGCTATATTTTGTGTTCTGTTGCTATATAGTTTGCATTTAAACAGAATGATGACATGATAAATGTCTTGTCAGGGAGAAGCATATGCCTTTTAAATCTCTAATTGTTGATATAAATTCAATTTATTTTTTAAAATACTTAGTCTTTATTATTTCTGCAAGGAAATTTCCCACACTGATATAAGCGTAAAAGAGAACAAAGCTGGCCCTGCTGGTGTGGCTCAGTGAGTGCGGGTCTGTGAACCAAAGGATCTCTGGTTTGATTCCCAGTCTAGGGCACACGCCTGGGTTGTGGGTCCGGTCCCCAGTGGCAGGGAGGGCACATGAGAGGCAACCACACATTGATGCTTCTTTCCCTCTCTTTCTCCCTCCCTTACCCTCTCTAAAAATAAATAAAATTTTTTTAAAAGGAGAGAGCAAAGCTATCATTATAAAATTTAACCAACTACATAAACATATATAAATTAGATAGGGTTAAGTTATACAGTATTTCTTAACCACAAGGAATACATTTTTAGTTTAGTCTGGTATAAATGAGTATTTCTAAGTAATTTCCAAAATAATGTGTTAAGTGTACCTAAAAAGAGTTTCTTCAATATACCTTGAGGTAAAAGATATTTCTTTTCAATACAGGAAGTTTTCTTTTGCAAATGAAGTTTTCTTTTTTCCAAGGGAAAGAAGAAACAAACTGAAATTAAAGAAGCCTCATATTCTAAGTTTCTAGGAGACAACGATTAGGTCTGCACAGTTTAGTACTTTATGATATTGACAAACTATAAATTTCTAGGCAAAAAATTCACTAAGGCGAAATAAAGTAAATTCAGGTTTTTTAAATGTGAATGTAAGTTTGTATCTTTTATGAATAAGTGTGGGTAGCATAACTGATGGTATCTTAGCAAATATAAAAAAAGAAATCATCCTGAAGCTGAAATATAAAAAAAGAAATCATCCTGAAGTAGGTTTAAATTTAAACCTACTCGTACTCTTAATTGAATGGAAACTGACTTCCAGAAATGTTATGTAACATTTTTCCAGTTTTACACTTAGTTATATGTGATTCTACTGTAGCTATACGTTAGGTTTCTGGATTAACAAAACCAACAAGAGCAGTTATCTTTTCAGGGGAGAATGAGCTGCATTTAGCATTCCACACATGCAACAGTAGAATTCAAATTGCATTCTAGGTAGCAGAAGTTAATCAGCTGGAGCAGTGATTCTCCAACTTTCCCAGGTGTGGGAACCACCTGGAAAGCTGTGGAAACACAACACTGGACCCCACCCTCCAGAACTTCCCAATTCAGTGGGTCCAGGAGAGGGCCCACAGTTCGCATTGCTGACAAGTGCCCATGTGATACCGAGGACCAGGTGACACATTTTGAGAACTAGTGAATTAAAACATCAGGATTTAGAAGTAACTTACAAATGTTCTGGATCTCATTCCCTCCTATTTCCTAAAAGGACCACCCTTTGCTGAGAGAGTACACTTACTCATACGAATGGCCTCAGGAAGTGACTCTAATCCCAACTCCGCAACGATGAAAATGGAAGCACACCATGCAAGGCTGACATGCTGGGCGATAACAGAAACCTCTACAGGCGCACACAGCCAGCCAGCAGCAGGCACTCTGCACCCAAGTTCATATCCTCACCAACGCAAACTACGCACTTCTCCCTACGTGTCTAGAATTGAGCATGTGCTACTTCGAAAAAGGATATGGGGAGATAAATCAGTATATATTATATCAAAAGGCTGAAACAAATTTATTAGCAAATTATTACCATTAAATCAAAATACGAAATTAATTCAACAAAGGGATTCTCAGATGGGATTAGCACCAGGTCCACAGAGGCCTCTATCCATATTCAACAACATAGTTCAGCATTAAATAAAGTAAAATATCAGTATCCTGCAATCAATCCCTACTGTTTATATAACAACTTAAACTTTCCTTCACCAATCTCTTCTTTTTAGGACAAATCCACCACACCAACTTCAAACGTCAGGCAAGCAAGCATTCCTACTTTCCCTGCTGAGAGGATGATGAAGACAGTGTGGAACAGCGAGGTTAAAGGTCTTCTCGAAGGCTACAAGGTCAGTTACTTGAACTTGCCTCTGTGCCCCCAGTGCTTTGGTTACAGGACACTCCTCTCCACCTCCTCCACCCCGCCCCACCATGCTGAGATAAAGAGAGGGAATGCTGTCTCCATAACACGCAGACTACATACTTGAAACTCGACAATGTCAAGAATCCAGATGACACTAAAATATTCTGTAAAACTGACCATAAAAGATACCCCCACATCACGTGGGCAAATTTAAAGCTAGAAGAAACTGAATGAATTCAATACAGATAATTTCAGGGTAAGTAATCCAATCTGACTGCTTATCTCCCTCTTAACCACCCACCGCTGATATCGGAATTGTTTTATGGCTACCATAGACAACCAAGAACCTCTAGTGTTATTTTCCTTTGTGGACTTCAATTCAATTTTTGTTCACACTTTCATGTGGAATTTTCTCTTTAGCCCTCCAACAACCGGAAACACCAAGTGAAGGGCATCTTTAAGTGCACTCATTTATCACCTTACCATGGTTTCATATTCCACACACACAAATTTGCTTCCTTCCACCTTTGCCCATCCTTAAAACATCTCATCTTCAGTATTTTTTCTCTTATTCTATGTGTTTTTCACTAAAAAGGATTCTCTTCCATGGTTTAAAATATTATTCCAACTATATAATAATGACTCTAAAATGTAAATCTCAGCTATGAAGAAATACATGATTTTGAGCTACTGATTAAAACTGCTTAATCAAAAAGTCAAAAGGTTGTAAGTGTAGGATTTAAAAATAACTCATAAAATGATTGGTAAATAAGGATTGGTCATAATGTGCTTCATTACAGACCTTAAAGTGATTAATTTTGTACTATGTGAACACAGTTTCTAAAACACTATAACAAGAAGATACAATTTTCCACTAACCAGGTCACAAAGCATCACAAGAAATCAAATGATTCGGCAAATAAAAAGAAGAAGAACGACGTATGGACACGAACACTGTGGCCACTGCTGGGGGGAGGGGGGGTGCAGGTGGAAGAGAGTATAAAGGGGATAAATTGCAACGAAAAAATTCAATGAAAGAGAAAATACTAAAAAAAAAAAAAATCAAATAACTTAATTATAGACATTTAAAACCTGTATTTGGAAAAAAATAAAAAGGAAAAAATTGCTGAAAGTTGGCCAGCTTTAATATTACCCTGCCCCTCAAAAAAAGCTGAAGTGTAAATTTATGACCTACTGGACCTGTTCATGGCCAAGCAATTAAGGAATTAAAGATCCCAGAGTCGTGTAACACTTGGTAGCAATCAAAGAGAAAACCCATTAAAGCAGTAAATTTAAAGGACAGGAAAGAAGCAAAACATACAATAAAGGATGTAATGAGTCTGAATTACTGTTTGAATCTTTGGTATGTATTTGTCACTGTTTTTTTTTTTTAAAAAAAAACTTGTCAAAGCAAACAAAAACACTCAGAGATGAAAGTGTCCTATAAAAATCATAAAATATTAAATTTATTCATAGAATCTAATGAATTTCACACTGCAAGTTAGAATGTGATAAAAATACTTAAATTCCTAATCCATAGAGGTCATATTATTAAATGTAAGAGCCAAGATTTGAATACCACTTCAACCTGACTCAGTAAGAATACTATTCTTTTTATTCATCCATGTTTCAATTTGCATGGATTGGATTACATAAAGTTCATAAACTAAACCTCAAAAGACTCTACATATTACAATTTTAGTTATGGAAGGTGTCACAAGTGTTAGTTTTTCATGTTTTAGAATGTGACTTCTGGGGAAAAAATAGAGCTGCATTACCATCGAAGATGGTTTAACACCACAGGTAATGAAACAGACCACTACTCAACAATTTCAAATGTGCAGATCTTTTAGTCAAACCAGCCCACCTGGGACACTTCTAGAATCAGGAGAGAAACATGAATTTGCGGTTATAAATTAAATGTTATGGGGATGCTATGTACAGTACGGGGAATACAGTCAGTAATATGGCAGTAACTGTACAGTGATAGATACAAACCCATTAAACTTTGTAAGTACCAACCCTTAAAAAGGCTTTGTACTTTATTCATTTTTACTGCTGTTCAAGCTCATTCTTGGCGTTTATACATACACATATATTTGTTTTTTCAAGATAATGCTCTTGTTACACAGATACCAGAACAGGACTGAAATCCAGAGAAACGCACAAGCTAAAAATGAATAAACACAACAGCTCTCTTTACATAACCCAATGAACTGGAAATGAACTGTTAAAGTATCTACCAAAGGAAGACTAAGAATTGAGCACATATAATTTTTAATTTAAAATAAGTTAACAGTTCTTGAACAATAAGTAAATAAGAAGATAATTAAAACGGGGAATGATAGAACTCAGGTGTTAAAAAATTTAGCCTTAAGTGATAGGCCTGGGTGACTAATGCAGGTGGAAGCTGTTATTCTAAAATTGTGAAGCTTCTGAATAAAGACTCCTTTCCTTTATCACTAAACCTTTGCCTCTGGAAAAAAGTTATAAAAAAATGAAATAAAATAAAAGTCAACAGAGACCCGCCGTAAGCAGTGAGATGGAATGAACGTCAGATCACCGTGCGCTGCCACTAGCCGCTGTCACCCTCACACAGCACTTTCAGACTTCGGGAGGTTTAAAATATTCCTGCATGCAACTAATACTACACTTTATACACTGGCGATCATTTTAAGCATGTATAATGACCAAAGACCGTTTTTTCCCTACATTACCTAATTTTTAAAATAACCCGAAGGATCCCCAAACTTACTTTTGTCAGGCTTAATGTAACTCACACAACACAAAAACATCTTTTTGTTTCTTATGGGAGGGAAGACATTCCTTTCCACCAAGTAAATTTATGCATCTCGATATTTTCCAAATAGTCTCCATGACTCAGCATGGAGCATGTAAAAGATTTCAGTTTCTAATTATATTTTAGATTATGCAATACTTACTCTGAATATTTCACTGAATTATCACACACTACATGCCACTGACCTCTACTACTCTCTCACAGAAAGATCATTTTTCTGCCTTTTACTTCATTAGATACTTGTGTCTCAACAGAGAACATAGATTAGTCATTCCCAATTTTTTAACTCGGGGGTTGCTGTCAAAAAGGGAAATCATTTAAACACAATATTATATGATGATGAGTATTTTAAATGGTGGTAGTGAAATCTAATTCAAATTTTTATATGCTGACATTACTCTAACTCAGAATAAAACATCACCAAGCCCACTGAGATTGGTCAACAAGCCCCACGCCCAGTGCTTGACCCCGGAGCGAAGAGACACAAGACCGGAGGAAACCATTCTTTCCCTTATGATCAACCAATTTCAAAGGTTGGGTTGTACCCACACAAATCCTAGATTTTCTTGATAAACTTTTATTCATCATAATCTTTAAGTTATTTAAACTTAGTCATTGTTTTCCATCTCAGAGGTAACATGGCATTTGAGTTTGATACTTATTTTGTGATTTATTTCTTCTTTCATGTTCCCTTTCTCTTTAAATTAAAAAAAAAAAAAAGTGACATCGTAACATTGAGATCTGGTGAAAAGGTTTGAACTGAGTGGCAAGGACCTGAGGACCTCTTCCGGTCTGCATTTCCAGGACCTTCCGTGCACACACTTGTCATGTCACAGCTCCATTGATCACTTAGCTGTCCTCGGGCTCCCTGCTAGGGTGATTTAATCTGTCTTGAGAGGTGAAAAGTTGCACTTGACCATGTTTAATTACCAGCATCGGCCAACAGCAATTTTGGATTTCTGTTCTTTGCTAAAAACAAAAAAGGTTCTCCAGAAATACGTCAAAGACACGGTAATTTAGAGAAGACAATAATTAAGAGTCTTTAAAAAAGCAGCAGCAGCAGGGGAGAATAGAAGGCAACACAGCCGAGCAGTGCTGCTGAGGAAACTGAACAGAACTTAAGCAGATCCGACTATTTTAGCTAATCTGTTATTTCTGTTATTAACATGTTATTAATCCTAAAGCATGTCTAAATGTGTCCATTGTGCAGAAATGAACAATACACTACCACCTTATTCTGGAATTTTTCATATCCCAAATTTCCAAAAGGGGTTATTTATTAAACCCAGCGTCCTATTTGTACATCCCATTGACGCTGACAAAAGTAAAAAATGTAACAAGATTGCCAGACTGCTGGGAAGTACAAAAGGAATATCCAGCAAAGAAGAAAAGGTGCAGTGGCCCAGGAACAAGATGACGAATATAAAGCGATGGCAAAGGAGCAAAGAGTGTGGCTGGGGACCACGAGGGCAGCGCTGCTGAAAGCACAGGGAAAGGATACAAATGACACTAGTCAGTTCAAAAAGACGTCCAGGGCTTTGACATTTGAGCCCTTAAATACTCATACACAATTCACTCTCTGATCCAGCCCATCAGAGACCCTTTAAAAAATTTCTAACTGCAACAATTCAATGAAAAAAAAAAAAGATTTCTTGCATCTGGATATTTATAGAGCAAGAATAAAATAACTGATGTAATCAATAAGGACAACTTGGCTATTAACAGATTATCTGGAAACAGTAAAAAATATCTTAAACCAAGCCCCAGAAATATATTTCTAAACAAATCACCTAGAATATTCAGTATAAATTTTACATTGCCTTTCAGACATAAGTTAGTGAAATTAAGTTGATAAATGTTTATTAAATGCCTACTATGTGGCAGGCATTGTTTTAAGAGTTTAAGATCTAGCAGTAAACACAATATTCTCAAGGAACTTCCATTCTAGTGTGAGAAAGAAGCAATCTACGGCATGTTTAAGTGCACCCTCCAAAATAAAGCACTGTATTATAAAACATTTTATAATGATTACTTCATCTGTAGCATAAACACGGAGTACAAACTGAAAAACAATTCTCTGAGCTTTACTGTCTAGAATATGTGCAGTTCAAGGGTCTTCAAGGATCAAATATTCGAAGTTTCCTTCAATTATTTCTTTAGTTGAAATCCAAACTAACGAGCATATATTAAGTAATATTTAAGTAGGATGTTATTTCCCTTGAAAATACTCATTAAATGTTACATTACAAATGTTTAATATGCGCATTTTCAAAGGCTTTCACATACTGTATATGTCGGTTCCTGAAATACTAGACCTTGAGCCATCAGAGGGCAGAAATGTTTCTTCCCTGTTGTCTTCATCAATTCAGAATCTGCACAGTGTTTACAATAAAGCACAATCTTGAGTTACTGAATTTATTATAAAATACTTTTAATTTAATATTGTAAAGAAACTGCTTCTAACCTTAACATAATTGAAAAATAGCTAAGCCTTGTTCAAACACTTCAAAGCTATTTTAGAATGTTTTAATTAATTACATATGGCTAAATCATTCGTGTTGTACTTAAAAACTTTTAAGGATTGCTTAAGCAGGATAGTCCTGGCTCCAAAGTTTAAGAAGATCCATCCAAGTTGGATTATTTAAACTTGCAATAAATAGATGTATTTTCTTGGAAAAATATCTATTGTTACAGTAAAACTTGAGTTTCCTTTCTAACAAGATTGTATGATTACTGGTTTATATTGTTCTTTCCGCAGGAATTCACACACCCCCTGTTTGCATCCTGTTATTCACTTTGAGCTTCCCTTCGCTATACTGTTTCCCTAATAGTGGTTTTAGCACATAAAAATCCTAGTCACTATCAGCCTCCTCCAAGTCTCCTCGTTTACACTGAGTATTTCTTCAGGTTGTAAGGATTACTACCTTAGGATTTTTACTCCCTCTGTTCTCTCAAACATTGCATTCCTGTCCTAGACCACCGGTGGTCTGAACAAGACTTTAGTGTTTTTTTTTTACTGATTACTTCCCTCACCTGCCACCTAACTCTTGGATCTGAACAACTGAAGAAACTGCTTAGGATACGCATCCCACTGAAAGCCAAGCAAACACATTTACAGTCTTCCTAAAATTTTGTATATTTGGGTTTTTCTTTCAGAAGGCAAATGTAAACAATGATTTTAAAAAGTAATTCAGGGTATAATTAAGGCCAAGTTATACCACAGTCTCAGACTCATCTAGGATGCTTATTAAAAATATAGATTCCTGGGTTCTACATAGAACTATGCAGAAACAGCATAAAAGGGGCATGCCTCAGAATGTGCATTTTTAACAAGCTCGTCAGGTTATTCCGATGCACACTGAAGTTCAAAAAGCAGCCATGCACAGAACCTAAAATTCAAGATAATGTAATTGATAGTGCAAATAAGAGATTAAGAGTCTACTGTCAAATGCACCAAACCAGAATTAAAAAAATACACAAACTCATTAATGAAGAGCTAAGAAAATACTCTGCAACAAGAACTCCAGCTACGCTATGACATTCTTTGGAAACTACTTTACTTGAGATACTGAATAGGGCGTACATGTCTAATCATGAAAAAAACATACGTAAGTTTATACACTAGATATTCATACATGTTAATGTGTGTATAGATGCATGTATGTACGCATGCACACATACAGCCTAGAAAGGCAGTAATTATGTTAGTATTAAATGGCATGCTGGCTACAAACTCACTAAGCAGCTTTGGTTCTACTCCACTACTTCTCAACAGGGAACAACCTATGTTTTTTCTCTTTTTAACATACAGTTTGATTTCTCATTACAGAGCAGCAGGGAATGAAAAGGCAAAATGACTCACATCAACACATCTTTACCAGAAGCAAGGAATAATGCCTCTCTGGCTTCTAGATTGTGAACTCTGAGAGCAGAGAGCACATCTTACATGTCATGGAACCCTGGCCACAGGTCAAGCAGCACGCACAGCAAGGGAACACATAGTGGAGATCAGGACAACATGCCATGGAGCTGGAAGGGGCCTGGGCTTCCACATGCAGACCCAGCCCCACCACCACAGTTTACGATGCCCTAGGTCTGGGAGGAGCCCATGGTCTGGCATTTCTCACAGTTCCCAGGTGATGCTAGTGCTGCTTGTCTGCAGACTATACTTTAAGAACTGTGGATACAAGGAAAATTTCTCGGGATTTTGCTATATAGAGGGTTCCCAGAAAAGAGAAGTAATTGAGACATCGTCAGGAAAACAAATAGGGAATCTGGAAACCTGGGTTCTAGTTTTAGCTCTATTATAAAGTGGCTATATAGCTGATAAACACATACACACACAAATATCACATAACTCATCTAGAAGATGAAGGGTCTACTACAGATGAAAATGAAAATTTAAAGACTTTTTATGAAAATCAGAGAAAATTTAAGTGTCTACTATGAACCCCTAAAATCATTATCTTCAAATCAGTGTTTACTGCCCAAATCAGAATTATTCTTCATGACTAGGAAACACTGTATGATTGAAGGTAACAAATATCACCTAGCTCAAATCCCTAACTTTACAGCTGAGTAAACTGAGGTTGGAGGATGCTATCTGGTTTGGTTCATCAAACAGTTTGTCAGTTGCACAGTGCAGAATTAAATCCTATTGATTCCTATAATGAAATGCCCTTTTCAGGGGAAAAGAAAACTTTTAATTACATTTTCCTAGATAAACAGAGTTAATACAAAGCAGAATTATACCTAACTATGAATTAATAAATGAAATGACATAGCTATATAAATAGACTGAAGGGAGTTCATAGTCATTAATATGTGTTTTACTCTTTCCATTTAAAAAAGAGAGAGAGAGAGACTCTTAAAAAGTGAATTAGAAAAGGAAGTGGTACTGGGAACTGACATACTTAATATGAGCATAAATTCCAAATACATAATTTTTCAAAGAATGACACCACCACAGTATCATTTAATGGCAGCATCTGTTTAGTGAATAAATCTGGAAAACCAACTTCTGAAAATACTAGATATTTGGCTTTGCTACTTAAGTTTTCCTATACAGCAATAAACAAAACTTTTTCACCTATGGCTAATTTTTGCAGTTTTCAACAATGAAGCAGAAACAGACAAATTCAATGCAAGTATTTTGTAAGTGATTACGGAAAAATTAAACCCTTCTGTCTTACCATCAAAGAAGCTCTTGGCTCTTAGGTAACTGACACTGAGCCTAAGAACGGAAAGTTTGTCCAGCTTATTAATAACATCTTGTGGAAAAGGCAGCAGGCTCGCCAAACGGTCCAACTCGGTATTGAGTCGGTCTCTATGTCGCTTGGAAGGATTTGACTTGATTCCTTCAGGCGGGATTGGCTTGATGCTGAAAAACAAACAAAATGCTGTAAAATACTCTAAAATATATAAAGCAAACATCTCCGCTGCCTTATATAGCACCTCCTCCAATATTTCTCTCATAAAGCAAACATCTGAAATCTACTTTAAGTTTACATAAATCCTTTCAAAATGCTCCTTTTATATCTTAATTATGCAAAACAGGAGAATGGGTAAAATTCTTTATAATATTTTATTAAAGGATCACGAACATAGGAAAATGCTGAGTATATCTCATATACTTTATACTTCATACACTTCATACATTTGTGGCACAGTGATTCTCAATTACCAAATCTACTAGGACTTTTTTCCCTTTAAACACAACCATTGTGAGGGAAAGGGAAAAAAAGAAATCTGTAATAAATTATGTGAAAATCATGCTTCCTTTCAATCTTTCACAAGAAGCATCTTGGCATCATTTATGTTGCAGATAAATAAGAGCAACCCTTAATAAAACACTTACATTCATGCTCCCAGCTTCCTGCACTGAACTCTTTCATCCTGCTCATGACAACATGTCAAAGTCCCCTGGAGCCTGCAGATGGTTATACCACCATCTAATGGGATCCTCCAATATTGAAAAGAAGAAAACACTGGACTTTAAATGTTTATATTTGTTGAATGACAAATATTAGAGGTTAACTGTGATTACTGGAAAATTTTGCTTTTATGACTGCTACTTTATTAGCAGCATCCATAGTTTGTCCCTCAATTAGAAAATTCAACGAAACCCGAGCATTTGGTATGACTTTCAACGGAGGAATGAGACACTTAATGGTGAGGAGCAGAGCGTGGGTTGAGCAATGAGAAAGTGATCTACTTCACACAAAGGCCTTAGCCAGGAAGTCACAGCAGAAATTCACTATGTAAGGTGAACTGACAGACCATTAGACACCCATGCAGAAACGGAAATAGAGAAACTGGTAAAAAATGAAACAAAGTAATTTTCTGATCATGCCTCTGCACCTTTCCATTTAACAAAAAATAAAGAATTTTCTGGAATATTCTTATAACAAAGACTTTTATCCAGTTTCAACAACAAAGGCATTTTTGACAATTCAAATGATAGTATCTTTAAAAAGCAGAAATTGTCTCATAGTATTAATTTGATGCAATCAAAATATTTTTAGATAATTTGTTTTCTAGGTTCTATGTGCAGAAATAATACTCTATGCAAAAAGTAAATATGAAATTTTAACATTTTTTACACTGTCCCTAACAAGTAATATCTTTAGACTTGCCTATTTCTATTTTTCTATTATAGTGTGTGCTGTTTCTACAAAAAAGATTACTAAATTGGTAAAATGGCATACATACAAGTGAGTAAAACTATCTCTAGACTGTTTGTGTAATTGTATAATTAACAGAAATTCGTGACTGTTTCTCTAGCTATTTTCCCTCAATCATACTGCATTTATCATCAAATTCAAGTCACACCTAATTACTACATTTCTCCAATTAATCAACTGAATTTTGACTTTTACCTGTAATGCATGTCTACTAACTCTCTATGGACCAATCACTTGCTAACACAAATGTTTACTTGCACCCATCATGTCCTGTGCAGTCCATGAAAACAAGCTTCTCCTACACATTTGAAAAGTGTTATAGGAGCTAAGCACTGGGAACAATTACTTGAAAAGAGGTTTCTACAAGTGGTATATGAACTGAATCTTAAAATAGGAACAAGATTTCAGGAGGAAACGTGACTGGGGAGTGGTGAGCTGTGTTAGGAATACTGTCTAAAATGTGAAGCACTGGGCTCCAAGAGAGGAGAAGGGGGAAGCTGGTTGGGACCACATTGTTTCAACCAATATCGACCACCCACCATATGCCCAGCACGGAACATTCAGCAGTGAACAAAACACACTAAAGCTATTGTTCTTGCAAAGCTATTTTCCAGTGGGAGGATATGTATATACTTAAACATGTAATTTTGGGGCGGGGAAAAAAAAAACAAAGCCAGGTGAGGAGCTAAGCAGCAACAGGGTGCTGGTCCTGACCTCCAGGGAAGGCCTCCAATGCGATGTCTCAGCACGGACATGAACACCACCAAGGAGTAAGTCGCGTGGGTGTCTGATGACAGGCACGTTCAAGGCAGAGGACGTGGCCACTTTCCTCACAGAAATGATATGACATTGGACTTGGGATCTGGGGATCATCTTAAGCTTTCGGCTGTGATTTACATGGCCGGTGTGGTGTTTTCACTAAGCTGGCTCTGGTGATGGAGAGGACAGAATGCAGGGCAGATCTCACCGAGGCTAGCACTTCTTTCTAAAATACCAACCCAGCTCCATCCTCTGATTCAAACCTTTCAGCAGCTCTGCGTGGCCTGTATTCCTTGGCCTAGAACGCAAAATGCATTTTGGTCTTTCTAAGGCCCCTAACTATTCTTCTGCACTCATTGTTTCCAACCAAAGCCTCCCTTGTCCATTATATTCCAGAGCTAAGAATTTACTTACAGTTACCAACATGTACTTTGGTGCTTCCATAAATGCTACTCGCCTGCTCTGTGTCACCGGCTTCAAAGCCCTACTCAAATAGATCACTTTTTTTTTCCTTTAAAAAATGCTTTTATTCTCCTGTTTCAGAGTGATAGTGTTGCCAAAGAGTGATTAGAAAAGCCCAAAGGTTTATTTCTAATCATTGCTACAACAATATACAAAATGTACCTAGTAGATCACTTTTGTAAAGTCTTCCCTGGCCTACACACAATGGATTCCTCCTGTAATACTCTCTGTACCTTACACATTTCATGCAAATGCCTTACACAATCGTTCCATTAAGGAATATTCTGTGCAGATAACATTTCCCATAAATTAAAAATGAAATTCAGCCCTACAGTCTTGGTAGCTTTCCAGTAAAGATTATAAAACACTGGGGAGAAAACAGTAAAACAAAATTGAAGACAAGCTGATGTGACACCGGGAGAAACAGCAACAGCACAAGAATGAGGCGGACAGCTCTTCCTCCAAGTAGTATCACTGCCTATCCCGTGCTGGCTCCTTGCAGCAGTCAACCCTGCACTACATGAGACTGCCTCCTTACACAATGCCAACCTGTCCACTGCTCCAACACATTATTATGCCCATCACGGAATATTTACCATCAGTTTAAATTTCCTAAGTCACATGTTATGTAACCTATATTGCATATACTTGTTTATTGCTATAAAACCTTAATCATTTCTGCATCCTCACTGCTCTGCATAGTACTTGACACAGAGTGGACTCTCCATTAATGTTTGCTGATCAGAAATGTCTAGAGAAGAAATGATAAGAGCCTGACCATTATAGTGTGGTGGCAGGGACAGTAAGTATAGACTAGCTTGAGATAATTAAACACATTATAGTGTGGTAGTAGTGGCAGGGACAGTAAGTATAGACTAGCTTGAGATAATTAAACACAGTGCTTTGGGCCTATCACAAAGCTGAGCACCAGACTTAGGTGTTCACTGAATTAAACTCACTTGGTCACCAACTAGGTATTGGCAGTCAGGGAGAGGAAAACGTTGAGTAAGGAAAGGCTGCAAATGACTAGAGTTTGTAGCTTAGGGTAACAACTCTATTTCCCAATGCAAAGTATATCAAATAAAGACAACAGAGACTTGAGCACAGACTTGCACAGTTGAGAAGGAGGCACAGGCAAAGAAGACAGGAGCAATAAGACGGAAAGAAAAAGAAACAGGGCAGACTATTTTGAATATTATAGAACAAAGTTAAATGCACAGAGGAATTAAATAAATTCAGGATTGAGAAGTACCCACTGGGCTTGGCATTTCAAATCCAATGGTATTAAAACTAAAGTAATAGCTTTCACACACTTTTTCCTTGATTTTGTGAGAAATATTCAGAACTACTTTGTGAAAATATTTCATACTTAATCATACATATTGAAGATGTACAGAATAATTAAAAATAGTAATCTTACATCAATTACACCAACTTGGGTTATGCCAGTACTTTTACTTTTGATTTGTCTTTAGATCTATGCCAAAATATTATATTTGCAAGCATTTATTTAAATAAAAGGCTGTACTGGAAATATAAATAAATGTCCCAGTAAGATTGGATTTGGGATATCTGGCATTCAGGAGTCTGCTGAAATAGACTGTAAGATGTTGACCGGGCAAAGAAAAAATTTATTACTTTTTAAACCTTAACCTCAAAAGCCTTGTCCCAACCTGTAACCAGACTGTTGTGAAATCAAGACTCCGGCTGACTGCAAGCCATGCTTCTGCTCCAGGAGCCCTGCGCACTCGAGCACCGGTGGGGGCGGGCCCAGGGCCAGTCCAAACGGTATCTTCACAGCCTCAATTTTTCTTACCCCAGTCTGAAGTGTCTGTTAGGCTCATCACTTGTGCTCAGTGTTTGAGACCAAGGTGAAAAATTTAGCCACCCACTTTAAGTTACTGTAACTGTATTTATATTTTTACATGGCATTTACCATAAAATCTCAAATGACACGCAAACTTATAGTTTCAGTTATCCTGTTAGAATAAAGTGAGATTTTCTTTCTCTTTTTTTAAAGATTTTATTTATTTATTTTTAGAGAGAGGAGAAAGGAAGGAGAAATCTAGGGAGAGGGGCAGAAACATTAATGTGCAGCTGCCTCCACACACCCCCAACTGGGGAACCTGGCCTGCAATCCACAGGTGCGCCCTGACTGGGAACTGTACTTGAACAATACAAATAATAATAATAAATAAATAAATACATAAACAAATAAATTAAATTAAATGACAATCCAAAAAAGAACATAAAAAGGACATCAACACTAAAATTGATGAAATCCAAATAAAGTCTATAGTTTCATTAAAAAAAAGAGAGAAAGTGGCATTTTCTAACGAGAGAGATTACCTATCACAGCACAGAGTTTGCTTTATCAGCTTTTACATCTGAGTGATTTAATCCACTCTCAATGCTTCAGGCTACTTGCCAATAACTTGTTTATCTTTATTTCCGGGTCCTCTACCTAAATGTCCTCTCATTCTGTTTCCCAGAACTTAGGCTCCCTCCTGCTCTACATGTGGGGTGATAATACTCTCCATCCAAAGGCCAGGAAACCTCTCTACTACACCAGCTACACCCAATGAAGCCCAACTTTTAAACCTACCCATTCTTCAGTTTCTCTCCATGGTTTCAGTGCATACTTATTAATCTCTGAATATAAATGCTGAATATTTATAGTCATAAATTACATGCTTAATATAATATTGCAAAGGTAATCTCTGGCTCAAATAACATTAAATTTCATTGGTACGTTTAATACAGCTGGATATTTTACTTCCCCATATGGGGCAGAAAAACATTTACAAAAACTTCTGAGAATCCTGGCTGGATGTCACTTGTAATGAGTCAGAATTCCGTGGCCACTCTCCTGCTGCTGGCTCTGGAGTTACGACAGGTTTGTCTCCCTATTTTTTTTAACCTAAGGAGAGGCGATGAGGTACGAACAGCACAGTCTCTAGCACCAACCTTAACAGTGAAAACCTGTAACATGAAATATGCCCTAAAAATCACTGTTACTTCCACAATTCTGAAAAAAACTCATTAAGAATGTTCTTCTTGTATTAATATACTCTTTTTAGCATTTCCATTTAAACCCACATAAAAAGTACATACTACATCAAAATCACTAAAACACAAGCAGAGAAGTCTAATGGTCAATTACTAAATGAGTGAATAAGCTCTCCAATACCTACTATGTGCACCCAATACCTACTATGGTACTAGAAAGCTCTGGTAGAGGAAAACACAAAGGAGAGGCCTATCTTTAAGTAGCTTATCTTTTGTACTAGGAGGAGATATATTCTGTAACAAGACAAACTCAGGCATAATGTATGGCTCAATAGTGCTATGAAAGTGATGCTCAAGAATTCAGGAAAGAGCTCGGGTAGAGTAATGAGGGAAGGTTTCATGGAGATGTCGCGTCTAACTTAAAGACAGCTAAGTCACTTCCGATTTCATGATGTCAGAGTACATAGTTTTCTGCAAGTACCCTTTTCTTTTAGAAAATCAAGCCAAACAAGGAAAAACAAGAGAGAAACACAAAGTGTGTCTCCATTTAAACCTAAGCGACAGCCGTTTGCCAGATGCAAAGAACTATGAAGATGAAAAATAGGTAGAAAAGAAATCAATGAAAACACTAAAGAGGAAGGCAAGTATAATCATAGTGTATTACTTAGAACAGTAAACAATGCTTATCATTTAAAAAATTATACAACAGTAGAAACAAGTAAAAAGGACACATGGATAAAAACTATGGGGGGGTGGAAATGGGAGGGAAGGGCTGGGGTGGTGGGTTGGGGTGAGAATAAAAGACAGAAAACTGTATAAGATCAACAATTAAAATAAAAATTAAAAAAAAAAATAAAGTGCATCTTTTTCAGAAAAAAAAAATTATACAACAGTGAAAGAGGATTTAATTTAAAATTTTAATAACATCATATTGGAAGGATTAAGAAAGGTGAAGGAGAGATGAAATAGCACTAATAATCTTAATTATCACAATAAACGTCAACAGATCACACCTAACATGCTAAACTGAAGACAGCATATACATATTATTGAATTTTTCAATGTGCATGTATTTTTTAATAGGAATTTTTAAACAATAAAACAACAACAAAGGAACAATGTGAAAATGACTAAAAAAATGACAAAACAAATCAGTATGTAAAGGACATTTCAAGTAGAAAAATCTTCGAACACCTCACTACTACTCCCCCCACACGCAATCCCAACTACCTGCCCCACCATTTTTATCTATGAAAGTCAATTGTCAAAATTAATGTTTTTAAGCAAAAATACAAGGACAGACTACCAATGGGAATATAAACTTTCTGCAGAGCAATTTGACACTATGTCTCAGAGCATGTTTGGCTCAATCTTAAAAGTATAATTTTTTCCTAATAAGAATTTGCATAGAAATTTACATATCTCAAAGGTATTCTCTGAAAAATTAGTTAAACTATTTAAAGGTTGGAAAAAAATAGAACTCCTCCCCCCCCCCCAAAAAAGAAAAATAGTTACATTATGGAACACTAAAAGAACAGAGTGCCATGCAGCCATTAAAAGCAATGTTTTAAAGGAGGGGAGGGAAGGAGCAAATCAGTAAGACAAAAGGAATAAAAGACTTTCAAGGAAAGGGTATGAATGCAAATATGGGTTTAAGCACGGACACTGTGTATGGGAAATAGTAACTTATTTCGTACAGTGAACTACTTGAGCTCAGTGAGCAGGAAGGAAATACTGAGGACATGGATGCACCCATGTGCTGCTGAACTTAATCACCTGGGTAGAACTTGAAGTTGGTAAAAACGTAAGTTTTGGGACCCAATAAAACTCAGCTTTTTCATTTCCTACCTGACAACTCTGAATCTGAACCTCAGGTCTTTGCCTATGAAACTGAAAAATTACCTTTTCATAGTACTTATTTTAAGCTGGGAAAAAAATGATACATACAAAGCCCAGTACACCTTTATACCTCGTAAGTAGTAATGAACAGAAGTTTTCTGTTATATTAAACCACTATCTAGGGGGGAAAAAACCAACTTTACAGAAGTGTGCAAGTAAAGAAAGTACTGTTTTTAAAGATCTGCATGATACGTATTTCTAAGTCTTAATTATTTACACAAATAAGCACATGCTGTGTAAGTTTACTCACCAGTGAAGTAGCACATTTCTGCCATACCCAGAATTGAGAACATAATCATATACTGCCTCTTACTGTTTCACAAAAGAACTGATTGTTCTGGGATGATGTAAGCTAAAATTATTTAAAGAATAGAATTTATGTTTCTGTTCCATGTATATCTTCAGCAGTCTTTACAGTTTATAAAATGCTTTTGTTCTGCACATTTTAGTTGTGAGAGTGGCATTTTAGTTGTAGGTGTTGACTGTCCTGCTATGCTCGTCAAGAATTTGCCCAGATCAACAAAAACAAGAAAACTAGACCTTATCTTTTAGTTTAGACATAGTACTCTTTCCACTTACATGTTTCCTCTTTTTTTGCCATTTTAAAAAAGTTACCAATAACAACATTTTCACTTACTCATTTCATAGTTTCAATATGTAAAAGCCTCCATGGTCATTATGTACAAGTTATCTAAATAAAGTTATTTGAAGAAAAATGATGGCGGAGAAACAATTACATAACTGAAAAAAAAACTATCCTTTTATTTCAGGCTATTTGGAAAATGGTATCATACTACATTTACATAAAACATTTTCAGGAAAATACTGCATAATTTTATTCTACTAAGCAGGTTTTATATAATGAGGTTCCTGAGATTTAAATAGAATGAAGAGCCACTTAGCAAAAGTAGTAAGAACAATGCTTTTAGATTATATGAACATTATATTTTCACATGAGTATTTTCACAAAGTGAAAAGGATCAGCTAAGGCTCACAAGTTATTTCCGGTCCTGACACCTGATGGCTGGTGCCATCACTGCTGCTGACAGCACTTTTAAGGGTAGGCGTCATTCACTCAGCACCTATTATTTGCCAACAGTCCGTACTAGAAATACCGTCAATGAAATGCCACTAAAACTCTCTCTGTATTAATAAAACTTTAAAAATATATCCAAATTTATTATCAGTAGAGATAAAAACGGAGTCTACTTAATTCAATGGTACACTTTTCACCCATCTTCACAAGACAACATAATTCAACAAACTGACAAAAATGCCATCGTCTCCAAAGAAAATAAAACAAGAACAAGATTTAAATAAAATTATTATTATTATTATTTTTTTTTGGTTTGAGCAGGGCTGTTAAGTGTGGAAGGACACTTTAAGGAAAGTTACAGTAGAATCTCCGCCCACAGTTCTCATGAAAGGTAGGAAGGAACATGGATCCCACGCAAGGCTGCTCCGGATCCTTTGATTCCCTAACTTTGCATTACTCAGAAAGGAAGGAAACATTTATTGAGCATCTACTATCTACAACATAACTTCAGTGGGAGTAAAATGAACACATTTACAATGTATTTCTCAGGAAAAAAGATAATTTTCAATGCTAGACTTGCCACTAGAGGGAGTTTATCTTGTTTAATTAATTCAATTGAAGGTTGGGAAGAGGTTCAGGTTGAAATTCTGTCATGTACTTGATTCCAAAATTTTACAGAACTGCATATATAAATGGGCGTCTTATCAACAGTCTTATACTTACACTACACCATATTTCCTCTTTAAGTAAAATAAAATGGCTTTCACTCGAAGGATCAAAGTTAAATTTCAATAGCATTTTCAGCTCAAACAAGATACATTTTTCTGATATTGTTGGCATATTTCAGACCTCAGCTACAAAGGACTACTTTAACTTAAAAAAAATCCATACTAAACTTAATATTAGGTTTAATGGCTACATTCCTAAAATGAACTTTGATTAACTGCATTATAAAGCTAATCATTTTTCATTACAGTAAAAATAATTTATAAATAATTTCATGTGATTCTGTAAATGCCAGCCAGCCCTAGGCTTTTCTTATGGAGCAATGTAGTGATATTTTAAGGCATTTATGGGACTAGAAGCAATGCAAGGTGCTCAAAAAAGAGGTGAAAAACATCTATGCTAACTAGATAAAATAAGGGTAATGTGTGAATGCCTTAGTAACACTTTATCATAAGAAATAATAAATGCAAATATAATAAGTCTCAGGAAGTATGTTAAAATATTAAGGTAAAATAATAAAAGGTACATCTTATATAAATAAAAGGCAGATGCAATACATATAAAAGGGAGATCTTTAATAAAATGCTAACTAAAAGCCCAAAATGTTAAACTTTATAATATATACAAAAATAAGGCACTTGACTTTTTTTTTTTTTTTTAAATCATCTAGGATGTTATGTAACACACTGACAGAAACTCAGTAACTTAAAAATCCATTAGGGAGATCTTCAAATTTTATGACTATACACGTAAAACCCATGATACCTGTATTACAAATTACCCTAAGTGTACAATAAATACATAAAACGGGCATTTGGGATGCCTTTCAATTTTCCCCATCAAGAACGAAGTCAAACTAGACAAATACATTTTTATATCAAAAAAAAAAATCACTCTACAAAATGCAAGTTTGTAAATCAATGTCCCAGAACTGCCACGACCGAAAATGCTATCTTGGCAGTATTCCTAATGTCAGTCACCCTGCAGGATAATACTTTCAAATTTTAATCAGTCTATTTATACAGAGATAAATAGCTGCTGTTAATGCCAAGTCTAGATCTGAAGAACTATGATTTTCACATTGAAATCCTAAAAGGAAATTAAAACTCCAGAATAATGAAATTTTTAAACTAGTTTGTGGTTTTAAATATAAATGCTGATTTGAATTTGTGACCGAAATTAAGTTTTAAGCAGAATGCATACTTCTGATTGGCTCTGAATCAACCTTTAACGTGCTCTTAAAACTCTTTATGGAAATTTGAAAAATGTGAAGTAAATTAACTCAGAGACAATAACTGGAAATAAATACATGAATACAGCTGACTCACAAAAGTAAATCTGTCTCAAACGCGAATTTGTTTTTCTGAAAAAAATCATTTTCGTTATTTGCCATTTTATGCAAACATCCCACCAAAACAAACAAAAAAATGTTTGTAATCATTCTATTAGAGTTGACAAACTTTGGAGTAGGGGGAAAAGGGAACTAGAAAAAGGTACCAAGAATGAAAATATCTGTTTCACTTATTCCCAGTTTCAAATCTGTTACTTCACAGACCCTAAAACCACCGCAGAAGTGCTAAGCTCCCCAATAAGGTAGCTCAAAAAAACAAATCCCCCACCGTACCTTGAGCACTACATACACTCACACCTGCTGCCATCTCTATACATTTCACCGATATGGTCACGTAGAACACTACAAAATTACTTCCAAATAAGTAAATAAGAGCACAACACAAAGCCAGTTGCACCAGACCAAAAAAATACCTTCAGAGGCACTCAACCCCTTTTCCGCAGGTGGCGCATGTTTAGCTCTTTGAAACACCTCGCCCTGCCAGGAAAGAGAATTATGACCATCCTCCAACTTAACCTAAGAGGATATTAAGAGTGGAAGGGGATTTCAAGACGGGCTTATGTTAACCAAGCCACCAGCCCCACAGGCACACTGGAGTTGTCAACAAATTAGGACCACAGAAAACAGCTGCAAGTGCGTAGGGGTATGAGACCGTGCGTGAGGGCTGGGGACGGGGTGACAGTTTTTAAAATGCAATAATTAAAAATGGAAAAATCCAAGGCTTCGTTGTCTCGACCCGGCCCCGAATTTCGATTCCACTGTGTCGGGAATAGACCTTATCACCAGACCGCGGGCAATTGGGGACGCGGTGGGGGCGCCTCCCGCACCCGCGTGCCTGAGCACCCAGCCCCCGCGCCGAAGACGCGCTCCGGACACTCACGTTTTCTGCACGGGTTTCCGCCGCTTGCGACTTGCGTAGGTGATGTTGGCGCTGCTGCCGTTCATGGTGCCCAGCCGCCGGCGCCTCCTCCCCAAGCGCAGGCACCGTCTGCCCGGTCTCCGGGACTCGTCTGCTGCTGGGACGACAGAGGCGGCAGCGGGCGCCGGATTTCACGAAGCTGCAGCGCGTGCTCCACCTGCGTCCGCCTGGGCGGTGGGAAGACGCCGGGTCCTCCGACCCTCGGCTCCCAAAGCCCTGCAGTTCCAGGTGCGCCGCCCCGACCGGGCACAGAAGGGGGTGGGAGGTGGGCGGCGACCGGCGGAGACCCGTGAGCGAGGCGTGGTTGCAGGTGCGGTCCTCCCCCGAGGAGACGGCGCTGCGCAGTCCGCAGGTGAGGCAGCAGGGAGGAGGAGCCTGAGCTGCCCGTTTGGAAGCCTGGCCTGGGTCGCTCGCGGTGGTGCCGCGCCCCGTGACGGCCGCCGCGGCCCCTTGGGAAAGGGAGGCGCCGCAGCACGACTCCCGGTGCTTCCCCAATCCTGGGTGCTTCCCGCCCGGGCAGCTCGGGCTCTGGCCGCCACTACCGATGCCACCGGCTTCCGCTTGACTATGTAGCTGTCCCTGGTCTGAACTGGTGGTCCAGGGGACGCTCCCGGACCAACCGTCAAATGGACCCTCACGGCAATGCCCCGAGCCGCGGCGCGCACCGGCTGAATTGCCAAAGCGCCGGACTCGTCTCTGACCCCGCCCTGTCCCTATAGGTCCGCCCCGTTCTACTTGGCCCCGCCCCCATCAGCTCCCTTGAGGGCCCCGCCTCCCTGGCACGTAATGACGAAAGACGTAACGACGCCCCGCAGTAACCATCTTCTTAAGGTCAAGGGGTGGATGCCGTGGCCACAATTCCAGACCTGAAAAAGGTGTGACAACAAATTATATGTAGCTAAACTCTTTGTAGCTGGGCTATCTAAAGGATAGACATGCTAAACAGGGAGCTTAACTTCACCTATATGAGAGACAGTGACTCACCTTTTGGCTAAAAATTACAGCGAGCTGGCCGGTAACCAGTGCGATTCCGCACTTTCCTAGAGGGGAAGGCTTGAGACAGCCACATCTGAATAGGAATTTAAAAGCTAGGAGGTTCCTTGGCTTTTTTTTTTTTTTTTTTTGTCTTTATACTAGATAATATCTTTTCCCCAGCCAGAATAACTATTGCTATTCTATAGTCAGATTTCAATTAGATTGAAAGGAAGGAAGGAAGCAGGAGATGTTTGCGGCTAATAGTCTGATATGGCCCAACGAGAGGAACTGGAAGTGACGTTCAGGAATTTTAGGATCAAATCATAAAGCCTTGATAAAGGGTCTAGATTTTACTTTGTAGGCAAAAAAAAGCCTTTTAAAGATATTTAGCAGGAAAGTAACATTCTGGTGTCTTGAAAAAGTTATATGGAAGAAAGTGCAAACTAGACAACAGGATATCAAGACTGGTTGAAGAGAGAGTAGTTGGGATTGAAATAACTCAGCTGTAAGTCCAGGGAAATGGCAAAAGGATGGAAAATGGGCAAAATTTAGACGATATAAAAGAATAAGGAAATAGAGGAAGAGAGAAATCTTAAATGTCCCCAAAATTTCTGACTCAGTGCTGTGAAATGAGAGTGAACACAGAGGAGTATGTTTGTCAGGAGCAAAAAGACATACTGGTTAAGATATCTGTATGACAGCTCCCACCATATCCATTCCTTTTTTTTTTTTTTTTTTTTTTTTTTTAATTTCATTGCTCTTAGTGAGAGGGGAAGGGAGAGAGAGAAACATTGATGCGAGCGAAGCATGATTGGTCACCTCCTGAATGCACCCAGATGCACCCAAACAGGGGATCAAACCTGCAACCAAGGCATGTGTCCCCATGGGCATGGAACCTGCAACCTTTTGATTACCGATGACACTCCAACGGAGCCGCACCAGCAAGGGCCCATTTCTAAATTTTAAAATGCCTTGAAGCCATTTCCACCTAGTAAATTTGTTACCTCAAATTCAGTTCATCAATAAATTAAACTTATCATTTTCCTTAGCTGAAACTTTTTCATTGGCTCTGCCATTCTCCAGATCAACCTGTGAATCCTCTTCAACTCTCCTTACCATTTATATCTAAATATTCTAATAGTATCTAAATACTGTTTTGTTCTTTGCAATGTTTATAACTAATCTTCCTCCACTTTATTTTTTAAATAATATCAGAGAGCCTGTCCAGCTAAATGTCATACCATTAGGGATTCCTCAACTGATGTTTTCTCCTCTACACATTAATTAAATCAAGAGATGTTTTGGGTGGTAACTCCAATGAGCCAGTACAAGCAACATCCCTATAGAGGGAAGGATCCTAGCAGGTATGAGGGACTACAACCAGCTAGTTCAGTATGATCAGGGGAGAAAGGCACAAAGGGTCAAATTTGTGTTTCAGAAATAACACCATATCTGGGTGTAGGGCAAATTAAAGAGGCAGGAGCACAGTGGAATGGATGGAGTACTCCTTAGGAAGTCATCTGCAGTAGCCCAGCCAAGAGATGGCAATTAATAATCCTACTATGGAGGGGATTGTGGAGAAGAAGAAAATGGAATAGATTCAAAGATATTTGGTAGGTATTGGAAGATGGAATGGATATATGAGAGTGAGGAAAGATGTGGCAAAACCGTAAGAGTTGTATGGACTATGTATCTGGCTATGTGGTAATGGCATGCAATGGTGGGAAATTCTTAACTTAGCTTCAAATTTCTTCAGTTTGAGGTACATTTGAGACATCTAATAGAAGATGTCAAGTAAGCCATAAGATGCCTGGGTTTGTATCTCAAAGAAGATGCATAAACTGGAGACACATTCAGAAGTCATTTGCATTTAGGTGACCAGAGTGTGGAGATCATAGGGTGTGAATACATACTAGAAAAAAATGACAGGGCCCTAAAGAACTTTAATATGTAATATCTAATAGCTGGATACGAGATGATAGTCCTGCAAAACTGACTGAAGAAAGAGTTTCTAGAATGCTAAGAGGAGAATAAAGGGATTATCTGTCACAGATGACAAGGTAGAGAAATGTTAGGAGTGGTTAACAAATACTGTTCAAATAAAATGAGAACTGAAAATGTCTTTTTTGACTTCTCAACATGGGGTCATTGGCGACTTTTGCGAACACAATGTTGTTGGACTAATGGACCTGCAATTCAGATTGGAGAATTAATGACACTGGCAAACATTTTGTTTGGTTTTGTTTTGAAGTTTGTCTGTGAAAGAAAGAGACCTAGGATAGTAGCTAGGGGGCGTAAAGAGTTAACTTGCTTGTTTGTTTGTTTTGTTTTTTAAGGGATGATGATTAAGCAGTTGAGAGAGATAGAGATTGGCTGCATGTAAGAAAGAAAAGGAACCTAAAGGAACCATCGATATAAAAAACAGGAAGCAATAGGTGCCAAAGCACAAACAGGAGATTAGGATTATAGTAGATTACAGAATAGCAGAAATAGCTCATCTACTGCCTCACTCTTTAAAGAGCTGCACAGCTTCTCATGGGCGTTGTAAAGATCTCTCAGTGCCCTTATTGAGTCAAATGTTAATAAGCCTCCCAGATGATTGATTCAAATGTACATGAAGTTTGAGCAGTGCTGCCCTTCAAAGCTAGAGAAAAGAAGGGTAGTGTGTGAAATGGAGCAGCCTGCTGGTACTGTAGGGTCAGAAAGATGAAGGAAGTGTGATAAGGGTATTACAGCATGAGCTACAAAGAAACAGGTGTGTTTTGTGGTTGATGGTCTTGTTTTATATTTCGCCTTTACAAGACTACAAAGTAAAAGTCATCTGGGAAGTGGCAACAGGAAGTAGGTGGACATAACCCTGTATGCTCAGTGTGTGATGAGGGAAAATAATTAGGCATCATTTTGGAGAATTTCCCAAATGTTAGGAAAATGAGAGCCTCAGAGACAGCCAGCTCTCAGTTCAGAGCAAAAAAATAGAGCAACTTCCCAACAAAGGCAGTGCATGCAGAGGAGTTTGCTGTTTATGGATTAACAATTCCAGGGCCATACAGTCAACCATCTCTAGCTTACCTTCTCTTTCATTTCTTCGTCTCTGTATTCACATCCATAGCCATTCTACCTGAAAGGTATAAAGTGTGAACAAATAATTTCCTTCTAGCATGGAAACTTTAGGAGTGAAAAATGCATGTCAAAACATAATTTGTTGATTCTGTAGTTTAAACTTCCTTTTCAGAAAAGGATATACTAAATGTACTTAATCCCAAGAATCGACCTTGAATCAGTGATTTGGTATAATCACTTTCTATCTTATTTTGTCCTACTTCCATGCCCTTATTTTCTGTTTGACTTTAGGGCTATTTTCATTACTCAGGAGCCATATCCTGCTTAGTTATAGTCTAGACTTAGTTATGTAATGGATCTTTGTATAGCCAAGATAAAAATAGAATATCAATAAGATTTTTAGAATTCATTTTATTTTAATAGTAACACCATAAAGTTCCCATAACATTTTTTTAAGACAGACAAATGTGTTCTATCTTTTTTAAAAATATTTTATTTATTTACTTTTAGAGAGAGGGGAAGGGAGGGAGAAAGAGAGAGAGAAACATCAATGTGTGGTTGCCTCTCATATGGCCCCCACTGGGGACCTGGCCTGCAACCCAGGCATGTACCCTGACTGGGAATCGAACTGATGACCCTTTGGTTCATAGCCCGCACTCAGTCCACTGAGCTACACCAGCCAGGGCAACATTTTTGCTTACTGTGTCAATAAAATCAGTCTTTCTAGTATAATGTCATTTAAGAAAAAAAAAAAAAGAATGAATTTCCACTTTCTGGAAACTATCACTTTCTACTCCTAATATCACCATTATAGAGCATGGCTCTCAAAGTGTGATTTGTGGTCAGTGCTAAGGACTTAAATTTTCTATTAGCAATTTTTATGTGGTAACATGTTCTTTTCTTGTAACAATTAATTTGCCTATTAGAATTTATGAATATTTGACCACCTTATTGAAAACAATGTTATCCTTTAATTTAGTTAAGGTAAGATTACTTTCTGAGGCTTCAAATGCAGCTGTATGACTGTTTATGGGGTCCTTTCCCCTGCTAAATATATGTGAAAAGGAAATGTTTTAGAAATGCTATTATAAATAGCAGCTGTTCCAGAATAAAGAAAAATAATCAAAATGAATGCTAAACTTACTCTGTCACAGTACTTCATTCATTCATTCCATTCAGCTGTGTGTTTTAGTTCCTGTAATGTACCAGGCACTGTGGGAACAGTGGTGGTATCTATCGGACATACTCCTACCCTCTGCGAGTTTACATTCCAATGGGAGACACAAGAATTAATCAAGTAGTTATATAAATAAGTGTGTAATTGCAACTGTGCTAAGTGCTAGAAAATGAGTACTCTGAGCATACATAACAGGTGAATTTGACTTGGTTAGGGGAGGTTCGCCTGAACAAGCTTGGGCTGAATTCCAAGGCACAGGTAGGCATTTTGTAAGTAAAATGGGGAGGAAAGGGCATTCCATACAGGTAGAACATTTATCACAACTTTTATCTCCTCTTCAATCTTGCAGTTGCTTATCCCAGGCCCTTAGAATGATCTATTTCACTCATATTCTGCTTTTACATCTTAGAACACATATTATAGTTACAGCAAATATTTTATTATTTTTGTAATTTTTTAAACCTCACATAGGATATGTTTTTATTGATTTGAGAGAGACAGACAGACAGACAGACAGATATTGATATGAGAGAGAAACATAGATGGGTTGCCTCCTGTTCACACCCCAACTGGGAATCTAACCCACAACCGAGGCATGTACACTGACCAGGGAGTGAACCTGTAACCTTTTGGAGTATGGGATGATGCTTCAACCAAATGAGCCAGCAGGCCAGGGCATAGTAAATATTTTAGAGAGCTTGCAAACTGTGTACTGAGGTTCCCCAAGGACACCACAACAAACTCACACGGACACTGTCGTGGGGTATTTAAAATTTTCAAGGCCAACCCAATGACATCAGTTGGACTCCATGACAGCCATTACCTCTGGGTAGTTCAGAACCTCAACATTAAATCATACTCATTCCTTTTGATGCCATCATACCTTTGTGAAGCTGGGTTTTTGTAAGCTGCTGCTATAAAACACAAGGGCAGGAAATGAGGGTATTGGTTTCTGATCCAATTCCAGAGTCTAAGAAGTTACGAAGTGCCCACCAGACATGCACAACCTATTAAGAATGCAGTAAATTTTTTAAGAAAATGTATGTGTATTATTTCTTTAATAGCTACTAAGTCATTAGAACAGACATACATAATGAGTTTGCACATAACTAGTTGATAAGTGGACTTGTGTTTTCTTTCAGCATGCGACACCATGAAAAATTACTGTGACACTAGGAGTGCCATGAACGGGAAAAGTTTGGGGATCTTAAGCTCAGCCACACCCTTCATTTAATAGATGAGACACCTCTGGCCCAGAGCAATAAGGTGGCTTGCTCATCACAGCCTAGAATTCAGGTCTTATGCCTTCTAGTCCAATCAAAACTATTAATTTATCTCACACTGACTGGTGTGATTCATTTCTTTAATCAGTTTACACACTGCTTGCTTTGACTCTAATCCTAAAGAACAGACATACATATCTAAGTGCTGTTTCTGAATGCTTACTGCCTTCTTTCTTGGGTATTCCATAATAATGTTACAGTCAGGAGCCAAAAGAAAAGCAATTCATAGGTGTTGAAGAATTTGGGAAATATTTTAGGCTAATGCTAATCTTAACATTAAGAAGGAAACTACAATAAAATGTAGGAATAATTCATTATTAGACAAAATTATTTTTATTTTAGCTTTGTTATAAGAAAGAAAGATTTTTAACATATGAGAGAACATAATCTATCAAAATATCAACATGTATTCACCTTAGATTTTGACTTTTGCTTGCTGGACCTTTTATTCTTATAAATGTGAAGTGTGACTATAGAAAATGTTATGAAGAAACTTTATGGTTCACATGCTAAGATTAAGTGATTTGTTAAATATTTTATCAAATAACATATACATGAATAAAATGTTTGCTAAAAGTCATTTAGCTTTAGATGTGTATATATATATATTTAGGATCTATATAACAATACATATTTTATACATTTTCAAACATGATATAGAAGAAACTGAAATAAAGATCAAATACATTTTATTAAAGAGATATTTAAAAAGAAAATCATATTCACATAATAAGAAAAACTTAAGGAAATGTAAATTATTATGACACCAACTTAAAATCTATAATTTAGATCTGTTAAACTTTAAAAGACTAGCACATTCTTACACTTACTAAAAAATAAAAATGTATTCTGCTTGAAAATGTTTAACTTAAATTTAATCCATCTGTAAACAGTGGTTCTCAACTTTTATTGTACATTGTAATCACCTGGGAGCTATAAAAAAATACTGATGCCTTCCAGAAATTTTGATTTACTTGATAAAAGTTGTGGCCTGGGTATCAGGATTTTTAGGTGTAATAATTATATTGTGGTCATATAAAAGGAAAATCCTTATTTTCAGGAAATGCATGCTGCTAACATTTTAGTGTGAAATACTCTGATGTTGGCACTTACTAAAAAGCGTCACTTACGTGGGATATAAAACTGGAACTCACAGACACAAACAGCAGTATGCTGGTTACCAGAGGGAAGGGGGTAGGGAGAGAATGAAGGGTAAAGGGGGCCAACTCTATGGCCGATGGAAGATGATTTGACTTTGGGTGGTGGGCATACAATGCAATAAACAAATGATGTATCATAGAAATGTACACATGAAACCTGTGTGACCCTATTGGCCAGCGTCACCCCAATAAATTTAATTTAAAAATGGTCTAGAAAAAATATATGTATACGTACCAGGACTGTCCAGAAAAAGTCCAGCCATTATTAATATAACAAGAATGGTTTGCTTAACATCAATGTAACCTGGCAGCCAAGGAGAGTGGACTGGAATGTGCATGTGTGAACAATGATGACTTCACTGTACTGGTCAGTGGGGGTGGCAGACACTGTTGATTGAGCATGTGTACTGTGTGGCCATCCCATTCAAAATGCCTGGAGAACTTTATGCTACGCAAAATAAGCCAGTCAGAAAAAGACAACTACTATGATTTCACTCAAATGTGGAATCTAGTGAACGAACTGAACTAACAAGAAAAATGTAGACAGACTCAGATGGAGAGCAGGATGACTGCTAGTGGGGGCCGGGCAGGGAGGGGGTGGAAGGATTGTGCAAAGGGGAAAGATGACTCATGGACATGGACAATAGCATGGCGATTGCTGGGGGAGGGGTATAAGGGGACTAAATAGATGGTAATGGAAAAAATACAATAAAATCCAAATCAAAACAACAACAAAATGAGAGAGTAGAGCAACGAATCGGCATCAAATTTTGCGTTGAGCTTGAACATTCTGCTGCAGAAACTATTTGGATGGTTCAGAAGGCTTTCAAGATGATGCAGTGAGTGTGGCACAAATGCTTCAAAGGTGGTCGAGAATCTGTGGAAAGTGATACATGTTCTGGAAGGCCTGCAACAAACAGAACACCTGAGAATGTTGAGCGGGTACTGGCTGCAATCCACAAAGATCTGTGTGACTGACAGTGTGAGAACTAGAAGCTGACCTGGGATTCCAAGATCTACTGTGTCCGAGATTCTGATGCAGGATCTTGGCATGAAATGTGTCATGGCAAAATTTGTTCCATGGCTTCTGCTACCAGAGCAGGAAGACCATTGTGCTGCAGTTGCTAATGATGCTGGGAGACCTGTGTGAGGTCCCAAGGTGCCTACTTTGAAGGGGACTGAAGTATCATTGTCCTATGCACAATGTTTCTTCTATCTTCTTCAATAAATGTCTCTATTTCTCATGGTATGTGGCTGGATACTTTCTGGACAGGCCTCAAACATATATAACTGTGAAGTGTTTACAAGTATTTGTATGATTCTTTCAATTTTCCATATGCTTAAAATTTTCCCAATAAAACAAGAGAAATATGACAATGAAAACAAATAGTCATTTACCTTCAAGTTTAAAATTTAGAGGCAAAATAATTATCTCAAGCCGGATAACTGTTTCAATGAGAGGTGAGGCCAGGGCTGATATATTAATCACCCAGCTCTTACATAAGATAAAGCTTTAGAACTTGCTCTAACCCTTGAGATTCCAGGAAACAGATGGAAGATAAGTGAAAAGACTCCAGTGAAATTTCTGCACTCCTCCAGGTTGTGAACAAACTTAGAAGCCCAAACCCCTATTTTGCAGCAACCGTGGGCTGAGGAATACATGTGAAGTTAGTTGTCCATTTCAAGAATGAGCTGGTTTATGCTAACCACAAATTACTCATTTTGTTGTATTCGCCAGTCAGTTATATATTCTTAAATGCTAATAGTTTCTAAACCTTACAAATAGTTTTCACTTATTCTTACACTATAAATTTGAAATTTCTTCGTTATCCACTTCCTTGTATCACGACTCCTTGACTTGTATAAGACTTTATAATGGATCAACCAGGATTTTTATCTGTAAGGCATACATGCTAAAATAGTAGGGTTTTTTTTTAAGAATCTTTGGAGAGAAAATGCTAACTTGTACCCCAAGTTAAATCTTCACATTAATGCTACGCAAAACAAATATAGGGTCTCAGGACCCCCCCTTAATTAAGCTCTCTACTAAGCATTGGGAAAATCTGCCATTACCTGATTGGTAAGTGGATAATGATAAAGGAGATCTGGTTACATAATTAATCAAGGGGATGTAGCTGAGGGTGGAGTGTCCTGTTCTCCACCCTTCCCTCCTAAGGCAGGGTAAAAGAATTTCCCTTGTAAAACTTTAAACTTTAGTTGAGCTGCTTTCCTGCCTGAATGTAGATTGACTTCCCATCTGCCTTTACGGAGGAGAGAAGTCCCGATGGGTTAGAAAGATTCGCAGTTTTGGACAAATTTCTTACATTCTTTTAATCCCTGCTTTGGTTGAATCCATTCTGCTTATCTGAGCCTATAAATAAGGAATCAGATAAAGTAAGTGTGTTTCTGGGACAAGACAAAGCATGAAAGTCAAATAATTATTTTGGAGTATATTGGCATTTAAAGAAACATCAAATAGATCATTTTTTAGTATAAATAATTCTATCTAAACTCAAAAATCAGGGGTTTCAAACATGTTACTTTATTTTTTTCATGCTTACATGAACTAAGATTTTATGAGCACACAGATTCATGCCAACTTTCTCATGTGATCCTTTGAAGCAAGTCACCACCACTAAGCACCACTAACACCAAAAAAAAAAAAAGTCACTGTACACCTGTATTAAGAAAAACAGCAACCTGAATCCTGCGAGAGTGCTTTAGGTGGTGTATAGAAAGTATATGAAAGATTTAAAGGCAAACTGTGACTCTTTTTAGTGATTCTTTTTTTAAAATTTTAATTGTTGTTCAAGTAAAGTTTTCTTTTATTCTCTTTTTAGTGATTCTTGAACAGCTCAGAGTCAAATGTTAACTTCAGTAGGAACTGAATTTTTTGTGTAGTAGCATGAATTTAACTTCTTCTTTAATTGTAGCATAGTATAATTGGTAAGTCTAAACAGAAATGTATCCAGTAATTTATACCCCTCTTTTAATGTACAGATAAGAAATTTCTGTACTTAGATCATTGAATGTGCATATAAAAATGTGTTCACCAAAAACTTAAAAAAGCATTTGTAATTAAAGTTCTGATTTAATTGATATTAATGAAATTACTGATGCATTAAAATTTTTCCATTTATCCAAATATTTTATTTGCATATCCCATAATTTTAATATTGAAGTACAAATTTAGGAAGCTTTGCCTAAGAGAATTTTCATTCTTCTATTTTTCTTTTATGCATGACTAAAATTCAACAGGATTTGACATCCTAACTTCTTTCCCTTTTAATTTTTTTTGTATGTATTTAGCAGAAAACAGAAATTAAAATAAAGATAGGGTACAAATGTTGCCACCTGGGCAGCTTTTGTCCAGCAGAAAGGAAGCCACTAATGCAGTCTCTAATAATGTCCTTTCCCCCATTTTAATAAGGTTTGTGTTGTTCTGACATAAATGGATTAAGCAGCAAGCCTGCTGAGAAATACTCAAAGGTATTAAACCCTTGCAATGTTGGTTTAACTGTAAGTATTGTAAAATAAGATTAAGTCTGAGTTTGGTAGAAGAACTAGAATTGACATAAGACTAAAAGGTAACGATATTCACAGATGTTTGAATTAATGGTTCAGTGAAAAATATAATTAGCATAAGATTTGAGAATATGTCTCCTTTGGCAAATGTCTTCAGAGAGTAATCAGTGCTGTAGACTGATGTAGTGGAAAGAGCACTGGGCAAGGGGCCAGAATCTGAATTTAAGTTTGTTGTTCTAGCACTCACCAGTTCTACGACCTCCGGAGATTTCTAGTCTCTGAATGGAGGCATGGTGGATGTGGTCAATCGGCAACCATTCTCCTCCGTAGAGTGTGCGTTTCTGCACTGCAGAGGCTGGAAAGCTAAAAGCTGCATTTCTCAGATTCCTGTGCTATTAAAGTTGCAGATGCAAATTAGGTTCAGCCAACTAAATACACTTGTTGAGATTTGGAAAGCCGAAGTCAAGTGGAGGTCATCTTCCTGCTGCTTACTTTGCTTTCTGTTAGTAAGTGCGATTGTGAAGGTACGATTTTTGTGTGATAGGTTCCAGCATCCAAATTCAAGGGTTTTGTAAGGCTATTGGTTTTCCGATCCCCTGTAGTGACAGTGGTGTGTTTCTGAACTCAGTAAATTCTGCAGTAGTGACTTTCGGATCCCTCACCTTTCTGACTGAGGCAGAAGTAGTAGTTCCCTAATAGGTCATTTCTGCAGGGTTCTGGAAACATTCCTGGATGCCCACTCTAGGGCCTCAATATCTAACCTTTCCAATTATTTTTGTAAGCTTTTAGTTCCCTGTACTGCGCTACAGTCTATTTTCTTATTTTTTGTCACAGTTTTAGTATGGTAATAATTAGAAGCACTGAGGCTAATTCTATAAGCAGAAACGGACAGACGGACATGACTAAATGCCTGTCAAGATTCTGAGCAGCTTTGGAAGAATGTTGCTCTGTGTTCTGCGACCTCATACTTTTTAAAGGAATACAATAATCCTTTTCTAATCATCATTTGTGTTTTTCAGAAACATTTGTTGTTAAATCTGTGGAACCAAGAGACTTTTTGCCTCTAAACCAGCCCACACGCCCAGCGCTGACTAAAACACCAGATCAGTGATTTCCTGACAGGGCTCCTTGCCCTCTGGCCTCAGCCAGGCTGCGGACTCTCCCCATCTCTCTTTGCATCTTCTCCTGTGCACTTTGGACTTGTATGAGCCCTCTTCTTCTTCTCCTAAAAAGAACTCATTCCACTGGCTTTTTTTCCTGGAGACTCTCCCTGCCCCCACCCCAGTTTTGGGCCTTAGGATGTAAATTCATTTGGACCACAATTACGATAAACCTTCCAGATCTTCTCAGGAAGAGATGCAGAAAACAAGAGAATTTACACTGAGTTCCCATTGCTTTCTTATCTAAATTTAAATATTAAATAATGAACTATTGGATATATCAACTTTTCTAGTGCTCTGTGGATAAAAGCTTATTTATTTACTTGCACATATATGAAATTCCATCATATAAACTCCACTTTCATAATTTCATCCATCATTTCTTTATAGGCCAATTCTAACCTTAGTATAATAGTTCCTAATTTTCAGGTTGACCTGGAATTTCCCCATCCCATCTGAAATGCTAAGACCAGTTTTGTTCTGAATACACATATCACTTCCCTTCTCAAGAATCTGTAATTGCTCTTTGTCCATTAAACCAGTTTTAAGTAGCCAACCTAAGATACTCCATCAACTCATCTAACTTTACTTTTCTATCTAATTGTATCTTCCCTGTTCCCTAACACATGCCCCCCACATCAATCAGACCAGTTTTTTTATGGTTTCCTGACTGTGTCAAATACATACTCTCCTCTTCATCATGTGTAGTCGAAAACCCTGCTTTCCACTTACACCAAATCGAACCGCTCAATCCCATACAGTACTTGCCTGTGCCGTGTGTTCTTCACATTAACTCACATTTTATCTCGTGTTATGATTTTTTCATTAAGAAGCCATAGTTCCAATATAATTGAAGAAGATGCTGGTGTAATATTAAGTGCTTAGTCAATACATGTTTAATTGAGTCAGGTATATATATATTTATATTTAATTCAAAATAACCCAAACATTTTATTTTTGGAGTTAAACATCCTAAAAATTACACTCATGTTATGTTTAACTGTTGGTTCAATTACTCATAAGTTTTCTCAGATATAGTGTCTCTTTGTTCAGATGTCCAAAACAGGTTTGGTATATTATTTGTAATTCAAGATGAATGATGTAATTTTGTTTATAAGCTGAAGTCAGATCATTTCACTAATGGCAGAGTATAATACTCATTTGAGAGGCATACAGGATGCATTCATTCAACAAAGAAATACTGAGCCACGACAATAGCATAAGGAATAAGATGTGGTCCTTGCCTCACATTCAGAAAACCCACAGGGCGTGCAGGGTAAGGGGAGCGGGTAGGAAATCACCAAGGAGTGTGTAGTGTTTGAGGATTATGGTAAGTGTGAGATACCCTGAAAGCACATAAAAAGAACACCTATTCTAACCTCAGGGATTCCGGAGCGACAAGCTGAAGTGACCCCTGAAAAGTAGGCATCACCCCAGGAAATGAGGCTTGAGTAGGTTGGAGGAAATGTGGGCAAGATCTGAAGGCAGTGAAAGAAAGTCTTGTTTGACATGCAAAAAGTTTAGAGATATAGGAAAAGTTAATTTAATTGCTTAAAATTGCCTGCTGGCATGTTTAGTTCTGACCCAGATTTTCTATGATTCCAGTTCATATTTTAAAATCTAACAAAATTAACCCAAACCAAAAGAACATGCTAGGAATAATATATTTTAAAAGTATTAGAATCAGAGACATGGAAATAAAGAACAAAATGACAGTAACCAAAGAAGAGGTGGGAGGGGGATAATGGGCAAAAGAAGGAAAAGCGCTGAGTCAAGGAACATGGAACATGTATAAAGGACTGATGGACATGGACAATGGGGGTGGGGATTGACTGTGGGAGTGGGGGGAGGGGGAGGTGGGGCAGGGGAGAGCAATGGGGGAAAATTGGGACAAATGTAACTGAACAACAGTAATAGTATTTCATAAATTATTATTATTCCTAAAATATTTGCAAGGGGAAAAACAATTTTTCCTTCTGTGTTAGGTCACATTGCTAAGATTTTACAGAGGGAATGCTCTCAGGAAAAGGGGGTGTAGGAAGCAGGATAGGACCAGACAGGGAGCTAAGCAGGGGTGTGGCTGCAGCTGGAGCCCACCTGCAGTCTCATCCTAAGTGTGACCATGGACCACAAATTGCATCACAGAGTTGGTCCCACCTGGAGGCAAGAAGTCTGGCTGCTTATTACGGAGGACAACAGAGAGGATAACCTCCTGGATGCAGGATGCTGTGGTCCATAGAGCACAGGAACATTATAAGGAGAAGGGAAGCAGCGAGCCTGTTAGCCAACACTCAGAGCATCAGGGGATGGGTGCAGCTGGGTGTAGCAGCTGGCAAAGGGGATCCAGGTGGAAGCTCGACAGGACCCTGTAAACCCTATTTCTTACATTTTAGGGATTTTGCATTTGAACAAAAAATACTTGCGCAAATGTCTAGTATGCTTTTGTGTATCATGAGACTTAATTGGTCTTGTTGATTTTAGAAAAGTAATTTAGAGAATAAAGAAGTTACATGCTATGCACCAGGTCCTTGAATGACATTGCTTCATTTAATGTCATTTCGTTATAACGGATGAAATTATATAGGAACTTGACTCATGTTTATATCATGAACCCGTGATAAAGTTGGTTTTGTTATACATCATTTCAATTAAATCACCAGCACCTACTGACAACATTAAGTGAGGAATTACTGTATAGTTAGCCTACAGCACATGTATGTGACATCATTCTGTTTTGGTGAGATTAGAGTCCTCTCTTCTCAGTTTTATCATTTATAAGAAATCTGTCAAAGCAGACATTAGCCGTTAGGTTAGAAAGTCACACTGATGAACTGTCTTACAGTTTTTTGTTTTTTCTTTCTTTTTTGGACAAAGTGTCAGTTTCTTTCCTTCAGTTCTTCTTCTTATGGTTTTTCTTTCCTTTTTCTATTTCTTCTATTTCTTTCCTGTTTACTTTCATTTCTTGCTCTCTTCTGTTCCCCTCTCCCTTCATTCTTTCCTTTCTTGTTTTCCTTTTTTTCCCCAAAATGGTGATCTCCCTGTCATAGGGTAACCAACGCTAAACCTGAAAGTCAGAAAAAATGAATTGTTGCAGGAAATTGGATATGCTTTTATTTTTTCCATTCACCTAAAAGTTTGTAAGCCATTTCATGATTACGGCCTGCTCTGGATTTTAATTTTTGGCATTCACTTCTAAAGTACCCTCGTCTCTCCAATAAATTGAATAACATTTACTGTATTTCCTCATCACTAAACTTTGATAAATTTATAAAATGTTCTTTGAAATGACATTCTTGAGAAAGATAAGTACCTTAGAGGTCCCACAAACCAGGGGGCAGGATTTCCTAAAACTATTGTACTTAGCTAAGTTACTTCCCGATTTTTGTATGGAGTCAACTTGTCATCAAAACAAAATTAATAATGCATTCTCCTTGGGGCACGGACACATTAAACATTTCACACAGCAGGCACATCTTTCAGAAATGCAGACTGGTAAACCATTACTGGCATACACCTCTTATGACATCAGGTGACTTTTACAAGGTGCTGTGCTACTCTTTAAAATTGAATGCTCCACACTGCATCATGCCCCCATGAAAAGTATAGGCTGGCATAATTTAGTTAATACTTTTAAACTTTTTTGGTACAGACACTGGCTCCATTGATGATATAAGGCTCTGATGTAATTATTGCAATTGCATTATATTTAAAAAATCTGTTGTGTGATGTAGCAATCAAAATATTATTCAGAGTGGTAATTCAGCAATCGGCTTACTCACTTGTTGGATTGGGTGTGGTGTCCGTCCCCAGGCCAATGACCTGTGTTTGTTATTGTGGTCTTTTTTTTTTTTTTTTTTTTTTTTGGAGCACAAACAGCTCAGTGCACTCCTGTCAGCACAAAGCATGCTAATCAGGAAAATGTGGATAAAGTGGGTCTTTGTCTTCCCTTTGATTAATTACCTCTGTAGATGTTTTTTGATTAAAAAAAACATTTTAACCTATTTGCATTTACTTTCCACATAGCTGATGTAAACTGCAATTATTTTCAATTTTCAAAAATGAATAAAATCTATCTTTCCCAGTCAATCCTTTTTTAAAAAATAAAAATTAGTATTTATGAATACAGCCCTGCACATTTTACATACCTTCACTTAGTCTGACAACAACCCTATGAAACAGGTGCCTTTTAAAAAGACTTGAAATAAAGTTCATCCCTTTAAAGTCTACAGGTGAGTGGCTTTCAGTGTACTCACAGGGTTATAAAACCATCAATGCTATCCAATTCCAGAACATTGTCACCACCCCAAAGGAAATCCCATTCTCATTTAGCAGCCACTCTCCATTCCCATTCCTACCAGCTGTTACAAAACCAATAGGAAATCATTCATATTCTGGAATCATACAATATATGGCCTTTTGGATTAACTTCTTTTATTAGCATAATGTTTTCAACCATGTTGTAGCATTTGTCAGAATTATGATTCCAAATTATGATTCCTCAAATTAGAGGAGCTATTTATGAAATTAAAAATAATCAGTCATACAGATCAGTTGATCTAAAGCCCATGCCTTCTCCCAGGATGAAAACAGGTGACTCTGGAGCTGCTCCAGTTCCCTCGGAGCTAAAAGAGGCTCAGGCCCTGGCTACTGGTATTTACCCTTCCTTAGTGAGTGCTAATTTGAGAGTCATTGTTCCAAACAATGAAAATGAAGTAATCAGCAGGCATCTCTTTCCCTTGTAAAGGAGGAATCTCAGAGCTAAGGTTCCCGTCTTACACAGTTTCTGTGTGGGATGTCAAGATAGCATTTCTTATCTCCCCTTTGTTTTCTGTAACTATTTCAAATGAGCATATCTGTGCTTAGAAGTAAAAATAGTCTAAAATCCATTAAGCTGATTGTATATACATTAATCAATCAATCATTTGTTCTTTCAGTTCGATGGTAATAGACTTACAAGTGTTCTCAATTACAGTGTTCCCAATAGTCAGAAGCTGTCCCATCCTCCACAGCAGCCTCCCACAGAGCGCATGCTCAGGGACAACTAGGGCATGATAGAAGACACACAGAGAGCCCTTCATGCCTCCAATAGCATTAGCTGGACTCTGAGATTCAAAATGAAAATAATGCAATGAGTCAGTCATATAGTTAAAATACAAAATTGTCTGTGAATTCTGCATTTGCGGAACAAAACGAATCAGTCATTGTGTGTCTTTAACAAAAATACATTTTGGGAAAAACATTTGTCTATACCCTAAAACCAACAAATGACACATATAACCTGAAGCTAATAAAACTGATGGCAGATAGATCGATTTAAGACTATGGATTGTGACTCCCAGAGAGCTGGAGAATGATTTACTGGAGCAGTTGCTAAATACAGTAGCTGCCTTTATCAACATTACAACAATTGGCAATAACTGTGTCCGCAGTGAAGCATGAGCTCAGGAAACAGGCAATGTCAGGTTTCAAAGCTACATTTGTAAAGGGTGCCTACGTGATGTTCCATCGAATAAGCATCAGCCTGAAAATTCGCCTGTATGACAGCTAACCCTGGAACTTTCCACTTCTCCTTAAAAAGATCTGTAACTTCGCAACCGGTACTGATTTGAAAGGAGAAAAAATAGAATATTAAAAAAATCTCCTCCACCATAATGAATATTCAATTCAACATTTTTTTGTGACAGTCTAACATTTGCTAGACATTTGCTTGAACATAAGAGGTTCAAGATTTACAAGATGAACAGACATTTGAATAATATGTGGACTTTCCAAGAGAAGAAGAAAAAAATAATAAAGAGAAAATAAGCAAGAATGCTAGAATATAGGCATTTATTTTAGCATGGTTTCTCATTTCATATTTACTATGATGCTACTGCTTTTAGTACTTGCTAAGAATATTAGTGTTTCTCTCACCTTCAACTTTTTCTTTCTTAAAGCAACTGTTATTTGAGCATGTGTTAAAGTACAAGTGCTAAATTCCATACTTTTTACCTACTTTAAGAAACAGTAGAGCTGAACTGGAAGGCTACATATTCAACAAGAAAAGGCAGCTTTCCCGTGTAGCTAGTTCAGATGTGCCTGAGGACCCACGCATCACTCCTCTGCCCTCTGCTTGTGGGACATAAACGCTAAAGAACAATTCAAAATTCAAGAACGAGAATTCAAGCAGACTTCCGGCCAAGATGGAGGCGTAGGCGGACACACCGTGCCTCCTCTCACAACCAAAATTAAGGACAACAAATATTTAGAAACAAGAAAACAACCAGAACTTATAGAAAATTGAACTGTACGGAAGTCCAACAACCATTCATCCAGACCGGTAAGAGGGGCGGAGTCGCGGCAGGAGAAGTGGAGGTGCGGACCCAGGAACACAAGCAGCAGTGGCTGGCAGTTCCCAGGTGCACAGGCGGCGGCTGGTGGTCCCCGGGCCTACAGGCAGCAGCTGGCGGACCCCGGGCACTGGGGGGCAACTGTGCAGACCCAGTGAGGCCGCACAAGGCGGCTGGCTGACTGACCAGGTGGTCTCACATTTGAGCGCGCAGACGGTCCAGGCGGAGGGGAAGTGGCGGAGGGGACTGAATCCAGGAGAGAGCGGAGCAGGCGCCATTGCTCCCTCTCAGGCCCCACCCCCACATACAGCGTCACAACCCAGCGACTGGGCTGCCCCGCACTGGGGAGCGCCAGAGGCTCCACTCTTCACTACGTAACAGAACTCGCGCATGCGCAGATAATCCAGGTGAAGGGGAAGCAGCGGAAAGGGCCGGAGTCCAGGAGAGAGCGGAGCAGGCGCTATTGTTCCTTCTCAGACCCCGCCCCCACCTATAGCGTCACAACCCAGCGACTGGGCTGCCCCGCCCTGAGGAACACCTAAGGCTCCACCCCCTCACTACGTAATAGCCGCGACCAGACTAAAACCAAAACAACAACAACAAAAAAAAACCCACCAAAAATGGCTCAAACTGGAAAACAAATAAAAGCCCCAGAGCCAATTCCTCTAAGCAGTGAAGAGATAGCCAACCTGTCAGATGCACAGTTCAAAGCACTGGTCATCAAAATGCTCACAGAATTGGTTGATTTTGCTCACAAACTAGATGAAAAAATGCAGGCTACAATCCGTGAAATGAAGGAAGATGCATGGGGAACTGATAGAGATGGAAGGAAAACTGGACTCAAATCAATGGAGTGGACCAGAAGAAAGAAACTAACAACCAAACAGAAGACGAGGAAGAAACAAGAATTCAAAAAAATGAGGAGAGGCTTAGGAACCTCCGGGACATCGTTAAACGTCCCAACATCCGAATTATAGGGGTCCCAGAAGGGGAAGAAGAAGAGCAACGAGTGGAAAACTTATTTGAACAAATAATAAAGGAGAACTTCCCCAATCTGGCAAAGGAAATAGACTACCGAGACGTCCAGGAAGCTCAGAGAGTCCCAAAGAAGTTGGACCCAAGGAGGAACACACCAAGGCACATTGTAATTACATTAGTCAAGATTAAAATGAAGGAGAGAATTCTAGAAGCAGCAAGGGATAAGGGGACAGTCACCTACAAGGGAGTTCCCATCAGACTGTCAGCTGATTTCTCAAAAGAGACCTTACAGGCAAGAAGGGGCTGGAAAGAAATATTTGAAGTCTTGAAAAGCAGGGACCTACATCCAAAATTGCTCTATCCAGCAAAGCTGTCATTTAGAATGGAAGGGAAGATAAAGTGCTTCTCAGATAAGGTCAAGTTCAAGGAGTTCATCATCACCAAGCCCTTATTATATGAAATGTTAAAGGGACTTATCTAAGAAAAAGAAGATAAAACTATGACAGTGAAAAGACAACAAACTCATAGCTATCAAGAACCACACCTAAAACAAAAGCAAACTAAGCAAACAGCTAGAACAGGAACAGAACCACAGAAATGGAGATCATATGGAGGGTTAGCAACTGGGGCGTGGGAGGAGGAGAGAGGGGGAAAAGGTACAGAGAATGAGTAGCATAGATAATGGGAAAAAAATAGACAGGGGGAGGGCAAGAATAGTATGGGAAATGTAGAAGCTAGAAAACTTATGACCCACGGACATGAGCTAAAGGGGGGAATGTGGGTGGGAGAGGGTGGTAGGGTGGAGGGGAATGATGGGGGAGAAATGGGACAACTGTAATAGCATAATCAATAAAATATATTTAAAAAAAGAAAAAAAAGAATAGGGAGGAAAGGTACAGGAAATAAGAAGCATAATTGGTAGGCATAAAATAGACAGGGAGAGGTTAAGAATGGTATAGAAAACAGAATTCAAAGAATTTATATGTATAACCCATGAACATGCACTAAGGGGAGGGGGAATGCTGGAGGGCTGGGGTGGGCAAGGGCAGAGGGGGGATAAAGGGGGGGAAATTAGGAAAACTGTAATAGTGTAATCAGTAAAATATACTTAAAAACAAAACAAAACAAAAAACAAAAAAACAAAAAAAAGAATTCAAGCACCTTAGGTACACCAAATTAGGCTTATCATGATCCTTGATTCATCACCACCTTCGTCACTGGTCCTTGCAATTTAGCTCGCAGAAAACAGTAACAGTCATCCCTGCGTCAGATAGGTGGTGTCATGTAAACAGAGGATGATCCTTCTGGGTCTAGGTAGCCTTCTGTATAACTCGTGTAGGAATTGAGAGTTCATGTAACCAACTGTCCTATTTGTCTGGGACTGTCCCGTAAGCACTAAAAGTCCTCTATGTGAGGTAAAACCCAGACCCTGGCAAACTAGTCAAGCTGGTCACTCTAAATCATATCCTAAGTGGCCTCAAATTGTTTTTCTCTATTAAATTCAATATATGTTTTTCTCTGTTTAAACTTAGCCAGAGCCTGTAGCTAACATTTAATCATTTGTAGGGTCTCAATACGTGCCAGAGTCTATTCTAACCATTTGAGAAAGATACTATTATCAACCCCACTTTACTAATGAAGACACTGGGCACTAAAACATTTAAGTGACAGGTCAGGCTCAGGTCTCACAACTAAGATGTCCATGTCCACAACCTTAAGGACTTCGCACTGATGCCTAGACACAAATTAAATAATGTGTCAGTGTATTTATTCCTCAATGTGCCTACTTTTCTTCACTGGAAAAACAAACAAAGATGTATGCTATGGATTACGCTGTGAGACTGAACTACAAGAGTGCATTTCCAGTGCTAACATGAGTATTCAGCCTAAGTGACATTCTAAAGAATATGACCCCATTTATTAAATTGTCATTGTACAGCAGCCCCGTTTTCAATTGTAATAAATAGGGTTTTTGCTAGTTACCTCACAGGAAAGGAAGTGGAAGGAAATTGGAAACACGATATTCTGGGTTTTAAGATCAATCTTTACTCTTTTCATTTTAGGATTTGGGGCTCTTGAAGAAAGTATAACATTTGCATTGTATTGGGACTAGTTCTTTTTCAGTTTTGTAGCCTGAATCTTGTTTGCCTTTGTGCTAATAAAAGACCGTTGTGTTTTTTTATTCTTTAAATATATATATGCACATGCTGAGACAGCTTGTCATCCTGTACTTCTTCACAGATGATTTGTTCATTGCCCATCTATCTGCGGAGACTATAAGCTTCCTCGGGGCAAGAGTCCTATTGGTTGTTCTCAGTATTTTATTATTAGTGTCTGACACAGGGCCTGGTTTAGACTGAGCACCCAGTAAATATTTGTTGAGTAAAAGAATGCTTGAGCAATTCAGTAAACAGACATTTAGAAAATTCATAAGCACTGAGTCAGAAGTAAAAAATTATGGCTCTTGAGAATTAAGAAAAAAGAATTTTGAGTTGTAGAAATGAAAGTGAACACAGTAAAATGGTGTAATGTAAAATTCATGTTATTTTATTATTGCAGTTAACATTTATTGGGTGCTTATTATGTGCTAAACACTGTACTGGGTGCTTTTGAAAAAAATTAATCCTCATAACCAATCTATGAAGCAGGTGTTTTTATTGGTTACAATTTTACATATGAGGAACTAAGCCTTTGAGAGGTTAAACAACTTTATTTTACTCTCTCTGCCAACAGGTAGTGGATGAGACTGAGATGGTAGTAATATGAATGCCACATGCTCCCACAGAATGCTGCACTTGCCTTTCATGATACTCCTCAAACCTCTCTGCACTGCTTGTTCAGTGTCTGTCTTCCCCACTCTAGGAAAGCAGAGTCTGTGTCTAGCATAGTTAACATTTCAGTCTCAGAACCAAAGAACCTGGCATCCCATACTGGTAGATCAACATTTCTCAGAGCAATGAATCCATAAGGTGGGGAATCCATGTGCTTATGGAACAACAGAACTGGAAAACTATACAAAAATAATAGATTACTAAAATTTTTCTCGGGTTACAAATTAAATGCCTATTCCCTGAGATGATCGCCGACATTTGGCTTTTTAAAAAAGACTGTAGCAATAAATTCCACTGGACAACGCATAGATTTGGCAGAGAAGCTAGCCTCTCTAAGCAGCGTGGCCAATGCTGTTATTGGAAGCTGTACTACGTAAAGGGAAGTAACTCTTTGGCAAAATCTAGAATTGACAACTAGAGATTAGAAATTAATAGTTTGTTGGTTTTGTTTTGGTTTTTTTGGGTTTTTTTTGAGTGAGGATGACCTTGGTATCAGAACACTATTACAGAAATGAGCACTGTGAGTGGATATTTTTCTCCATGTTTTTTGTTCCTCACTGAATTGCTCCCAACCCAGTTAAGAACAAAGGACTGGCTGGTCTCCACTGTATTGATCTCACCCCCTGTAACAGAAAAGTCAAGTGTGCGGTGCTTAATTGGGAATAAAGTCAGGTTAAAAGCAGATGAGGACTTGGAATACTACCAAGTGGAACTACTTAATACACTCAGGAAGACTTAATATATGTAATCCAGTAACACCCAGCAATGAGGGCTTCTTGTACAGACCATGTATAAGTCTGTTTGTCTGGAGGAAGATTAATTAACCAGGGGATGATAGTGGGTCAGTGGGTGGATGGATGGATTCGACATTCTACAGCTGATGACAGCAGGACCAGAAATAGAGGCATTCACTAAGAAAACATGGGAAAAAATAAAATATTTTACACTTCAAATATGTTTTTAAAGTAGGAGTAAAAGTGGCTGACTTGCAAAGAATGAGAAATTTGTAGTTTTATTTTTTTAAATGGTATGTGCGAAAGGGGCACAACTTAAGTGGAAAGACGATGTTAGTTTTGGGCACGTTAAATTAGGAAATTAGGATACGGGGAGAGATCTAAGTGCAGAACAACTGGAATTACAAGATTAGAATATTCATTGGAGATCAGGACTAGAGAGGACGATTTTGGGAACATCCATATGGATGTGATTATTCAAGCTATTGACATGAGTAAATTTGTGGAAAGAGAAGTGAGAAAACCAGTGAGTCCCAGAAATAGTCACAGAGAAGGGACAGAAGGATGAAGTGTAATTGGAGGGGTGGTCAGGAAGGTTGTTGTTGAGGGTGACAGCATTCAAGTGATGAAAGAATTTCAAAAAGGGCCACAGTAAAATACAACAAAAGAATCAAGAAGGAGAAAAATTCAGAAAAGACCATTGAATTTGTCTAGCAGACAAGTCCCTGACACTCAGACCATTGTTTTATGGAAAACAGCCAAAAAGCAAATTAAGGAGTGAAAGGTAAAGTGAAGGGAGGCAGTAAGCATATAGGAGTCATTTAAGGACTTTGGGTATAAGAGGAAGGAAAGAAGCATAATAGCAGGAAGTGTTGGGGGCATTAGGTTAACAAAATAAAGGGGCACTGTTATAATAAAGAAGAAGCTAATCTTCCTGAATTCTGAGCTACTCCCTCTTAGTAAATTAGTAGCCTTGGGAGGCTCATTAACTCCTGGAGGGCACTGCGGTATTGTTCCCTGCATTGTACTCACAATGCCTGACAAGGCATAGAGGCTATTATTCATAGCTTTAGGAAAAGCACTTCCTGTCACATTGGAGAGACTCCCTAGGAAATAAAAACACCATTATAAGAAGCAGAAGCGTATGTATCTGATTTTCTGGAAGAATGATGTATTTGCAGAAAACTGCAAATCCTTCAGCAAAAAGTTAATCTGCCAATATAAGGTTTAAAACCAATAGGCCATTCCTGCTTCATCTTTATGCCTCAGTTTCTACATCTGTAAAATAAAGAGCTTGGAGTGGATGATTTATTAAGAAAACTTTTATCTTTCAAAATCTGTTACCTGATGTTTTTCCATCTAAGACACCATTACCTATAAAGACCAATATAAAATGCAATGATAAAATTAAGAATGAACAGAGGAAGGTTCTCTTGTTTTTCTCTTCCTCTTTCTTTCTATTTTTCTTTATTTAAGCTCTTTTGGTTTAAAAAAATGCATCTTAAAAACTTCATGCATTATGGATTTTATGAATGCTAAAGAATATGAAAATTTTTTCAAAGCAGTTGCTGATTTTTAAAAAATATGTTTTATGTATTATGTAGCTCCTAGGATTTTTGTAAATAGTATTATTATTAGCTACAATATCATAGAAGTAGTAACAAGTAAGAGTAGTTACCTACAGGAGCTAAAAATCTAATATGAGATGCAAACGGCCATGTTTTTAACAACTTTCATATAGATGCTAATGTACAGCTTAAAATGTGCATAAGCAGGAACATGATCCCTCTGTACCTCATGCCTGGTGGCCCCCGGACTGCAGGGCAGAGGACAGGAGGCTGACCTTGGCCTGCACCTCCCAGGTGGCCCCAGAGCCAGCACACCAGGTGGACAGCTTCAGACCACTCCGAAGTGCCAACTACCTCCACCAGCGACACACTCAAGAGGCAGACTCAGAGGGCACCAGAGCCCTGCTGAAGTAAGTCCTGGTCTACGGGGTGGGTGCCTGCACAGCTGATTCTCCACAGTGGTTGATGGTCAGTGGTCCCAACCAGTCCTTGCCGAAAAACATCCTGGGGCTAAATCCCTCCCATCGATGTACCAACAGCAATCAAGACTTAATTACAAAAAGAGGGTGTACATAGCCCATACAGGGGAAGGGGTACACCTCCAGTGCCCAGCTTGGGTGGTTAGGGGTTGTGCAACTACAGAACTACAGAACACCTACTCCATAAGACCACTCTATTAAGACTGAGAGATGTAGCAGCTTTATGGAATACACAGAAACAAACGCTGGCAACAAACAGAAGGCTGCCAAAATGAAGGGACAAAGAAATAATTCCCAAATGAAGGAACACAACAAATCTCCAGAAAAAGAACTAAACAAAATGGAGACAAGTAATCTACTAGTGCAGAATTCAAAACACTAGTTACAAGGATGCTCAATGAACTCAGCGAGAACTTCAACAGCATAAAAAAAGACATGGAAACCATAAAAACAACCAGTCAGAAATGCAGGACATGCTAACTGAAATGAATAATTTACAGAGAATCGACAGCACTGTATATGAAGCTGAGAATCATATCAGCCATTTGGGATACAAGGAAGCAAAAAACACCCAATCAGAATGATAAAAAGGCTGTGGTGTTGGAAAAGAGGAGAATGAATTTTTTCGATGTGGTTTCTCTAACAGAAGTTACGTCCAGCTTTGGATTATAGGGAGGTTATGCAGCCTGGATTCAGGCCACATGTCATAGCACCCATAACTCAATGTCTTAAAAAATAATCTTTTAAAAAATTTACGGTAGAAGTAAGGGGACTTAAAGATCACTTTCTGTACTAGAATCTGATGGTCTCACGTAATTCACTCATTCGGCAAGCTTTAGTAAAACTGCATTCCTAATTTTTTTCCTGACAATCACTCTAGAAGCCCTCTCTACACCAACTGAGTGTATGAAATCAGCCTGTGGGCTTGATTCCTTTAATTTCAGTCTCACCACAGTTTACTGGTTCCTTCAACGCAGAAGTGATATTCGAGGATTCACACCCATTAGCTGTACTCCATCCATCTTAGTAGAACATCCCAAATATAATTTAGTTCCATTCTAGGATCCTTGATAAGGATGCATCTTATACTTATCATAACAACCCTGTTTTGTCTCTCACACTATAACCCATATCTAAATTGTGGAACACAAAATAAATTTAGATTTTTAAAAAATATCTGAATTACAATTGCTTGAACATCTGTTGGTTGAAGGTAGGAAATTAGCCCTCAAAGCTGATAACCCACTCTCAGGTATTCCTCCAACTCTTAAGGATGCATTTGTATGTATTAAAACAAAAAACAAAAACAGATCCACCATCATCTTCTACAGCCCTAGCCCCTTTGACCATGAAATTGTGCTTCAGTGCCACTCTCCTCTTGACTTCCTGTGAGGATATCCAGACAGGCCCTTTTGGGATTTGCTCTTCCTGAGACTAGACTGTAATGTTGAACAACAAGGGTCCACGATGATGGGGATGATGGGAAAGAAAATGTATGATTTACAACCGCTGCTTCTAAACACAGTCATATCTGCCAGGTGCAGACTCTCCCACGGACACGGCTTACGTGGGCTTCTTGAAAGGCCTCAGATGAGTGTCACTAGTGATGGGCAAATCCCAACTGACAGACGTTGAGAATAAAAACCGGACAAGAGAGTGTGAATTTCTCTTTCGAGAGCTTTAGCTTCACTCTATGACTTGCAGAGCATCAAAGGGTGTTGTATTTCTCTGTTGTGTCTTCCAGCATTTCTCACCCTGACAGTTTTCTTAATAACTTCAGAAACTTTGTCAGTGAGAGCCCGGACTGAGACTAATAATGAAGGAAAAATCTCTCAAACTGAAAGGGAATTGAGGGGGAGGGTTTTTTCCCCACTTGGCCCCCAAGATCGTGGCCCAAGAGAGCTGTATCATTACAATAAACTTACTTAGTTTTTGTTTTGTTTTGTTTTGTTTTGTTTTGTGTGGAGGAGTGGTAGTATACTTGCTTTCTACAGCTGCTGTATCAAATTACCACAACTTTAGTGGCTTAAACTATACAAATTTTTATAGTTCCATGGGTTAGAAGTGCACCATGAGTCTCACTGGGCTAAAAATCAAGGTATCATCAGGGCTGCGTTCCTTTCCAGAGGCTCCAGGGAAGAGTCTATTTCCAGCTTTTGGAGACTGCTCACATTATTTGATTCATGACCCACTTCTCCCACCGTTAAAGCCAGCAGCGGTGGGTCACATCCTCATTAATTCGCATCCTTCTGGCCATTATTCCATCATCATGCCTCTCTTTCTGACTCCAGCCATGAAAGTTTCTCTGCTAAGGACTGGAGTTAGATGTGGCCAACCCAAAGAATACAGAATAATCTTCCTATCTCAGATTCAGCTCATAAACAACCTTAATTTCCTCTGCCACGTAACGTCTATTCATAGGATCCAGGAATCAGAGTGCGGACAGTTTTGAGAGACCATTGTTTTATCTATACTGATTGATTAAAAACAAGGAGCTAAGCCCTGACCGCTGTGGCTCAGTTGGTTGGTTGGGTCCTGCAAAGCAGAAGGTCCCTGGATGGGGTGTGTAGGAGAGGCCACTGGCTGATGTTTCTCTTTCACATCGATGTTTCTCTCCCTCTCTTTCTCCCTCCCTTCCCTTCCTCTAAAAATTATTATATAAAATCTTAAAAAAAACCCAAAAAGCTAAGAATCTAAGGATCAAGAAGACATAGGCATTATAGAGGAGAAAAATACTGGACCAGGAAAAAAGGTAACAGATTCTTAAGATCCTTACTCAAAAAAAAAAAAAAAAAAAAAAATCTGATACAATGTTAAAAAGAAGAGGGCAAAAAAAGGGTTGTTTTTTTTTTTCCCAATGAGAACATGTTTATTTTTTTCAATTTTTCAGAATTTTATTTAAATAGAGTTCAGGAAGAAATAATGTGTCTTAATTGTCCTCAGTTTCTGGTGCTCCTGTGTGTTTCATGGGGCAGTCCAGAGTAGCTTGCTCCTGTCTTGATACCCGGTCTGCCAAAGAGATGCTCTGGTGGGACAGCCAAGGTTGGCCTCAGCAAGTCGTGGGCTAGGTTAATCAGCATTACATCCTCTCGAATGGGGCGGATGTCTCGCCAATGTCATGCATTGTACAATGCCTTCCAAAAATCACCTCAACCATTGAGGCTGAAGATCTTTCTACTCCTTGTACCTTACGGGTGTGAAGTGTGCAGCTTAAGCTATGGGGATTTGTGTGTGCTGGACCGGTGCCACAGGAACTAGGCATGGCTTTGTGGGGGCTGGTAGCTTTAAAACATGATGGCAGTTATGTCTGAGTAACTGGGTGGCAGTGGTATCCCTCTAGTGGAGTACTAGAGTTGTGACAGCCGATGCTGTACCTCAGGTGTGGGGCTTGGTGTAGTGACTGGGGACTGAGTCCTCTGCTCTGCCTGTTATCTTAGGTGCTGGCCCGAACACTCATTCAGGTTTGCCATAAAGGGGATTCTACTGCATTACGATCGACAGACCTAAACTCAAAATGTCTCAGCAGGTGACACTGTGTGGGCCCAGATGAATCAGAACTAAAGCAAGCCCTGTAACTGAAGAAGATTCCCAGCAGCCACTGGATGTTCTTTAGTCAGTGGCTTGAATGAAAGGAGGGCTTCTATGTCCAGGAAAAGAACTGGGGCCAATAGAGCAGGGAAACAGCTCACCAGCACAGAAATACTTATACTCTCACAACCGAAACGGGCATATCATCTAAATAGCAGTCCCGAATTTGGTTCAGCCAAAGCCCTGGGCAGTTTTCTTTCCATTCTCGAAACCTGAAAGGTACTCTCATAATCAATCCTTCCCCAACCCAGGCAAATAGGCACTTCCCATTGTCCTATTCTTCCAAAGGATGCTACCTTTAGTGATTCTAAAAGAATTTTCTATTCTTATTGCAGGCAGAATTAACCTTTTCTCATTAAAGAGAAAAAATATATATGTATATATACATTTAATTTTTGGTAGGCTATAGCTTTAGTATATATTCTTCTATATTGTGTTCATCAAAAGATTTCATGAGAGGTCTGTTGGATTCAAAATGTATTTTCCAGTTGATTCCAAACTCTTAAGACCTTCTAAAGATTGGAACTGAATGAAAGGGATAGGCATGGGGTAATATTAACATCCGGTTTTCCAAATTTCCATTTTAATTGCTATGACCATCACTAACAAATTTATTTATGCTAAATTGACTGATATTCCTAAAGATATTCCTCCAAAGTTAAGTAATAGTTTGCAATTAAACTTGATTTTCCTATTTAAAAAATCTTATGATAGTAACATTTTTACTAATATTCATAGCTATTTTCATAGCCACCAGTTGATAAAATAGAATATTATGAAAATCAGTGACAAATTCCTAGAAGATATTAAGAACTATTTACAGAAAAGACTGAGGGAGAGAAGAGCTGGAGAAAAGGCTAAGAGGTGCACTTACAGTGGCTTTTCCTGTTAGTCCTTTGGAGTCAGTATTCATTCAATAATAGATTTTTACTGGAGCTACTAAGGCAGGTATCATAGCACATGCTGGAAATACAAATAGGACAGGCAGAGGTTATTTTAAAGATATGAGGTTTCTTGATGAACAGTTATTGATACAAGTGATAATAAAAATGGTAGGAAAGGTTTAGCAGAGGAAATGACTAGGCAAGGTTTTGTGGGTTTAAGTATATAATATTTGTACTATGTTACACCCACATCCTCTTTCTAATGATATATAATCTTATGCCACGGTTGGTCTATCAATCATTAAGATTGAAATGTCTAGACTAGACTGACATTCTCAAGGTTCTTGGCAGAATGAGTCAGTTGGGTATGAAACCACATACCCCCAAAACAATCACACTTTGGAGCCCAAGGTGATGTCTGGTATTTCTCGACATTTAAAATTTCAGAAGTGAGTAACCACAGAAGTTGCTCTACATAGAAATTGATGAAAACCATCAAGGAAGGTGCAGAGAAATTAAAATAAGCTTATGTCTACACCTTCTAGTTCAAACATCCTTTCTCACCGGTATGACTGGTACTTCTAGTCAAAACAGTGTCTATCACTTTTTAAATGATTAAGTTGTACAGTTGAATTTTCAGTCCATTAACTATGAAGTTTGCAGTGTTTAACCTCAAGTTTAAATTTGCCCTTTGCCAAAAATGCAGCAATACTTCGTGTTCAAAAACAACTGGAGTGGAAATACCAATTCTACTAAAGGAGTTCAGAAAAAATGAAACATATATTACTATAAACATTTATAAAATTTGTCTCATCATCAAAAAACTCAATAGGTGAATATAATCAAACACCATTAGGAAAATAAAAGGCATTTTCTTTAGGTTTGCAGATCATACCAAGCTGTGCTCTAAAAAGGGGTAGGATATGGATTATAAACGGTGGAACCAGCATCTTGGAAAGCAAATATTTGAATTAAAATTACAACTGTGAACTGGAGTGCCCTAAAGAAATTAAAGAAACACAATGGAGCTCAAAGGGGCATTTAAATGCTAGTATATTTGGTTCAAAAGTTTCGCCAAACTCCATTAGATTTTATCTTTAAGATGCAGAAATTAATATGAACAACTTTGTAAGTAAAAGGAAACATTGTGTTTGTAGAGCATCAGAAAACTAAGAAATGGCAATAACATTAGTTACCAGAACAAAAGAAAATGTAAATGTAGGAAAAAAATAATGAAAAGAAAAGGCATTTTAGGGCAATGAAAATATTATAATGATGACATATGTCATTATACATTTGTCTAAACCCACAGAATGTACAATACCAAGAGTGAATTCTAAAGTCAACTATGACTTTGGGTGATTGTGATGTGTTAATGCAGGTTTATACTTACGGTAAAAAATGTACCATACTGGAGACTGAGGTTGAGAATGCATGCATGGCTAGGCATGCATGAGGGCAGGGGGTATATGGGAAATCTCTGTACCTCCTTTTAATCCTTTTATTATAAACCTAAACTGCTCCAAAAATGTAATGTCTTAAAAAAGAAAGAAAGGTCATTAGAAGTTCAGAAATCAAACAAACTTCTGTTTTCTCCTACAGAAAATGTCAGAAAGCACAGAAGTATATAATCTAGACTTTTGTTTTACTGTTAGAGAAAGAATAGCATATGAGACTAAATATAATGGATATAATATTTTGAGAAATGTAATGTACTCATGTTTTTGCATTACCTTCTGAATAGTTGTTTCCTTAGACACACTTATGAATTTAGGAAAAATTAGGAGATTTGTAGCAAAAAGGCAATACATAGACATACACTGGCTTGAAACCAGATTTTGAAAGGAGTTCCTAAATTCATTTTAGGAGACTGGCCTAGCAGGATTGATCACAGTTTTAAAAAAAAATTTCTAGTCAGAAAAAGGAAGAAGGAGAATCTTACCCTTTTTGCTCCAAGACTTGATGGGAAGAGAAAGAGAAGGGTAGGAAGAGGAAGCCAGAGACAAACTCATGTCTACATCTCCCCTTTCCAGAGGAAGTCCTACTGGGAAAGTGAGTGACATGAAATGAGATGCTCTCAAAAGCTCTCCTATCATTCTGGGCCCGACATAGCAGATACATTTCGTGGTGAGGAGTAATTAGGCAGAGAGAAGACCTGAGTTTGTCTTCCTTCTGTATCCGCTTTCCTGTGTGTCACAAACAGGACCTACAAGTGTCGGTCTTTCCTAAGAAGAACTTGTGGAAGAAAGTTGAGAGTTAGGCTGGGGGCTGCTGCGCAGAGCTCAGAAGTCAAGGCTCAGTAGCCGGGCAGTCAACTGCTGACGCTTAGTGGGGCTGAGTCAGCAGGAAGATGACTGTGCCCTGACCTACTCCAGGGTGTTCAGACCCTGAGCTCAGCTGGCACTTCCACAGCAGAAGCCTGAACACTGCTCAGATGCTCTGGATGCCCTTCCATTGGCCCAGGCAGTGGGCCAGGCCAGCCACTCACCACGGAGGCCAGAGGGTTTCCAGAGGGGACCCCTTCGCACAGCCTCTATGAGGTCAAAGCAACCACACACTCTAAAACTGCAAAAACCATTTCTGAAAAGGATGAAGAAGAGAGCCTCTAAGATACTACTTGCTTTTTTTTTACCAGAGATTAATATAGTGGATTTAGTTCTATATGAGATCAAATTTTAGGCTCTTTTTTTTCTCCTACGCTATAGGTGCATATCACCAAGACGATCTGATTGTTACAGAGCAGTGAAGAGGCTGCATTTTCTTTTCATATCTGAGTGAAGATGTGAGTAAATTTGCAATTCCATTACATGTATCTTGTCATTATTTACTCCTTCAGAGCTTTCTAATATGTTCCTAGAGATTCAGCTTTTCTTTGTCTATTTTCCAAACAAGAATCTCCTTCCTTGTCTCCCATGACACCTTCATCTTTTTCTCTCTGTCCAGGACGTCTTGTTTCACATACCTTTATCTGCAGATATTTAAACTGTGCCACTTCTCACAGCTCAGTTTTTGGTACTACATACTGATTCATTCCATTTGATGTTTTGTTTCATTGGGGATAATTTGATATACAGAATGGAAGAAAGTATTTTATGAATAATTATGTTATGACCAATGTATTCTATTGCTTACAACTGCATTGGATAACTGTTTCACTGTTGTCCTTAAATGAGTTCGTGTCTTTATGGCTGATTTATATGGACCATATCTAAGCCTTTGAAGAACAGTGACTGCCTCAACAGGATATTGCCCAATGCTTTATATTTGTTGGAAAATTGAATTGCTTTGTTTATGATGAGTAGACGAAGAAGACATACAAGAGAAACTGAGAAAATATTTTTGCTTTACAATAAAAAAATAAACAAATAGCTAGCAGCTAATTTCATGGTAAAGCAATAAGAAATACTGTTTCTTAAAAAAAAAAAAAGACAATGAACAAATAAAGAAATGTCTTTCCAACTAACCAGGTCCAATTTTAGGTTTCTATGCCCACTTTCTTTCTTCCAAATGAATGGAACATTTGAGAAATAATTATAATGAAACAATGGTTCACAAAGCCCAGTTGAACGAGAAAAATCCATTTTAATAACTACAAATCAATATGTTTTAATGTAAGCAGCATTGACTTGGCATGACTGATAATACAAAGAGGAGGAAAGCATGAACTTGTCCTCAAAGAGTGTTCAATTTAGCAGACCTAAGGTTAGCCAGAGGTACAAGCAAGAGGGAACTTACTTTTGGGCAATGGGGAAGGCTTCTATAAGAAATGGCCAATGAGATGGACTGTGCTGATGGACAGACTTTGGGAAATATTCTGAGCAGAGAGAACCGTATGTGCAAAGGCATTTCCGCAAAGCTTGTTTCCTACCTCTTTGCTTTTGTGAACAATAATTAATTGTAATATTAAGTCAGTCTTTTTAACCATATACGAAAGTATCAACATTGTTTACCAACACATGAGATGTTTGAAGTAAAAAAAAAAAACTAGTAAAAATTAAGAAAATTTCTATCATTATAGCATTTGTCTTCATTGAGGTAAAACTAAGAATTAATTAACCACTTTGAAGTGTACCTTTCAGTGGAACTTAGTGCATTCACAATGCTGTGCAACCACCATCTCTCTTCCTTCATGCCAAAACCATTGTAGCATTTAAAAAGATTAAAATTATCTAAATGATTATATATGTATACAATTTAAACTCTTTATTATTCTGTCTTTCCAGCTACAGAAAGTATAAATTTTGTTAGAAACTCAGTTAGTCTGTATTTTTAGGACTTCACACCTTCAAATAGTTTCATACAAGTTAACAATTCAATTTTTAGTTTTTTATAATGTTTTTAGACAGTATGTCCCTATAGCTTATTTTACAAAGTACATAGTGAAACACTATCCATGACATCTATATATTAATGGAATATTATTCAGCCTTTAAAAAGAAGAAAATTCTGCATGCTAAAACATAGATGACACTTGAGAAAATTATGCCAATCACAGGAGTACAGATATTATCTGATTTCACTTATATGCTGTATCTAGAGTAGTCAAATTCGTAGAGACAGGAAGTAAAATGGTGGTTGGCAGGGGATGGGAGGAGGGGAAGGGAAGTGTTTGTTTAATGGATACAGAGCTTCAGCCTGGAAACATGAGATTGGTCTGCAGATACGTGAGGGTGATAGGTGTACAATAATATGAATGTATTTGATGCCACTAAATTGTACCCTTAAAAATGGTTGAAATAGCAAATTTTATATTATGCATATTTTACCACAATTAAAAAATAAAAATTAAAAGAGACTTATGCAGATGATCAGAGATAATTACCCCACTAAGATACATTGAATAAACATTCCCATTTCCATAAGAAAACACTAAATTAAATGTCTTTATTGTGCTATAGACATATTGTCTTCATGGTTAGGTTTATAGTTCCAGGTCATTCCAAGGACAGAAAAATGAATGAAATTAACTTATTCAGCAGGAATAGGAATATAGTATTTGTGTGATAAAGGTCAGCTCACATGGGAAAAGCCAGCTTCCATTAAAAGGGTTAAGCTTCTCATTTACTCGGTCCTGCTGCTTTAAAACTTCTCTCAAAGCAAAAGAGATCAGCATATGCTAACCCACTGAATCTTTGCCAGTGTGAAAATACCTGAATGATGGTCTTTTAAGAAAGAACATTTTCTATAAAGCCTTCTAACTATAGAAAATTATTTTGAATGTATACCACTCCTGAGGAGGGAAAAAACAAAAAAAGTACTTCTTCTTTTAAAACCAAAAGCAAAAACAAACATTTACGTGGCAGACACATCACATATACTATCTTATTGACTTATAATCCTGTCAGGTTATGGTTACCAAAATACTATCACTTTACAGAGAACCATCATGCCATTGTCAATGGATGACTGATGATTGTTGGTGCCAATTCAATGCTAACAGGAACCCCCAATGTGGGGTGCGATGAAGAAGGAAACTTTATTAGTGCAAAACAGCTCAGTTGTGATCTAGCAGGCCTGCAAAAACAGCACGGCTGCGAAGCAGCCCTGGGCCAGGCAGCAGGGGGGTCAGGCCGCCCTCTGCCTAGACAGCTGCGCCCTGTGCTGGGCCGCTCTGCTCTTCTCAGACAGGGCATGTTTGATGTTTCAGCTCAGCCAGGGCAGTTCCGTTGAGGCCAGGCAGTTCAGTGCGGGCCTCTCCCTGAAGTGTGGTTTGGATGAGAGGCCCCTGGGTAGAAATGGCTGCTAGGCTCTATTTTTTGCTTTGTTTTGTTTTGTTTTTTGTTTTAGCTTAGTGAGCCACCAGAAGCCTTTCTTAGTAGGTGTCTTCTATTTGGGGTTCACACTATATATTTGGGTATTTGAAAATGAAGTGGGGTATCTGGAGAAATAACTTATTTAGAAGACATCTATCAGTAATTCAATAAACTGAGGACGTATAAGATAAATTGCTATAAAATTACAGTTGTTTAAATATTATGCCTATATATAAACTGTTCAAAGGCAAAAGTATTTTTGTCAGTAATTTTTATTTATAACATAAATATTATCAAATAATGTGGCATATTACAGGTGCACCAATTACCTGAGTCATGAGTGTTCTCTAAATGGGTATCAAATTTAAAGTTAATATTAAAAGTCTTTTTAGAACTTTTGGGAAAGATAGTATCTTCACTGTAAGTGCAACTGAAAATTGTCTCCCAGAAAAAGGAAATATAAGAATAGATGATAGTATTTTTTTGTTGGTGGTGCTGGTGAAAATTGGGGAAGGAATAATGCCTCGTGTCAGGAGATGCTCTGATGCCCATGAATTTTATCTTGAGGTTTCTGTTTATTGGGCTTCCCAGAGTTACTCCATCTGGATGCCATTCTACATTGGCAAAGAGGACCCCAGAGGCACATTTCCAAGCTGTCCCTTTGCCTTTCCAAATTAGGCTTCTGCCAGAATTTCCCCTTTTCCAGTGGGGTCATACCACTTTCTTAGGAATAAATTGTGTATTGGTCTTTTATGCCTTCCTTTTGTCTGACTCCTACATTATTTTTAGAAGCTTCATTAAAGGAAACCTAAGTAAGTTACCAGACAGGAGGCGTTACTGCTTGATCATGGAGTAAAGAATGAGGAATATCATGGCCTCCTTACCTTTGACCATCTCTAAGGGAATAAGATGAGGGTTCTGTTCTCTATTCTTTCAAAGAAGAAAATCATCCAGTATCCTGCATTTTGCCCTTGCACTTGGGTTGTGTCTTTCTTTTTCTACACTGTCAGGCTAACTGAAAGACGGCCTCTGGTTGGTCACTGACCAGTTACACCACGCCACTGAAGTGCATGTCACCCATGATCTCTTAATCCAGAGTCTTTGAGATGCTTTTCCCACCTGACAGCTCCGCACCATCTAATGATGCTATGGACAAATCTCTGCTCCTTGAACTGTATCCTCCCTTGGCTTCTTTGATACCATGCCCTGTTCTTGTCCTCTATTTTCCCTTCTGTTCATGGACTTCCCTTCTATCCATCTTAAAAGGTTCCTTTCATCATGCATCTTTACTTTTCCACATAGTGGGTTTTCTCTTCCCACTGCTTCTGACACAAGTCTGCATCTTTAGCACCCATTTCTCTCCTGTTCCACCACATCCACAGGTTCAAGGGCCTCCTGGGATTCGAGACTTGGAAGTCCCACAAGCACCTCTCACTCAAACTCTTAAGTCTAAACTCCTTTTTGTCACATCTTGTTTCCTACTTTAGACTCTAAGCCAGGAATTAGGACTTACTATAAATAAACTAGAAATGAGAAAGTCAATAGAAATTGCTTATACCTGACAAAATATGAAAATCTCTTTTGTGAGCACTGACCATAATTAACAAGCCAAAATGTCCTTGATAAATTCTTAAGTTTTGGCTATCGATTTTATACATAGATAAATCAGGACCTTGAAATTTCATTTGACATTATCCTTGCAAACTCCAGATTAAGATAACTGACTTAGGTTTTTCTAAGCACTAAGCATTTTGCATTTCAATGAGGCCATGATAGGCAATAATTCAATAAATAAGGTCTCTGCCTGAGACTTGTCTATCTATGTGCTGACCATGAACTGAAGTCATGGCTGGGTGCTGACACTGAGCCATTGCTAGAAATATAAATCAATCCCAGGAAAAGATTTTTATAATTAAATTTTAAGTAGCAAAGCTTTCTGTTTGGAAAGCATTTTGCTTAACAGAAAAAGCACCAAATTTAGTCAGGAGAAATGATGATTATTGACTATTTATGCTGACAGTGTCAAACATTTATCACAATTATTTTATGTTTCTCCATACATTAGCCAATGTTTACCAGGAAGTGAACAGCACGCCAGTTGATGTTTTGACCTGGGGAGAGCATTACTTAATTCTATAAAGTACCAAGGAGAAGTTTTAAACCACGAGTTGACCTTTGGCCTATGAAGCTTAAGTGAATTTTTCAGAATCTTTATTCTAAATGTCTCCTTACACAGCCTGAGCTGGCACTAGAAAGGTAAGGTTAGATTCATAAACAACTCAAGGCAGATGACTAGCAATTAATATTAAGATCTCGCATCATTCTATTTTCCTTTTAGTTTGCCTTTGTGTTTTGAAAGCTGTCTTTATGCTCTGAACTTAACGTGGTCTGGTTGCGAACAATGAAATGTTCAGCATGGAATGTTGAAAATATTCTCACCAAACAAGTGCAGCAGTTTTGTTCAGAATTAGCCAAAGGGCATAACACTGTAAAAGAGAAAATGAACCACTCATTTGCTGTCATCAAAAATGAGGAAATGGCTTAGGGGACAGCTGAAGAGCCCTTCTGAACCTGAGAATTTCCATTTACTTGTCAGTGAGGGGATCTTGTTTGTCGTGCCAGTTCTAAAGCATGGTTTATCCTCAAATAAGTCTAGTAAGTTAGGTGCAAGGAAAAAAAAAACATCGATCTCATTTTTTCTAAGTATCTCTCCTTATGTTATTATATTTTATATCACATCCAAGATTGAGCCTTGGTTTTTTATATAGATCCTGAGATGGGCTGCATTTTTCTTTTTACAATAGTGTCTCTGTAAACCTAATACTGCAAGTAAGACAAAAACAAAATCTAGAGCTAAAGTTGTTTTTTAAAACCATGTATCTTTGTTATCATAAGAAATTAAGCCAGGAATATTAGCATGGTCTCAACATTCTGATCTCGAATGCATTCCCACCAGCAAAGTATGGGCTATTCCCTGTGCTCACCAGCATCTCATTCTGTCAGTAATGTTTCTTTCAGCCATTTTAACATGCGTGCAGTGGTAACTCATCGTGGTTTTAATTTGCATTCTCCACTGGCTAATATTGTTGAATATCTTTTTATCTGTTTCTTTTTCTTCTGAATATCCTCTTTGCTGAAATGTCTGGTAGTGTTTTCACCCTGTTTTAACTGGGTTGTTTTCTTACTGCGGTTTTTATTTTCCTCACCCGAGAACATCTTCATTTGCTTTTCTGAGTGAGTGAGAGAGAGAGATAGAGAAAGGGAGAAATGCAAGAGAAGCATCAGTTGACTGCATCCGTTGGCACTCAGACAGGGGATCCACACCAGGACTGGGGATGAACCTACAACCTAGGTATGTGCCCTGGCCAAGAATTGAACCTGTAACCTATAGGTTATGGGGTGATGCCCCAACCACTGTGGCACACCAGCCAGGACTACTGAAGGGGTTTAAGAATTCTTTTTTCATTCCAGCACAAGTTTCTTGTCGAATATTTGATTTCCAACTATTTTCCCTCAGTTGGTAGCTTGTTTTTTTATTCTATTCGATAATTGATTTTTTGACAAAGATTCAAAGGCAATGTAGTGGAGAAAGGATAATCTCTTCCATAAACAGTCCTGGAATAAATGAACATCCATATGCCAAAAAAAGTGAACTCTGATTCACGGCTCACTTCATATGCAGAAACTTAACTCAAAATATATCATAGACCTAAATGCTAAATTGAAAACTATAAAAATGTCTTGAAAACAATATTGGAAAAAATGTGTGTGATCTTGCAGTGGCCAAAGATTTCTTAAATGAGACACTAAAAGTATATTTCATCAAAGAAAATAATTGAAACTTGATTTTATCAAAATTTTAATACTATGCTCTTCTACAGACAGACACTATTTTAAAAAATGAAAATACAAGAAGCTAAGAAGGAGAGGAAGAACCAGCAAAGGAGTCTACAAACAAGTGGCTAACGCAACAGCAAGACCCAGGAGAATGTGGTATCCTCAAAGTCAAGTCAAGAAATGCTGTCAAGGAGGAAGAAGCGACCATTGGGTCAAAGCTGCTGATGGGGAGTGATTATTTAATTTTGGGCCAAAGAGTAAACAAAACAAATGTCCCCTGACTATGTCAGTTCTGGTCACAGCTGTCTTCCTAGTTATGAGTCAGCCATCCCACCAAGGTAGGAGTTAGACTAGCAGCATTGTCCCACTATCTGGCAAGATGGACTTAAACCTGGTGCTACAGGATTCACGTCTGGTACACAAGGGATGGAATTTAGTGTTATGTGCACTTACACACTTTACTGTTATATTTGCATTCATTCATTTATCCCTTCAATAGTTATTGAAACCCTTCTCGGTGCTCAGCATTGAGCGCGTGCTGAAACTGGATGTACACTAGTGATTTAAAACAGGTCTAGTACCAGATAACATGGACTTACAGAATGGAGGAAAGACGAGCATTAATCAAATAGGGTGAAACTACGATGTTCCCCTCTGCTACATAACAACAATGATTTAGTACTGTTCTAGTATTATGAGGCAATATCAATGAGAGTATTATGAGGACTATATTTGGACTCACTCTGTTGCCATCAAGGGCATGTTCATATTAGGATCTTAGACTGTGAATGTGACTGTGGGTGTGGATAGATCCTGGGTGTTTTAACTCATCTCTCTGTTTCTAACTGAGATTTCCTTATCCATCCCAAAACTGAAGTTGTCATCCACCTTAATTCACTCTCGGTTCCTGTCTCTCTCTCCTCATTTATTTGATTCCTGTCCGGAATAAATATGCCAGGTGTAAATGTAAGGACTAGAAAAATAATCATGATTAACTGGAAAAAAATAGGAAACATATGTGGAGTTCCTATAGCACATTTGTTCAAAGGTTTTGCCAAACTGAAGGATTGCCAATTCAAAAAACATTGTCAATACAGGTGTGCAAAAAGATACATCCGAACAGAAATAACTTATATTCTATTTTTGCAAATATATCTTTACATACATTTTTGTTACTAGAAATGGCAAATTTTTGCTATGAGCTTATTTTTATGGATGAATAAGAATATAACATTAGAATTAACTGCATAGGTTCTAATTAAAATGCTTGGGCTCCTACTCTGTCTACCTACCAATTACCTTTGTGTGAAAATGAGCAAGTTAACCTCTCTATGCCTCAGTTTTCTTCTCTACAAATAACACATAATATTTGGGCTTACCTTAAAGGTTATTGCAATATAAAGATTAAATAAGTCAATACGTTTAGAGCTTTAGGAGAGTTGCTAGCACACAATAAGCTCATTATATATGGAGAGACAGAAGGAGAGAGAACAAGTAGTTAGACTCTGGAGTTAGACAGTTGGGTTCAAAACCTGGTTTCACTACTTACTACCCGTATGACCTTGGGTAGTTCAATTGACCTCTTTATGCTTATTTGCAAAACAAGATTCATAATAATAGTGTTCATTCCTTACAGAGTTGCCATGAAACAGTGCGTGTGAAGCAATCAGCCCCTGCAATTAATATCAACTCTTCTTTTCTGAGAGGTGGTGATGTATTTTCAAAGATATTAATACAACCATGTAAATGAAACACAATGACATTATTTGCCTATATCAGACTGACATGATAAAATAAATTTGCCTGGATTCTAGCAATTCTGAGCTTCATAACTCAGAGAAGTTTCCACAGATAGTACCTTAAAGCCAATGAGAACATGGAACATAAATATGAACTGAATGATTGTAAGGTTGCCAAAGTGAGTGAATGGCTTGTCATTAACTGATGGCATCCCTTCACTTATTTGCTCTGAATCAGACAGATTTGTCATTAAGAGGGTGCTAAATACTTCACCACTTTTGATGGACTGGCTATATGAAATAACTTGGTGACCACTCGCACACCAAGAGGATATCCAGATGGTTGTTTAGTGAACTACAGAGGAATAGCCATAAGTACGGAGGTAGAAAAAAACATACCTTTTCAATGCTCTGGGGTGAAATTTTCAGAGAAGTGTGAATAGATGAGAAACCAGTGTAGCCAACATACCAGCTTGCAGGCAGCCATAGGAAAAGAGCAAAAGCTGGGGTGATTGAGCATTTATAGGACTGGGCTACAAATAGCTACGGGCTCCATGACTAACAACCACAGTAATCAAAGGACAATCCACATGCACAGAGAGCATGGAAGGAGCCCTGGCTAGTGTGGCTCAATCAACTGGGTGCTGGCCTGTAAATCAAAAGGCTCATCCTTTTGATTCCCAGTCAATGGCACATGACTGGGTTGCAGGCCAGGTCCCCAGTAGGGGGTACTTACTCAAGAGGCAACCACACATTGATGTTTCTCCCCCTCATTCTCCCTCCCTTCCCCTTTCTCTAAAAATAAATAAATAAAATCTTTTTTTAAGAAGAGCATGGAAGGGACTGTTATGGCCACATTGGTCTTCTCTGTGACACCTGCATGTATAAATGATCTCTGTCATCAATAGTCCCACCTTCTCCTGTGACAACACAACCTTCATTAAGAGATTCTAAACATTTTTTTAGCCAAAGTAATTGACCTACTTGCTCTATATAAACTTAATGTCATTATGCCAGAAAAAGAGATACAGGCTTTTTCACATTTTGTTTTCTATGGTGGTGTTTGGTAAAGTGATTAAGTAAAACAAACTAACAAAGAAACTCATACACACAGACAACAGTATGATGAATTACCAGAGAGAGAGGGGGTGGGAAGAGGTAGAAGACTTGACTTTGGGTGGTGAACACACAATATATAGATGATGTATTGTAGAATTATACACCTGAAACCTAAATTCAATAAAAAGGAATATTTTTGAAAAGAAAGAAAGAAAGAAAGAAAGAAAGAAAGAAAGAAAGGAAGGAAGGAAGGAAGGAAGGAAGGAAGGAAGGGGAAAGAGCAAGCTAGCTGTCAATTTGGGAGAGAGCAGATAGATTTTTATTTTAAAGTTGTTTTTTTGAACAAAACTACCTCTCTTTAGTAGGTTTACAACAGAAAAATATGGGGAACTATCTAAATTAAGGAAGTTGAAACTTTTTAATCCACACTAAGAAATGTCCTGAGATACCACAGCAAACTTTCTCCTCAAAGCAATATTAATTTAACCATAATAAGAGGATGTGAGTATGCCTAAAATCCCTTGTTTTCACACTGAAAATGCACCTGAAGATAAAGAAGATCATATCCTCTGACTTGGACCAAGTGATGGCTAAAAATATATTTGGATTTTTATCTTCAGTTATTGTCCTGACTATAATTTAAGCAAGCAAAATGTTTTCAGATAAGTGGAAATATAAAACCTCTTTAACTTAGCAAAATTCCATAACATTTACTAAGAGTCCAAGACAAGGGTTTCTGTTTTACTCATAAAAGAATCAAAGTTGATAAAAGTATACATTTTTTAATAAAAACTCATCTAGATCTCTTTCCTTAGACATCTTAGCATATTACTGTCACAGCTTTAAGTTTGCCAGCTGATGACTATTTCTTCTCATCTAGAATTTACTCTTCCAATGACTGTTGCTATTTTACCTTTTTTTAATGACCATTAAAGGTTACAAGTTAAACCTGACAGCTGTACTTAATTCTGACAAGCACACAATGGTATAGTCAAGTGTTAAGTAGAGAGTTGAGTAACTATCTAGTTAAAAATCAGTAAATATAGTCAAAATTTACCTATACCACTCAGGACCTCCAAAATTGCTTATAGGTAGGCCTGGTGGACTATTTGCAAAATATTCTCTTTCTTCATTTAGGAATAATGTCACATCAATCACTTCTGTGTCATACTTAGTTTATCGATTCATTTATAATGCACAAGGATAAGTGAATTCGAAGTGGAAAGAAATCAGACCCATGTAGCTTGATAGCTAAGGTTGAAAAGTGAGTATCCAATTCAAATAAAATATAAAGGTTTCTGGACTTTCATAAACTTTTGAACTCCCTGCAGCTTGCCAAATTTAGTTAAATTTTAACTGAAGTGTAAATATTATTTACCTCAGAAAGAAAAGGAGTATTAATCAGAACCTTCTGAAGCATGCAGAAAGTATTCTATGTCATGTTTTGTTAGATACATATCAACAGGGAACAAATACCGTTTGTCCTGATAACTTCATCTATCCCATGCATTTTACTTCCTAATGGCATTATGCGTGGGCTGACAGGTACTTCTTAAAACTTGGTGGTGAAAAGGTCATGATGCTAACAAGGTCAGGTTCATAGCCAGTTATCTTCAAAACTGTATGAAATGTAGTGGAAACAGAAAGTCTGAGCAATGCCAAAACAGGTTCTAGCTCTCTAAAAACCCAGAAGCTGAGAGGTCATAATGAAAACATCAAAAAGTAAAATGTCTGCAAAATTGGGTTTTGTGTGAAACTTACCTTAGTCAGTTACATTAGCAGATTTCTGTGTTAAGGTGGGGTAAGAGAGGATATGAGTGTGTGCAAATGTTTTTTGATAGAAACTGCATAACCTACCAGCGATGTGTCCCATGGGTGTATTTCACACCATCTAACCAATTCTTCCTTTCCCAAGCACTGAGAAATATTTCCCATCAGCCTCATAGACTTCCTTACCAAATTAGGGCTTCATATTCAACCAGCACTACAGGAGGGAACTGCCAATGCTAAAAAAGAAAAAAAGAGCAGTGAAATGAATGCTATTGGACTTTCTGTAAAGCCTAGAAATACTGCTACTACTAATAATAATAAACAATAAGAGCCTATTTATTGTCGCCTTTTTGAATTCAATTCCAGTCTCAAAGTATTAAGTCTTTTTGGAAGAATGGAGGCCATTCAATGTGGAACGTTTGCTCCAGGTAACAGGTTGAGAACCATGTTCACAGAGTGAAACATCGTGCACTATTCATTCTCTAGTGATGCTCAAGTCTGCAAGGCTTTTCTCATTTCAGGAATACATCTTCTACCTCTCCTGAGTATCCAAGGAATAAAAAGGGCAACTGATCTGCAGCACTTTAAGTAACTGAAGAAAATTAGAATATTAGCAAAGACTGAAAAAGTATATTTAGAATTGACTCAAAATATCAAAACCTGGGATATGTGGCCAAAGCTGTACTTAGAGAAAAAATTGTCATCTTAAATATATTTATTAGAAAATAAAAAAGATTTCAAATGAAAAAACTAAGCAATCAATCCATCATCTAAAACAAGAAGAAAGTAAATCCAAGGAAGGAAATAAGATAAATGTAATACTTAATGAATAAGGCAAATTGAAATAATTAATTGACATTATTCAAAAATAAATAAAAACTAATTCCTTAATAGGTCATATAAAACAGGTCAACCTTTGAAAATTATGATTAAGAAAAATTGAGGCACAGATTAAAAGCAAGACTATAGAACACCACACAGAAGATTTGAAAATTTCTAAAATTAGCAAAACAGGACCTGGAATATCTAAAGACAAAAAATAGTAGCAGAAATTAAAATAGTAATGAAATAATGACTGCCCCCATAATCCTCAACAAAAGCTTCAGGCCCAGATTATTTTAGGAGCAAGATTAACAAATCTTTTTGAAATGGGAAATTTTTGTTTTAAACAGGCATTGACTATGGACACAAAATCATAACATGGTAACACATTGCATCCAGCAATTTACTGTAAAAATGATAAATACAGCATGACCAATGCAAAAATTGCTCAACACTAGAAATATTTCAGTGGAAGGCAGTACATGTAGATATTAAAGGAGGAGAAACTATTTGATCATCTCAATTTTGAAAAAAAGAATCTGACAGTTTTTAACAATTTCTAAGAAACTTTTTGTAAAATAAAAGAAATCTATAAAGTAATTTCCTTGACTTTGTAAAGGATCTACCAATATCTTACATCAAGCACTATCCTTCACAATGAGATGTCAAATTGGGCCCATATTGACAAGAAGACACACCTGTTCAACCTTTATTCAGGGTCCCAATCAATGTTTCAAGGAAAACAACTCAAACATTGGAAAAGAAGCTTTGAAACCATCACAATTTGCAGATAATATAAGCATTTACCTGAAAACTCCAGTGGGCCAAAATTAAAAACCAACAGGGAAATTTAATCAAGATGCCCAAATACAAGCTCAAGATATAATATGAACTGTAACTTTTATTCACACCATAAAGTCAACTAAGAAAGTAAAATGGAACAACAGGTCTATTTATAATAGTAATAATCACATCAAATCCTTAAAAATAATCCTAATTAGACTTCACTAGAGGGCATATAAGAAAACTTAAATAAGTATGGGGAAAAATACTTTGTTCATGAATGAGAAGCTTCAGTATTTTAAAGATGTCTGCTCTCTTCAAAATAATCTGTGAATTTAGTACAATACTGATTAAAAAGTAAAATCATGTCTTATGAAAAATTAAAGCATGTTTTAAAATCCATAAGAAAGAGAGAATATATAAAAATAACCAAGATAAATCTATAAAACCAGGAAGGGAAGGCCTTGCCTACTACATATCAAACACATTACAAGATAAAAATAGTATAATAGTATAGAAATAAAAATAGTATAGTGGTAGGTCAGGAATTGACAACTAGATCAATGGAATGAGTCTAAAAATGGATGAAAGCATATATACTTATTTAATATGTGATAAAAGTGACATTTTAAATAGATGGGTAAAGGGTACATTATTAATACAAGGTCTTGGGAAAATCATGTACTTATTTAGAAAGATACAGTTAGTTCATATCTCATATTCATAAAGATAAATTTAGATGGTTATACTCTAAGCATAAATGTTATAAAATATTACACTAAATTATAGTATAATTTTTTTAATGTTGAGATCACAAAGGTGTTCTCATAAAAAAATTCTAAAATAGTAGTTTCTAACGGCAAAGAACTGGAAGTGTATCCAATATCTGTGGATAGAGGGCCCATCACCTTCGGTACAGAATTGAATGCAGCAGTTTAAAGGAAAGAGGCAGTGGTAAGGCAAAAATCAGGTTTTGGTATTATGGTAGGTAGAACACAATTTCTATAAAAAAGAAGAACTAATTAAAGAGAAGATAAAAAATAGGACAGTGAAAAGACAGCAAACTCACAGGTATTAACAACCACACCTAAAACAAAAGCAAACAACTAGAACAGGAACAGAATCATAGAAATGGAGATCACATGGAGGGTTAGCAACAGGGGAGTGGGAGGAGGAGAGAGGGGGAAAAGGTACAGAGAATGAGTAGCATAGATGGTGGGTAGAAAATAGACAGGGGAGGGCAAGAATAGTGTGGGAAATGTAGAAGCTAAAGAACTTACGACACATGGACATGAACTAAAGGGGGGAATGTGGGTGGGAGGGGGTGTGCAGGGTGGAGGGGAATGATGGGGGAGAAATGGGACAACTTTAATAGCATAATCAATAAAATATATTAAATTTAAAAAAGAACTAAAACAACACTATACATTTGCTTTGTAATTACTGATTTTCACAAATGCATGGAACGAAGTCTAAATATCAATGTTAACCTAATGGCAATGCTTGGTTATGTAGAGGAGGCTAGAATTTAGAATTATCGTTAAAAGCACATTGACTTTTATGTAATATTTAAATTTTACATAAGAAGAATTGATACAATAGATATATTATAGGTAGAACTGTAGTGATGTAAATAAGTATTGGGGAGAAAAGCTGATCAATCTGTCTTATGATTTCAACAAAGGAGATGATAGCTATAAAAAAGACAAAATGATATGAGAAATAAAGCAGCTGTTTGTTCTGACAACTATAAGAAAGAATGAGCTTGTTTTCTCAGTTTCACTGAAATCCCACAAAATTGAGCAATTGTATTTTATTCTACATTTTTGTAAAATGAAATGTTTCCAAAACATTTCAAAGGATGAATCATTTCACTTATAAATAGTTTAATGAAATAAGCATACTTTGCATTGCAAATCAAAATGTTTACACCTGCTATTTCTGTTATAGCCTGAGGCAAACTTTACCCACATGATCATTGCAAGTTATGTGCAGAACATCACACGTGGTTCATATTATTTTCAGTGTATTAGTGCCTACAGAAGTTCTAGAACTATCTCTGCTCAAAGATAGCCACTTTGACCTTGCAGCATTCAAAAGTAGTATTAACCCAAGGTCACTGAAATGGCCCTGAGAAAATAATGCTGCTGCAAATAAACAAACAAACTAATCTTGTGCACATTTTAAATAACACGCTCTTTTTTTTGTTTTTAACCATGGCTGACCATTTTGTGCCTGTTTTAGTTCTAGTAGGAGCCCTATTTTGATCTCCCCACATCCCAAAAAGATTAGAAGTAAGGAAAAATAGGAAAATAAGAATTGGCTCTCAGTCCTTAAATTTTATTGAAATTAGTGCTAGTAAAGATTTTATAACACATAGTTAATAATGTTGGGTTCAATAAGGAAGGTCTTCTTAAATATTGCTGTTGGAAAGGCAATTTAACAATACTGGTTAAGAACCTTGACAAATTTTCAAATGATGGATCATAGTGGACCATGTCTGAGCCAAAAGTATCACCACCCACCCCAACTTCTGTCCATCAGAATACAGTGAATTTCTACACGGTCCCTTTCCTTCAAGGCTATCACTTTCAAAGTGGGGCAGGGCTTTATCTTTTGTTTATATAACTGCTTAGGGAGATAAGATCTGGCAATATTCGAAGTGAAAACATTTCTCTGGACATGTTGTTCTGACCACTACAACACTTGTTTTCCTGATCAGTTGTAATTTTTAAACCGAAACATACTTATTACCATGTAATACTTATTGCCGGTATCAGTGTGGCCTCTGCTTCTGCTTCCCTTTTTTCTAAACTGAGTTCACTACCTACGTTGTTTAACCTCATTTCACAAAGGTTAGATAACCACACACAGAACTTGAAACATAATCTGCTTTAGGAATAAGCCAACATATTAGTAACACTTACACTTAAGATTTAGATTGTGGGTAAATTTTATTTTATTTAAATTTTTCATTTTCCAAATCTTTTTAGAATATTACTTTTATGAAAAAGAAAGAGAAAGAGTATGAGCCTTGGATAATGTTTGACCTTTGTTCAAGCTATTTTAACTACCTTTAACCAAATCAGAATTACTAATAGGAACAAAAAACATACATAAAATGAGCCAAAAAAAAAAGAACTCTTCCCCCCAAAACAACAACAACAAAACCCCTGCTGGTAATTTGCTTCTCTATGGTTGTTTCCTTAGACTCTTTTTCATAATATAGGGTCACCAAATTCTGTACCTTCTGATCTTTAATGTTTCTACTCAAACCTTCCCAAATTACCCCAGTTAAAGAGGCATCTCCTCCGCTGCACTTCCCTAGTAGGTCATATGTGTCACCCTGTACATTTCTTCCGTAACTCCCACCCTAAAATCTGTAATTGTTTAACTTGTGTACTTGTTTCTTTTCTGTGTCCTTACACTACTAGGTCAACTCCATGTGGAGAATGCAGTCTGCGTGTCCCTTTGCTGGGATTCTGCCTGGCTTAGGAGAGCGCTCAGTTGATACTGATAGATTCAACGATCAATTCACTTGTATATCATTTTTACAGCTTTGCTAGTTTTTCTTTCACAACCACACATCAGAAGAGCTCCCAATACATTGCCCTGTTTGTGAGGCGATTAATTGGTACCCCAGAGATGTCAACTTGGCTTTTATTCCACGTGTGAACCAACGGCGCTTGTCCTGAAAATAAATTAAAAGTAAGTTTAGATCATGTTGTTTTGAGATAACTTTAAATTTCTGTGGGCAACAGTGTTTTAGACTTCAGCATGAATGGAATGAAAGCCCTGAATTATTATGAGAAAAGCTATTCCCATAAAATTTCCAATTTGATTCTTCAAACTAAATATGTTTGGAAAAGGTGTGGAGAAGATGAAAGAGATTTTAGAGGCTGTTGCCATAAAGATCTTAGGACTAGTCTCAAGAATTGACCCCAAGAACTCATGGAATATTTCTTTTTTAAAAGATTTTATTATTTTAGACAGAGGGGAAGGAAGGGAGAAAGAGAGGAAGAGAAACATTGATGTGGGGTTGCCTCTTGTGTGTGCGCCCCCTGCCCCCCGGGATCCTGGCCTGCAACCCAGGCATGTGCCCTGACTGGGAATCGAACCTGTGACCCTTTGGTTAGCAGGCCGGCACTCAATCCACTGAGCCACACAACCAGGGCTCACTGAATATTTCTGCCTTCCTCCTATACAAAATTTTTTTGTATGCTTTATTTTAAAATAAATGATCAAAAGCAAACCTTTCTATATAGCACTTACTATGTGTCAGGAACTGTTTTAAATACTTTGTGTATATTAACTCATCTAATCCTATGCACAACTCTATAAAATAGGGCTTATTAGGTTATTATCATTCTCATTTACTGATGTGGAGACTGAGGCACAGAATGAGCGCTTTGGATAGCAAGGAGCTGCCACGGCAGCGCATCTGAGTTTCCTTCGTTAAATGGCACTGCTTCACTTTTTTCCCCCTGGAGTGATGGTTGGCTGACTCAGGGTCATACAGCTAGCCAGAGCCAGGACTTGAACATAGTCTGGCATCAGAGGCTTTTTCCCTAACTCCCAAAGGTGTAATGCTTCTCTAAATTCCCTGTAACAGATGAGAAGCATTAGCTAAGCTAAGTCTACTACCGCTTGCACACAGCCATCTGTGGTGTAGAGTGGATGGACAATGGAGTTGGATTTAGAAGTCTTGGGTAAGGTACAGCATGGGGAATATAGTCAATAATATTGTGATAACTATGTATGGTGTCAGATGGGTACTAGACTTATTGGGATGATCACTTCATAAGTTACATAAATGTGTAATCACTATGTCATATGCCTAAAACTAATATAATATTATATGTCAACTGTAATTAAAAATTTTCTAAGTTTAATTTTTTAAAGGAAGTCTTGGGATAAAATTCTTTGCTCTCTTCCTGAACCTGCTACTAATGTGGCTTCAGTTTCCTTAACTCTGAAACAAATCCTCCACTTTTGTTGATTCACGAGCAGTACCTGGTTCGGTGGGTCGCATATGCTGCATCACTCAGGAAGCCTCAGAGACTTACGTGAATATTCCCTTTGTGGATTGTAGCTGCCTGAGTATCTTTATTCCCTCTGAATTATGGGGCTTGTGAAATCAAATAAGCAAATAATGGACATCAAACATTTGACACCGCTGCCCTCAAGTAGGAAACTTAGGCTCTTCCTATGTCATTTTCACTCAAACATTAAGTTCAACAGACTTTTTAAGTCTGCTGAGAAACCACACCCTGAGCACACTCGAGAATAGTGAGAGAATAGGTGTGGTCAGTGGTCCCCCAAGTCTTTGACAACAGAGGACATAGGCCTCCCAAACCACAGCCGACCACAACATATGCTGTGAAAGTGAGGGGGGAAGTTCCGTAAATTTGGATAAAGAGGGGACATGTTTGTGTGAGGGAGATAGGAAAGAAGACTTCAATATACGAATATTAGCAGAAATCCAAAGAAATGAGATTCTACCTGATTCAATTTCAAACTTTCATTGAACATCTACTCTTTGTAAGGCAATGTGCTAACCGGGGGATCGAGTTGAAGAGGATAGCCCCTGAACTCAGACCCCAAGGAGAGATAGTCTACGTTAGTTTTTTCTCCCTAGGAGCACAGTGCCAGAAGAACACAAATGACTGTACTTCACAGAGAGGTGGTAAAAAGGATAGATACATTGTTCTATGTGAATATTGATAAGCAAGCATTTAATTCTGCCCCTGGGAACCCAAGAGAGAGTCCAGGAAGGGCTACAAAAAGAAAGGAATGGTGGAACAGAGTCTCAAATGACACTGAAGTAGACAGTTGCTAAGTAGATAAGATGAGAAAAGAAAGATGGTTCAAACAAAGGATGCAACATGACCTCGGATTTTGGATGCTTCTCGGGTTTACAGAATCAGAAAATTGGGGACATGATTGAGTAGAAGGGTGACTTGCAATTCTCTTATTTTTCTTACAGAATGGAGCCAGTTTTCCTTTTGTTTTTCAAAAAAACTTTTAAAATTACTTTATTGACACCAGGACCTTCTACTTGGGCACTGATCTCAGGAGCCGCTAAACTTGCTCAGCCTCACGTGTCAATCCCTGCTACCCCCTGAGGAGCATCCCAGAGGGCTGAAATAGAAGGGGGGTGAGTGGTGCATTTAAATGAAGGAAGAGCTGGTTTGAAGTGGGTGAAGGCAGTAATACAGGAAAACAATTAACTAAAGGTTTAAAAGCTTATATTATGAAAAATTTAAAACACATAGTACTTAGAATAGCAAACACCTTCCTTTTATTGTCCCCATATTAATTTGAAATAAATTTAACATATGATTACATCCATCAATATTTAATATGTATCTCTAAGGGCAAAAATCCACCACATCATCATAACAAAAATACGAGTAATGCAGCTAAACAAAATTAACGATATGAACTAACTTTTGAACATTTTGTGCCCAAGGCGCTTATAAAACATCAAGTTCTGATGCTCTGAGGAGACGTGAGAGTTGCAGTTGGAGAAGCTGGTGTCATCCACAAGTGCGAGATGCCAAGGATTGGGAAATAGGTGGCAACACCCAGGAGTCAAAAGGAAGCAAACAACAGAAGAATGCATCAGGGACAAAATGAATGAGGGCCATAGACATGATCAGTTTGAGGGCCACGAGGATCTGTGAGGAATGAAGCAGTCTTTCCATTTGTAAAGAGAATGAGATTTAGGACCTTGAAGAAGGATAGAACTTAAACGGGCGTGGAGGGACTGAGGGTGGGAATTCATCTGAGGGAAATGGTTTGGGCAATTACTGGGAGCTTGACTGGTCCACAGGCTCACCTCACAAGAAGGAAGGGGGTGGTAGAAAAGGAGGTCATCTAGGCAGGCAAGACCCCAATATGCGTGCAACAGCCCAGGATTTAAATTCCATGCACTATCTCAAGAACCGTTGGTTGAATGTGTGCAATATCCAATACAGAGACTATGAGGTAAAGATGCCAACACTTAGGAGCTTAGATTTGTACTCCCAAGTCGATTTAGGCCTATTGCAGAAGGCATATAAACACAAAAACCACAATAAGCATGAATCATTGAACATTCTCTATGGATCAGGCACCATGGTGTGTACTGCAGATAGAATGATTCATAAGTCAAGGTCCTCAGGAAGCCATTGAACCATTAACAAGCTGTGACTGCAATACTGACCTAAGAAAAAGCATTTCAGAGAAAGTTACTTAGGGGGAGCACAAAGAATGGAGTAAAGGACAACCCTGAGTCAAAAAGACAAAGCTGTAAACCCAGAACAAGAATGGAGATCACGGGGTTGTACAAAAGGTGTATTAGCGAGAAAAAGGTAGGAGAAACTGCGTAACTGAGGTCCAGAAGTCTCAGAGTGGGGAGTGTTGGGGGGGTATCATTTACATCTGAGTCGGATGAGTTCTTTTTGGGGCTGTCTGAAAATCTCTGAACCATACAGACATCACTTCCCTAGGTGCTGAGGAAAGTTTAGTTAAATGCAGCAATGTCCTGAAACATCTTGCTGGGGACACCGGGTTTCTTGGTAGAAGGGGGAACTTCCCCGTTGCTGATGCCTTCGATACACCCATCTGTTCCTCTCAAATGATTGATTGAACTCAATAGACTTTAACGCTCTCTGTGGTGTTTACTTGGAGTCAGCAAACATTTCACAGATAAAAAAAATCAGTAAATCATTTTCAAGGATTGGAAACAGAAATCCTCAGATGATTCACTGATGATTCAGATTTCTGTGTATCACTTCTACTGAACTTGTTGCCAAGGGAGCTGGGGGCCTACTTCCTACCACACCATGGCTATAAAAAGTACCAGCAAAAGCCACAGGAGAGTAACTGCTCTATTCTTTTATTTAAAAAAAAAAAAAAAATCTAATGAACTAAATGTCCGTTCCACCAGAGAGGCTTGGGTGTCTGTGAAGACCACATCCACGAGCCATCGAGGAGCCAGGTGGTCATTCAGTTTAGCTACCAACTGCTTTGCCACCTCTTTCCTCATGCAGGGAATGTTCTATAAAGAACCCAAGAGGCCGATAGAAATTCTATGTTTTTCCATAAAATCCAGGCTGATGTGCTTTTGTAGTCATAGCTATGGCCTGTGAAATCTGTGTCAAGCTCAGGCAGGGTCAGAACCCACAGTCACGCGACCCACTTCCCTGGGTCACCGTGGGAAGAGGACAGCATGAGGCAGGGGGAGGGGCCAGGCTGACTACCGCAAATGGGTCCCGCACAGCTTCACGCCCACAGCCGTGGTCTGTTGGTTTTTTCTCTGACAGCATCTCTATCCAGCAACATAGAAAGATCGACGCGGTCAAAAGAAGACCAGTGATAAATGGATACTTCCCACTTACAGCATATATACCCTCAGCGTTCTCCTTTCACGTGTGCTTTGAGCTAAATTCTCATCTGGAAATCGGGAATACAGGCTGTCCGGTTGTCACAAAGCCACAGACAGGACACAAGTTGCAGTGCGGACAAGCACGCACTGTGCTCACAGGGGCACCGTCTCCCATGCACTAAGAAGACCGGGTAGGACAAGATAATTGCAAACATTCGAAGAATAATTTTTTTCATTTGGCTTTGATGCCAGCTAGAAAATTTGTAAAGACAGGAATTTCTGCTTTGAAAATGGATACAGTTTCTTTTCATGGTTTCATAAGGCAAATAAATAAATAAATAAATAAGAATTCATAAGCCTCCCGCCCCCCAAGAGGTAGGAGATGTCTAACATCTAACATCTATTCATTTAACATTAGAGCCGTTCTATCTGAAGGGGCAATATGATTCAATATGAAATTAATAGTTTAAGTGTACTAAATGGGTGTGAAAGTATTACTTGTAATGAACTGTGATTTTTCTAAAATGCAAGCCTGATTGTACCATCTCTTCTCATGTTAAAGTCTATCGTAAGTTTCCTAGTTCTTAGAGAATAAAATACAAGCTCCCTTTCAAGGGCTGCAAAGCTGCCAATGGCCTTGCCTCACACCCCTTTGTACTTGAGCAACAGACAGCTACTCACAGCTTTGAACTCCTAGCATGGCTCCACACCTCTGCGGCGTGGCACACGGGCCTTGCCAAGCCTGGCATGGCTTCGCTCTCCTCCCGTGCGGTTGGTTTCTATTTATTCTCAACACCTAATTCGAGTATCACCCGCTTTCCTGAGTCTTTCCTGATTCAGTTGCCCATCAAAAGCAGGTGTTATGCAGGACCTCCGGCTTGCCCATATTTATAATATTGCACTTATAATATTGCATGTCAACTTTTATTCATATGTGTTTATAATTTTCCTCCTATTACACTGCATAATTCTATTATACTGCATAAATCCATAACATTATTTTTTTAATCTTTGTATTTCTAGCATTTTGCACAGTACCCAGAATACATTAAGTTCTTTGTAACTGCTTGTTGAAATCTTTCCTGTTTTGTAAACCTTAGGATTATTGTTAGAGGAAATTTTGTTTAAAATAAATGCATCACTAGAAAATGTCAGTAATACATAAAATAAATATAGCATATCTGTGTCTTAAAATGCCTCATAGAAGAGAACTGTGTCACAAATTTCTTATTGGATAAACAAGGAAAGGGCCAAAGTGTCATCAGTCAGATGAATGCAAATGAAAAGGGTGTTTGCTCAACAAAGAAGAACAACAGCGAGGTCTTCCCACTCTCTGATGCTGGGGCTAGCTGGTGCGAAAATTAAGATGTAATTTTCATATTGTCTTGAGAACTCAATAGGACCAACATAAGCATCTGCTTTAATATCTAATTCAAAGCTATGGAAGCTTTGCAATGGGTTTGTCAACCAAGAAGAATGAGAGAAAAGCTCATTCTATCAAATGCAATGTTTTTTTGGGGGGTACAGGGGTCAGGGCACTCACAGGCAGTGGGCCAAGTATTTCAGAAGTCCCCATCTCTAGGTATAAAATATGAAGGTGAAGTGACAGGGATAGGTGCAGGAGAGGAGTTTTATTTTGGAACAAGACTTAACATTGTGTACTACTATAGGATCATCTAAGCTATCGGTAGTGCATGGCTTGTTGTAAAGGAAACTAAACTCTGCTGGGCACGGTGACTTTTCATTGGCAACTTGGACCCCTTGTCTGGGTCCACGTTGGGGTGTCTGGAGTCACACATCCACTAAAATGTGAGACACTAGGACATGCTGAGAATGCTACACTAGAAGGAGAATAATGGAACCAAATACTAGAGTAGGACCAGGAAATAAAGAGAAACCAGGCTGAGATGTATTTGAGTAGCAGGAGCATCTTTGAACAAGCATCTGAATACCAACTAGCCTTTGAGTTGTGTCTGGACAGGCATATAATCTTGATGTCAAATGCTTTGGAAATACTGAGAAAGCTCTCTCCATTTTCCCTACAGGGGTTAAAATATTCTTCGGAAAGAAGTCAGAGGAGAGAACTTATCTGTGCCAGGATTGCTAAAGCCTCAGTGGAGCTACTACCCTCTTCCTTGATAGTGAGACTCCTGGACCAACTCTGTGGAGCCTGGGTATTCAGAGTCTCACAGAAAACCCAGGGTGAGTGCGAGAATGGAAGGCAGATTTCAAGAAATGCATCAGGCAATGTGAATACATGATAATGTCCACCCACTTGTGCAGTGCTGCCCTTGTCTCCCAAACACTGATAAATGGGCTAGTGTTCTCCACCAGGGTACATTCCTCTACTGATGGTTGTCATGTGGATGTTCCTCTACCAGGATATTTTCAGGACAACATCCTTGTGCTCTTAGCAGTTGAGACTCAAGAACTCTCAGGAGGAAGATTGAAGACCTGGGCTGGATTCTAATTCTAGACCAAGTTCTCACACTCTCACTTTCCCTGGTTCCTCAGTTGGGTCTTCCCCCAGAAGATCACCCAGTGACATTAGGCAGCCAAGGAGGTGCCTTCCACGCCCAGGGATGGCACCAGAAGGAAGTGTGCAATGCCCTTACAGCGTCGGAAAAATGAAGCTGAGCAGAATAGCACTGCAAAGACTCAGAAAACCTGTTAGCAGAACTAAAGCCAACCGAAGTAGCCGGAGCCTATAAGCTCAACCTTAACAGAAGATACAAATAGAATCCAAAGTCTCCTAATGTAATAACCAAAAAGTCCAGGATATAATAGGAAATCATCCATCATAACAAGAACCAGGAAAACCATAATCTGAATGAGAAAAGATAATCAGCTGATGCCAACAAGAAGATAAATTAGATGTTGGAATGTCTGACAAGAATTTTAAAGCAGCTGTCATAAAATGCTTCAAAAATAAGTTATAGATTGTGTTGAAACAAATTAAAAAACAAAACTTTAGCAAAGAAATAAAAATGATGACAATCTATGGAATCAGAAAATATTTGCAAACAATATGACAAGATCTGTTCAGAAAGTGTCCAGCCATCTAGTATGAAAAATAGACATCTATGGAAGAAGATACAAGAAACGTTGTACACAGGACAATGATGCTTCAGTCCCCTTCAAAGGAGGCACCTTGGAACCTCACACAGTTCTCCCAGTCACCATCAGCTGCCCCATCATATTTTCCTGCATCTCACTGACTGTCTGAAATCTGTTCCCTTTCAAAGATGACGTTAGTTTGGGAAAAAGCCAGAAGTCGCAGGGCACCAAATCTGGGCTTTATGAGACTGAGTCACCTGAGTGATTTGACAGGTTTCACCAAAAACTCTACATGAGACCTGATTCATGAGCAGGCACATTGTCATGATGAAGCTGCCAATCACTAATCACCCATTAGTTGTTGCCTTCTGAACCACTGAAATAGTTTCCACAGAGGAATGTTCAAGCTTACTACAAAATTTGATACAGATCTGTTGCTCTACTCAGTCATTTTGAACGCAATGGCTGCACAGTACACATGCTCACTCAATGGCATCTACCACCCCCACTGACTAGTACAGTGAAGTCATCATTGTTCACGCATGCACATTCCAGTCCACTCTCCTTGGCTGCCAGGTTACGTCGTGGATGTTGCACAAACTATTCTCCTTATATTAAAAAATGGCTGGACTTTTTCTGGACAGACCTTATATATCTGATAAAGTGTTAACATTCAAAACATATAAAGAATTCACACGACCCAGTAACAAAAACAACAGTAACAAAAACAACCTATAAACCATCCATTTAAAAAATGGACAAAGAACCTGAATAGACATTTTTCCAAAGAAGATTCATGAATGGCTAACCGGTAAACAAAAAGGTGCCCAACATCACTAATCATAAGGAAAACGCAAATCCAAACCACATTGAGATGCGGGCTGACACCTGCTAAAATGACTGTTATCAGAAAGACCAGAGATAACAAAAGCTGCTGTGGATGCGGAGGACAGGGAATCCTGGTGCGCTGCTCGTGAGATTGTAACTGACACAGCCACTGTGGAGAACAGTGTGGAAGTCCCTCCAAAACTTGAAAACAAAACTGCCATCTGATCTGACAATGCCACCTTTGGGACTCTATCTGAAGAAGACATACACCATGTCAAAGAGAGAGCTGCACCCATGTTCACTGCAGCATCACTTACAACAGCCAAGGTGTGGAAACAGCCGAAGTGTCCACCGACAAGTGAATGGCTGGAGAAGTTGTGGTGTATATGTACACAGTGGAACATTACTCAGTCGTAAAAAGAAGGAAATCTGTCCATTTCTGACAACATGGGTGCACTTTGAGGGTGCATTCGCTAAGTGAAATAGTTCAGACAAAAAAAAAGACAAAATACTCTAAGATCTCAGGTGTATATGGAAATAAAAAAAAAAGAAAAAAATCCATGAAAAAGATATCAGATCTGTGGTTACCAAAGCTGGGGATAGGAGGAATTGGATGAAGGTGGCCAAAACTTTGAGGGGAAAAGCCAAAAAAAAGAAATAGAAGTTATGGAAAAAACCGGAGCAAACTTGCACTGCACCATTCCCAGGCTAACTTCCATAACTCCGGTTGTGTTTTGACTCACTGTAATTATTACTCCTGGTACTAAGAGTTGTGGATTGGAATATGTCCCTGAGACAGACAAGAATATGTAGTGGCTCTTAAGTTTCCATAGTTACAACAAGTATTTCAACACTCTCTCTTATTTTCCCATTCTGCCTCAGCAAGGAGAGCAGATTATAGTACAAAAAGAAATAAAACAACGTTTATTCATAATGCCCTGTTCTGGAATTGCTCAACCCAACCTGACTTTTTATTGACAAAATTACTATGTGCAATACTGGGAAACACGCCATCCTTTTGCAAGAAGTCCCTGGTTTATCTGTCTCCAAACCCACATCTAGTTTCAAAATAGACAGTCACCTCTACTAAGTGGAAACTAAAGCTGGAGCTGATGATCAAAATCAACTTTAGAGTTCAGAAAACACCCTTGAGTGAATCTGCTAAAAGTCCCTAATTCAGCTTGCACTGGGGTGAAGAAATTATATTCTTAAAACAATGTAAATTCACATCTGTTACATAACAAGCATTCAAAACTGACAGGCAGCTAGTACCCAAGAATAATTGTTAGCACACCCTGCCTCAGCGGCTCAGTTGGTTGGAATGCCATGCCATATACCAAAGGGTTGGAGGTTCGGTTCCCAGTCAGGGTGCATACCTAAGTAGGGGGTTGGATCTCTGGCTGGGGCATGTATAGAAGACAACCAATCAATGTTTCTTTCCCACTACGATATTTCTCTCTCTCTCCTTTCCTCTCTAAAATCAATAAACATTTCTTAAAAGTTAAAAAGAGAGAGAGAGAATATTATTAACAAGATATCCAAGCACCAGCAAAGTCATCTTGCCCAAGAAGATCCTTGCACGAAGAAACTTTCAGCTAAACATTCTTGCAACAAAACAAGGAAGGCAAAAATGGAGAAATCAGACTATCGGCATGTTGGTATGTCAAGTCAAGAAGGCTAAAGCAGGTTACAAGCAAATGGAGTGTTGGGCGAGGCGTCCTCACAATGGACCACAATGCTGCTGTTATCTGAGGCTGATTTTATGGCCCAACATACAGGTCCGGAGAGGAAAGACAACTAAGAGAGCAACAGAACAAATAATTACTCCAAACAAGATTGTGAATCACAACTTTGATGGTGGAGAATTGAAATGCTTGTTTATAGATGACTGAGTTTTAACTATTTTATGTCATTTCATGTCACTGGAAGAGATACTTCTATTGTATTTTCAGTTTGTTCTGAAATAATGTGATTTGACATAAGATTCAAACTCAAATCTATCAAAGGTCAGACTTGCTCAATTTGCCTAAAGGAAAGATCATAATTAAAATTCTTAGAGAGGTTTACTAGGTCAAATGTAATTATATTTCAGTCAGTCAACATTTTTGAGCACATTCTTTGTACAAAGTTCAATGTAATGTGCTTTAAATCTGTGTTTTCCATCAGACTTTTTATTGACCTAAGTTTTATCTTCAGATAAAAAGAGAAGCACGATTCTCAGAAATCACAAGAGTTCTTATAGCTCCATTTTCATCTCTTGTCAGAAATATTTTGACATAGGACCAAAGATAAATAATCCTTGATCAAGGATATATAAGACTGATCATACGATGAAGGATATGTAAATACAAACTAGTTCATATTATAATTAAATATTTTTGAAATAGAAACATAAATCTAAAGATAAATGAATAAATCTTCAAGTTAGTAAATGTAATACGACATATAGCTACAGACTTAGCAAAGAGGCAATATTTGAAGAGAATAAAAAATACTTGATTTTACACATAATATTTATAAGACATTTTTAAAATTTCAAACAGTGTATGCTTAAATGACTAGAGACTCTATTTGAATTTATGTTCCAAATCAAGCTTCAAGCTTTTATTTTCAGCTGGAATTCTTTACATCTAAGCTACTTTAATTTCAATGTGAGGAAACTTCTTATTTGTTTTTTCTTCATAAAAGGACTAGTCTTTGATAACCAATTTTGTCTCTTATCATGGCCTCTAATTCTAAGTGTTTACTGGGAAAGAAAGACCAAGTCTCAGGTTTTCATTTACTGATGGCATTTAAAGGGTGCAAATTACACTCTGCCCGGTACACTGCAGAGCATCAGGAAAAGGCAGACAATTTACTTGGATAATTTTGATTTATATGCCTTTTTCCCCTTTATTCTTTCATGTTTTTACTATCCTCATGATGTAGCCTACTGGTAGTCGAAGAACACAAGTTACCAAGTGTAATTTCATTTAGTGGATTTTCCACTTTCAAAGAAAACTTGTATTTTGTTATAGCATAATTTCAAAATGAGTCCAGAGAAGATTAGTTTGTGATATTTGAAGACAATGGTTTGTGAAATTTGAATTCTCATGTATTACAAATTTTAATTTTTTATCAGTAAATATTCTCTTGGTGATGTCTTGCAAATGGTCAGTATTCAATTATAATGGCCTAGTGAATAAACGAGTAAATGGTGTAGTTCTAAACACACAAGAGTACTAAAGTTCTTAAAATTATTTTTTAATAATATACACATAATTCTTTATAAGTTCACTTCTAGGCAACATTTTCCTTCTCCTGGATGATTAGGATTATCGTCAGTGGAAGGAGTGAGCCTTGTAATCGTGCAGGACTGAGTTTGGATCCTGACTCTGCCTCCATTGGCTGCGTGACAGTGAGCAACTTAGCCTCTCTGAATCTGGGTTCTGCATTTTTTAAAGAACTAGACACAAAACCTATCAGGTAAAGAGCACGGTGACACAATAACTGTACAATAAGTGATAGCTATTGTTTAAATTGTTAAAGCTATGTGTTGAAGTTATTTGAAATAGGGTTTTTTGAATGACTTTATTTTCATGTGTATTCGTATATTTTCATACAATGTTATCCAGATATCAAGGAGACATAAAAATGAATGGATGGATGTGAATAACTCATTCTAAATGAAAATATGTCACACAGAGGAATGTTTTGATACCAAAGAGTTTTTATTTTTCTGTTTACTTTTTGTTATTAATTTCTAATCTTACTACCTTATAGTCAGAAAATATAGACAATGCAATACTGTATTTCAGAATGTACTAAAACATTTTGTCACTTATGATACAGTTATTGCGAATGTCTCATGCATGCTACTGTGTGCTACCAGGAAAATGGGTCCCTCAGAAATAGTTATTAAATTCTTTGGAAATTGAAAAGTACTACTGGGAGGTGGTGATGTTTTGATTATAACCTAGTAGTTTCTGGAGAAACTGCTGGGAACCAAGGAGGAGCCGAATAGGGCAGCGTTCCTTTGTCTGCCTTTCTTGTTTCCATTATTCTCCAGGCACTGCCCCAGGGCTGGCCCTTGGACAACAGGTGGCCTTGAGAATACTGCTCTTTTTTCTCACACAAAGAGAAAAGAAAGAGATCAAAAGCTCCCCCGCCAACTTATTTCCCACAGTAAATCCTGACCACCTGCGCCCCAGGCTGCCCAGTCACCTTCCTGCAAAGCCACTCCTGCCCTTCATTCCCTCAGAGTTTGTCACGGTGTCCCTGTTAGCTCATTGGACCCACTCTTATCCCACTTTTACATTGTGTCCATAGTGCTAGGTTTGGGAAGGAAGCCAGCATCTTCTGTAGTTTAACTATTGTGTTAGAGCTGGGACTTCTCAAAATCTGCACTGGGGTGAATTTGCCCCAGAGACCTGCACTAGTCCACGCAAGAGCCCTGTGCGAACACTACTATGAGGAGTTTTGTCATTGGGGAATCTTCCATCTTTCTGTGCAAATAAAACACCTTTTGACTCTAAGGGTATTTAAATGTGAATTTTAAAGGTGTTGAGATAACTCAAAATTCATGGACAACAGAATTCCTAATCTATTGCTGGATACAACTATATTATGGAGAGACAAAAAATTTTAAAACATCAAGAAATATTCAGTTTGATAATTTGCTGGTGCAATGTCTCTGATATTTTAAATGCTTTACACCTTTTAAAGCACATGTTGAAAGTGTTTTTGTGGAACAGCTTGTTTGGGATGACTTTGACCTGGGGGTGGGGACCATTCAGAGGAACAGCCAGCTACTGGATGGTGAAACTGCGTGCCTGCAGGCCAAGGGATGTGCATGACCAACACCCCCACGGCTTTGATGGTGCGGGCGCAGGGCCACATAAAGTGCAGCACCCTCACAGGGAAGGGATCTGCCAGTGGGATGAAAGAAGCACTGAATCCATCTTAATTGTTTTATCTTCTCTATTTCCTAGGATCATCACTCTTCATAGTGTCTGTATTACATGCTCACATATGAGTTCAGCTTTTCCTGTTTCAGAGAAGGATTAGAGCTGGCTAAAATGATTAGGTCTAAAGAGGTCAATTTCCTTCTTATCTCTACCAATATGAAATAGGCATTCCCAGGAGCATAGGAGGCATCACTCAAAATGGAAACAAAAAAGGGTTACAAGGCATAGAAGATGACCATCGTGTATCATGACCCGTACATGGCTTGTCTGATATATGTCCTTATGTTCCACATGACACGAAAGGACTGCAGATCCACACAGTCGCAAAACCACAGCACTGCAAAGCCGGGAGGAGAAGAGGAGTTAGCAGAGTTACTAAGAAAACAGGCTTTACCACCTCTGGCTCTCGTTCAGGTACATGTCAGCACCTCTGGAGCACATGAGGAAGACAACACCGCCCACTCTTCAAATCACTGTATTTTACAAGGCTTACAATAAACGTCATGAAAAATAATGAACACAATTTGATAGGTCCCATTAAAAATAGAGAGGATTTTACACAAACACAGTCATGGCATTTACATTTTCACAGTCTAAAGATTGAGGGGGCATTGAACCCAGTTGGGTAGGAATATGAATAGACCATAAAGTAACTGCTCTAAAGCATCCCATTTGTCTTCACAGTTCATGTCCTCATAGCAATGGTTTCTGAAGGAAGGCTATTTGGCTCAGAGGTCCATGGATTTGCAAAGCTTATGAGTCTGAAGGAATTATTGGGTTAAATAAGTGTACAAGTGATGCCTTTAAAATCAAGTTCAAATGATAAAGCTAAATGCATATACCTACCTACATACATAGATATACGATTATTTCTATAATGTTATAACCCCACCATGCAAACTATTTTGAAACCCATTATATTCGTATAAGAGGTTATAAATAGTTATCCTTTGAAATCATAAATTTAAGACATACAAACCACGAATCAGCTTAATTTTATCTAACTAAACCATCATTATTGGACATCTAAGTTGTTTTTAAAATTTCATGATTATATGTAAACTTTTGGTCAATTTTTAATAAATAAATATACGAGATATGTCTCAGACTTCCTAATTGCTCAAATTCCTGGCAATGAAAATGGTGGGTCAAAAGTTTAGGGCTTTTAAAATATTTTGTCAAAATTTCCTTCCGAATGGCTGTGTCAACAAATACTTTCATCAGTAGTGCTTAAGTGGGCATTTGCAGTGTTCCTTGTAAATCCCGACAGGCTTTTTATTATCATCTAGATAATCTCATACAGCATCTTTATAAAAAGAACTTCTGCTGCTGGTGAAAATGCTGCTATGACGTCATCTACAGAGGTCAATAAGCCAATTAATCAGGTAACCTCAAAAATAGGTATACAGAGCATTAGTGTTAATGTTCGTATTAATGGTGCAGATTGCCATCAAACCTCTAAGGGAGGCCTGTGGCTATTGTCCTGTGTTTGTTGGAGGTTAAACTCTGGGTAAAGATTGAAAGCTGGCTGCTTTGTAAAGTCGTTTTCAGACTTGATTACCTAAGACATGCTATAGTAATGAATCATCGTATCAGATTAACACAGGCAATAGCTGGAAAGCCAGGAGGGAGAAATCAGAGGAAAGAAAAATGACACATCAGACCTTTTTAAAACTTAAACAATGGGTTCATTTTGGCTGGAAACTCTCAAAATATCATAGAAAATCAATTGTTTTCTAGTGATTTACCTTCAGAGATATTCAAATTCTTGGTGGAATAATCGGGTATTCTTCGATCTTTGGTAGAATGACAAGAACAGAAGGAGAGAGGCTGGAAACCCTGATTTTATAGATCCCAGCTCCACTGCGCATACAGTAAGTGTTGGGGAACTGGGGACACTTCTATAACAATAGCTAACTTTCATTAGGCACTCTTTATATTTCAGGTGCGTGTTCTCATTTGATCTTATTATATTTGCCCTGCGGATCGTATTCTGTAGTCTCCCAGTTTTTAGATGGTAACACTGAGGCTGGGAGTTCACAAGCTTTTCCCATCATGGCTCAGACACTTAGTGATAGAGACAGGTGTCTGTCTGCCTCCAAAACCCGTGGGCTTAACTACCACTCAATTGCTTATGTTTCTCATCTGAGAAACAGGGGCATTGAGGTAACGATGTTTTCTAAATTCCCTTCTAAATCTAGAATTCTCTTTTCTGTTATTTCCTACCTTTCTTAAGAATAAAAAGGCAGTATTCCTGGGTTCACTGAATTAAGAAAGGCCAAAGGTGTCACTAAAACCTCTTAGGTATATTCATACTATTTTTAAAAAATTAACAATATTGAGATAGTTCATGCAAAGTATACAATTCAGTGGGTTTTCATGGATTCACAGAGTTGTGCAATGATCACCACAATCAATTTAGAACATTTTTATCATCCCCAGGAACTCATTACCAGTACCTGTCAGCAGTAACCACCCAGCTCCCCTGAGGCCCCATCTGAAACACAGCCTTGGGAAGCCACTACTATCTATCTCTATGGATTTACCTGTTTTGAACGTGTCATACAAATAAAATCATACAACATATGGCCCTTTGTGATGGACTTCTTTCACTTAGCAAAATGTTTTCCAGGTGCATCCATGCCATTGCCTATATCAGTACTCTTTGCTTTCTATGGCTGAATAATATTTTATTGTATGGATATACCACATTTGGTTTGTCCATTCCTCACTTATTGGGTGATTGGGTTGTTTCCACTTTGTGGCTATGTTGAATAACACTGCTAAGAGCATTAGTGCATACTTTTTTTGTGTAAACATAGCTTTTCATTTCTCTTGGGTATATACCTAGGAATGAAATGCTGGGTTGTAGAATAACTCTATGTTTATTTTTCTGAGGAATCACCAAAGTATTTTTTAAAGCAGCTATACTATTTTGCACTTTCACCAACAGTTTATAAGAGTTCCACTTTCTCTACATCCTCATCAACACTTGATACTGTCTTTTTGATTTTAGCCACCCTAGTGGACATAAAGTGGCATATCTTGCAATTTTCACTTGCATTTCCCTGATAGCTAATAATTTGAGCATCGTTGCATGTGCTTACTTACTATTTGTATACTTTCTTGGGAGAAATGTCTATTCAAATTGTTTGCTCATTTTTGTTCAGTAGCCCTTTTACTATTGAGTAGGAAACACTCTCACTGTCTTGGTAGTGCTCTTTGAAAGACAAAAGGTTTTAATTTTGATAATGTCCAATTTATTTTCTCTTTTGTTTCTCATGCTTTTTTAAAAATTACTTTATTGCTGTTCAATTATAGTTGTCTACATTTTCTCCCTACCACTCACCCCTAGCCCAGCCAAACCCCCCTCCCTCCCTTGCTTCCACCCTCCCCCTTGGTTTTGTCCAGGTGTCCTTTATAGAAATTCCTGAAAACTCATCGTCCCACTGTCCCCTCCCCCCTCCCCTTGGGCTATTGTTCGATTGTTCTTAATTTCATGGTTTTGTTGTTGTACCTTAGTAAACACTGCCTAACCCTAGGTCAGGGGAGTGAAACTCATTTTCACCAGAGGCCACATCAGCCTTGTGGTTGCCTTCAAAGGGCCAAATGTAATTTTAGGACCTTATAAACGAAAACTACTTAACAGTTAAGCGAGAGCTCCCTGCTGCCGAGAGCTCCCTGCTGCCGAGAGCTCCCTGCTGCCGCTGGGTAGAAAGAAACAAGTTGGAGGCTGGATTTGGCCTGCAGGCTTTGTGTTTGCCACATGTGCCCTAGGTCATGAAGATTTATGCCTTCATTTTCTTTTAAGAGTTTTATAGTTTTAGAGCTTACATTTATTTCAGTTCATCCATTTTGAGTTACTTTTCTCACAGGTGCTAGGCAGAGGTCCACTTTCACTTTGGCTTGTGTGGACACAGTTGTGCCGGCACCGATCCTTGAACAGAATCCTCTTTCCCCACTGAATTATCTTAGAATTCTTGTTGCCTATCTTGCTTTCCTTTATAATGTTCATTTCCATTTATTCACTTTGTTTTTCATAGCACTGTTTTTGTTTATTAATTTTTAATTTTGAGGGGTAACGTTGCTTAATAAAATTATCTAGGATTCAGGTGTACAATTCTACAGCACACCATCTGTGGGTTGTGTTGTGTGTTCACCACCCCAAGTCAAGTCTCCCTCCATCACCACTGATCCCTCTTTATCCTCTTCTACCCCCCGCACCACCCTTTCCCTCTGGTCATCACCATGCTGTTGTCTGTGTCTACGAGTTTGTTTGTTTGTTTGTTTGTTTTCTTAACCCCTTCACCTGTTTCATGCAGCACCTCCTCCCCCATTGTTCAATGCAGTGTTATTTACAATAGCTAATATTTGGAAGCAGCACATGTGCCCATCATTAGATGAGTGGATAAAAAAGCTGTGGAACATTTACGTGATGGAATACTACTTGGCCACGAAAAAGACAGAAATTTTAGCTTTGTGACAGCGTGGATGGACCTGGAGACCATTATGCTAAGTGAAATGAGACAGAGAGACAAGTAGCATAGGATTTCACCTATATGTGGAATCTAGTGACAAAATAAACTAACAAACAGAATAGGAATACACTCCTGTATCACATATAATCTAATTGTAAACTTTCTTGAGTTAGAGACCACATGTTATACCTAAGCATGACCCACTACCAATACCTGGCAGAGTACTAAGCCTGTTATCAAGTACTTAACATATAATTCATTGATTTTTAGGTTGGTAAATAGAATTCAAGGTATCAAAGGGGTAAAGGAAATAAACCAGGAGTTATTATAGAGGTAAAAATTATAAATTTCATCTTACATTGTTTTATCTCAACTAATACATTTTGAAAATGCCTAAATAATCATTAACATTTAGAGAACAATTCAAATTAATATTCTCCTGAGACAAATGTATTACTATGTTAGTAACATGTGCTGCTGTGGGAATTCTTTTTATATAGCATTTAATTCCCTAAATCCTTTCAAGATATGGAGTGAACTTCTTCCATATACATGCTTGTCTTAGCATCGTGTTCAGACATACCTTGAATATATTGCAGGTGTGGTTCCAGACCACTGAAATAAAGTAGGTATCATAATAAGGCACATTGCAATCTTTTTGCTGATGGGGAACCTTGTCTTCAATTTGTAAAAAACACAACATCTGTGAAAAGCAATAAAGCAAAGCGCAATAAAACTAGATATGTCTTTGTATAATTAATTAATTATTTTTTATTCTAGCCTCTCTTGTGTGTCTACTGGTTATATAGCCAATGGAATGATTTTTTAATTATTCAATATATTAAGCCAAACAAACCATCTATAGACGTCAGTCCACAAAAAATGAATTAATTACAAAACATTGTACCTCTTTATTCATTGCAAGCAATCTCTCTTCTCAATATTATATTATGTTGCCAACTTCAGAGAATTGAAGAAGCAGGAAAAGAAGCAAGCTTCCGCTTGACCTACAAACATAAAACTTTCCAAAAAAAAAAAAAGTCCTGGTTTTCCTCCATTAAATAAATATTAAGTTAATCTAATCTAAGACTCATTTTTTTCAGTTAACATTTGCAAGCAAATCTCTAAAAATGCAAATTATATAATAGACTTGAATTTTTCCTGTCCTTTTCTTTCATCTCATTAATCGTGCAAGAAACATATGTCTTCAGAACACTAAATTTTAGTGGAAATGTTCCTAAGTAAAAAAAACAAAATGCCACACAGGCATTTAACAAAATTACTATGAAAAAAATTTGGAAAGAATTTTGAGAAATTAAGGCTTTTTGTTTGTTATTTGATTCAGATGACTAACAAATTTACAACACTGGCTTTCATTTTTATGTAGTATTTTTTAAAGTTTGAAAGTATGTAAAAGTGTAGCAAATGAAAAAAAAGTATAGTCGAATAACACGCGTACATAGAATAAGACCCAAAGTCCCAACAGGTTTACTTATTTAGTAAACTCCTTTTGTTAGTTATGTTTTGCTTTTTAAAAATATTCTACCTTTGCAGAGGCTAAATGGAAAAAACTATGATGAAATACTTGACCTACATCATGAAACAGAAAAAAAATATGGCCAGTAATCTAAATGTTTATTAGGAAATCTGCTTAAGACTTGGATTTGCACGTACCTCATATTTCTTTGGCTGTTAATTCAATTAGCCTTTCGAGTAGGCTTAACCATATTAAGTAGCACGGCCATCAGTTCATAGCGAGTAGCTGATGAAGACCTAGTCCCGCATAACTGGCCCTCTGAGACAGCAGACATTACAGTGGGGTTTAGGAAAGATTACACTCTTTGTACACTGTCCAAAGCAATAATTAAAGTGAATGGAATCTGCTTATGTCAACAGCTGTCATTTTTCCAACAAGAAATTTTGCCTTTTTCTAGTATCAAAAGGGCTAAGCTCCTAAGAGAGAACTGAATTTTTGCCATTTCCCCTAATTTTATTTCCAGCAAGAACCCCTAAAAGAACAACCAAAAGGAACAGGTGCTCAGGAAGAGCCCAACAACTGCCATGCATGGCAGCCACTGCCCAAATCTGGGGAGACTTCAGGATGGGTCAGTTCAATGCTTTTTTTTTCCCCCAATTGGTGTGGGTTTAAGTATTCAGTCAAGATTGGGATTCTTATTTATCACCTTCCTCTAGCTTTCCTATACCAGTCTTCAGATCCCAGATGACCAGAAAATACACTTCTGTCTCTGAAAGACGAACCTTAGTTTTTAGCTAAATAACCAAAAAGGCATAACATTAAAAAATAAAAAGAAACAGCCCAAGTGTCCATCAGTAGATGAGTGGATAAAAAAGCTATGGTACGTTTACACAATGGAATACTACACAGCTGTAAGAAAAGGAAGGGACTCTTACCCTTTGTATCAGCATGGATGGGCCCGGAGATTATTATGCTAAGTGAAATAAGACAGCCAGCCAAAGACAAATACCCTATGATCTCGCTTATAAGTGGAATTTAATGAACGAAATAAACTGATGAACAAAACAGAGCCAGAGGCATGGATACATGGAATAGGCTGACAGATCTCAGAGGGGAGGGAGGTGGGTGGGAGTGGATAAAAGAATGTCAAGAGGTACTATAGGGTAAGTGGAGGCAGTCTGGCTTCCTCCCCCAGGTGTCTGAGTAGCTAAGGGAAGCAGTGTTCCCATAGCCTTGGAGGAGCCTGATAAGCAGTGTTCTCATAGCCCTGAGACTGGGTCCGATAAACTGTTCTTATAACATGAAGTGGGCTCGCATGCGCAGAACTATGTTATGTTACGTAATGTTCTAGCATTTTTCCAACTTTGTTCTCCTCTAGTACTTAAACAAGTAGGGGCTTCTCACTAGTGAGACACGCAACTGCAGCGTGCATAGCTCGCCCACCCATGAATAAAGATACGTCAAGCATCCCCACGCTCCGCACAGATTCTTCCGTCTCCTGGAAGTGAGAGTGCATCTGCCTGGCCTTGATTGGCTGCAACACAGGTCCCCAAGGAAAATACATGCACAGCCCACGGACACAGACAACAGTGTGGTGAAGGCCAGGGCAGGGGGATAGGGGCTGGGTGGATGTGGGCAGAGGCAGGGGAAATGGGGACATGTGTAAAAGAAAAAGTAAATGGAACTTCTAGATGATTTTGGAGTAAAAGACTCTCTTCCAACTTAAATGTTCATCAGTAAGAACTAGTTGTCTGAGGCGCTAGATATGTAAAAATCATGAGAGCTTTCATTCCAGATGTTATGAAGACTCTGAGCTGTAGGACACAGACTGTAAATGTTATGAGAGAAGAGAGGAAAGAACATCGAATCAAAGGGGAACGATAGATAACTGAGTGATGAGGAAGAGTACACCATGTGTTGCAGATCCCCGAACCCTGTTCGCATACTCTAGTTATTGTGTCCTCAGAACACCTGGGCTGGTAAACGGTAACTGGGGCTCAGAGCAGTTTTGTGGTTTGCTTCAGACCAAGACTAGTCCGTTGAAAAGTTACAATAGCGCCTGAGTCCCTACCTTCCAGGCCAGTGGATTTTTTCCCCCTCTTATTTTCCCAAGAATATATTAAAACAAACAAACAGATAGACAATAGAAAGTTGTACAACTGGCCCTTATGCATATGAAAAAATGTTTGATATCAAACATAACAAAAGAAATGCAATGAGATCTCTTTTCTCTACTATCAAACTGGCAAAACCGAAGTACAGCAACAGACCACTGGTGAAATCGTAATGACATAGGAATAGCGTAAACTCTCGGTAGGATTAAAACACAGCACACACCCCAGGGAGGAGAATTTGGCAAGTCCAACCAAAGTACAGATGCATCTACACCTTGAACCAGCAAGTCCCCTCTTAGGAATCTAGCTTATAAACATACCCACATAAGTCCAAAATGGCACATGGTCAAAGGTTTTCACTTTCGCATTATTTTTTATTGCAAAAATGAGAAATAACTGAAGTATTAACAATACGGAGTTGCCTGAACTAATTATGAACTAATATATTTGATTATTTCTGAGTATAAAATAAAATTAAGAAATTATTAATTTTGCTAGGTGTATAAATGGTTATTCAGCTAATGTAGGAAAAGTTTATTCTTGTTAAGAGCTGAATATTGGTAATGGAGTAATTAGGGGCATACTGTGATGTCTGTATTCCTTTAAAATAGTTCTGCATAAAAATCATTTTTAAAATAACATTTAGCATAATCCTTTATGATCTGACTTCAGCTTATTTCTCTACTTTCATCCAGTCCTATAGTAAAATAATAAACATCACCTATATCTTTACTATTATTTTTAAAATAGATCCCTTTGAAACTTTCAGGATAAGTAAACTTATTTTAACAAATTAAAAAGTCATGTTTCTGAGCAGAATTTTTGGAATCTCAAATTCTTTTTTAAAAATAGTTCCACCAATATATTGCTTCTTATTTGACCTGCAGTTTGTAAAATAAAGTACTTTTTTACATCTCTTTGAATAAAGAAATGTAAAGCTCTTTTTCTGAAGCTCTTTGGAATAAGTTTACAAAGTTATGGAATGTTGTGGTAAGAACTTGCAATGGTAGGCTTTGGTTACATGAACAACAATAATTCAGGCACCTAACAGTACATACAGGCAACATCAGCAATTGGGTGACCTTCAGTTCTTGAATGGATCTTAGCACCCTTGACTGGCGCATATAGATGTGTGTGTGCATGTGTGTGCACATGTGTGTTTGCAAACATGTATTTATCTCAGATGACTTCTATGGCTTTCATCAAGTTGTCAACAGGGTGTGAGGCTTAAAAATATTAGGGATGTCAAGAGGTTTTCCAGTTTTACTTGTATAACTCACTGCACTGTAGCCTTTGAAAGAACAATGCTTAACTACCCTACAGGTCTTTACAATAATTGAATCAAATTAAAATATTACGTATGAAGCTCATGGTTTCCTTCTTGAACTTTTGGCCTCCTTTTGACAGATGGTATTTCCATCTATATTTTCCATTGTATGCTGATTAAGTAACTCCTGAAAACTGTGTCTAGTTTTCAGACAATAAGGGGATGAGAGTTGATTATAGCTTTGAAGCTTTAGAAAAAAAGGATTATTTAATCCCAAGCCATTCACTGGGTCAGGTGTCTGGCATTAACACCTGAATATTGAAACTTGGGTTTGCGTTAAGGTAAACTTCCATGGACATGCTGAAGGCTGGGCCACCAGACGTGGTTCCTGGGGGATCGGACTAGTGTTCAGGGTGGAAGAAAAGACATACGGGGTCTGTCCAGAAGCTATCCAACCATGTGATATGAAAAACAGAGACATGTCCTAAAAAGGGTACAGGATACAAGAAACATTGTACATAGGACAATGATACCTCAGTCCCCTTCAAAGTAGGCACTTCGGGATCTCACACAGTTCTCCCAATAGCCATCAGCTGGCCTATCATAGTGTCCTGAATTTCATCCATGGCCTGAAATCTCTTCCCTTTCAAAGGTGATTTTAGTTTTGAGAAAAGCTGAAAGTCGCAGGGCGCCAAATCTGGGTTGTAGCGAGGTCGAGTCACCTGGGTGATTTGATGTTTCACCAAAAACTTTGCATAAGACATGATGCATGAGCTGGAGCATTGTAATGAAGCTGTCAGTCAACAGTTGCCCACAGCTGCAGCCTTCTCAATCTTCCGAATAGTTTCCTTGGAGAAATGTGCAAGCCTAATGCAGAATTGGATGCAGATTCATTTTTCCCTTCGTTCAGTCATTTTGAATGCAACAGCCACACAGTACACATGCTTACTCAGAAGCATCTACCACCCTCACTAACTAGTACAGTGAAGTCATCATTGTTCATGCATGCACAATCCAGTCTACTCTCTTTGGCTGCCAGGTTACATCAATGCCGTGCAAACTGTTTTCCTTATATTAACAATAGCTGGACATTTTCTGGACAGACCTCACATGTGTGAGGCAGGTCCCATGGCCTTACAGCCTGAGTGGCTTCATTGGGTCCCATACTCGAAAGAGGCTGGTGCTTGGGTTAATGCTGGGCAGTCACCACCTTAAAATTCTTAACTGTAAATGAACAAGGGGCATCACATTTTCATTTTGTACCAGGCTCCACATACTATGTAGTCAGTTCTGCATATGTGGCTTCACCCTAGGCATATCTGTGGAGCTGACTGAAGCTTCGTTCAACCTCTTTCTTGCTCAGCTATTGCTACCCCATTTCCTTCCTGCAGATAAGGGCTGGGTTTGGACTGCTCCAGTTACTGCAAGAGTACAAAAGCCATTAGCAAACCTGTATTGGGATTGGGGAGCATGAGGTAGGCTGGGAAGGAAGACCCAAACCTTAAATCATTAAAGTCATGGTAATTTATTCAATTTTCATAACTTTCATTGATAATGCTCCTACTTTAAATTTTTAGTAATTCCCATCCTTCTATTAACTCTGACATCCCTATGTTAGAAAAAGTTACTTCATTTTCTCTCTAAAAATTTAAAAACATGTTTTTCAAGATTTACAGGAACAAGTATAAAGGATACATGGACAAAAACTATGGGGGGGTGGAAATGGGAGGGAGGAGGGGAGGGTTGGGGTGGTGGGTTCAGGTGAGAATAAAAGACAGAAAACTGTACAAGATCAACAATTAAAATAAAAATTAAAAAAAAATGCAGTTGAAAGCCAACAGTGGCAACATTTTGAGAAGGCAATGTTTAAATGTTTGTACAAACAATGTTATGCATTTTTTTTTTCTCAAATTTGCAGCTTACCAGAGCTGCTCTGTGGAGCTGTGCTGTGCACGGCCTGCTCCAGGGAGCTCAGAAGCGACTTGGTGTGTCTGTGGACACTCACTGGCCTCTTATCTGATCTAGCCTTGTTGTTATATTTCTAGAGATTTGCCACAGAGGAAGTAGTAGCAACTACCAATAATAATGTAGTTATATATGGTAACAGCTACAATGGTATTATTATTGTATCCATAATGAATACAATGTATGAGGCACTGCCCTAAACACTTGATGAGCTACATTTCATCCAAGGTCCCCATCAACCTGAGAAGTAGGTACTGAGTTAGGCACTATTTATAAAAGAGAAAACTGAGACTCGGCCGAGGGACGTGAATTGACCAAGGTGGGAGCAGAACTCCGCAGGCCATGCTGTGAAGCACTGTGGTGCTCTCACTCCAGCAGACAATCCATCGAGATTCACCCTTGTTGAGACTGGGAGGGGCTGGCTATTTCACTTCTGTCTGTCCAGTGAATTAAACAAACAAAAACAAGTGTGCATGGGAAGTGATTCTACTTGTTTTATCTGTAACTCTTATTCCTAACATACAACCACTGCTTTTCGTACATGACTTGAGCTTTGGAAGTTTCATGGTGAGCAGGTCATTCAGCAAGTAGGGTCTCAAAAGCTCATCAGTTGTGGGCCCTTGCTGTTGGCTGTCATAAAAAAGGGGAGAATTGAGGAAGGAGGCTGCAGATAAGACTAGAAAATCTAGTCTGTTTCTGAGAAGATGGTCTGCTGTTTCTTACCTCAAAGCATCATCGCATTGATCTCAGCTGGTCACATGTATGGAATTTAAAATATGATAATTAAGAAGAGTCCAAATATCTATCTTAGTATCTTTGTGATTAATTATCTGATTATTTCACTTGTATTGCTGATTTAAGGAAGCACTAAACACACCAATGCTGAAAACCACATAAGTACCATCTTCTACAGAAATAATAAGATATTAAAATATGACACAATGAAAAAAATTGTCTTATCATTATTCAAATGCTATCTAAAATTCTCTAATACAGGATTCCCTTTCTAAAATTTTGCTTCATCCAGACAAGAAGAATGAGAGTACATTTTAAGAACATATTGTAGGAGATAATTCTGATTTTAGAATTTTGCTGTCATTGCAAGGTACACTTGGCTGACGGATATGGAGATTCAAGTAGCCATAATTTCCCAGGTTCTAATTCTACTCTTTTTAGTTACCAGCCAGCTCTAAAGGCAAAAAATGAAATGGAATGAAATGAAAGAAAGTGAAATAACAAATTTTAAAAATCTGGGAAATCAGATACCAATGGCAGAACAGGTTTTGTTTCTTTTTTACTTCCAGAAGTGCTCTAAAACACATGCCTCCAAAATTGCCACAGGCAAAGAATATGGGTTTGCAGGTAGATATTAGCAGAGTGAGCAAATTCCATACCCTTTCATTCTGTGAAGGGACAGGTAATTCTCAAACAGCAGAATTAACTCTTGAAAAGCCACTGTTCAATAAGAAAAAGACAAATGATGTCAACTGAATCTCATTTTCTCATAGAAAATATTAACAAAGGCTTATGTTACTGACCAAGTTTTCAAAAAATAGCAGCAGACAATATCTCTATACTTCATAAAGTATTTTTTGAAATTGTGTATATTAAAGATAGAATAACATAGTGATCAATTAAACCTGTTTTTTATAGTGTATTTAGTGATTTCATAATGATATGAGATTCATGACAGGCACTTACATTTGCACACTTAGAATCATTTTGTGATCTTTTGAGAAACTGATCTAGAGATATTTGTCTTTCTTGTTTTTGATGAAAATTTCTCTTTCACAAGAATAGGCATCAGAGAGAAAAATGCCTTGAGTTTCCTCTGTGTTTGAGATTATGGTCAAACAATTGGCATCCTTGTTTATTTGGTGGCTTCACTAAGTAAAAGTGGCTGCAGGTATCAGTAGAACTGCTGGGAATAGAAAGCTTTATGCACAATGCCAGATTCACACGGCAAATTTTGATGCTGAAATGACTAGTAAAGAGTAAAGGGAGCCAAATAAATGGTGATGGATGATGATTTGACTTTGGGTGGTGGCCACACACTGTAATATACTATACAGATCATGTGTTATAGAATTATATACTTGAAAAGTATATAATATGAATAACCAATGTCACCCCAATAAATCTAATTTAAAATAAAATAAACGAGACTAGATTCAAATTCACAATAACTTCTAACATTGGTGCGATTTGATCATATAATTATTATGACCTTCATATGCCACAGTTGTCAGGACCTGGGATGCACACTGATTCCGTGAGAACCAGAGAAGCTTAAGAAAAGCAAGGGATGGGTGGGGGTCCCAAGATGGGAATCTCCAATGGCAGCTGCATCCTCTACACAGAGGCAGCACAACCTGGACACACTAACCTGGTCATCATCCTTTCTGAAATGTAATTCTGTCTTATCCATGGCTCATCCTGGCTATGGCTTGAGGTTTCAGGGTTGTATATTTCCTCTTGATCCCCATGAATCTTCTTAGATTAAGAGTACCACCCGTATTTAATTTGCCTTTCCTTCGCCCTCCACCTGCCAGTCAGCCATCAGGTCCTGTCTGCAGATCATTTCTAAATCTTTCTCTATCAGTCCTTTCATCTTCATCCTAGGACTGACACTCCCTGTTTCTAAGCTTGATAATCTCTGGCCTGAACTATCTCAAACACCCTCCTAACTCTTTTCCAGACTCAAGTCTTTTCACTTCCTAGTTTTTTCTCTACTTCCTTATCAAGGTGAACTTTCTACAATATACCTGCTGTCATGTGTCTTTGGTAACCCCCCTTTGCTACCAAATTCTTTAGTAAGGAATCTGGTAACCTCTGTAAAGGTGTATCACCTTGAAAAGCCATAAGGGATCCAAGGTCTCAGTGTAAGGTTTATGATTTCTTAACACAGGTTCTCTCCCATGCTATACCTGGAAATGGCATGTACTTACATCCCACTATCTCTCATCATGTCTCATCTTCCCATTTCCAGTTTCCTTGGGCTCAGGCATCATCTCCTCTGTGACCTCTGTCCCTGAATTAGATGTTCCTTTATCTCTTCTCCCATACTGCTCATTGCTCTAGTATTGCTTTGAAAAAAAAAATCTGGGTAGACTTGTAAAAGGAACTAGAAGTTACTTGACTGTGTATTGTTCACTATATGGTATAGCCAGCACCTAGCACAGTTCCTGGAGCATACACAAATCCCCACACACACGGTACATGCTGAATAAGGGCACAAATTTATGACTCCAGCTCTTGGTCCCCACTTCTGGTTTCTAAACTGCATGGAAAGGAGAAGAGATGGCAGGAGAAGGGAAGGGCAGCTAAGGGAAGAAATCCATCGTACGACAGGCACTCACAGGTACGGTTTGTATATTCTCTCCAGTCCTTACAACAGCCTATGAGGTAGGTATGATTCTGAAGTATAGGAGGGAGAAACTCAAGTTCAGGGACATTAAGCTACCTGACCAAGGTCACAGGGATGGGACTCAAATTCTGATTTATATGCCTCAAAATCTCATGGCCTTTCCACTACTGATGCTGCCTTACCATTTTTTTCCTCCCAATAGACAGAAAAATGTTTTGCAATTAAGGCTGAAACTATTCTGAAGCAGTATTTTCTCCCTAAGTAATGTGTAAGGTTTCTTTGCCAGATTGTTCGAGTGATGGCTGCTGTCAGAGACCTAGACAAGCATGGAAAATGATGTCATCAAGTTGACATTTATAGTTACACTGAGTCAGATTAGATCAGGCAGTAAGTGCCGCTGAAATTCGGTTTATTAATTTTAATAACTCATTGTATGCAATTCAGAGGTAAGAGATACTTCACAGGCTTTTTCCCCAGTTTGTCAGACATGAAGGTAATTTGCATTTCTCATCAATGGTCAGCTTTTCCTTTGTTACTTGCTGTGTTACGTGGATGCAAAAACTCAGTGGCTTTGGAGGAAGCTCTATAATTTGGATAAGCCCTTAAGAACATGGATCAAGTTGAATAAAGCATGGGAGTTTTGTCTTACCTTTTATTACTGTATGTTAAGATTCCAGTAAGCAGATAAAAAGAACAGAATATCTCACTATTGCATTAGACCAATGATGGGCCTAGACCAGAATTCTGACGGCAAGAGAAACCTCAGGTTGTGGGCCTGGGCGGGTGACGGGAGCGCCTCTGCTGTCCACCTGGACACGCGGCCTGCGATGACCGACACCTTAGAGCCACGCAGGCTCCTGCTCTCATCCTTTAAAATATAACATCCATTATTTGATTTTCTTATTCATAAGAAATGGAGAACAAAAAGAAATCAGAAAATCAAAATCACGCAATCACACCACTTAAACGTGTTTTATAATTTGTGTCCGTCCAGATTTTTTCTTGTCACATGTTTTTCCAAACAATATCTTTTCTAAAAATTCCATCATGCCCTTTCTAGGTTAGTTCATTTTCATTTGGCGACCTAGTATGATTACTACCATAGTTTTCAATTATTCTCCGACAACACTGTTTTAATGGTTGCATAGAATTTCAATATAAATGTGTTGTTATTTACATAACCATTTCAGAATTATTGAATATTTAGATTCTTTCAATGATTATTTTTTATTTTTGAATGCTAAAAAATTTCCTGTAATGCCTCTTTGAGCATATCCACCTATATTTTTTAGCATAATGTCTAGAACTTTGCACTGCTTATTATTTCTGAGTTACATCAAGTTTTGTACTAAGTTTCTGAGGTACATATTATCAGCATTAATTACATATTATCTGAGGTAGACACAGGTGTCTATGTGTGTGTTTTATAGATTGTCTTTTCTTCTTAGTATAATAGAGATCAAGTCCCTAAAATAGTTATAACAGAGAGAGTTCAACCACACATACTTTTGCTTTGATAGTTTGAAGTTCTAAATTAGAATACTCAGAACAATACCTGGAAGCAGTAGATAAGCAATAGGTATTTGTTGATGTGTTAATTAGATTATAAGAAAGTGACAACTATAGAATAAGTTCTTTCAGCCATGCCTTGTTTATCATAGGTCCATCCATTGATTCTTTTATTTACCACAAATTCTGTGAGACTCTACAATCTGTCACCAATTCTTTGATTAAAATTAAGTAGTTTAGCTGGAAGCAAATCAGCTGGAACAGTATGATGTGATAATTTTTATAATAGAAGTATAAAAGATGCCATCAATGTCATCTGGGAAATGCAAATTAAAACAACAGGAGACACCACGACATAATCAAAAGAATGTCTAAATAACAAAAGAACTGGCAATACCAAATATTGGTGAGAAGTAGCAAAGAGAACTCTCCCACACCACTAGTGGGGGTATGAATTGGTGCAAACATCTGAAAATTTGTTTGCCAGTATCTACTAAAGCCAAACATCTGTTATCCTTTGAACTGCAATTCTGGAAATACACTCAGTAGACATTTTTTTGCAGCAAAAAATGCACAAGAATGTTCTCATGAGTGCTATTGATAACAGCTCAAAGTTAGCAATACCACTAATGGTATTGCTAACCACTATCAAAAGCACAATAGATCAACAAAACAAACAAACAAGCATAATATAAACAAAGACACTGAATTTGAGAACAGTCTGACAGTGTCCAGAGTGGGAGGGGAGGGAATTTCAGGGGAAAAGGGGAAGGGTTTAGAGCAACAAGTATAAAGGACTCATGGACAAAAACTATGGGGGGTGGAAATGGGAGGGAGGTGGGGAGGGCTGGGGTGGTGGGCTGGGGCGGGGTAAAAGACAGAAAACTGTACAATATCAACAATTAAAAAATACTGATTTAAAAAAAAAAGGTAATAAATTAGAAAAAAAAGCACAATAGAAAAACCAATTGTGTTTATTTCACAACTGAATATGAGACAACAATACAAAGGAATAAACTACTGCTTTGTGCAAAAATATAGATGGCTCTTAGAAATAGGATGGTCAGATAAAACATAGTTAAATATTGTTTAACTGATATTCTTAAATATAAAATACGATGAAATAGACACAGCTAAATAGTGCATGTAACCCACCTATACAAAGAAATTATCTACTGGAAATTCAAAGTTAACTAGGTATCCTGTATTTTTATGTCCTAAATCTGGCAACCTTACTTTCACAAAGCACTGAATCAAAGAAACAAGCCACAAAAGGGTACATGCCAAGTAATTATGCTTATGTAAAACTCAGAACCAGGCAGAAATAGTTCTGTGGTTCTCAGAATCTGGTCAGTGGTATGGCTGGGGAGAGGCAGGACCGAGGGGGGTCATAGGGGGACTCGGGGATGGGTGACGCTCTATTTTTTGACCTGGGAGCTGGTCACCTATATTCACCTTGTGAAAAAATGAGCTGCCCATTCCAATTTGTTTGTTTACCTCTTAGAATGTATAATATCCAAATCCCTGTGCCTTTTAGTGTCCTGCTCCTATTTCTGCACCACAGACTAGTGCTTGGGGGGCAATGCTGAGATGGATTAACAAGGCGCTAGGCCACAGTTAGGAGGCCGATGTACTGGCCTAGAAAAAAGTTTGAAATGGGCCGTGGCTCTAAATCATGGGGAAGAAGGATCAGATGTGCACTTGTTTAGATGCTAATGTTGACAAGACATCCTTCTAACTGAGTGCATATTCAGGAAGAATGAAGGGGTCTAGGAATAACCCAGGTTTGGCATGGAATATTAGATCATGCTCTGTGGATGAAGAGTTCGTGTGCGGCACAGCCCTGAAGGGCTACATTAAAATCTCAGGCATTATAGGTTTATGTACTTATTATGAACAATTTCTGGCAAACAGTAAAGTGTCTTATTTTGACAACATCTTCCTTTAATACTTTTGAAAAGAGATGAAAGCAGAAGGGCCTTTTAATTCCCACAAATGTTCCATTTGGGTTAGTGGATGAGGTGCTTAACCAGAATGAGAGCAGAAGAAAAGGGATACATTTTTATAGGCCAGTGGGAAGGAGAAATAAACAGTCACCTCAGTTTACAACTATTATACCTGAAGTTCATGGAATATTCGCTTACAAAGGAGCAGCAGGGAGTTGAATATAGATGAGTTATAGAAGTCTCATCTGGGCTAGCAGTACACGTTTGACAGTCATCAGCGTCTAGGAGTTCACTGACACCACAGAGACCACCCAGCAAGAGTTGGGAGTAAGAAGTGAAGAGGACTGGGGCAAAATGCCAAACAACTCTGTCATCTCAAGAGTGTGAAGTAGTATCAGGAAGGCTTGCCCTGGCCAGTGTGGCTCAGTGGGTTGGAGCATTGTCCCCTACACCAAAAGGCTGGGGGTTCAATTCCTAGTCATGACACATACCTACATTGCGGGTTCAGTCCCTGGTAAGGGTGCATGTGGGGAGCAACAGTCAATGTTTCTCTCTCACTTTGATATTTCTTCCTTTCTCTCTCTCAAACAATGAAAAATAAAATGTCCTCCATTGAGGGTTAAGGAAAAAAAAGAAAGTAGCTAAAAATGGTGCCGCCAGACAGGTATGGCATGAAAACTGGGAAAGAATGGTGAAGGAAAACTGTAGAATGTGGGTTGAAAAATTCTATTTGCCCTGGGCAAGTCTTGGTGACATGGTGTAGGTAGGACGCACTTGAGCAGGTTGAAAAAAGGTTAGGAGATGAAGAAGTAAAATATCATTTTTTTAATCTAGAAGTTTGGTTATAATGGTAAGAGAAAAATGGAGTGATAGATAGAAGACTCAGAACAAATGGAGTAATTTTTTTAGTTTTTGTTTTAAGATGGAAAAAAACTTAAGCATGCTTGGGTGTTGAAGTGAGCCAATCAGTTTAAGAGCTTGAAAAGAGCAAGTGTGAGGCCTGGATAGAGATCTTGGAGAAAATGGAAATGTCTTAGACCTACCCAAAACATATATGAAAAAAAGTGGTTCTCATTAGGCAATGGAACGCTTCATATTCTGATACTGGACTTATAAAAGATGCATTTGATATGTGATAATATGAAAGGGGGAAACAAAAGAATTCATTTGTAAAGCTATTTTGTGCATAAAATTGTGTGGAAGGTCATGTGCTAAAAGTGAGAAAGAAAAGAGAAAATGGCTATAGAGTGAGTAGTAAAAGTTCAGAGGAGCTATAGAAGGTAGAAGGAAACTGATCAAGCAAAATTAATAACAGAATTGCTAAGACAGGTGACCAAAACACCTGAGCTTAGAGGTCGCCCACTTTCATCGACAGCAAACTCCATGGCAGTGTCATTGTTTCCAGAAACACTCAGCAAGAAAATGTATTGTGATCCTTTGTGGGGCATTCAGTGTATGGAGGACACAAGAACTTCACTGAGGAGGGGACTGAGGCATTTTCAGGAAAGTGGTTGAAATGATGCCCCAGAGTGCAGATGGCAGTGACGCCAATAAGAACCTTTTGGGCTTATAGGAAGGGAGGTCGTGGAACAAGACAGGAGATCAAGATGCGATCAGAGGAAGTGCCGTGGGAGTAAGCAGCGTGAGAGCGCAGGAAGCAAAGGATGCTGTGGTCAAATTGTCAGTTCTTGTCATAGATTTTGGAGATGGTGCTGTTCTAGCTAATAATATGTCCAACAAAAGGCCCCAAGAGTAATTGCTGATGTGGAGGAAATTTTCTATGCAAAGGACCACACAAAAGAACTATGAGGTTACAGGGAGGAAACGTCTTGGGGAGGTTTGGGCACCCCCAAAATGATGGCTGCAGCTATGTTAGAGGCGAAGATTATGATGTAAGTGTCAGAGTCTTTGATACCTACTCAGACTGATGAAGAGGTCAGTAGGGGCCAGTTCATAACAGTTGGGCCAGTTAAATAGTAGCAAAGCAGTGGGTGGTACAGAAGATTTCAAAGGGCAAAGCCTAGAATCAGTGTTATGGACCTCAATTCTTGGACCATTTTAGAAGTGCATCTTCATCTTGAAGGAGCTGCAAAGAAAGCACTACTCTCTGGGAAGAATCAGATTTTAGAGAAGGCACTTTGCTGAATGAGCATTCTGCAGAGAGATATAAAGTACAAAGGAATTATTTCTAAAGCATCATGAAATAGAGGGGTGTTGGCAATAGGAAGGTAAGTCCAGAGAAGAGAGTCCAGAACAGCATGGCAAAATATAAGAGAAGAGAGATTGCAGGAAACGCCAGCATCTAAATCAGCAATTGTCAACCTATTTTTATTTCATAGCATACATAAACTAATTGCTAAAATTCCATAATACACAAAAAAATATATTATATTTTATGTTGATCTGACAAAAAGTAGCTATAATTTTGATTCATTCACATAGGATGGTTATTGCTGTGTTGGCTGTTGTCTTTTTTTTTTTTTTTTGACAATCTAAGGGAAAAGAGGTCAGAACCCCAGGTTCTGAAGTACCTTGGTGGCAAACCGTGGTTGATAACCTGTATTAGGAGGATTAGAAATGAAGCAATAGTCTTCTAACAAGCATTAGCAGATCATAAGGTTGTTCCTTATATTGTACTTGCTAAACTAGGAAAATGAACAAACACTATTTTTAAAATTAATTGCAAAGATAAAGCTAAAACATATTTGAGACTTACCAGTTGGCTACCCAGAAAACTCAGTTAATAAAAGACCATTTCATTTAAGAGAGGTACACCTAAATGAACCTTTTTCTGGACGTCAATAAAGTGAATCACTGCTCTTACAATGACTGTGGAACAGTTGTGATAGAACTTGTTGCACCACCACCACAGAGAGCTGATGAATACGTACATGAGCATATGGGAATCAGAGCTCCCTGCCAGTTTGGAAGACTAGGGAAATTTCCTTTAGCTAGTCTTACATGTTCAGGACAGGGCACTTTTAAAATCTTCTATCTACAGGGTAGAATGTATGCCATAAAGATACTCAGAATAAAACTGGAGTCTACGGAAGTGATGTCTTCTCCTTGTACAAAAAACATATGCACACATATTCAGATTGAAGAATGAATTCTACAGTCATCCTTGATTGATATAAACTAAACATATGTTGCATAACTGGGAACCTTGTTTGGGAAAACAGTTGTATAAAGGCCAACCTTACAGCTTCAGATCAACATTGACCTAAGTAAGCAGCTGGGAGTCCAGGAGAGAAGTTATAATGGAATTTACAAAGTTGGTATAAGTTCATTTCAGGTCAACGCAATGTTTGCCTTTAATTTCAAAGAAAGTTGTTTCCACTGGAGCATGTGCCCAAATTCAGCTTGCCTAGACTTTGTACTATATCTGATGCATCAAAGACTCTTAAAATATTGATGTTAGAAGGAAATTTGAAAATATCTACTCTTCTTCCTCCCCCTCCCTCTCCATAGATTAAGGTTAGGAAAGTTAAATAGCTCGCTAAGGTCATGGCATGGATGAGCAATGACTTGGTATATAAGGAAAGAGCTTAATGCAAAACTATGTGTGATTTTGCCACTTATCAATATATAAGTCATTGTTTATAGTACTTTGAAAAAGAGGTTAAATATAAGAAAACTGACTAGTTGGGCTTGAAATGTCTTATTTATTTTATTTGTGCCACAAACTCATAATTGGAATGCTTTGAAATTAGTGTTTTTCTGGTTAATTTGGTATACGACCAAAAGCACCCTTTGCTTCAACTCTTTATGCTGAAAATACTTTCTTCCAGAGGTTAGAGCACTTTCTGGCCTTTGAAAGAAGACTATCTTGTATCCAAACAAACTACCTCTTATATCTGAAGCTGGAAATTTTTTATTTTTTGTGCCCTGCCGTGGCCTTTTCATGTTCTTCCTCATCTCATCTAATGTGCCTTCAATGAACTCAATACACAAGGCACAGATGATGCCCTGGAACACCCCATCCAGATGTACCTTTGCCACATGAACCGGCAGTCTATCACTGGTCCCCAAATCCAGCTGCTACACATTGAAATCAATGGGAGCTCATTACAATCCAAATACCTGGGCCTGGGAATCCGTGTGTAAAATGCATGCCCTTGTGCTTTTGGTGCAGCATTTAGAACACAACTTTACATTAATCTCTCCCACTTTACTCCAATGAAAATGCAGTATTTGTGTAGGTGGCATTTTAATTAACTTAATTTTGTTTTATCTTTTTCTATTTTTATTTCCAAGGTATCAAAGGGAAAAAAACCTCAGTAAGACTAATCAATGCTAAGGCCCAGCTAGTAATTAAATTACCATCCCAGGATAATTTGCAATTTAGCAGTTAATCTGTGAAGAAAAAAACTTAATTTTAAGAAATAAATCTCTTAGTATTTTAGGCACTAAAGCAGCCATGGGGTTGATCTTGGGAAAAAGAAACATTATAACCACTCTTTAGGCCAACTCTGATTTTGGTAACCCTCAGAGTGATCTTTCTGAATGGTAGTTAATATTCACCAAGAGTTTAATGTACTTATTTACTCCCATCCTTTTCATCAAATGGATTTGAGTCTACTTTTAAAGATATGTAAAATATATTTTAAAATATATAACTTCTCTGATGATTAGTGACATTAAACATCTTTTCATAGGTCTATTGGCTATCTGTATGTCCTCTTTGGAGAAGTGTCTATTCAGACCCTTTGTCCGTTTTATAATTAGATTGTTTGGGGGATTTTTGGTGTTGAGTTTTGTAAGTTCTTTATAAATTTTGGATATTAACCCATTAGATGTATCAGTGAATATGTTCTCCTATTCTTTGGGTTGTCTTTATTTTGTTGATGGTTTCTCCTTTGTTGTGCAAAAACTTTTTAGTTTGATGTAGTCCCCTAATTATAAAACCACAATGAGATACCACCTCGCACCTGTCAGAATAGCTGTCATCAATAAATTCAAAAACAGTAAGTGCTGGTGAGGATGTGGAGAAACGAAACCCTTCTGCGCTGCTGATAGGAATGCTGATTTGTGCAGCCACTGTGAAAAGCATTATAGATACACATCAAAAAATTTAAAATGGATCTGCCTTTTGACCCAGCAATCTCACTATTGGGAATATATCCAAAGAAACACAAAACACCAATATGAAAAAATGTAAGCACCCCTGTATGCATTGCAGCATTATTTACAATCTCCAAGATATGAAGGCAGCCCAAGTGTTTATGACTAGATGAGTAGATAAAACAACTATGGGAAATTTATACAGTGGAATACTACTCAGCCATAAAAAAGAAAATTTTACCCTTTGCAATAGCATGGATGGACCTGGAGAACATTATGCTAAGTGAAATAAGCCAGTCAGAGGGATCCCATATGATTTCACTCAAATGTGGAATCCAATGAACTAACTGGACTAACAAGCAAAATAGAGACAGATTCATAGATACAGAGCAGGTGACAGCTATGGAGGGGAGGTTAGAAGGAGGAGGGATCTAGCAAAGAGAAAAAAAGACTCACGGATGTGGCCAACAGTGTGGTGACTGTGGGCAAGGGGTTGAGGGGTCTAAGTGGTAATGGAAAAAATACAATAAAAAATTTCAACATATGCATATAATTTATAAGCAAGGAAGAAAAAACCAAACTGGAGCCAAGAGAATGAAACAAAAATTAAAAAATTCCAGGCACTAGGTTTCTTAATATAATTCATTCATTCATTCATTCACAGATAGTAGGTATTCACCACTGGTCTGGCACCCAGCTGGGTGGCTGTGCAGTGACAGAGTCCTATTGGTTGCTTGCTTCAGATTTCTATTCTGATTGATTGGTGTCCATGCCTTCTGGTAATTTAATATTTTGCATATTACTCCCTAGACCTGGGACTATAACAGAGAGAAAACAAACATGGACCATCCCCTCCCAGGCTCTAGCCTTTCAGACAGATAGACATGATATGACAATTACAATAGAGTATGGCAAGATCAAATATAATATGGTAAAAAAAAAACAACAAAAATAAAATAGTAGCAAAGGAAACAAAACAACAACATGAATTGGAAAGAGAGTCCAAGACCATGTCAGGAAAGGCTTTATTACATTTGTAAGGAATTGTCGACATGATCCTCACTGGATTTTAAGCAGGGGAATATGCTAAGCAGAGTTATATGTTAGAAAGATCATTCTGGCTCTAGCATTAAACATCCCCTGCTGCCCTCCCCTGGCCAAATCCCAGCAGCCAAAATCTGGCCTGGGACTCTTCTGCACAACGAGGCCCGTTCTGAAAAGCAGTGATTTGTGCTGTGGTCCTTGCAGCTAGAACATCTGCCATGGATCCTCACTTAGAATGAGCCGTTGCCTTCTGTGGACAAGAAATGTCAACTTCCCTTTGCTTTAAAGTCCTTATCTGTGAAGTGAGGTTAAGTCCCTACCTTAGAAAGTAAAAACATACGACCTTGTCTAGCACATGAGACTCACCGGGTGCTTCATGTACAACTTTCCCTAACCTGATGGCAGCACTTTAAATGACAGCAATTACTGTCATTTTACCATATTCATAATCTCTTACTGTGCCTTTCACAACACTGATTTTTAGATTTACTTAAAATGTTTTTACAATTCCTCTTTATTCTTCCCTGTTCTGGTTTCACTTGTTAACCAATAATAATTTTGACTTTTGTCTTTCCTTTCTTGTTTGTTTGTTTCATCAGCGTGAATGAAAGTCTCATTTACCAACTTGTAGTTTGCATTAACTTCCTAGACTGAGTCTCAATGTGTATCTACAAGACGGAGGCCTCTCCCTATAGGCAGGAAAAATAGGTGACATGAGCACCTGTGTGTCTAAATCAATAGCAAGTAGAGGAGCTCTGTGCAGTCTGCCATGGAGTATTTCAGGTCACAAACAGAGAAGGAAGTGCTGCTGAGATGCCCCATGACACTGGCCTTCGCTGACCTGAAGTTTTATGCAACTTCTGCAGAAGGGAAGGAAAGACCTGACCTGGTTGAGCTAAGACCTGCCAAACTCAGAGCTACATTGAAATAAATATTTCAGCAGACAAAATATGGAGGTTATTTGTCCATAAAACTTGGAAAACATTTATGGGAAAGGGACTAGTGGAGCTCCCACATTTTCCTGTATTTGTCTGAGGTGCTAACAGAGCTGTGTGAGGTGTGTTGGAGACTCTGTAAAAGGTTTCGTTGGAACCAGTGGACTTTATGTCACTGTGGCCGGACAAAAGAATTGGTAAAGACATTATTTTAGGAATGTTAGGAAACAAAAAACATAATTTGCATGACCTAGTTTTCCCCTGTAAGACAAGTAGCACATACATAATTATCAAATACTGAGAGGAAAGGCGCCTCTCTGAGGGGCTGTCCAAGAGTAGCCCCAACCGGCGGACGCCCCACAGACTTGGCTGCCATTTCTCCACGCTGCCTCCCCTGAAGAAATGGCCATTTCTCCTTTTGTTTTGTTTTCGCTGGTTTCAGGTTTACTGTACCCAACAGGTCTTCACCGCTCTGACTAGCCCTTTTGGTTTGAGGCTTATCTATTTTTTTTTCTGTTTTAGCTTTGTCTGAGAACTTTTTCCTTCATCTTTTCTTTCTTTTGAGAACATATGAGTAGGGGAGGGATAACTTAACTCAGAGCCAAATGTGAGCCTCATGTCTACTCTATATCGTCCAGCCCAGGATCATAGAATTACAGTCCAGTTTAGGTACTGGACCCAGGTTTAGGGTGGAAGAAAGCCGAAAGTCAATTTTGGGTGCCAAGTCATTACTCTTTGACAGTCGTTGAAACGCCTTGGAAACCAAGTCTTGTTCCCATTGTAGCAATGGCAGAAGCTCTCCAGTCAACGTTCTCTTTTCCCAAATCCATCGTAAATGTTTTTCCTGGAGTGATTGTTTGCCTGACATTTTCCCACTGTATTAGAGGACCAATCCATTTCCCTGAGGAGATTATCGGACAGCAAAGCCCCTTATATCCAGGGGATTCAGTTCCGTACTCTTCACATTATGCAGGGTACCCTGAGGCTAGCAAACAGAGGCAAACAGTGTGTCCAGTTTAATCTTTGAGCTCTGGAGACACAAAGGTCCACATTCTATTTCAGCTCTTCCACTGAGTCCATGAGCAAGTTATTTTTTAAGTTATTGTTAGAGTTTGTAAAAATTCAACATTTACTGAAGTAGACTACACATATAAGGTATGTAAAGCCTGAAATTTCACAGAGCGAGCACCCCATATAACCAGCACCCAGATCAAACCAGAAGACCGAGCATCCCCCAGCAGGTTTCCAGGGGCTCCCTCCAGGCACTACTCTGAAAAGTAACCACCGCCCCAACTTCAAACACTATAGATTCTTTGACCTTGAACATAAGTCTTGGTTTCTTTCCATGTAAAACTGGAAAATAAGAGCACCAGTTTTAAAGTAAGAATGAAATGAAATGAAATAAAATAAAGCACTTTGCACAGGATTGCATACTGAATAAGCTCTTAAGTAGCAGCTCTTACCATTTACTTTCCTTTTTGCTTGAGATGGGCCTGCCACATGCTTGTCTGATGCATGAAGCAAGCTCCATCTCTTTCCAAGGACTGAAAGCTATTTTTTTCACAACCTCCCAGGCTCTGTGTTTGGCCAGGGGAGGTAAGGTTGTGACAACCCATTCAGAAAGGAGAAAAGAGTGACTGCAAACACACATGAACAAATGGGGGTCCCTCCTGGGAAACACTGGAAGCTACCAAAACACACCTGGTTGCCAGAATGAAGAAGAGGAATAGAGTGAGCATGAAGTGCGTTTTTCCTGTATGAAGAGAGGGAGGGGATCTGATACTAGGTTTCCAAAAGCAGAGACATCACATCCAAACTGAACAGCGTGAGACCCATGGCCATGGAAACTTCTGACACTGCTGAGGCCCTGGTGGCGCGCAAAGCACAGACACTCTGGTGGCAGCTTGGTAATATCAGTTTATTTTTAGGAACGGACAGTGTTCAGCATAAAACTTCTACTGAGGGCTTACCTCTGTGCCTCCTTGAATACTAATTGAGAGGTTTAGATTAGTATCTATAGGCTCTGCCTTTACCTCTCACCTTTCAAAATTTCTCCATCTTCTCTCCATCTTCTGCACATTGCCTTATCTCTCCTAATTCTAATTCACAGACTTCCCTCCCCCTTTTCAACTATATACCATTCATGGCCCCGTGAAATAGAGTGAGAAAGTCTCTGGCCTGAAAGCAGTTTGCTGTGTAAAGATCCTGAGCCTTAGACTTTCACAAAGTTGTTTCACAATGAACTAGGCACATCATCTCAACTTAGCACACAGGTCAGTTAGTCCTTTCCAGAGCCCGAGGCTATCTTAGAGAAGCCAAATACGGTAAACCTTTTTTCTTTTCCCCTAAATCCTTTCCCGGGATAATAAATTAGTTTGATTAAAAGTTGAAAATCATCACAGATTCATGGAAAGCATACAACCCTGCAGTTAACAAGATCTCCACAAAGCTTCATTTCCTCACTCCTTCTGTCATACTCCGCATTACAGCATAGGAAAGTATGCAGAGTGCTGACTTGGAAGTCTAACATACCCAGATTAGAAATTTGGCTGTATACCCACTAGCTCTGTGATCGTGAGCAAACTTTACAACCTCTCTGAATCTTAAATTCCTCTTAAATAAAATAGGGTTAATAATACTTCTGCACAGTATAGTATCACTGCGAAGCTAAATAAAGTGTCCACCTGCAGTATCTTGCCGAGCAACTAGCACAAGGCAGAAAATAAATGTAACAATGAATAATAATAATAACAAACTTGCTCTGTTTTGACTTGATTATATTTTTATAACGGTCCTTTATGTGGAGCTAATATTAATAAGAGCAAATACTTAATGAGACCTTACAATGTGCTAACCATTGTTGAAAGTATTATCTTAAATTTCACAATTACTCTTTGAGTTTGGTATTATTATTTTCTCCAGTTTTACAAATGAGAAAAAAAGATCCATTTACCTGGCCCAAGTTCTACAGGAGTAAGAAGTAGAATGAGCTTTGAACTCAGAAAGTTTGAATCCAGAGCCCATGATCTTAACCACATATCTACTCACCATGTTGTTCTTCTACTTGTTCTGTTTCCAGAATCAATTTTAGAGCTTGTCCGATACATCTGTAACTGCTTTTTAATAACCACATACATATGCTTTTGCAATGTGCTTAGGTTCAAGGTTTTGATTCTGGCACATTTGCCAAACACGTGTGAATGGGATGTGTGAGGAAGGTACTTGGGGTTAAATGATTCACATGTAATTTCATTTGTGTTTTTCTAAAACGTTATGCTTGTTCTTCTGAATCACAAATAGTAACTGACATTTTGAACTGTTCGTCTGATGCCATTCTTTCATGAAACAAGCATAGTTTTTCAACAAGTTCAGTTCTAAGGATTGTCTTCCGCAACAGCCATGCTATCAAATCAAATTCACAGTATTTGAGAAGATGATTAAATTTCATGTTGATCAGTTCAGGACCAATAAGAATTGTGGCTCATAATGCTTACATGTCAACATTCAAAAGAATGTTAATGGGAATTCTCAAGTAAGGGTGGGAGCCTGGAGAGAGAAAATGTCTTCATAAAGCAAAGAATTGTTATTCGATATTCAGATACTAGACTTGTTCCTAATCATAAAGCAATACTATGGGGCAGATGTTCTATGCTGAACAGAAATGACTGATGCTGCATCTTCTCCTTGCTTATCATAGAGTCTCTTCTCTCTTAATTCCCCTACATCTCAGGTTAGCAGGTTTTTTCTATGTAATACAACTCTCCACATGAATTCTTGTATCTCTGGATTATTACTTCACATCTGGCTACTCAACAGCATCTGCTTCTTAATTCTCACCTCTGTTGGCAGCTATGACATTCAACTTTTGATTCAACATCTACTGGTTGCAATACCGATGGGTGCCAGGTACTCTGCAAGCTCTGGGATAATGCTCGATTCCTTCCCACAAGACTCGCGCAATTGAACTGAGATGTCTGTGTAAAAGTGTGTACTGCTGTGAAATCACAGGGGCATGCAAAGCCAAAGCTCAGAGGAGGGGACGGCTAACTCTGTGGAGGGGAATGATAGTAAGGGCTTTACAGGAGAGTTGGCCTTGGTGCTGCTTACTAATAGATGCATAGGTCCTTCACTTAACCAAGTGGACAAGAACATTTGAGGCAGAAAAACAGCACGAGCCCATTTGTGAAGGCATAAAATAATGTACCATATTTAGGGATGTAGAAGTCATTTCTGATTTCTAAGGGATAAAGCAAGTTGGAGAGAGCTGCAGGTACTTACAACCTAGATTAAGAATGAATTTTGATGCCTATGAAAAGTCACCAAATAATTCACTCGTTTGCTTATACAAAAAGTATTCTTGAACACTTACTACATGTCAGTCTCTGTGATAGGTCCTACAGAGCAAGTAGGACCTATACTACAAATCTGTACAAATACTACACAATCCAATGGGAGAGACAGACTATTAAGCAAGAAATTATAATAATGTGCTGGAGCAGAGAGTCCAACCTAAGCTAAAGAGTCAAGGTGGGCTGCCTGGGGTATTGATGTTCAGAATGAGAGGAGTGAGTAGGAGTTAGTTAAGTGAAGTCTGCAGGATGCAGGGAGGGAAAATATTGAAGTCAGAGGGAACTGCCTTCAAAGGCATAGAGGCAACAGGAACCTGGCACTTCTAAGTAACGGAAAGAATTTTAGTATGAATGGGATCGGACCCAGGGTAGGGCTTAGGACTCGGTGGAAGGGGCTGGGGAGTGCCTGCAATGAGAGGCCTAGTAATCATGTTGAAGAGTTTATGCTTTATTCTGAGAGCAAAGGGAGACTTTAGAAGGTTTAAGGCAGGGTATTTGAAAAATATTACTCTGGCAGCATTACAAGGACTGGATTAGAAGGGAGCAAAACTAGAGTTGTTAGACTAGTTAGAAGGCTAATTAGTGGGAGTAGTAGCAGTAATCATCATCATCATCATCATCATCATAAGCATTCTCACTGGCACTTAGTAGAGACTTATCATGAGCCAGGTACTGTTCCAAGGGCTTTTGTACTTATTAACACATTTAATCCTCATGGTAGGTACCAGCCCACTTTCAAAGATGAGAAAACTGAGCTATGGCAATATGTTCAGGGTCACAGAGAAAATTGTAATAAAGCCAGAATTAAAACTCAAGCTACTAGTTTTAATACAGTCTTATTCCCCTGCTTAGATGTGATATTGGCATAAATTAGAGCAATGAGAATGGAGAAAACCGAATGGAATGGAATGGAATGGAATGGAATGGAATGGAATGGAATGGAATAGAATAGAATAGAATAGAATAGAATAGAATAGAATAGAATAGAATAGAATAGAATAGAATAGAAATTCTGGAGGGAAAACCCCATAGAATTAAACAAGACAGTAAGAGATGAAAGTTACTTTACTAGGAAGCCACTTTAAATAGCAAACAATTTAAAAAACAAACCAAAACTGTGTTTATATTTTAACTCACCAGATATAATGGCTCCCTATCGCTCAAATATCAAATCCATATTCATGCCAGCATTTAAAATCCTCTGCTAAATAATGTTCTCCCTCATCATTTATTAATTAAACCTACAAATGTTTAATGATGTCTTCAAAGCCAAGTTCAGTGCAAAGTCATGGAAATCACACAGCACTCATAGTTCTCGCTGCACAGAACTCTCGGAGAACATGAGCAGGTCCAGTTGTGAGCATTCTACATTCATGTTAAATGCTCAAGGGCAAGGGCTGGATCATGTATTTTTGGAATCCAATGCACATGTTACATTGCTTTCTTTAGACATTAATTTAAAAAATATATATGATAAAAAGGTATTTAAGTACATCTTTAAATTTCAGCAATTTAAAATAACTAATAATAAAACATGCAATATGTTAAACATGTAATATATTCAGATCTAGAGAAAACTGCTGTTGTATATGTCTAAAAATGAAAAACATAAAACACTATATATTTAACTTTTTTAATGGCTCAGTAATAAAAGTGCAATTCAAGATTTTAAATAATGTCTATTATGTCTTATCACCATGATTCTTAGCTATCAAATCCTAATTGGACTGAATTTAAATTACCTCTTGGGGATAATTGTCAGATCAGCCAGAGAAGCTGACAAGATGCTGATCATTTCTGGGTGATAGATTTTGCTGCCAGATTTCCCTATTCACCAGAGGATGGTGTAATATAGTCATAATCTAGAAAATACATCAGCTTAATTTAAAAAGTAATTTAATTTTTAGAGGTTTAAAATATTAAAAAATACTGGTTATAGACATCGGTTAGAATGTTATAGTCTCTGAAGAAATTAGAAGATTGAAACTATGTATTACTTTCTACTTTGAAATAATAAAGATTTTTGCTAAAAATAAATTAAAAAACTGGAAAAGCTAGGGCATTCATTAAGTTTCCAAGGCATTTAAAGTCAGGACAGATTTAATTTCAAATTTGACATGGACTCACAGTGGAAGAAAGTATGTTCCGATCGCCCTGTGTTCACCCCTTCATTCCCCGTGAAGATGGAGAGAACCAATTGCTAAGTGACGCGACCCAGGAGAGTCGGCACAAGCACGGGCACCTGCACAGTAAGGGGTTCCTGCATCAGCTGGAGTGTCGTTGTTTTGTCAAGAACCAGCTCTTCGCTGGCATACATTGTCTTTTCCCAATAAGGAATATATCTCCCACAAAAAAAGTGTATTTCTGATGGAAAAGTTTGTTTTTTTTAATCTATTTTTTCTTGTCCTAAATGTTAAAGATTATTGCTAAAAAATACAATTTTTTTAAATGATCAAATTTTGAACTGTAGCTTCAGCTAGAAATCAGCTGAACTAAAAATAATCAATGGAATTTTTTTACTTAACATTTTAATTTGTATTCTAGCCTCTCTGTATTAGGTTTTTTTTGAGGTTACTGATCAGAAGTAACTTGACCAAATAAAAATAAAACCCCGGTATAATGTAGTTCCTCATTCTATGACTGAAGTTATTTTATTGGAAAAAACCTAACTGTTCACCATGTTTTTTTAAAGCATGTAAATATATTATCCAAGTTACAAAACCCTGAAGTTTTATCATTCAATTACATGGGGAAATTGATGTGAAAAACCTCTAACTGTTTTCTAAATCATCACCTGAGGACATCTTTTCATCGCTTTTGGAAAGAAGAGATGGGGGAGAGAGAAGTATCAATTGATTGCGTCCCATATGTGCCCAGATGGGGGACGTTGAACCCACAACCTAGGCATGTGCCCTGACCAAGAATCAAACCTGCAACCTTTTGCTTATAGGATGATGCTCCAACCAGCTGAGCTACATGGCCAGGGCTACGGAAATCATCTAAGTTTTTATTCATTTTAATTTTGACTTATATCAAGAATCTATGAGTTTAACTTTGGCAGTTTGTTGTAAAGATGTGAAAATCCAAGCTTTGTTTCAATGGAACTGAATTAATATTCTCATATTCAGATGATTCTCAAACCTGTAATCATTATGGACCTAAATGGCTTATACTTGTTAGAGAAATATATAAGCCATTTACGTCCACAGTTGAATACATTTTGATAATCACCGACAAAATCCTTTTGTGTCATGAATTAACTTTTCCTAATAATTGTTTAAAAATACTTCCCCGCACACACACAAAAAACACTTTTTTTGCAGTCCATGATTTTGCTACACAGCAATAAGTTATGTTTCTTCTCCTCTGACTCTGTGTCTAGGTCTTCGCGAAGACAAATGTTTACAGCCTCTGTTGTGTTTGGCTCAGCTCCCCTCTCCCTTGTCACATCATTGCAGGCAGGGTGCTCCTAATAAGACCTTATGATGATCCACTTAGAGAGAGTCAGACAACTTTTATTTGGTGACGACGTGAATATACTGTGTAATAAATGAGAGATTCCTTTTCCTCTGGCTAAAACCTAGCTAAAGCCAATAACCTAGAGCTAACTTGAAAATCCACTAAACAGATACGGACCTGTTGGGCCCACATTCTGCAAAATGGTATCATGGTATCATCATGACTTGACTTTTCTCTCAGCTTTGTCGATTAGGACCAACTACAGTATACTATAGTATGTGTATAGGATAGAAGTTCCACAACCAGCTGTAAAGGAACCCATTGGCTTACATTTTCCCTGAATGAAACAAGGCACCAGAAGTTCCCAAATGATCAGTGTGGCCAGGACCAGGCTTCTGGTCAGACCCATGCATCCAATGGAAACTGGAAGATGGACAAAGAAGCTCAGTAGAAGGATCCACAGAGCCAAAGCATCCAGAAAGCAGACCTAAGACAGAGAGTTGTGAGGATGAGTGAATCTCAGAGTATCAAGTTTGTTAACAACATTCATTGTTGGAACAGGAAATGAAATAAAGTCTAAATGATCTGGCGCTGGTGCCAGAGAGACAAGCCAGCAGTTTTCAGGGAATGGCTGGCTGCTGAGCTGCAAAGTCGGGACCCAGGTGCAGGAATGAGAACCAGACAATGATAAAAGCTGGACTGCAAAGCTGAAATCCAGGCCTGGGGACTTCAGGGCCAACAGGACCAGAGCTGGACCCACAGGAAGAACGCTGGAAGGCTGTGTGTGAGCACTATGGAATACACCCCCAGTAGTCCTCCAGGCCCCCAATAGCGCATAACCCTGAGACAGACCAGGCAGGCTGGGGCTGAGCAGACCCTGGAGGGCTCCGTGGGAATGACTTCCGGGGTTTAGATGAATAGGATGTGAAGGTACAGACAGGCAGTCCAAGTACAGCAATGCTTTGAATACCACATCTGATAAAACAGGCCTCTTTTCACAAATCCTACTTTTCTTTAAATGTATAAATCCTTTGAAGACTATAAATATTTTCAGATTTTGCTGCTCCAAGGCAGAAACATAACTTGAACCTTTTCTCTTTTTCTCCCCCGGTTAGAATGCTAACAGACAGTTTCAAAGGGAAGCTGTGTAGTCTAGAAAGTTTGTCTTCGGTCTTAGCCTCCCATTTATGCAGCAATTTCTCCTTTCTGGTAGAGATTTTAACAATGTCCTTATTGCTTTATTCTCCCCTAAAACTGGGTAAGATTTAAAAGCCTGCTATTTATCCTTTTGATTGAATAACTGATCTTAATATAAAGTTTAGCCTGGCCATGTAAGCTTAAACAAGCAGCTTTATTTTAGATAGGCCATTCTAATTGCTCAAAGACATGAATTTTACCCACCAGGTAAAGGGGAAGTGGGAAGAGCCCTGTGAGTCAGTAGCAGTTGAAGTTGGTTTGAGGTGGGGGAGAGGTGGTGGTACACTGACATTCCAGTAACCTTGCCCCGAATGTGAACTTGGTGCTTGTAAGTTATGTGACAGAAGGGAGAAGATATTCTTTCTCAAAGAGAGCCCATGAGTGACCAGGCAGACTACTTACGTGCCACAAACAGACTCCTAAAAATTAAGGGCCTGGGGAAAGCCTTGGCCTATGGAAGTTGAAAGATTTTTTTTTTATATTAAAATACTGAAGAACTCCAAAAATATGGGAATACTCAAATGATCGTATGTCTATACTCAGGAAGCATGAATATCACACATGATCTAGTCCACAGGACATTGCTGTGGATTCTTTTATAAGTCAATGGCCGGTTCCCGCAACAATTGTAGCTGATGACTGAGTAATCTATATTCAGTGGTCGTGGCAGCGAGTCAGGGCTTTGGAAAGTATAGTCATTTTTAACCTTCGCATTGTTTATTGTTAGGCACCTGACAATGGGTTTAATTTTTAGATATTTAGGCCTTTTCCTTATGTATCGTTTACCCTGAAGGCAGTCATTTCCGATGGTGTTTGGAATTCCACATCTTAATTCTTCTCCAGGAACAATGGAAATAAACAATCCATTTTCGGTCTTTCCCTGTTTCCTTCCTAAACAAGGCCTTTTCACTAATGCTGGCCCTTGCTGCCCTGTGACTTCAGGTTCCATTCTCACTAGATGTCTTTCTCATCTAAAGCAGCCTGGAAGTGCAACAGAGTTTTGATTCTTGTGGTATTCTAGAAAGGAAAGGTTTAATTTCTTGCTTTAAATTCACTTCCCACCTCTCCCCTACCCTCCCCCGATACACTCACTTCTGATTGGGTAGCTCGGGGCTTTGAAGTTCTTAAACTAAAATGTAATGTCAAAATAAGCATTATTTCACCCTTCAGGATATTTGTTATTGTTGTCGTTGTTTTAAATTTACAACTGGTTTTATTTCTAAGCAATCATGCATGTGTTGGATTTCTGGACAAGTGAGAAAAACCTATGATTGTCTTTAAATATAATAAAATCTTTACGAGTATTTATCTAATGATTAATAATGTTGACACATTAATTTTTGTAGGTGAGCAATAACATTTGTGAATTTTGATATTTAAATTTTCTCATCGTAATTTCGAATCAATAGTTTTTTTCCAGTCCTAAGCAGGCCTAAGTCCTGGGCCTCTCTTGCCACTGGATAAAACCCAGGCCTGCCGCCAAGCATTGATAATGGGACTGGTGGAGGCCCCTGCAAGTAACGGAAAGAAAACTGCCTAGGATACTTCAAATAAACTGCCACCGTGAGACTTCCAATGTCTCCTCTTTGGGTTCCTATCTCCATGTTGTTATTTACCAAACCACAGAGTACCCATCTGGGTGAGGACCATGCGACTTCGGATAGGAGCTCCAGGGTCTGATCAGAGAAACCATTCTAAGCTCTCTTTAGGGCACCGATCAGTTAAATGTGTTTAGTACTTCTGTCTATAGAGCCATTGCAAATGATTTTATATTGTCAAAGATCTTTATCATCTAGAAAAATAAATTTCAGATGCCCCTTTTTTCTTGTCATTATTTCCCCAAATTAATTGTTAAATACACATTAGAACTTCTGTAAGATACATGGAATTGTATATTTATTGACTGTGGATTAACTTTTAAGTTGAATCTAGGAATGTGTAAATTTTCAAAATAATCATAGTTTTACATGAAAATTTAACTGAGTTCACTTTGAAAAATTCCTTAATGTTTGCTTGATATTCTATCTTCAGAGGCTACTGTTCTGATAACAAATTATATTAAATCAACAAGGAGTGTATTCTCTTTTTTGGTATCAGGGATTTCCTCTTTAACACCTTTTCTTAAACTAATCATTGATCCTGCCATAGACATTTATTAAAACTGAAAGCCCACACAGATCCAATTTCTTTCTGAGTGTGACATGTGATCCATGAAAGCCATTTTGACTGGCTTTCTTGTTCTCAGGAGTTATTTTTTGCCCAGCTTTGCCCAGAGCATTGTATTTTATCACTCGCCAACTTAGGTTGTCACACTGAAGCGATATTTTTTTTCGAAGGGATATTTTAAATGCCATTTTTAAACTGACAAAGTTGGTGAGCCCAGAAAAAAAAAATAGTGAAGTGCTAAGAGCAAACAGATGTCTGCTCTGGGTGAGAGCTTTTCTCTAGAGACAAATAAACTAGATAACAGCCCCAAGCTGCCAGAGTTTGCCACGGTGGCCATGACCACTGGAGAGAGTGAAATAAACTTACGCGAGTCAGAAAGTGAACTTTGAATGTGTGACGTTCACTTTGGTTCTGACGTGCTGTGCTCATTTTAAATGCCTGCTCCAGGCACATTCAGCTTGTATCTGGCACTCTCCCTAGGTGGACAGCCATGCCAACTCATCCGACTGTTAGCAGTGACGTTAATGCAACCAAATCACTCATCTCTGGCAAACTCTTGGGTTCATCTATTTTGCCACATGCGTGATGTTTGTGACTTACTGAGCACTTTTTGTCAGAACTTTATAGCTTTTGTAGGCAGTGTGTCACCCCTCAAAAGGGTTACACTTTACCCATGCACACTAACTGGCACCAGCTCCCCTAGAAATGTGCTTTCAGCATCTGGCCAAACTGGACTGTGACTGTATTTTCTCATCAGCAAAAGTGAATATCCATTTCTCCTCTCCTTTCCTGAGCTTCTCAGTGCCAAGTCATTCCCTCCTATAGAATATATATGGGAGATGCACAGACAGGAGAGGTGGGGAAGCATTACTTAAGGCAATTAAATATTGTAAATATGGTTTCTACTCCTTAGTATCACGTATCCTGAAGCAGAAAAGCAAATGTAATCTTACAGAGCACATTCTTAAGTAATGTTCACACAGCATTCTATGTGAATTTATATTTGAGATACTTCATCTAATTTTTTTCCCAGTGAAAACTAGTCAAATGAGGACTAACAAAACTTACACTTTGTTCTTTTAGAGGATGCCATACCTTTCATAACCTCCTGGAGTTCGCAGTAAGTAGTCTTTAAAGTGAGCCCCCTTTCAGTCCATTCAGTCTTCAGGGGGCTCACTCTGTCTACTTGATCATTGTACACAGATGTTCTATCTTCATTCTCCCTTCCTGTCATACAAGTCTTTTCACCTTTGAATTCATTCATTTTTTATTCATGCAAAAACTCCTGTAAATGATAGAAAGAAATATTAGAGTGCTATACACCATGAAAACATCAAGTTGGGCAGAAAAGATATGAATGCACCAATGAATGCACCAAAAAAATTAAAGATAAAATAATAACTAAGGGATGCCAATAAGTGGTGTAGTTGAAAACCACCTTGAGGAGAGAGAGAAGAGAGAGATCCATTTAAGAAATAAATGAATTTCCCATGAGCCCAGAGAGCTGGTTAGTGGGGCCATCAAACTAAGAAGTGTTAGCACACCAGAAAAGGGAAACCCTGAGGGAAGTACCATCTGAGACAGGTGTTTACATACGTATCTACTGTGGTACACCTACCATGCCTGGTGTGCATGTAGCGTTTCTTATTCATAGGTTATATTAATAGGACACATAATTCAATTATGGTACTGTGCCAGGTGCTGGGGATATGCAGCTGGAGAGATGTGATCTATGCCATGTAGAATTGACTATCTAGGGGATATATAGCTTCAGGGGTTTGAGACATGGCCTTAAATCAAATTTCCAACAGGAAGTTTTGTTTTTTTCCCCTTGTTCACCTATTCAACAAACATTTCCTAAAGGTCTACTTTGTTTTGGACATTCACAAAGGCACCAGAGTGAAAGCAGGCTATCTGCTATTTTTAAGGCCCTACATTCTGCTGGGACTTGGAGAGACAGCTAACAAATAATTGAATAAATAGTATGTCAGGCCGGATGAATTCTACAGGAACACTAGAGGCAGATAATGTTGTGAGGAGAGCTGGGAAGCTATTTGTGCATGGAAAGGTCAAGAAAGGTCTCCCTGACCAGACGCTTGAGGGGACCTCAGGAGAAAGAGAAGGAAAAGTCATGTGGCTCTTTTAGGGAAAAGCATCTCAGAGAGAAGAAGTAAGAGCAGCAAAAGCCAATTTGGGAAAGTGTTTGTTTAGAAACAGCAAGGAGGTAAGCTTGGGTAGAGAGGGTTTAGCTAGGAGGGATGTGGTAGAGATGACTCAGAGAAAAAGGGTGAGAGGGGGTCAAGTCACCAAATCCCATTAGGCAGCAGAGACTCGAAGAAGCCAGACAGCGTCGTGTGAAATCCTGGCAGGGCTGCTTCCTAGCTGGGCTCTCGGATGTGTTACCTACATGCTTTGAACTCCTGTTCCCTTACCTCATAAAGTGGGGTAATAAGGGCTTCTTCCTGGTTATTATGAGAATTAAATAAACAAATGCACCTTGCTCTGAAACACTTAGAATTGCTCCCACACAGAGTAAATACTGAATAAATAAATGTTATCTATCATTACTACCACAATAACTGATGGGTCATGAATTTCTGTCATTGTCCCCATTTATATGCCCTTGTCATCCCTCTGGCTGCATTGTGTAAAATAGCTTTCCTCCCAGGTAAGTTCATTTTCCACCAAGTCATTCTCTCCCTCTCTCTCTCTCTCCCTCTCTCTTTCTCTCTCTCTCTCTCCGCCCCCCTCTCTCTCTCCCCCTCTCTCTCTCTCTCTCAAACACTGCTATCACCATCATGTCATTTATGCCTTCTTTTTTTTCTTCTTCAGGCTTTTATTAAAGGTTTTTTTAAAGTTTATTTTTAGAAAGAGGGGGAGGGAGGGAGAAAGAGAGGGAAAGAAACATCAATGTGTGGTTGCCTCTCACGTGCCCCCACTGGGGACCTGGCCTGCAACCCAGGGATGTGCCCTGACTGGGAATCGAACCAGCGACCTTTTGGTTGGCTGTCCACGATCAGTCCACTGAGCTACACCAGCCAGGGCTCATTTATGACTTCTTATAAACTGCTCCAAACATGGAGTTCTGAAAGCCCCTGCTGATTTTGCAGCTGATCCCATCTGTTCAGTCTCACTGGTCTGTCTGCTCACTCACCTTTCAACACATGTACCTCCGAGTCCGTGCAAGTCAGCGGAGCCCAGGTTTGGATCACCACACATCTGAACCTGCCCGGTGTCACACCTCCTGGATCCTACCTGCATTTCTAGGTCTGCTCCTTTCTCAAGAGAGCTATCCAGAAACTACTTGTCCTCTCCTTTCCTTTTCAATGAGTCTCCTATCGTTGGATAAATTCAGCTTTCACATTTTGCTGTTATTTGAATTAATTGTTATTGCAACAAGTGTGAATTTAGAGCACATCTTAGTGTTCAAATGAAAACTTTTCAGATTGAAAAAAAAGACTTCTATGGGGAAGGGAGTGGGAAGACCAAGAGTTTTGGTTGGTAAAAATATTTACGCCTTTCATAGTTTATGAATACCCAAATGCTTTTGTGATGGTGCATTTTTAGTAGATGCAACATGAAAACAGATAAACTGTCAAACAGAAATCAGTGAGTTCTCAGAGCTTGTGCCAGGAAGAGATCATTTTATAATATAAAGCATATTATCTTTAATAAAAACAGAAAGCAAATATGTAACAATTACTCTCGTAGCATTTTTGTCGTTGTGTCATTTTGACATTACTCCAGTGTGGTTACAGTAATACTTTTTGTTTTGGCATCCCTGGGATCTTTAAAGGAGAAATTCTTTCCAAAGAAGTCCAGAAAGTTAAAACAAAATTTCAAACCACAATCTCAAATTTTTGCCTCATGAAATACAATTTGCAGATTTGGGGCATCTTGTGCTGTTTATGGCGTATATAACACATACGTACACATACAGGCTTGAGTAATTTTCAAAGTATCTTTATTTCTAATTTTCTCATTTGAAAAATATTCTTTAAATGAGAAAGTGGGAGGGGGAGAAAAAGGGAGAGAGGGAGGGAGGGAAGGAAGGGGAGGGAGGGAAAGAGAGAGAGTGTGTGTTAGAGAGTGTTAACCTCATGTTAACCTGATTACAAGCTCTCAGGCAAAGGCCTGACTAACTGGGCTTGAATCTAGTGTTCTCTCCAGGAACCCTGGCCAAGGAGGCATAGCCAGGTAAAACCCCCGACTCTGTGGACACGTGGTTAGAAGAGGGGAAGAAAAATTCCCAGAGAAAGATGACGATTTTAGAAGAAAAGAAAGGTGCTAGGCAGACCACACATGATAAATTAAATGCATTCCTGGCAAAGCCACTGTTTCTATTATTTATCTACCAGGCCAAGAACAAGAAGGAAAGGCATACTGTGGCACGGGTATTCTTAATAGATTTTGTCCTTAGTAACAAACATATCATGCAAGACAAAAATAGAATAGGATTTATCCAAAAATAAACCGAAAATTTACTTTTCTGAAAACAAATAAAATCTTAAAATAATTACTTATTTAATTATCAAGAGCAATTCATGGCCAGAGAAACTTTCTATAATACAAAATAATAATAAATACAATAAAACTATAACCTTTTCCTAATTTTGGCTTCAATTTCTCTCCCTAGAAGAAATAGCTTAGCAGCTTCTTATGCACTCTTCCAGAAACACTTCCTGGACATGTTGCACAGGAAAGCATATAAATGACTTCACATCAATGTGTCCGTGTTTGTATGCATTAGATGTATGTGTACATATATATATATATTCCCATTTTTACCCAAGTAATAACATGGCATTCATACTCATTCATACTGCTATGTGGATACATCATAATGAATTTTTCCAGGGCCATATTGGTGAAACGTCTAGGTTGCTTTTTTTTAGTATTGCAATGAATAGTCATGTCTCCATATCTTTGTAAATATAGTTTTCTGATACATTCCTGGAAATAGAATTGCTGGCTCAAGACTATTGTTCATAGCTTTATCATCAAATTATGCCCCTCTTAAAGGTATCACCACTTACATTCCTGCTAACCAAATGTAAGACTGCTAATTTCCACGCAGACTCATCAGCATGGTGTAGCATCAATTTTTCTTTATCTCTGGCAACCAGTGGAATGTATTTCACAACTGTATGGCTCTATTTATTCACCTTGTTAATCACCATAATCAGTGATATCCTCACAGGAACACAATCACTGCTTCTGTAGCATAGATGTCTTCCTATTATGAATATTAACTTTTCCTCATTTCCATAAAGTGAAAAATTTGTTTCATTCTTCTGAGTGTTACCCTCAATTATGAGGAGCAGGGAGAAAGAACCTGGCCTAGGCCTTAGACCATGGCATAAACAAAGGAGTTATGTTAATACCACCTGACACTCCACTCAAAAGAGGCAAATGGTCCTTAAATTAACTCTGTACCTTTTAGAATTAACTAGTCCTCCTGGTTGCAGTAAAAACTCAAAATGGCAGTCCTGCAACGGGATCATGTTAAAGCACCATACAAGTGAGATTTGTCTTTTGGATGTGACTTGGGGGAAAAAAATAGAGTTTCCTGATTTCAAATGGCAAACTCTGTTATTACATACTTTGTAATTTCAAAGAGCATCTGTCATCACACAAAGACAAATATATTTCCCAAAGAAAACATCTGGTACTTTTTAAAACAAGCCTCAGGCCAGCTCTGCACAAGGAATGGAAAATGTGCTATAGATAGAGTGTTATTTCATGTTGCTTTTCATTTAATCAGTGAGTGTGGAATGTTTGCATTACACTAAGCATCTCAAAAATCAGATCTCTTCAAGGGCTTGGAGAAATTTAGAGGGTCTTTTAAAAAAAACAAACAAACATGTGTTTCTCCACAATGTAATAAATAATGTGGACATTAGGTTATGTTAGTCCTCTGAAGAAGAAATTATTTGTTGAGATAACATGTGTTAGGGGGGCACCTAATGCTTGGTGACTTGTATTTTTCCTGTGATGGTTTGTGTTAAATGCCTAATGCTATTCTTCATGAAAAACTTCCTAATCCGACAGGTGTCAATATGGACTCTGAAAAGGCTCCAACCGTCTTTGTCACCTAATGCACACTTTAAAAATCAAATAGCATATGGGGACAATTCAAAGAAATATGTTGTTTAGAAGAATCTCTTTTACGACTCAAGGCACAGACCAGGGTGGGAGCCGGTATTCTGTTCTTGTTGCTGTTTTCATTTTTCTATGAGGGCTCTGCAAGTGCAGGGTAGAAAATCTTCAAGCATTCATCATGTTTTGCTAGCTCACTCAGAATTAATAGACAGGCTGAAATCTCAGATAAGACACATCGCTAACAGTGAAGTGAGTCCTCTTTATGAAATTGAAAATTAGGGCAACACTGCCACTTTATCAGACATCTCAGGTCAGGGAATCTCAGGGAAAAAGAGGCTAAAGAGGTAGCAGTCAATGTCTGGCCCGCGGTGCCAAATTCAGAGGGCAAAGGGCCAAGTTCAAACTGGTATGTCTAGTGTTATTTGGGCAGTGTTGGGAAGACATCTGATAGTATAATATGATCCTGTGCATGACATTACTTCACATGATTTCTTGTCTATGGTATGTTCCAACTTAAGGTAATTTATACATCAAATAAACATGTTCTTTGAATTCAGAAATCATTAGAAATAACCATAGCTGAGCCTCAGCATGAGGGTGGTAAGGCTACTCCTAGCTTCCCTAGAAGAGCTGTCATTTCTTGGTGTAGAGGTGGGAGGTTAGACTCTAATTTCTTTTGAAATCTCTTTAGGAGAGTGAATGTTCTCAGCAAGCCCATCTGTCCCCTAGTTAAGATTTTCTCCATCCCTTCCTTTTCCCCTCTTGGCTCATCAGTGACACGTGTTCTGATGTACAGACGCTGCTTCTGCTGTCATCTGAAGCCTTTCCTGTTTCCTATACGGCTCCAGACCTCCTTTTGTTCACACTATGTAGTTTGGCGAACACAGCATTTGTCTGGTAGTCGGACTCACCACTTCTCACACGGGGAGGCACCGCAGGCACCGGCAGCGGCCCCGCTGCCCGGGGAGCGGCGGTACTGGGCTGGGGAAGCAGAGAGACGTCCTGCCGGGCGATCTGCGGCCTGCGTCTGGTGTCAGCCGGACTTGAGAACCTTCCTTTTCGAACTCTTTTTGTAAAAGTGTGTTTGGAAAAGATTTTCTGTCGCTCTCCCCAATTTTTAGGGCATGGGAATAGAGCTTGAAAACCGACTTAACCAGCCTGGAGAGCCGCCCTGTCACTCGCCGCTCCCGCGGGCCCTGGCTCCCCTTCGGATGTGGAGTCTCCGGAACTCTCCTCACGGGATTACACCCCCCTTTACACTTCTGCGATTTAGCGGACGCTGCCTTTAATCGTGGCATCCAGCAGCATCACAGCACAAATACCGCTCCTCCTCCACCTGCCGGTAGCAACATCAACCCCTTCTGCTTTTCAAAAACATTTCAAACAGCCTGTTTTCTTAGTGTAGTTCTCCCAGGTATAACTGCATTTATTCTTTTTTTTCCATTTTGACCTTATTAAGGGTCCTAGGGTGTGCTCTAAAGTGTTTTCGCTTATTTATTTTACTTCCCTCCTTAGTGTTGCTTAGGTTTTAGAGCACAGTGTGCATTCTGGAAACTTTATAGGAAGGACACTGAGACCCCATTTTCCCACGGCTTCAGGCACGATCAGATGCCTTGTTTGCATTTAAAGTTGCATTATAGTTTAGATCTTCAGTGCGTAGTAAGCTGGAAAATAACCTCAATCTAAAAAACAATGCAAGTATCTCTGAACGCAGTCCCTAAATAAAATTCACCCCCAGCTATGAGCCAGCTAACTTACTAAGGAATCTTGCAGCCATGTGGATTTGCCCTGATGAAAATTCAGAACCAAATTCAAAGATATAGATGTAGCTTCTGGCTCAAATGACAAGATATTAGTACTTCCATAGTCTTTTTTCCATGAGCAACCACAAAATTAGTGAAGAGATTAGGAAAAAACCTTTGCTGTGCTTAAAAATGACAATACCCTTTATAATACCTATGGTTGACCCAGGATATAAGGAAAGCTGGCAGATATATATATATATATATATATACACACACACATACATGTAGGAGCTGACAAATGCTGCTGACCCACCACCTGCAGAAGATAGCCTCCCCTGGCACTTCCATGAAGGCTTGAAACATTTGGCTTTCTGTCTAAAGAATCATCGGAGGCCCAGGCCAAACCCTGGTATTTATTGTGATTCCATTACAGAAACAAACACTTGTAAGCAATAACTTCTTGCCGACCGCTGTGCTTAGGGGAAAGGAGCCTGAGATGCTAACAGATTAGCTGGAGAAAAATATTAAAATAATTAACAGTACTTGTAAACTCCTTTTTTATTCATCTTAGACAGATCAAAAAAGAGGAAAGAGAGAGAGAGGACACGAGCAAGTAGGAAGTGGGAAGAAGAGGGGAGGAGAGAGAGAGAGAGAGAGAGAGAGAGAGAGAGAAACATTGATTTGTTATTCCACTTATTTATGCATTCATTGCTTGATTCTTTGTTTCTTATATGTGCTGTGACTGGGGATCAAACCCACAACTTTGGGGTAGCGGGACGACTTTCTAACCAACTGAGCTACTTAGCCAGGGTCAAAGACTAGGACTCTGCCAGGACAGAAACCTGTGTAAACTCTTAAAATGTAAACAGAACAATGTCAGAATCATCCCAGTGTCCTGGGACCATTAAAGGTCAGAGGAAAGAAAATGAAAATCTCACAATGCAGATAACACTGCAGCGGACCTGGACAGGGCAACAGAATATTTTCTGGTAAAGGAAAAACATTTAAAGAAGAAAATACACATAATAGGGAGGCAGGAAAGATAGGACATGTTCTGGAAAAAATAAATCTCTGTTTCCATGAAAAAATTCTGGATAAACACTGGAGCTTTGATGCATGTGGAAGTTAAGCTAAAAATACAGCTAGACAAGGAGGCTGGGGCCAGCACTTGGAGGACCTTACATACCTTGCCCAGGAGTCTGGACTTTTCCTAGGGACTTGGGGAAGACCCACCAATTATCAAGGGACGTGGCATCATTAGGCCTGGATATGAGAAAGTTACTCAGAACATGGGAAATGAAGAAGCAGAGAAGGGTGTGAGTTTAGAGACAGGAGGATTCTTAATAGCTACCCCTGCTTTAATGGGGAAGGGTCCTCTAACCTTTCAGAGGACAGAAAAGGTGAAACTTGGGAGATGCCTTGGTAAACTGGAAGCATCTAGTGAGTTGAGTAAAATACAACTTGGGCATGAGAAAGGTCACTGAGAAGTCAGGAGAGTTTAAATTTTACTACTGAAGTTTCCCAAGCTTAGACAGATAAAATTTTCCCATTGCATTTGCATGCAGTATTAGTTTTAAGTTAAGGAAGGAGAAGATGGGAGTATTTATTGTCACTGAAATAGGAAATACACAAGTATTGTTTTACAACAGAAATTCTGTGATACGATATGGTAATACAGTCTGTATTAGACTGATCTCCATGCTGGGAATAACTATTTAAATGGGATATACTCTGAACACCAGTTTTTTTTGAAGGGATCAGAGAACAGCTACGACAGCCAGATGTGAACGGTGGTCAAGATCAGGAGCAAAGAGAAGCGCAGAGAACTGAACCTGATACCTTGTGCCCCTGTTTTCCCCAAAGCATTTGCTGATTCTTAAATTACAATATGAGCACATATCATAGCCCAGTAAGGATTCACATAGGTGAGTGTTTCGAAAAACTGAGGAAGCTCAGGAAGGACCAATGAACTATTTTGCTTTGAGGTCACATAGTCCTCTAAATGGAATCATCAGTAAATGTTCCTTTATAAAGTAAACCAACATGCAAAGAAAACCAAATCATTATTAGCCCCCGAACAAATTGCAAACATGAGCTAGGATTGTCAGATCAATTTTGAGCTACTCTGTAATCCACTGTGCATTTTTTCCTTTTAAGTGATTCTTCACTGCTAAATAAGTGTGAAATGCTTAGTAAAGAGCACCCTTTGAAGTTCAAACCAATACCATTGCTCTTCTCTCTGAAATTTATCTGCTATACAAATAGCTTTCATCTTCAAAAAAACCTCCAATAAAGCAACCTACTTAAAAGAATTTGAAAGTACTGTTAATTAACATCCCTTCACATTTACATGAGATACTTTTTATAGCCAATCTGTCATTTATCTTCTGTAAGTTTAAATTCAGGTTCAGATGTAGTTCAAGCAAATCCAATTATGTAAACAAGTTACAAAATAATTTAATTTCCTCATGTCATCTCCATGATGTAAACTTATCAAAATGATATGAGCCCAAGGTTGAAGAGAGTAAACTAATCAAATTGAGTTAGAAAAGACTTTCTAGATATATTCAAAATAAGCTTAAGAATAAATACTGAAATTTGACCTATGATAAAATAGTTACATAGGGAATTCAACCCCACATGTGTTTATTTGTCTTTGCCTTGTCACAAAAAACATTTAAATTTCAACAACCAAATAAAGCAATATAACAAAATAGAAACAAGCACAGAAGTGAAAGAAAAAAAGAATCAAGGGTGGGGAGGTAATTAGACCCAGAGCGAAAGATAATAATGATCTGTTACCCAATGCCCTCTACACTAATAAAATTAGGCTACACATTTGCTCTTAGCTTTCCTGAAGCCAGTTAGATAAGGGAAAACTGATCCACTGCAGATTTCAGGGTTCCTAAGACAGAATCATATTTTTTAAAATAAAACACAATATATTCTGATACAAATATTAGAAAGATGCGTGTCGCTTATTGCGTCCATGAAGTGAATACCATGTAATACAATAGCTAATGGCATCATGCATGTAATGCACATAGTAGAGAATTTCGTGGCACGTTTTACAGGCTAACAGGCCAAGTAACAGTGGACTTGAATGTGTTGTGAACTGATAAGTAATTTTGACATGCTATATGCAAATTAGGATTGTGTGTAGGAGAAAAACAGCAGTTGATGAGGAATAAGGCAAATGCAGATTCCAGTTCTGGCTCAGCCAGTAACTAAATCTGTTACTTTGGAAAGTCGCTTTAATTTTCGGAGTGACAGTTTCATGATCAAAATAACAGGAGAGATTTCTAAGGTTCTTTCCAGCTCATAATTTCTATGTTTCTAAGAGAGAAACCACGTGGTTTACTGCAAAATTGAGAGTCAATAAGAATAGCATACCTGGCACTCTCACTGTGTGCAAAGTCATTTTGAAACAAAATGAGAAAAAGTGTTCTCTGTAGAATAAGACAGAAACTGTTCTCACATCTCAGTTGGTAAAACATGAACATATTTGAGACTCTTCTGTCGCTAAAATTTATATATAGGTACACCCACATCGGTGACAAAGATGTACAGGCCATCGACACCCAAATACCCAGCAACTTTTCAGTTACTAATAGGGTTTCCCTCTCAAAGACATATTGAACTTGAGCTCCCCAAGGTTTGGAAAAGAACCAACTAATATTTTACAAGCACAAACTATGCAAAACACACTATTCTGGGCACGGTGGAAACTATCGATAAACGTGTATGAAGCAATAGTGGGAGCTTTGTTCTCTTTTAGTACCACTTCTTTCAATGCCACTGGTAGGATATTTTAAAAAACTATTCATTAGATTCTTTATGTAGCATAGTGTTGTACTTTTTAACCCTCAGTAAATAGTGACTGCCTCTCAAAAATCAAAATAAGTGCTAAACAAAAATTCAATAAGTTCATTTGTATTTTTTTTTTTACTGAAAAAGATGAAATAATAAAAGGAAGCCTGTTTTAACTCATGTGGCTTCATCTGAGTTGCTTGGATTTTTAATTCTGTAGACTACATCACGATCGCATTGTAAGTATGAGAGAGCATATTGTCAGTTTGTCAGGCTAAATATTCAAAATGGGAGAAGAATTTCACCTGTAAAATTCATATCTTATTTTATTTCAAATATGGAAAAAAGGGGAAAACTTGGAGTTGTCCACAGCTAATATTCCTATACTGGATGTAGTCCATGAGCAAAGATTCTAGAAAGAAACAAGCTGTGCTACAGGCACCCAAAAGGAGAAGCTCTGTGTCTCACAGATGTAGCTAAAGAACACATATTCCAAACACATAGCCACTTCCGGTAGTCCTAATCCCTCCCACATTTTACCTCCAGCTTCAGTTCTTGGAACTTGAAGTGATAGGGGCAGGAAGCATGTGGATACAAGTGAGAAGAAAATCCTTCCATTTATTCCATACAGTAAACTTATTCTAGAACAAGCTGACACCATGTCTTGGCCCAGTTTTAAATCCCCTCTCTTGTGTATCCTCATTTTTACCTAAGACTGTATGCCTTTGTCTTTGTAGACATCAGTTTTCCTCAACTTTGGCCTTCTGATTGGCTTTCCTAGCTCTTAACCCAATTCCCTTATGTGACAAAGTGTTTCCTAATCCTGCATCTCTGGACCACCTACCAAAAGAGTAAGAAACTGGATTTCTCCAACAAACCAGACGACCAATTTTTACATGCATCTGTTCACAGCCTCTCCCGCAAAAGAAATCTGTTGAAGTTCAAAGTTGTCCAATAGATTAACTGACTGAAATGAAGGTTGGGATCTAGACTACCACAAAGAAAGAAATGAACAGAAGAAAATCTAGAGTAAAAATTTGCTTTCACCAAAGAGGGGCTGTTTCCACTATCAAAAGACATTTACATACCTCTGAGGCGTGACAGTGTATGGGGTTATGAACATGGACTCTTGGGGTCTGTCCCTGCTCTACCACTTACTTCAATGACTAACTGCTTTATTTTGCATCCGTCTGTGTGCTTCAATTTCAGGATAGAAGATCCACTAGTCAGTAGTGTGAGAAGATGGATAAAGAAAAGTAGGAGAGAGTGAACGTGAAAGAGTGGCTAATTAATGAAGTAAGGTTCCAGAGGAGGCAATTCAGGGTAGAATCACATTATCAGTCAAATCATTAACCTTAGAAAGAACTCAGACAAGATCTTCACTGGGGACGAGCCCATTTTGGATAATCTTGAACTAATAAATCAGCAAATGTAACAATCTCTACGAACTGAATTTCGAGGTTGAGCAAAGAGTATAATAATTCAATACCTGGTGGTGAAGAGTTTACAGACAGTACAGTAGAGATGAATAAAAAGACTAAAGAACAGCAGTATGGATATGGCTAAGTTTAAAGTTGTATGAATCTGTTTGACATTCACTTACATACTTTTGTCACATATCATTGTCCAGTATTGCATGGAAAACTACAAGTAGAAACAGCCAAAGAAGGTAAGAGTTGGACATCTTCCTGAATAGTAGGTAGAGTTCCAAACACTAAAAATGGCTGCGAGTGATAAATCAAGGGAGAACAAAACAGAGCTGGTGCAGGGTGAGATCTTAGAGGCACCCAGAGATCAGGGGGAGAGGTAGGATCATGTTGGCTGAAAGTAAGAGAGCAAATATTTGGAAGGTTGTGGCCAATGACAAAGAACATGAAGAAATTAACCAAATAAGATTCAAAAGGTTGGGTTTTTTCCCCCTTTTCTGAGGATGGCTAGAAGTTGAGTAAAGCTAACGATAACTGGAGTTGGTGGTTTTGTGCACCTCCTCAGATTCCCTCGGCGGCCTGTTTCTGAAGAATCTGCCTCCTTGCACACTTCCAGTGCCTTTGCTGGTGCCCTCGTCTAGTTTTCAGAGGACGCATGAGTCAGACTTAAAAATACCGGGCATAACTTGTCCTCGTGTCTCACACACTGAGCTCATCTTTATCAAGTTGTTTCTGGAATGCAATGAAATGCCACACTGCCTGCTTCCTGCACAGCCAGATAATGCAACATAAAAGTGCAGGGGAGTCAACTATTTCTGTGGGAACTTTGACCAATGGGAAGTGGGAGTCAAAAGGCCAGACAGAAACATTTCCACTTTTTTGTTCCTTTGGTTGATACCTTGAATGATGGCATTCCTTGCCATCCTTGCAAAGTATTCCTCATGCCAGAAGAATGTACCTAGTGAGTACCTTACTGCGTCTTTCTGCAGCTGGCTGAGAAGGGTGGCTAATGCGACAGCCCACTGTAGTTTATTGCTTTGCATCTTTCTGTGCTCTACTACCATTTGCTCCACTGTATCATTGCCCTAAGCTTGCATTGCATCAATATAGGGTAAGTATTATGATCCTTGCCTTAGTCTCTGCTTTCTGGAGAACCTAGGTTAAGGCATGAAGTTTTGGTAGGGGAAGAAGTGTCATCGCAAAGGCAGATAGGGTCAAAATGTGGGAGAATTGCATTCATCAAATAGAAATTCTATTAATCAAATTCTAAGGAAAGTAGAAGAAATGAACATAAGAGAACAAGATGACTTATAGATGATCATAGAGCATCAGCAACTCTCAGAATGGGACATGGAGATGTGGTATTGAGTGTTTAGAAGAAAGGGTGAAAAAGCCCTGGTCTCACAGCCCTGAGTTGAAGTGGTTTTACATAAGAAAGTGCAATCATAGTTTAAAGATATTTACAGTAATTACAATATTATGGGACAAGGAAAATCACCCAAAAGAACATACGCACATACACATGCAAATGGTTTGAAATAGTTTTTTGTTGCTGTGGTGCTTTCTATTGAATAAGTTTAAATCAACTTTTATTACTTTTCTATTCGTCAAATATTTACTCAGGCCTATTATGAGCCAGGCACCTTTCAATGTGCTTAAGATAAAGGGGTAATAAAACATGCCCCCATCTCTGCCCTACAGAGCTTATATTCTAAGAATTGGAAGCACAGACTAAGCAATAGGCAGAGTAACTAAATAAATTATATAGGTTAAGGATAGTAAGTGCTATGGGAAGAGCAGCAAGATAAGGGACAGCAAGACTCTGGGAGGAGGTGATGGAGGAATAGACGTTTATAATTGTAAATAAGAATGATTTCTATATGGTGTCAGATGGGTACTAGATTTACTGGGGTGACCACTTTGTAAGTTATATAAATGTCTAATCCATGGCTGAACAGTAGAGACTAATATAATATTGTATGTCAACTGTAATTAAAAAATTAAAAGTTACTTATTTTTAAAAAAGAAAACAGATTTTAAAAGGTGAAGGAGTGAGCCATGGAGATGTCAAAGGGGTGAAAAATTATAAGTGGAAAGCACAGATAATGCAAAGGCCTGAAGCAGGAATAGTGTTTTTGAGAAACAGCAAGGAGGCTTCCTTAGAGCAAGTGACGAGGACAGTGGTGAGGGACAGGGTCAGGCAGTAACAGAGGACAGCCAGGTCATGGAGTGCTTCATGGGCTGTTATTTTAAGGAAAATTGGGAGTTGCTACAAAGTTTAGAGAAGAAAGGGGCCGTAGAGTGATTTCCATTTCAGCAGGATTACTCTGGAAATCTGTTAAACAGAGACGAGCAGGTGGTAAAGGCCAGAGACAGAAGCAGGCTGGCCAAGCAGCAACCGCGGTAGAGTAACCGAAACACCACCCGTTCAGGCCCAAGCATGAGCAATGCAGGTGCCTTAGAAGAGACTGAATCCAAACACGTGTTGAAAGTAGAGCTTGTCGGATGAACTCATGGATTTGCTGTGGGTGTGAGAGAAACCAAGAAGTGAAGAAATGACTCTAAAACGTTTAGTCTTGAACAACTGGAAAAGAGTTGCCACCAACCACATGGGTAAGACTTTGGTTAGAGTAGGTTTTAGAGGAAAGATGAGAGGTTTGGTTTTGAACCTTTTCAGTTAGGTAGGTCTTTTGGACATATGAGAGGGAATATAAGGAGGGAATTAGGGATCTAAGTCTAGAGCAAAGGTCAGCAAACATTTTTGATAAAGGGCCAAACAGCAAATATTTCATTAGACTTTGTGGACCAGATGTGCTTCACAGCTACTCTGCCATTGGGCAGCCAAGGCCAATATGCAAAAGAATGGGCATTACTGTGTTCCAACAAAACTTTATTTTAAAAAACAGCTGTAGCCAAATTCAGTGTGAGTGCCGAAGTCTGCTAACTCGTGGTCTAGAACATCGGTCCCCAAACTTTTTGGCACCAAGGGCCAATTTTTCCTGAAGCTTCACTTGCCTCCGCTGCTCACCTCCTGCCCTGGACCTGGTTGGGGGCAGAGACAGCAGGCAGAGCTCAGGCAAGCTTCGCTTGCTGCCCGGTTCCTAACAGGCCATGGACTGGTGTTTGGCCGTGTCCTGAGGGTTGGGGGACCCCTGGTCTAGAGTTTAGGGCAGAGGGCTGAATTTGAGACAGACATTTGCAAGTTATCATTATAAAAATATTTCTAAGGCCTTGCTAATTTGATGTAATAATTTATTCTGCATTTGATATTTATGCTTTTACCCTTGTTGAAAATAGTAATTGCACTTTCTATACTGTATATCTATTTTCTTCAAAAAGGAGCATGAAACAACTCTTAAAAAGCCAATTTGGTTCAATGCACAGGATATCTGAATGAAAACACATTTTTAAACAAGAACACAACTGATCACTAAATATGAGTGTGCAAAGTGTGTTAATATTTAGTCTGGTTGTAAAAGGCACATGAAATTGAGTATTTTTTGAGAAAGGCTGTGCTATTCAGCTTAGCCAATTTATAGACACATCAATTTAATACGTCTGAATAACAAGGACTAAAATATATTGTTGTATATCATATTCCAAATATATGGAAAATACCATACATAATTTGGGGGGAAAATAGTAATTTGAACAAAAAAGGAAATTGTCACCTCTGAACTAATTTTTCAAGGCAATCCTGATTTCATTGCCAGAGCTGCCTTAGAAAAATAAATAAATAAATAAATAAATAAATAAATAAAGCTTGAGGAGAAAAGAATGATGTAATCTTAAAGATAAAGAATTCCACTGAGTCAGGAGGATGTTTAACAAACATAAGATACGTTCTTTCCTAATCACTTAGCAGAGAAAAATACTACGAACAACATTCTTGCAGGTACAAGAAAGTGACTGATTCTCAGTACCTGATATTCAAACATAGATATTGAAACACGGTAGTAGGAAAACTGAGAGAAAGCAAAAATGTTTCTTCCTGGTTTAGCTTTGGAGTTAAAACTCTGCAAGAGAGTTTGAGGGCGGGGGAAGGGCCTGTTTCTCTGTGACTGAGCCCTTTTAGACCAGACAGCAGTGGTCTCCGTATTTCTAGTATTTTCTACCCTAAGGAGTCTTTTGAGTTTTTTTCTTCCTAATTGTGCCCCCACCCAATAAAATTATAATAGTATACTGTACACATGTTTATGTATAGATAGATAGTACATCAGTTGTTTGGAAATGTACAAGCCATTTTAGTATCTCAGACTTTGCCCCAGAAAAACCAAGGCTCTCCCCAACCCATAGAGGGTGGTATTGGCCCCTTGTCAATGAGTGCTTTAAAGGATGGGCTATCCTCATATCAAACTGAAGTGCTTTAAAGCTTTTTCTGAAATGCCTTGGTTGGTGGGGGTGGATGGGAGAAAGGTGATGGAGCTGGATTAAAGGGGTATAGAACAGCTAAGGAACCAATTTTTATTTAACTATGTCCATTTTAGGGAAATATAGAAAGGAACAATGGATATCAAATATAAAGTAAAACTTTCAGAAGAAATATTCTCATTCCATAATTGATGCAATTATTATCACAACTAAAGATCAAATTAAATGCTACTTTCACTTTATAAAGCTTAATCACGTACCAAGCTCCTTCAGTGGCCAAGATCAGTGCGAGTTGCATAATTAGCCTCAGTCCAGTTTTATGAGATAGTCTGTCTTAGTATTTCAGTTTCCAGGTCTCTAGTCAAACTTGAAGAGGGATTTTGAGACATAAAAACCATTGCAGAAACCTACTGGAATATAACGATAATGGTCTTTGGTGTTTCTATCAAAACTATTATTTTGAATTCATGAAGCAGTCTGTCTTTGCAGAAAAGATAGTGGGTTTAAAAGCAATAACTTTAAGGCAACTTCATGGCTTCTTAACTAAGGCTTTTATCCATCTTCCCACGTCATGTTTGAGGGAGAGAGAGAAACAAATGAGGGAGAGCTCTCAGGGTGGAAGAGGCGGCATGACTGATGAGATCTAGAGAAACCTTGTGAGTGAATTCTGAGAAAGACAAATGAGTAACATTCTGATTTAGTTTCTGTAAAAAAATAGGTGTTTGCCATCAGTATCGTAAATTTTGATTATCTATGTCTCATTTACACCCTGTGCACAGCTAAAAATTTATATGTGTGCCCTATAATGTTCAGTGTTATATGATCAAAGTTTGAATATGTTATATTTAAAAGAAAAAACCTGTAGCCAAATTCTTACATAGAAAGAATTCTTACTTGCTTACGTAGAAAATTTGTTTAATGAAAATAAAAATGTATTTGGGCCTCAGGTTTTTATTCCAATAACTCTTTAAACACCCAAAGGATTTTCCTCAAAAAACAACATGCACTTGTCAGAAGAGCTACCACCAATAAATCAACACAGAACAAGTGTTGGTGAGGCTGTGGAGAAAAGGGAACACTCATGCACTGCTGGTGGGGATGTGGACTGGTGCAGACGCTGTGGAAAACAGTACAGAGTTTCCTCAAAAAATGTAATATGGACCTGCTGTACAAGTCAGTGGTTCCACTTCTGGGTATGTATCTGAAGAAACCCCAAACACTAATTTGAAACCCCAAACACATGCACTGCAGCATTATTAACAATAGCCAAGATATGGATGCAATCTAACTGCCCATCAATAGATGTGAGGATGAAAAAGCTGTGGTACATACGTGCAATGGAATATTACTCGGACACAAAAAATGAAATCTCAACCATTTGCAACAGTGTGGATGGACCTAGAGAAGGTATTATGCTAAGTAAAATGAGTCAGTCAGAGAAAGACAAACACCATATGATTTCACTTGAATGTGGAACCTGAAGAGCAAAATCAACAAACAAACAAAACAGAGACTCTCAAACACAAAGAACAGACTTGATGGTTGCCAGGTGGCAGGTGGGTTGGGGGCGCTGAGTGTGAAAGGTTAAGGAATTAGGAAGTACAAATTGGCAGTTACGAAATAGTCCTGGGGACACGAAGTACAGCAGAAGAAATGTAGTCAGTAATATTGTAATAACTACGTATGGTGCCAGGTAGGTACTTGAAATATTGGGGGAAACCTTTGTAAAGTACATGACGATCTACCCACTATGCTGTATACCTGAAACTAATGTAAAATAATGTCAAATGTAAATTTTAATTCAAAAATAAAATTAAAAAGAAAAAGTAAGTCAGTGCGCCCAGATAAAGCTGCATGCTGTTTTTGTCCAGAAGTAGAGAGGTTGCAATGTAATAACAACATATAATGGCACATAAGGAAGTCAGAAGAAGTTTGTGAGAATGGAAATAAAGAAGGAGGTTTCTCCCTGTTACCCATCAGCCACTTTTCTGGTACGTGACTTCTTTGGAACTCTTCTTATGCAACCATATCATATAAACAATGTTCACTGTTTTACAAAAAGTGAATAACTGAAAACAATTGTGAATTATAGCTTTGAACTAATCTCCATTATTACAAGATCAATGCTTAACCAATTCTTAAACCCATTTTAAATTTCTCAGGAGAGGCAAATGTTTAAAGCTACTTCTCTCTCATAAATTTTCAGTCTATCAGTCCATTTGCTCTAGTGTCCATCCAAGCCCTATTTGTCCTTATAAAGACCACTTTCCCATGTCACTCATTGGCTTGAAATGAGATACGGTACTTCCTAATCTGAACTCCATTTGACCTTAAAGGGGAATCTCCATTACACCCTAAGCTGTGCCCTGTGCCAATTTGTCTGCACACTTGTGGTACCCTGGTAAGCCTGCTGGGAACCAACACACATGTTTCATCCAGATGCCCCAGGGAGATTTCCTTCTGAGGAAAGGGTGTATCAGGCAGAGAAAATGGCCCGAGAACATCTCAATGGTGAGTGCCTCCTAGTATCCGTGAGTCTTGTTCACAGCCTGGGGTTGCTTCTGAATATTAGGAGAGATGAGGCTGAAAGTAAAAATGGAAGGAAAGTAAAAATGTTCACTGATAGCTCTGTGAGGCACTGAGGCACAAGGAAGCACTGCATGGATTTCCATTAGGCCAAAGAATAAAGATTCTCTTTGAATACCCTGGGTTTAGCGCAGATGAAGTATTTAATAAGTATAGACAAAAATGGTGAATGGATGATTAGATAAATGAGTACATGAATTCCAGAAAATAAACTCTATGATACGAATGTACTCAAATGCCAGTAGCTTTTTAAAAATTTAGCATTATTTTGATAGTTCATAAACAAGTAAAATTCAATATAAACTGAAAACCTCCACCTATGTCTTAAACAACCAATGACTTTTCTCTTAAACCATTAATATTTTGATTAAGTCCATATACAGTATTTTGGTACATCCCCATACAATTAGTATAAAAGATCCATTCAGCAGAAATAGCTCAAAGAATCATCTTTCTCTTGGAATTTTCAATTTGTCTCATTCTAGATGGGAAGGACCAAAGTTCAACCTTTCCCACAGTCTTTCGAGGTGTTTACTTGGCTGTCTGGAAGGGCAATTTTCAACCAATGCACGGCAAGAATTTTTAAAACATGCAGTACCTGATTATTTAGTCAGGGGCACTGACCTCTTTTCCCTTGGATTGTTGAATTAAAAAAAAATGACAACAGCTAATATAACATCTGTGGTAAATGATTCAAAATTATAACTATTTTTGTCAAATTAGCAAAAGTATAACATATTTTTTGGTATGCCATGGAATTTTAGTAATAAGTTATGTGTGCCATGAAATGAAAAAGGTTGAAAATCACAGGTCTAGAATATGAAGGTCAAAATATTTCCAAATTAGTAAGACCAGAAAAAAATACTCTCAAGTAGAAAATTCCTGGAAAAACATTTAAATGTCCAATATAAGTTGCTACTTAATATAAATTCAGTGTTTAAAGAGGATGTCAAAATTCCTGTTTACATGTTACCCTTGTTCCCACCTTGCACCCCCCCAAAATGCTTTTTTCTTTAGCGGGTGGTGGGGAGAGAGTGGGATCTTAGCTTTACTTATAGGACTGGAGCCTGGAATTAGCTGCTATAATTAATCAATTTAACGCTCATATTGATTTTGTCTGTCTTCCAAAATTCCAGCAAATTCTAAGTGTATTTCTAAACAAATCCAATAAATGAATATTTTATCCTTATTGTTAAATATTTGTTCCACACACAATGGTTTAGTGTGTGCTTGGATAATAAACATGTAGTAAATGTAGTTATCTTACAAAAATGATTAATACTTATCTTCTATATAAACTGTGTCTGTAATTATAATTTGCAAGGGTCTTAAAAGAGAATATTAATATTGCAACAAATCTGGGAGAAAGAAGGAGCTCAATATGGAATATATTTGCATCTAAATTACCCTTAAATGGAATTAACTATGATAATTGAATGTTATTGAAATGGTATAGGAAGAATAATTTTAAAAGCTGCATAATTTCATAAGGAAGGCCATATGTAGTTCCTGTTCTGCCTTCTAATTATTACAGAAGGTGAATTTAACAATGCCAGTCAATGTGGAATTTAAGTGTAAATTTTACTTATGATCACTAATGATATATTCTGTACATTGGAGTTCGATACTAAGATTTATAAAATGCACATGGTTATGATTGAGATTGGTGAGTATGTTGACTATGACATGAGAATGACTCAGGGTGCCCTCAGACAATAACCCCTTTTTCTGTGTCCAGTGTCTCATTGTTTCTGTCACACAGCTGTCTATGGTGTGCGATGAAATGTAGCCAGGATATACCGAAGCTAGAAATGCTACTGTTCTTATTAGAGCAGGCAAATCCCTTCTGCAGTAGAGTTCTGTCACTTTTATAACCCTAGTAAACCACAAATAAAATAAATAGGGTCTACATCAAGTCATCTAAGAATAATGTTAATATGCTGCAGCAATAAAAAGGGGAATTATATTACTTGCCAATAAACTAAATACCTGCTAGATTTCTGAGTTTTTTTTGTATTAAAATAGTACACTGTATATAATATTTTGGAAGCTGAAACACCAGTTAGTCAAATGCATATCGTATATATTTATCTTCTAAGTGACATAGCTCAGAGAGTCAGGGATCAAGAGTCAAATGTATCAGAAATAATCTGACATGGCTATCAATTTAAATAACGTTATCTTCCTTATCACTGGCCGCTAGTCTTTTCCACAGAAGAAATTGCTTCAGCAACTATCAAACTAAGTTATTCTCACTACTGTAAATATGCTCCAAAATTATAATTAATAATTTTAGTTTTAATAATTATGTTAATGATTATGATTTAGTAAATGGCCTAGAAATTAGTTGCTTTCCAGAATTTAACACAGTATTCAATCAAACATATGCTTATCAGCATGTGAGACATTGTTTTCTATTAAGCAGAGGAGTATTTATAAATACTGTTCATGCAGGGTTTATACATAACTATTAATACATTTCTTAGAAGCAAATAAAGTTTGCTTTGCAGCACCAATCTTTTCTTGAGGCTCTCTGCTGAGCTTTGTGATGTCCTTTGCTGAATTTTCCAAGAAGAGGAGGAGAATCTGGTACCAGAAAATATATGTTCCAAAGAGACACCAATATGTCTTCCATCAGGAATGTCCTCATCTGAAATATCCTCTCTGCAGTTGACTGTTACTAGGTAGAAAATTCTAGTGTAAGTGTTTCTGGGAAAAGGAAGTAAAGGCCCCACGGGGAAGATGAAGAGGTTTTTTGCCTTTTGTTCGCCTATGTTCTCAGTTGTGGTAGAAAGTCATGGAGACTTCCTGAATCAATATTTTTTTTTTAATTTTAAAAATCTTTGTTAGTAGGACATGGTTGATGTTGTTTTTCTTGATGTTATTGGGACTACTGTCCGATACACCTCCATCAAAAGTCAACCATGTTTCTTCTTTATCCATTCACTCATTCATTTATTCATTTCACAAACATTGACCCTGCTATGAGAGAGTGAGGAGTTAGTATCTCTGACCAAGAGGAACTCACCCTCACCTTCCTGTCCCCCTACAATCTCTCTGAGCAGCCCCAGCATGCTTTTAGGAGATGAGGAGAGTAAGAAGTAGTGATGACACTCTAAGTCTCTCAATGTGTTCCTGATTTGTTCGATCCAACCACAAGCCATGTGTTTTAAAGCAGTGCTCAACTTTAGAGTCACCTCCAGGAAGCAATTCTGAGAATTAGCACCATATAGCTTAAGAGAGTCACTGTTTTTGATGCTTCAGTTAAGGGAGCCTCAGAACTGAAACTGAGGCATTAATAACAACTTGGGTTTTGCAGCAGGGTGCCACAGCGGTCTCCTTCATGCTCTATTAGCCATATCTTCCGGCGCATTCAAGGTCAGGCTCTCACCTGTTACTTTAACACTCAGACTTTAATATGCACAGAACCACTGCGGGTCTTGTTAAAGGTCCCTGAGCTCCACCACTTAGGAACTGAATCATAGTCTCTGACTTTTTAGTTAGCAACACAAACTCTTCTCATGCACACCAAGGTTGGAAATCCAGACCTAGAGAGAGGACTGCAGTGGCCACTTAATTCCCAATTACGTTTTTATTAATCCTCACCTGAAGACATGCTTGTTGATTTTAGAGAGAGAGGGTAAGGAAAGGGGAGAAAGGGACAGAAACATCGACCTGAGAGTGAAACATCGACCGGTTGCCACTTGCATGTGCCCCAACCAGGAGCCAAACCTGCAACCCAGGCATGTGCCCTAACTGGGAATTGAACCTACAACCTTAAAGTTTATGGGACAACACTCCAACCCACTGAGAAACACCAGCCAGGGCCCAGTTATGTTGTTAATACTTTGTCTAATTTGCCTTACATATTTTTCCTGAAATAATCTTCATGAAATTCATCAATGGTCCCCTAATGTCTAGTGAATTAAGTAAAATGTTTGTCTGACTTTTAGGGATTTTCAAAAATGTAAACCAGCTAAATTTTCAATTTGTCTACTCCTAACCTACCCAAAAGCGATTCAGGATTACTTTGTGTTTCTTAAATATTCACTTTTGCTACCTCTGCCTTTGCTCATTCTTGTCTCTCTTATTAAATTCTAATCAATCCACGTAATCCATCCCAAATGCTCCCTCCTCCTTAAACCTCCCCCTGGCTCTCCAATCAGACACAATCTACCTCCTTAGTTTGAATTCCTCAAGCCTTCTATACTTATGTTATGATAGTGATCATATTTTACCTTATAATTAATATTTACATTGAAATAATGCAAATTATTAGTTATACTTGTACCTGCCATTGTCCCTCTAAATTGTAAAATCTTCCAGGTAAAAATGAATTGGTGGCCCAATGTGGAAGGAAAGCAGAAATTACAGATGATAAAGAAAGAGATTTTAGAAGAAAATTGAAAGGCAGTAAGAAATAAACTGCTTAGAGAAATGGATAGGGATAAACCAATGTTTATAACTGAAGAATTTGTTTTAATATCATTATAAGACTATTTTTCAAAATAACTAAGTTTTCACCTTTTAAAGTTCCTGCATTTTCCTTGCAATTTTAATAAACCTAAAATACTAATCATGAGATGTAATTTGAAGAATTGAAAGCTTCAGGGGGAAATTATGTTTTAAAAAGTGGAGAGATTTAAAAACAAAAAAAAAAATACTTTGTAACTTACCACATAAATATACTTTTAGATAAAGTTGAGCTTCAATATAAATCTTTAAAATCCATATTTATTAGCATTTATTTACACCAAGGTTAGAGAGCATGGAAATTTGGGGAATAATGTCCCACCTTGTCATTGCTAAAGGTGCTTTTTTTTTTTTAATAGAGAGAAGAAATGTAATTGGATGGGGACCAGAGGATATGTTTGCCAAAATGTCTGTATTCCTCATAACATAACTCATAGCTGCATACTGTATGGATTTTCTATTGCTCCTGTAGCAAGTAACCACAAATGTATTGCATGAAAACAACACAAGTTCATTGTCTCACAGTTCTATAGGTCAGTAGTCCAGTATGGCTTTCTCTCAACTAAAATCAAGATGTACTAACAATACCAATTGCTGGCAAGGATGAGGGGCAGCAGAACTCTCAAATCATTCCTGCTGGAAACATAATATGGTGCAACCACTCTGAAAGATAGTTTGCTGGTTTCTTACGAAGCCAAACATACTCTTACCATACAATCCATGCATATAGATCACGATCCTAGGTATTTACCTAACAATTTTTTTTCTGTAAATTGGGCCTATGCGCTGTTTTTATTTTTTAGACAGCTTTACTGAGGCATAATTGATATTTGAAGAACTGCACATATTAGATAATTTGATGAGTTTGGATGTAAACAAATATTTGTGATCCCATCACCATGATCAAGGTAGTAGACATTCCAACACCTCCCAGTGTATCCCTTGTCTCTGTGTGCATATGCGTGTGCATGGTAACAACATCTAACACACATTGAAGTGCATAACATGCACAGTTAACTATAAGCACAGTGCTGTATAGCAGATCACGAGCATTTACTCATCTGGCACAACCAAAATGCTATACTCATTAACTAACAACTCCCCATTTGCTCCACCTCAGCCTCTGGCAATGCTACTGTATTTTATGCTTCTATGAATCTGACTACTCTGGATACCTATATAAGTGAAATAACATAGGTTCGGAAACATTTTCTCCCATTCCATAGGTTGCCTTTGCAATCTGTTGAATAATTAACACCAGTCCTTCTCAAACTCTTGCCAAGAATTTAAGGAGAGGATAAACCTTCAAACTTATGGGGCCAGCATTGTCCTGATACCGAAGCCAGACAATGACACCACAAAAATTGTTGTTCAAGTACAGTTGTCTCCATTTCCCCCACCACTCCCCATGTTAAAATGGTAAATTTTACATGTGTTTACTACAATTTAAAAAATAAAAAGCTGATGTTTAACCCTTAAAAAAAGACACCACAAAAAAAGAAAATCGTGGGTCAATATACCTGATGAAAATAGATGAAAAATTCTCAACAAAACACCAGCAAGCCAAATCTAGCCACATATTAAAAGGACTGATCAAGTGGGATTTATCCCTGGGATCCAAGGATCCTCCAAATTATGCAAATCAATGTGGTATATACCACATTAACAGAATGAAGGATAAAAAATGAAATATTCATATCAACACGTAGAGGTAGAAAAAGAATTTGACAAATTCCTTACCTTGTCATGATAAAAGCTCTTAACCAATGAGGAACGAAAAGAATGTACCTCAACATAATGAAGGCCATATAAGACAAGCCTACATGGTTCACATCATACTCAGTGGTAAAAAACTGAATGCATTTTCTCTAAAATCAAGACTAAACAAGGTACCCACTCTCACCACTTCTATCCAGCAGAGTACTGGAAATCCTAGCCAGAGCAGTTAAGCAAGAAATAAAGACATCTAAATCAGAAAGGACCAGTTAAAATGATCTGTTCACAGATAACATAATCCTATACATAGAAAACTGTAAGACTCTACCCAAAACTTTTAGAATAAACAACTTCAGTGAAGTTTCAATATACAAAATCAACATACAAAAATCAGTTTCATTTCTATATACTAACAGTGAATCATCTAGAAAGAAAATTAGACCCCACATTAGATCATACCAAAAAATCAACTCAAAGTGGACTAAAGATTTAAACAGAGGACCCAAAAGTGTAGAATTCCTAAAACAACACAGGAGAAAAGCTTCTTGACATTGGTCTTGACAGTGATTTCTTGGACTTGACACAAAGCACAGACAACAAAAGCAAAAACAGATGTGGGAGTACAAACTAAAGAGCTTCTACACAGCAAAGAAAACAATCAGCAGCATGAAAGACAACTTACAGGATGGGAGAAAATATTTGCAAAGCATATATCTGTTATAAAGTTAATTTCCAAAGTACATAAGAAACTCCTTCCTAAAACTTAATAGCAGAAAAAAACAAAAAGGACTTGAGCATTTACCTAACATTTGAAAACTTATGTCCACAAAAATACTTACATGTGAATAATTTTAAGTTTTATCCATAATTGCCAAAAATAGGAATCTACCAAAATGTTCTTCTGTAAGTGGATGAGGGGAAAAAAGCTGTCTATTCATTCAATGGGATACTATCCAGTGATAATACGTAATGAGCTATCAAGTCATGCAGATACATCAATAAATCTGAAATGCATATTGGTAAGTAAAAAAAGCCAGTCTGCAAAGACTGTATGATTCTATTTATATGACATTCTAGAAAAGGTGAAACTAAAGATAATGAACAAATCAGTAGTTGCTAGAGGTTAGAGGATGTTAAACAGGTATATAGCACAGGAGCTTTTAGGGTGATGAAACCATTATATATGCAACTGTAATGGTGCAAATATTCCACTCTCCATGGAATTTTACAGCACAAAGAACCTTTATATATGCACACTTTAAAAATAATTTAAGAAGCCTCAAGATCTGAAGAGTAAATGCAGAATGTGACAAAAACATCTAACAATATTACAAGTGTATGAAAACCCTCACTGAAAAGGGTGGAGAAAAAGGGGCTAAACTGAGTAATCTGAGGAATAAATAAGATCTCTAAAACTAAATTCAAAAGGAACTATACATAAGTACTGTATTCTAGTTGATAAGGTCGTTTCTCATGTGAGTATGTGTTAATGATTTTGAAACCACTAAATATGTATACTGAAATTGAACAATTAGCTGAATTGATATGGATGGTGGGAGCCAGTTTTCTCGCTGTAGTAGGAGGACATTATAGATATGCAACAAGAGGAGGCTAGAATGATCCAGGAGGTAATGGATTAGAGTTGGAGATATCTATTTAAACTCATTTTCAGCTTAATATCAATAAACATGGTTACATACAAAAATATTTATAGGTATGTATTTATACACAGGTTAACATATACATAGGTGTTTCCTTACTCTGCTAGCTGAGGGGGCCTAGAAGCAGCGACTCTCCCATAGCAATGAGCCCACCTAACACTCAGATCTTGGTTTATACCATTCACCAATAAAAGTGACCAGAGCTTATTGGTGGGGCAGGGAAACTATTTTAGGACTGGGGCAAGATATATGCAAAATGAATCTGGAGCATCTTGTAGTGCCAGAAAGCAAGGACAAAAACAGACAAAAATAAAACTAACAAAAACATAATAATGTGAGTGTCTCAAGGGGACAGAGGCACGAACTGGAAGAACTCCCAATGGCCAAAGCTAGAGCCATTTTAGCAACAGAATAGAGTGATATTGGATTTACACCAAAGTATAAATACTCAAGTCCATTTAAATAAATTATCCAACAATTAAATGGAGAATAGACAACTCTGTACAAAAGAATTCCAAATAACTTACATAGATATCCCATATTCAAGGAAGTAAAACATCACTCTCTGCTCCTTATGGATGGATTGTGTGTAGTGACTCCCTTCCAAAGACTACAACATGGAAAGAAGGGAAAGGACTTTACCATGGAGAAAATGACAAACATCACCTCCCCTGGGTGATCAAGGGTAACATCAGCAGTGATAAGATGTGTGTGTGTATGTGTGCATTCTCCTCAATATGTAATGAACTGGTGTTCTGCTCAAAAGCCCATAACCACGGTCTACTAATGAGGCAAATATACTAGGTCACATCACTGGACATAGCTATCCTCTCCTGGTGACCACCACAGCTACCATTACTGGTGCTAGATGGTACTCTCCATCAGGCTGTCTGTCAAGAGGTCTAGACAGGCCCTATTCTGATTCTCCGTGACTGGACAATCCCATTGAACAAGAAAGGTCAAAGACAATGGGAGGGACAAATATGCAATTTGCACTGTTGCTTCTACATACAGCCGTGTTCAGAAATCATCAGGTCCAGATTCATCTTTTGCACCCAGACACTGCTCACCTGGGCCCTTCCGTGAGGCCTCAGATGAGTTGCACTCATGATAGGGGGCAAATCCAACCCAATGGGTGTTGGGAATGGGAACAGGGGCAGAGAATGTGAGTTTTTCTTTCAAGAAGTTTAGCTCTGACCCCGCCATAGGCAGAGTCTCACATTTTCTGCCGTGTGCCATAATTTGTCTCGCCCTGACAATTTCCTCAGCAGCTTCAAAAGCACCTGTCAGTGTCACTTTAAAAACCCAGGTCAGAAATCAACAACTGAGCAAATGTCTCTCAACATGGAAAGAAAATCAGGAGACTTTTCTCCTTTTTTTCCTCCAGAGAAAGTGGCCTAAGAGAACTGCATTGTTAAGTATCCTAAACTTTTGTTTCATTTGTGGAAGGAGAACTGTTGGTATATTCACTTTCTATTGCTGCTGTAAAATTATCACAAATTTGGTGGCTTGAAACACCATAAATTTATTGCCCAAACTCAGTTTCACTAGGCTATGGTCAAGGTGTTGGCAGGCCTGAGTTCCTTCTGGAGGCTCTGAAACAGAACCTATTCTCCTGTTTCTTTTAGCTTCCAGAAGCTACCTGCACTTCTTGTCTCCTGGCTACCTTTCTCCATCTCCAAATCCAGCAACAGTCTTTCTCACGCTGTCCTCTCTCTGATGGGGAAAGCTCTTCACTTTGAAGAGCTCATGTAACTAGACTGGGCCCACCTGGACAATTCGGGATACCCTCACCACTCCAAGATTTTAACTTCAAGCACATGTGCAAAAACCCTTTTGCACATAAAATAACATTCACAGGTTCTGAGAACAAGAGCATGGGTGTCTCTGGCAGCCATAATTCTGTTTATCACACCTGAGACCTGTAGACTTATATACCTCTGTAGTTACTCAATAGTTATTATCTCCCATAGACATCCCAAACACATAATCTCAAAAACTAATCTTCTACCATATGTATTTCTTCCTTGACTGGGGCTATCTCCATCCAACAATCTAAGCTTGAAGCTAAAGAACATTTTTCTGTAACCCCTCAACAGATTGGTAAATCTACTCCTTTTAATTCCTAAACATTTCTTCAATCTCTCCTTGCCCTGCACCTCTCCTTACCATGAACTACACTTGCATTTTTCGTATCCCCGAAGAGAAAGTACTTCTTGATTAATGGCACTTTGCCCATGGGGCTTCTGAGGTGGATAAGGACCCACGGTGTCTGCCTCAACGGAATTCACAGTCAACCTGGAAAACACACATTAAATAAACGTGTGTCATAAATGTCCAAAAACAGGATTATTACATTTATTACCTATCTTTCCAATCATCTGCCCCTTGTTCAGTTTTCAAGAATCGAAGTTAAAAATTTGTGAGTTTTCTAACTTAAATCTATTTGCATGTGTGTAGATGTATGTCACTTTTCCCTGATTCTGGAATATAAACATAGAAAATAAGACTAACAAATGACTCACGAAATATGGCAATGTACTTTTAACAAAACCACACCAGAATGCCTTTTAGAGCTCCTTTTGAAAAATTGTTATCTAAATAAAGTGAAACTTCAGATTTTAGGTCCCCACAGTTGACATAATAAATCAGAATGCCTGGGGTAGGGCCTGGAAATGTATATTTTGAACAAGTAGCCCATGAGTTTGTTGGACACATTAACATCAGGAAATTACTGAGTCCATTTCGACTCACCAATACTCTACCCCATTTCCAGCTTCCGCAGTCTGTCCACATTCCTTAGCTTGTGGCCTCTTAATATTTCACAGCCAGGAATGGCTGAAGAAGTCCTCAACTTGCTTCTCTCCAATTCTGCTTCTGTGAACGCACCACTCTCTGACCACAGTCTGGAAAGTTTCTGTTTTTAAGGACAAAAACAAGTGATTAATTGATCCCACCTGGATAATCCAAGGCACTTTTCTTGTTTTCAAGATCCTTATATTTAACCACCTCTGCACAGTCCCTTTAGCCCTGTAAAGTAACATATTCAGAGTTTCCAGGGATTAGGAGGTGGGCCTCTTGGAAGGGAAGGGAACACTGTTCTTTTTGCCACAATATAGATAGTGTGCTAAGAGTTCTTTCTCAGTTGCTACACTTTAACAACTATATTCCTTATTAGCATATTCCTGTTACCTAGGTGAAGACAAGAGTGGAGAAAAAAGACTTTCCACCACTCATCTTCTGATCCAAAATGGAGCCTTAAACTCAAAGGGGGAATGTGTGACTTCCAATATTCTATGTAGATCTGTATTTCACTTCTGACACTGATACACATTGAATATGATATAAAAGTTAAATGACCAATAGCTTAACAATTGTTTCTTACAGGTGCTTCATCCAGCTGTAAGAACTTAGAATAATATTTTAGTGAGCTATTACATTAGGATTCTCCAGGGAAATAGAACCAATAGGATATACTATATAGATATATAGAAAATTTATTATGAGTGGCTGGCTCACATAATTATAGAAGTTGAGAAGTCCCACAACCCACCCCCAGCGAGCCAGAGACCCAGAACAACCAGGGGTATAGTTCCTGGCCAAACTCAAAGGCCTGAGAACCTGCAGTGCTGATATCCAAAGGCAGAAGGAGGATGTCCCAGCTCAAGCAGAGAGCAAATTCACTCTTCCTCCATGTTTTTGTTCCCTTCAGGCCCTCAGAGTTTGGATGATGTCCACACATTGGTGAGAGTGGAGCTTCTTTATTCCATTTACCAATTCAAATAAATGCTAGTCTCTTCCAAAAACACACTCACAGGCACAGCCAGAAATAATGCCTTACTGGCTATCAGAGCATCTGTTAGCCCAGTCAGGTGGACAGATGGAAGTAACCATCACTGTTATCAGCGGCCTGTAGTGTGTTGAGTGTCATGTAGAGATTACAGTTTGGTTTAGAGCACAGCAGATGGGCTCTGTAATTTCAATAACCATCTCTGTACTTAAAGCGTGCTATCATCAGCACAAAGTCAAACTTGAAGAGTTGCGCACATACTCCACAATCCTTATTTTAAAATAATCTCCTAAAGTAGATTGCTATCAGTTTTTAAAAGTTTGAGGCTTACTTGCTTATATTCTGTTTCTGATATATGATTTTGCGGGGTTTTGGGTAAGTTCAGGAACTCACTAAGGAGTTATGGATGGATGCATAGGAGAGGGTGAACTTGAGATGTTGACATTTTTCATGAGAGAATGGCAAGCAGTACAGAGCACAGGTGGATTAAGACCTGCTTTATTTTCGAACTAATCACAGTTCTTTTGATTATTTATTTATTTTTATCGATTTCAGAGAGACAGGAAGGGAGGGAAAGATAGAGAGAGAGAAACATTGATTAGTTGCCTCCCATAGATGCCCTGACCGGTGGTGTTTGAACTCGCAACATTTTGGTGTATAGGATAACACTCCAACCAACTGAGCCTCCCGGCCAGGGCTAACCTCAGTTCTTTCAGGCAAGAAGTAACTCCTGACACTTTGGAATAGAAGATGCCATAATCAAAGATATATAAATGGCAAGGCAATGAGGTAAAAGTTCCTAACAACACAGTATACCCCTTGTTCTGTAGAGAGAATTACATCCCTCCACCCAGGAAACCCCACAACAATACACTGTTTTCAGCACACATGCCTACTGAAAGATAAACAAATCCAGTACAGATGTGCATTCTGGGAAAAATGCTCATATGTTTTATTTGGACATCTCAGTGTTAAGAAGATTAATGAAATCTGTGATGACCGGTTTTTATTGGAAGTTGTGTGAGGAAAGCACAAAGTGTATAACTACACTTACCATATCCCTTGGGCATCAAACTAATTAAATTTGCATCAAGAAGTATTAAAACAAAGATATTTTTCTAAATAATGAAGTGCCCTGAAATACAGGATCCTGTTCCAAAAACGATTGTGCTGAGCCCATAATCTGACATTTTACGGCATACAGATCTCCCCTGAGACACACAGAGGAAAGGGTTAAGGAATTCCACTGTCACAGAGACCCCATTTTGTTATAAATCTCTCTAAACCTACTCAATGTCATCTAAAGCACATCTGAAGAGAGGAATGCTTTTCCATTAAACAAGATAGCAGAAATGTTCCCGCTCATACATTACTTAACAAGAGCTCAGATGTCTTGCCCAGAGCTGACTTCATCATCGGAGAATGCGTTTAGTGGGGTCTCACATAGTTCATAAAGTAACCCTGCTTGTTGAGCCTGCTGTGATAAAACAGTAGCGACAGAGAACGTCCAACATCAGGCACCATTTAACAAGGGGCCAGAAGGCTTCTGTTCGCACAGTTCTTCAGGGGCTTGTCATTCAAGCACCTCATCAGGCACCGTGTTTACCATTAACCTTCTGCTTCCTAGAGAAGTAGCAGAAGCAAACAGAAACCTCTGCCTTTTCTCTCTCCCTGACCCCAAGCCCTCATGTTGCACACAGTCACAGAAGTGTAATGTAGCACTGAAATTAATTGAAATTAATTGAGTGGGGCTGGGTAGAGATTAGAGAATGAGAAAGATCACCATAAACTTATCCACGGTAAACCTTCAATGGAATGCCTCTTAATGTGTCTCAAATCTATTCTAACTGCTGTTAAACACCTACAGTGAGATATCCTATAACAGTCATTCAGCCACAGACAGAAATAATTTTTTTTTCCTCTTGTTAATTTTTTCTCTATCCTGTTTCTGTCACATTTACTATTATTCTTTCCAGGCTAGACATCTTGGAACCATTTTTTACTTTATGGCAAATTGTTTACCAACTCAATTTCTTCTAGCTACTCAATTTTCTTTTATATTGGGTAAGCAAAAAAGGCCCTATTGTTTTTCCATAAAATAAAAGATGCATTTTTAATTTTCACCAATAACTTTATTGATTTGGATATTTTAAATATGTCGGCTATCTCCCATGTGATGTAATGTTGATTCTTCTCAATTAATGTCTCAATTTGATCACTGTCAATTTCAGCTTGTCTACCTGACTGTGGAACATTGTCCAGAAAAACAACCTCCAGCATGAAACTTTGCAAACCACTTGGAATATGTTTGATCAGTCACAGTACCTTCTCCATACACTGCACAATTTTTTTTGTGTGTGTGTTTCAGTTGCATTTTTATTTTTCTTGAAGTAACAAAGCATGATATGCTGAAAATGTTGTGTACTTTCTTCCATCATCAATATTAAAATGGCTACACAAGAATTCACCAATTTTGATAAGTTTTCTTTAAATGCATGCTGATATGACAGCTGCCATAATACAGTCTAACAAAATTATTTTGAATGAAGTTAAAAACAACAAAGTGCTACTGGAACCATCTATGGGAAAACCCAAACAAACTTTTTGGTCAACCCAATAGTTCAGATCCATTCCAGAAGTTTAATGACTTACTTGAACTTGATACAGTGAACCAAACTGGGACTCATGTTTTTGAAAGCAAATATTAGAAACCTTAAAATAACGTTTAAAAATAACTAAAAAATTTGAGGTGGTTGGGAAGTAACAACAAAAATAATCAATTTCAATTATATTCAAGGGGTTTTCAAGTGTCAATATTCTTTACACATGCAATTCACTTTTATTTTAAATTAAACCCCTCCAATAATTTTTTAAAGTTTTGCATTCTTCTGAACATTATAAAAATCTTTAATATATTAGATATAATAAAGTTGTTTTATGGTACCTCTCTAGATTCTTTATTCACATAATTTCCTATTTATTATTATTTTAACCCTCACCCAAGGATATTTTTTTTATTGATTTGAGAAAGAGAGAGAGAATGTCAATGTGAGAGAGAAGCATCAATCTATTGCACCCTGTACACACTACAACCAAGGATCCGACCCTCAGTCTTTTTGGTGCAAGGAACGATGCTCCAACCAACCGAACCTCCTAGTTAGGACAATCCCTATCTATTTTTAATGATCTACTGCCTTCTAATGGGTGCCTTCACTGCTGGCCAGGAAAACAGCAGGAAGGGAATAACTGCATCATCCCTTCCGAGCCATCATCCTCATTCATATATCCACATTTTCCCCCTTCTCCGAAATCTGCACCCATGATGATAAGTTGGCTTTTATTCAAAGAAGAGTAACCATGTTGCTGCCCTCCCTTGAGAACAACACAAGTGAAAATAGCCTAAATTTTGACATAACAATGTGGAAAACCATGTTGTGTTAAGTATACCTGAAGGCAAACAGATGGAAAAACTGTTTTCTTAATATTCCTTCCTCTCTACTGATAGATGTTATAAGAGATGTTTAGTAGCAAATGCTATGAGAACTACAGCAGAAAATGTAAAGTATTAGTTTACCAAAAGTAAATTCAATAATTCAGTCCACTTCTAGCAAACAGGCACTGTCTCCCATTTTGGAGAAGAATACTGTAGCCCACCAGGTAGACAAATATGTATTATCTTGGGGTTCGGTGGACCTGCGGCATAAGCCAGTGGTGAAGCAAAAGGCTGACCATGAAGAGAGGCATCTTTTTCACCCCATTCACCCCACAGGGGAACAAAATGAGAAGAGAGAAAAAAAGTTGAAAACGAAGGGAGTCATAACAGATTTGTAATTTAATATCCAATTTTGTCTATTTTGTATACTATTAGTCCAATGATCTCTTCTCAGATCATAATGAAAATGCCATATCCAATAATGCAAGATAACAAACAACCCCCTTCACACTTTTCCAATACAAGCTAATGTATTCACTGCATGGGGGGAAAAGACATTTCTTTAATTCTCTTCACTTAGGCAGAAAGACAATTTATGCAAAAGGATTCATTCCTTGGTGATCTATGGAATACAGTAAAAAAAGTTTTCTGGAATTTATTGCCTTCTTGCACATTCCCTGCAAGCTCTTCTATCATCAGAGACCTTGTACACAACACAAATCAAAAAGTAAAGAGCCACATAAAATTGTACCAGGGTGATTGATACTACCATGCTGGAAGACAGGAACTACGCCCCTTGATATCACTACCATAGCGCAACCATACCCAAACCTGTACATATCTCGAAATCCCAGGGAGATCCAAATCCATTGTCACTGCTGATACTGGCATTCACATCAGTGACCATAGCAGGTGTATGGAAAGATCTCCCATATAAGAGGTCACTACCATTAACTCTCTGATGCTGAAACTGAGAAAAACAAAGCCCTGACGTATTCAAATAGGCATCAGGAAGACACAAACAATTCAGTTCAATCCGAGCTTCAGCTCCTTTTGTTCTGGTCTTTTGGCTCTTTTATTTCCTTAAAACTACTGGCCTTCCCACACTTGACCATGAACTATGACTGAACTTCCACCCTCTAAATCCTGGTGCTCAATAAATGACTCCTTTCCTCTTTGGTGTCACCAACTTCTGCTTGTGCTCAGTGCCTCGTGAAAGATTTCTTTTGGGTGAGATTTGGAAGCTGTTGAATTGATGAAAATTAAGCAGTGTTTGTGGCTACTACCAACAGAGCAATGGAACGATGAACTACTGAATGACTACTTTTGTTAGGACCATGTTAGGCCACTTCATGCTGTAATAACTGATTCCTGTACTCAAGGAACGTGGAACCCAGCTGGGTGTCTAGACTAACAAAGAAACAAGTGTAAAGCAAGATAGCATAGTCATGAGCTGAACAGTGCAGCCCAGAGCTGTCACGCTATTCAGGTTCAAAGGAAGAGTATTGTTGGGCTCAAACTATTAGGAAAGGTGTAACATGGTGGATCAACCAGTGCTAAATAATGAAGAAAGGGGGAGGATTTGGTTAGGTAAGAAGAAAGAGAACAAACATTCCAAGCAATATGAATATTAGGGGCGAAGAAGGGTGATGGTAGAGTGGGGGTGATGGTAGTGAGTGCTCAGAGCAAAAGACGTGACTATCTCACTGTGTGGCCCAAGCAGATGGATTCCGCATAACGGTTACAAGGGAGCTTCAATGCATAATAAGGAAAGGCCGTACTCTTGGGTAAAGTTTCAGTTTGGAAAAAACAGAAAGTTATTTTAGATTAATGAATAGATGTATTGTAGTAGTGAGATTAACAGAAGCACATGTAACAGACAAACCCCATAATTTTAGAGGCTCAACATAAGGGACATTTATTTCTTAGTTACATGAAGTACAAATCAGGTGTTTCTGATTAGAAATAAGTATGTTTGGGCTGATTAAATAAATGACATCATAACACATATGTAACTTTCTGTCAACATGCATTTATTATAAACTCATGTACCAAACACCTTTTAAGCACCTACTGTATGTATATTAGTCACTATGCATGACTGATACTGGCAATCCCAAGTGAGGCCAAAGGCATGGTCCCCACCCTCGAGGAGCTCCCAGAGGGTGAGAAAGCCAGACAACTAGAAGTGAAATGACTAATTACATCGTCTGCTGTGGAGCACAAAGGAAGTTTTGCACAGGCTGCAGAAGCAGAGAATTCCAATTAGAGCCTTTCAGTGAGAATTACTTGACTGTCCAAGGAGGGCTGTTTCTCTACTACCTGCTTGAAATAACCGTTGAAAATCCCCCACATGCACTTGAAAAGCACCTGGCTTTTCATCTATTGATTTTTATCAGCTACAAAAGTACCTGCCACAACACTGCTCCCAAGTTCAGGTGTTCATTTTTCACTGTAAGTGTCTCCTGTGTCTGAGGGCCACTCCTGAACAATGGCCTCAGTTTCACGCATGGGTGTCAGAACTGGGGACAGGAAAAAGAAGATCTTACACTGACCCCACCAGTGACAAGGTATGTTTGTCTCCAAGACTCATCAGGGCTTTTGATTTTTCCCTGGACAATAACTTACAAAGTCCCTTCCAGCTCTACCATGACCTTACATACTTCAAATATTCTGACTGAAGTTATATCAGTATTTTACCTCAGGGCATGTCTCTTCAATGTGCTGTATTTGAAAGTCATGCAATTTATATAGTTATGTATGTAGAAACAGTACTGTGCACTGGTTATCGCTGTGGGGTTTGAAGTCAGTCTAAGTTCAAATCTTGCATAATACCCCCTTTCCCTATGTGGGCAAGATAGTAAACCTCTTTGTGTCTTAATTTCTACAAAATGAACATAAAATTAGGACTTATGGTGGATATCAAAACTAAATGGGCTAATTAAGAGAGGGCCAAAACTTCTTTGTTCACAGAGCCCAAATTGGCTCAGTAATTCTTTTCCCTGTGTTTCCAAGGCCAAAAGAAATACCTAATTACTCCATTTCTTAAGGTAGTATGTCTAGACAAATGAGTAAGTATTTACATCCTAACAGTTTATAGTATTAGCCACAGGAAAATATAGTACACATGAATTAAAAGAGAAAAATAATACTGCCAAGATAAAATCACAGGGAATATTATGTGATGGAAGGTGTTGGTGCTGTGAAATAGCTTGCACTAGAAGGTCAAGCAGCATACAACTGACTGACATCAAGTGCAGTATTTCCTTTAAACATCCGAAGTATTTCTCAGAGCCCCTGGGAGTTTGCCGCAGGTCTCCGCCGGCACACAACCTGGGAGTCATGAGCTAGTTCACAAATCATTTAGAACACCGCCTGCCGCAGACCAGCGTTCAATAAATGTTAGCTATTCCTCTATCAATATTTCATCTCTGATTCAAATAACAACCCACAGAGGTGAGTTTAAGTTTTATTACAAGTGTCATCAGATTAGGAAACTGAACTTCCAGAAGGTCAAGTGCTGTATCCAGTGATACAAGGAAGTCAAGAAAATAAAATTTTCCTTCAGATTTACCTGGATCAAAAGCCTACACAAACTCTTTCCAATATATCATGCATACTACCTCTTTCACTTCAAGACCTGACTATATTGATAAATTTTAAACTTTAAATTTTTGTCCATGTAGGTGGCTCATCGGTAAGATAGATATTCATCCCACAGCTGAGGAGCAGTTGCTGCATTATAATCTACCAAAAGCTTTAATATTTTTATTTTAAATTATGAAACCTCTCTAACAAACTGAAAAGCACAGAAGATAATATATAGCTGCTACCAAAATTTTACAGATGTTAACACTTTATCATATTTGTTTCAAATTTTTTAAAGAAATAACACATGAATAAAGCTGTGCTTTAACTTACCCTCTACCTATCCCCTCTTCATTCCTCCCTCTCCAGAAGGGACTGCTATTCTGAAGCTGGTATCACTGCTGGGCACCGTTTTTTCTTTCACTATACACTGTATGCATGGTATCTACCAACCATGCAAATTCTGCAAGGCCAAGATCTATACTTCTTTTTTCCTAAAGAGAGGGAGAGAAATATCAATGGGTGGTTGCCTCTCACACGCCCCCTACTGGGAGCCTGGCCCGCAACACAGGCCTGTGCCCTGACTGGGAATGAAACCCTTTGCTTCGAAGGTCAGCACTCAATCCACTGAGCCACACCAGCCAGGGCTATACATTTACCTTTATGCTTTCTTTGCAATGTTGTATCCCCAGTGCCTCGAACGGCACTCGGCATCTGACTGATATTCTACAGAATTTTTTTAATGATTAATTAATATAGATGTTGTTCATATTTTAAATACATATAAATACTATCATACTATATATTCTCTTGCAATTTTACTATTTTCTTCAACATGCTTCTGGGATGAATCATATTTATATGTGTGCAAATATATGTGTCTATACATATATATATATATATATATATATTATTTATATGTGTAGACATAGTTCATGCCTCTTAAATGCTATATAGTATCCATTCCCCTAAGGACATTTTGATTTTACTGTATTAAAACATACTGCATTAGCCTTGGCCAGGTGGCTCAGTCGACTGAAGTGTTGTCCCATACACCAAAAGACTGGGGGTTTGAACCTTGGTCAGGGTACATACCTAGGTTGCAGTTTTTTCCCTGGTCAAGGCAAATAAGGAAGGCAACCAATTGATGTCCTTCTTACATTGATGTTTCTCTCTCTCTCTCTCTCTCTCTCTCTCTCTGCCTTCTCTCTCTAAAATCAACAAATACAATTTGTTGTACAAATCACAATAATGTTGAGATGTTTTCTCATATTTGTCGAAGTGATGAAATTTACTATTATGATAAGTCTAAGTGTTAGTGGTGACTCTTACCCATGGCTGATGGGAGCTTGGCAATAACTAGTTAAATTTAAGACACTGAGAACCCATGATCTAGCAAGACCTCTTCTAGGTACAGTTTGACAAGGGCCTGAGTACAAGAATATTCAGTACTTTTAACTATCAAAGTTATTTGCTATTTTCTCTTTTTTATCACTTACTGATGTATAACAAATTTACCTCAAAACCTCGTGACTAAAAATAACCATTTTATTACAATCACAGATTTTGTGAATCAGTGACTGAGTTTAGCAAGGGAACAGTGACGACAGCTGCTCCATGATGTCTCAGGCCTGGGCTGGATGCACATGGAGCCTGGAAGTGGAAGTCACCTGGAAGCATCTTTATTCACATATCTGATTATTGGCAGGAACCTCAGCTGGAGGTGGGTGATAAACTAGATGTGGCATCTGGACATGGACTTGGCTTCCTCGCAGCATGGCAGCCTCAAATACCTTACATGGAAGTTCGGGGTCTCACAGGGTCTCACAGGGTCTCACACCTGGTCCGGGAGAACCAGGTGGGAACTGGATCACTTTTTTGTGACCTAGACTCAGAAGTCGCTGGCCCTCCTGGATGAAAGCTCTTCCTCCGTAGACACAATCCTACCCAGATTAAAGCAGAAGAACCATGGACCCCATCTCTCTATCAAGAGGATGGAAAACAGTGTTGTAGCCATTTCTGAAAAAAATAGCATTCCACCTGCCTTCCTCCTCACTCCCTCTCTCTTTATTCTATTTCCATTATACTCCATGAAATTACTAGGCATTATGGCTTCTGTACAAATTCTATGTGATATACAGGGTCCATCACATATAATGGCCCTTCTTTATTACAAAATCTTTTATTACAAAATCATAAGCATGTGATTCTGTAATATAACAATATCACACTCAAGCACACCATATGGCATTTTAGGTGAAATGTTCAAATTAAAACTATAAATTATTACATCTATATTATTTCCCTACCAACCACACTCAAGCAGGCATTACTTCTGCCAGACCCTGTATACACACACACACACACACACACACACATTACACACTCATAACTTTCTCTTTCATGCTATCTTTTGTTATTATTTTTATGTATAAAATAGAATTTCTATTGGCCTTTGCCACCACGTACTACTGTGTCAAACGTGTTTCCCTGACCAGCCTTTGTTGGTGACTGGTAAACAAGGAAAGCAAGCCTTCACTTGCAGCGTTCCTGCCAGTCTCTGCCTGCCCTGTTAGGCATGGCTATCCTCTTTGCTTTGGCCTCCTACTTCTGCAGTAGTGTCTTCTCTTGTTAGAAAGAGTGAGATCAAATTAGCATTTCTTCCATTATTGTTTTGCTATTCTTTGGTTGAAATATGTCTCACAACTTATGTTTCAACCTCTCTCATTTGTAGTAAATGCATGAGCGACTTCCTATGCCCTATGTGTTCTGGACTATCTTATAATTTTCTTTTGTGTTCTATCTTAAACTTTATCAGCACACTGCCTTCTAAAATAAATTGTTAGACTTTCAAACTAACAAATTACATTAGCATCTTTAAATATCAGCTAAGAAACCCTGGTTCTTCTAAAGCAAATTTGCTTTTCTTTGTTTCCCCATGGGTGGTGGTTTATTCAAATAATGTAGATAACCTTAGGGATTTTCCAGTCTCCTAAATATGTCTGGTACTCAGAAATTAGAATTTTAAATTATGGGTTTAACTTAATATCTTGTTTATTTTTCTTAGATTATTTAGAATGTTCCGGGGATTTATTTGATATTTAATTATGTAAATGACTTTTGGCATAATTAATGGAATATCTTTTCTCTTTTTCACCTTGTCAAGTTTCTGAATCTATTACATGGCATGTGCTCATATATTGTCATCTCGCTGATTCTATGTTTTTCTAAATATAAGTACTGGAAAGATTTTTTTGGAAATAGTATGCAAATAGAGAGTACAGAAGAAAGGCAATGAAAAGTAGAAGTCAGAAAGGTAAAAGTGTTTAAATCAAAGGTTAATTGGATTATCTTAGCTATCAGCTGGGCAATAAAAGTTCCTCTTTTTTTTTCCTCCCACGCATTTCATTCCAGCTGCACAACCTCGTCAGCATTCCCCAGTGTACTGTGCCTTCTTGCCTCCCTGTCTCCGGACACGAGTGTTAGGATGTCTGGAATGACCTTCCCCTTTCTTCTGATGAATCTTACTCTCGGCTCAAATGTTATTTTCCCTGTGTCAAATCATGGTTCCTGTTTCAAGCATATAGTTCTTTTTATGTCACATTGAATAGGTACTTACATGTCTGTCTGTACCACGAAGTTCCTCAGGGGCCAGGCCCCTGTTTTACTCATTTCTGTAATCCTAGTACCAAACAAATATTTGTTCAATTCATGTATAATGAATGGCTACATCTATGACCTTGAATAAGGTTTTTGGCCACTCTGTGCCTCCTGCTTTATAAAATGGAAATAATGATAGTATTTAACTTAAAGGAACGTTTTAAAGATTAAATGAAATAATCCATGTACAATAGAATGCAATTCCTGACACGTAAATCAGGTTCAGTATATATTTGGTGCTTGTGTTATATTTTTTTAAAGTATGGCATTTAGTTGTCAAAATCCTATAATTATAGCAAATGGTCATAAAAATGGATGTTTTATTTTCTAAATTTTTTATAACAAATGTTTGTCAGATGGTGTAAACAACAACAGAGCAAATAGACTATTTGCTAAGCAACTATTGCTAAGCATCTTGTGTACCACCACGAAGTATTTTCCTGTGGCAGGACCTGTGGAGGATCCTCTCCCCCTGTAACAGAAATGCCATTTGCGATGTGAAAGAAACAAACATTCAGACAACCCCTAAGGCCCTGGCCATGAATGTCCGCTCCGTTTGACTCTGGGGTCTCGCACAGCTTTCTCAGCAGCTCTATTATCAGCCCTCTTCCATCATGTAGCTCGTCAGGTATATTTCATGGTTGAAATTTTTCACATTAAAAAATTCAGAATAGATGAATTTGGCTATAGTAGCTGTTTTTACTACAGACAACTTTCAATGAATAAAGCTTATGATATACAGGCCGTGAACTGTTCTTGCTGATTCTAAAAGTAGAGCGAGCTGTTAGAGGACAGTTTTCAGGGAACATTTCTTAAAAATAACAAGCAGATTGGAGATTCTGAAAAGCAGGCCCCCAGCGTTGTTGTCTAAAATGTTAAAAGGGGGAACAGTGGGGCGCATCTTGTATACACGTAAAACAGACGCAGATTTTAGCCACTGGATTTGAAAGAAGTAAATTTTACTATCAGCGGCGTTTTATATTACGTGCTTTCTAAGTAATAATGTGATCAGGTAAATATTATATGCCACATTCCACATATCATACATTCAAAATTTTATACTAATTATTTGATATCTTAGCAGTAATAATATTCTATAAGCAAAGTTTATATTGAGATAGGAATATGTCCAATTCCATTTCTCTTTTTGTTCCAGTAGAGTTCTCCAAGTACAGAGTGTAAATAAAATTATTTTTGAAGTTTATTTATTTTAGGGGATACCAGTAAGGAAACACATTTTACTATCAATTTATGTAGCTCTTAGTATTAATTATCAGACTTTCCAAAATGAAAACCTTGATTGAAAAAGGTTTTCTAACTTCTAACTTCATCCAAAACAAACAAATAAACAAAAAGCACAAAGAGAGTTTGAAAGGTTTGGCTTTCTAGTGCCATGCAACTGATATGACTATTGACTTCTTAAATTCTGTGGCTCAATCATTTTGTAATGTAGATATTACACTTGTTTTAACAACAGTAGCAGGTTAGCCACCACCTGCAACCTACTTATGTTCAGCATTTTTACCAAACCATTCCACTCAAACACAAAGATTCCTTAATGACATACCACCTGGTGACACAGTGAGAAAAGAAAGTAGGAAAAGAAATAACAAAGTTGAAAGAAAATTTCATTAGTGTGAAGTTGTCTAACTTGCAGTCTTCATCAAAATCTCATTATGGAGACCACATTTTTTAGTTAAATGAGGAATGGTAGCAGAATGAAAGAGGTTGTTTTTACTCGTAAGTTTAGGCTTTTTTCTGTACTAACAGACTAGACAATCTCAATAGCTTAACTCAAGACAGATCATGTCTTATTTTTCTTATTTATGCAAATCCATTGTAAAGCTGATGATGCAGATGGTTTAACCATTGGTCTACCATAAAGCCTTCTCCATACTTGCTGCAGCAGGGGATGGAAGCTAAGAGGATGCACGTGGGCTATTAAATTCTTCAGCGAAGAAATAACACTGCTAATTGAATGATTCATCCCATAAATTGTTCCATTCACAGCTCATCGGCTTTCTATTTGACTAGAAGGATTAGGAAATCCAGACATTGTTAAAAACACTAGCAGTGCCTATCGTGGGATTCTAAATAAAACCCGACACTGATTTCCCGTAATCGTCACTGCATGGAGAATTAACTCCAGTTTCAACTACCCAACTAATTTAGTCTTAATATGGTTTTGCATATGTAGCTGAGGTCATGGTTGTGTCAATCCTGGAATTCAGATATGCCTGGGCAGCCTGGAGCTTTGGTGATACAGACCCACCAAAAGTCCTTTTACAAGAGGGATGAAGAAACCAGGGAAGAGAGGAGTCAGTACGTAAGGGAGCAGAGAGTTGGGAAGATCACAGTGTTCCAATAACAGCATTAGTCATTGGAGAAGAGGGTAGTCTCAGTAGGTCTTGGTGAGTGGTGTTCCTCCTTAGAGCAAGTGAAAGAGTTGCTCCACTATTAACTCTTGGAAGCATTGGGGTACAAACTTCTCTATTGTGGGTATCCATTTGACAAGCAAAATGTAATACAAAGCAAGGGGATTTCTATCAAGCTTTGACCTCAAATAGAACTTGACACCAGAAAGCTGCAAAATCAGCAGCAGGAGTTGACATTGCCAAGCAATAAATGATAGTATCTAGTAGAAGTGCTCACAGTGCCAGACAGTAGTACCAGCAACCAGGAGCAGAGATGTGCCCTGAGGATCAGGATCAATTTTAAAGTGATAGTGCAGTGGCCCCGTAGATGGCAGGTGGAGGTGGGGGGACAGTGAGCTACAGACTGGGGCCAAAGAGTGAAGAAAGTGTATACTTGTTCTAGGGTAACAGAGCAGGTTTGGGGGTAGTACCTTGCTCAGATGCACCTTAGCAAGCAAAAATATCCATTCCCAGCTGTTGGCTGAGTTAGCCGATTGCAGGTCACAGCTGGTCCCTCTTTAGAGAATTGCCTCTAGCCAAATGGGAGTTCTCTTGTCCCAGAAATGACACCCCCTCCCAGATATAGCCCATACTGATGTACCTGTCTATAGAAAAGGTTGCACTGCTCACCTCAGGCTGGAATCAACTCTGTATGCTACTCACACGCCAGAGCTCCCTGTGGGATCAGGCTGAAGCTATAGTCTAACTTCAACCACCTCTTCATGCTTAGCTCCATCTCCTTCATTATTCTTGTGAGGTAATTGAATTTAGGGCTATGGGACCAAAATACTTGCTGTTAAAACAATAGGGAAAAAAAGAGAGAGAAAGAATGAATTTTTAAAAATGTTTTCTACTTAATGGATGTCTTGAATAAACTGCCTTATCATCATGGTCAGTAATAAGCCCAACTTCCAACTAATTGTTTTTCAGAGTCTTACTGTGTGTCCCAGGACCCCAGATGGTCTCTTTGATGTTTGGTAAAATTTGAGGGAGGCAGAAATCTATATTTGAAGTCAAGAAAAGAGGTGATTTTCATGTAGCTGTGTTTTTAGACTGTGTTTGGTAATATTCTTTCCATCATCTTGTGCTGCCACCATCATAAAAAAAAGCATTTCAAAGTGCAGATTTTAGGACCTGGGTGTGAGTAGCAATTTTCAATTTATAAGATGAGTAGTTAGAAGTACTGATAGACTAGTTGACAGTGTTTTTTACTTAATGTGTAAAAACTGTCTTAAGGCAATTTCTACTGGCAAAATCAATGACATAGTCTTTAAGATACAAAATAGGTTGTGTTAAAATATGTCATTTTATTGTCAAAACTCATATGTATTTTTAACCTATAGGTTTGGGCTTTATGAACAATTAAACTACAATGTATAAATAAAAAACCAATTTTATAATAAACTGATGAAATGAAAAGGAAGGAACTATAGCTAAGAAAATATAATAAAGTATCATACGGAGTATTAAAGAATGCTACAGTGATTAAGACAGTATGATTTTGGAACAAAGGCAGAAAAATTTACCAGTAAAGCAGAATTGAAAATCCAGAAACATATATAAATATATATATATATATATATATATATATATATATATATATATATATATATATTATATGATTTATTACAAAATGACACCGTAGTGCAGTGGGGAAAATAATCTTTTCCATAAAAGATAAATTTTTGAATTTTTCAATATAGGTACTGAATAAATTGGATATCCACATGAAAAAATAAAACAAAATTTGATCCCTACCTCACACCATACACAACAATCAATCTCAGATGGATTGTACACCTAACTGTGAAATGTAAAACACTAAAGCTTTCATAAGGGAAAAGAAGAATTTCTTCATGGCCTTAAGGTAGGCGAGTATTCCTTAAGCTGGATTCTAAAAAGACTAAAGGGATAAAAGATAAATTGGACTATGCTAAAACAATTTCTGTTCTTCAAAAGAAAAAAAACAAAATCAAAAAGAGTAAACTGCACAGCGGTTATAAAAATGTATTTGTATAAATGCATTGTTGAAGAATGTGTATGAGGAAAGTATAAATAATTCCTAAAAATCCATAAGGAAAATATAAACAACACAATAGAAATATAAGCAAAAAACTTGGAAAATTAATTCATGAAGGAAATTATTCAAATTCCCCCAGAATATGTAAAAAGGGGTTTTATCAGTCATCAGATAAATATGAATTAAAACTGCAGAGAGATACAATGCACACTAGCCAATATAACACAGTTTTAAAAGACAGGCAATGCCAAATGTTGGAGAGTATATGAATCAAATGGCACTCTTATTCCTCGCTAGAAATTACTAAAGCTACTTAAGACACACATCAAATAAATTCTACAATTCTATTCTTAGATTTTTGTATTTATGCCCAACAGAAAGGCACACATGTTCACCAAAAGACAATGACAGTAATTATGATGGCATTATTTGTAATAGCTCCCAAGTGGGAATGGCAAATGTCTATAACAAAAGAATAGATAAATAAATTATGATATATTAACACAATAGGTTACTACACAGTGGTGAGAATACAATCACTAACTATAGCAACACCATGGATGGTTGTGCACATACTTGGAGCAAAAGATTCAGACATAAAATAGTCTGTGCTGTATGATTCCACTTATGTCAAGTGTTTAAAAAATCAGGAGAGTGGTTACTCTTGTGGGTTAATATTGGGAATAGTGGAAAACAAAGTCTTCTGGGTGCAAATAATGGTTTATTTCCTTATCTGGTTGCAAGTTCCACACAGAAGTCAATACTGTGGAAAAAAGTCCTCAAGCTGCACACATGGTTTGTGTATTTTCCTGAATGTATTTTACATTCCAATAATAAGTTAACTTCAAAGGACTTTCCAAAGATCCATAGTCAAGTGATCTAAATACTGATATTAACAATGACATGGTTCAATATTTCTTTTGGAAAAATCCTTTGGAAATATCCCAACTTTCAATGAGGAACAGAAACAATTCCTGCTATAAGCATTCTTTTTGGCCAAGTATACCAAAGTGAAAATAAAATCCTAATCCACACGTGAGTTCATAAACTGTGTGGTAATGGGCTAGAAACACTAGTGAAATTCAAGAATTTTGTTTCTCACGTTAAGATCTTGGAGGTGACTTTTGCTTTACCATTTCCTGGATAGAAATTGACAAGTGCATGTTCTTGCCTGAGTGTACTCAGCACTCTCACTTACTAAGACCAGATTCCCTTACAGAGAGAGAGAGCATCATTTACCATAACGGCTCTGCTGAAAACCTCATATTCCTACCTAGACCTCTCCTTGGATAATTTTTCAGTGCTTACTAATACATGGTGCTTCCTTATATCTTTAGAATTAATGCAAATATACCTTGTTCTTTTCTTTAATTTTATTGGAATGTTTATTATCTGGAGTTCTACATGAGATTTTTAGTTTAAGTGAAAATAATATGATAAGGTTTTTTGTCCATATTCTCTTATTAAAGGGAGCTATCGAAGATCTTGTTAGTTATACCTAGCAGTTGACATTTGAGTTAACATTTTTTTAATTGACTAAACCTTTTGATGGAGAGAAAAACATAACACCAAGGTGGGCAAGTTATGGTTGAAGCATGACACTGATCCAAGGAGAGACCCAGTCTGACTATTCAAGCATACAGCTCATTTAGAACTATCAAGAATGTTCTCTAGAAAGATAAAATTTTCCCCTCCCATTTCATTACTTGGCTACCAGTTGAATTCAAATTAGGTTTTTCAGCATTTTGTAACATTGTTTACGAAGTAGATAAATTCCAAGATAACCTTTATTAAAAAGTTTTGGCATTTTATTTTATAAAAAAGTTTCCAACATTGCAAAAGGTCTTTTCTACATATTTTAAGTATAACTGATTAGACAAAGGCCCTGAAAGTTCAGGGGATTTTCCATGGTAATTATGGATTGAGTTAATTTTAAAAGTTATGTGAATAAATCTAGACTTATAAAATATTTCCTTGGCCTTTGTAATTTGAGATCTATTTTTAAAGCTATATCTCCTAAAATGATTTCTGAAGCATTCTGGTACAGAGTAGAAAACAATAAAATACCTCCTTTGCATCCGTTTCTTTTAACAAGTCACAAGGCAATTATTTTCTCTGTGGTGAAAACACTGGTGAATAAAATATTTTATTAACTTTAAAGGAACTACATGCACAAAGAGAACCAATTTAGCCTTTATTTAGGCAAAACATTCGTACAATTCCCTAAAGAAGTTCGACACAGGACAGAACTACTCGGTCCAGGAAGTGGCTATATAACTAAGAGTAATCATTTATTTCACTCATTCACTCTATGTCTGACACTGTCCTCCACACAGATATAAAAATGAGTAAACCACCACTATGCTGCACAGCTGAACTAATACACAATGATATTGAATGTAAACTGTAAATGAAAATAAAATTGAAAAACTAATAATAAAAATTAAAAAAACTAAGGCATAGCGAAGCAAAATAATTTGTCCAAGGTAACAGAATGTTATGGCTCGAATTGTTTCTCTCTCTAGCCTCGCTGCAGCCCCTTGATTTATACTTGACTTCCTCACCCTCAGAACCTTAGGATGGGACCTTATTTGGAGATTGGGTCTTTGCAGATGTAATTAGCCAAGGTGAGGTCAAACTGGAGTAGAGTAGGCCACTGCTCCAATATAATTATATCCTCATAAAAAGGGGAAATTGAGACATAGACACATAGACACATAGGGAGAAGACCGCGTGAAGATGAAGCCAGAGGTCAGGGTGATGCTTCCACAAGCCAAGTAACAACAAAGATTACTAGTAAACCACTGAATGCTAGGGAGACACATGAAACAAATTCTAGCTCACAGCCTTTAGGAGGAACCAACCCTGTAGACAGTTTGATCTTGAATTTCTACGCTCCAGAGCTGTGAAGAAAAAAAATCCTCTTGTTTGAAAAATGAATAAACTATGGTTTATGTCCTCAGTGGGAGACAGAAGTGCAAATAATCAAGTACAGCACATTAACAGAAGAGTGTGGAGGCATTACAAATAGCAAGTGCCCTGTGTAACTCAAGATCAGCGAAATCTCAGGGAGTCTCATACGGGGCTTGGGTTTCCCTTGAGATTGTCCTTGATGGCCTTCAGAGTACAATGCAGTGCTCCACACCTCTGTGCTGGCCCAGGGCAACTTGACTATTAAACTCCCCAGCCTCTACCTGCATTTGCCACAGACATTCCAGTACCTCAGAGCAGATTGATTTACAGATATTACACAGTTGAGTAATCACCTCAATTCACTCTTACGGGAAATCACATTGTGACTCAAATAGAGTTGGAGAGCCAGAAATAGATGAGGTTTTTTTCTTATAATAAAACACAGGGCAATAGAGTATACAAAATTAAACCTTTTTTTTCATCAACTTCTGTCTAGTATAACATTCAAGAAACGCTTTGATCTGATTCAAAAGTCAATGACAAGTTTGGATACCACGTTCCCATTAGCTGGCATTTCTAAGGGTTCCCATGCCTGACTAAGCATAGAAGAATTAAGGAGCTGAACCTAGCATAGGATATTATATAAGTGCATTCCTTAGCAGAATTAATAGTTAGCTACTATATTTAGAAGGGCACAAAAGCTAGAGAAATACATAAACATATGAGGTCTGTTCAGAAGGTATCCAGTCATGTAATAGAAAAACAGACATTTATTAAAGAAGATAAAAGATACAAGAAACATTGTACATAGGACAATGATGTCTCAGTCCCCTTCAAAGTAGGCACCTTGGGACCTCACATAGTTCTCCTGGTCTCTGTCAGCTGCCCTGTTGTATTTTCCTGAATCTCATCAATGGTCTGAAATCGCTTCCCTTTCAAAGGTGACTGTAGATTATGGAAAAACCAGAAGTCACAGGGCACCAAATCTGGGCTGTCCGGGAGTTGAGTCATCTGGGTGATTTCAAGTTTCTCCAAGAGACTGCAGGAGACTTGGTGCATGAGCAGGTGCATTGTCCTGATGAAGCTGCCAATCACAGTTACCCATGGCTGTGGCCTTCTGCATCATCCAAATAGTTTCCAAAGAGCAATGTTCAAGCTTAATGCAAAATTTGATGCACATTCGTTGCTCTACTCACTCAGTCATTTTGAATGTGATGGCCACACAGCACACATGCTCACTCAATGGTATCTACTGCCCCCACTGACTAGTGCAGTGAAGTCATCATTGCTCATGCATGCGCATTCCAGTCCAGTCTCCTTGGCTTTCAGGTTACATGGACTCATGCAAACCATTCTCATTATATTAACAATGGCTGGACTTTTTCCAGACAGATCTTGTACTTATAATTCCCATTCACTGATTACTTTCTGATGTACAAAATGTTCTAGGAATAATATCTCTTTTAACCTTACCTATGTGTTAGGAATTATTCAGTTTTACAGTTGGAAACTGTGGTTCAAAGAGGTTACATAATTTCCCATACTTACAAAGATAGTAAATGGCAGATCTTGAATTTGAACTGAGTTCTGTCTGGCTATAGAAAGCACCTGCTGTTTCGTAAATCATGACACACTGCGGACTCTGAGACAGAGTTTCTCTGACTGAGATCAATAAACAACTAGGGTCAGAATCACCTGGGCTGCCTGGTAAAGGCAGATTCCTGATTTGCACCCCAGACCAACTATAATTTTAATAAATTGCTTAACTGATTCTTACCAAAGCTAAAACCTGTGGCCACTAACATAAACCAAATATATTTCTTTCATAGTTATTTGAAACGTTTAAATTTCCCTCACTGTATTTATTTGGATGGCAAACACCTTGGTTGATTCACAGTGTGTGGAATACAAATATTATTTAAAGATCCCCAAGCAGGAAACAATTTAACTCACATTGTGATTCTTGAATATACAAGCAAAGTTCTAGTAGAAGTTTTCCTTTAAAACATTTAAATAGTTGTTATTTACTAAAATGAAATGAGCAATCTAGAAGACTCAGATCTTCTTCTTGGACAACTGTCACTTATATTTTGAACAGCATGGATTTTAACTGCAGAAGTTGGCATCAGGTTAAGTCTAGATATGTCCTTCATAGGCCTATCTGGGCCTCCGTGTACCAACACCTATATTAAAAACACATCCTTGTATGTGAATACCTCTTCCAGGCAATCTGGCTCCCTTGAAGCTCCAGGGAAGAACCTAATGTCCCAGAAATGTGGAATGAGAGGCCTCTGATTATCAGAGTTGTTTTGAAATAATTTTTTATTGTTTATGCAACTACAGTTGTTTCTGCTTTCTCTCCCCCGTCCTACTTCCATCCATCTCCACCCTCAACCCTCCCCAAGTCAATCCCTACACTGTTGTTCATGTCCCTGACCATGCATAAATATTCTTTGGTTAATCCCTTCACCATCTTTCATCCATCTGGACACTGTCAATTTATGAATCCATGCTTCTGTTTCTATTCTGTTTGTCAGTTGATTCTGTTCATTAGATTCCCAATACGAGTGAGATCATATGGTACTTGTCTTTCACTGACTGACTTATTTTGCTTACCATAATGATCTCCAGGTCCATTCATGCTGTTGCAAAAGGTAAGAGTTTCTTTTTTCTTTTCTTTTCTTTTCTTTTCTTTTTCTTTTCTTTTTTTTTTTTTTTTTTACTGCTGGGTAGTATTCCATTGTGTAAATGTACCACAGCTTTTTTATCCGTTCATCTACTGATTGTCACTTAGGCTGTTTTCAGATCTTGGCTATTGTAAATAGTGCTGCTATGAACATAGGGGTGCATATAATTTTTGTATTGGCGTTTCAAGATTCTTGGAATACATTCTCAGGAGTGGAATCGCTGGGTCGAAAAGGAGTTCCATTTACAGCAGATCCAGCCAGGCATTTTGATTGGAAGAAAACTACTTTAGGGGCAGTAAATTGGACCCATGAATTTTTTAAATGTAGCAAATACTCACCATTGAGAAAACCCCTCATTTATAAAATACTTATTGAGCAATCGTGTGCCTGAAACTGTGCTAAGTGCTAGGTCTATACTACTAATTTATTGAAACCCTCAAGTAGCTCAGACACTGCATTGAGGACCCTAAAAACATATTTGGCAATGGTCCTTTTCTCACAAAACTTATGAGATTAATGAGACAAAATTTATACATGTGAAATAATTATAAGATAATTGTGCTCAGCTTAGATATACTGAATAAAAAAGTTCTAAGTGGGAAATTTAGTATGCTTCACATGTTAGTTACTTCCATGATGGAATGTTTCACCTATATCACCTTTTATTAATTTTCACAAAAATTGTGTGATAGTGAATATTACAATTAGTATTTTAAAAGAAATGAAATCATACTGGAAAATAGGGAGTATGATTATGTACTGTATATATCATTACATTCCTTACTCAATAGTTGAAGCAACAGTATTTTTCCAAATACCAGTCAAATATAAAAGATATAGAATTGGATCTCAAATCCACTCTGTTTATCTCCAAATTATACCTGTGCTCTTTCGGCTATACCACAAAAGACAGCAGAGTAGACCAATGTGGGTCTAAGTACTCAGCTACTTTTATGGAAGTAGGAAAGAGTGAAACTGAATATTAAGTTGGACTTGAGACTTTTGAGCTTGAATGAACAGTAAATATTCTCTCCCTCCAAAATATAAATAAGTAAATAAATAAACACACAAATGTATAACCTCACCCCCAATGCCAGAAAGAGCCCATCTTTTATTATTGTATTTTTCCATCACCATTGAACCCCCCATGCTCCTCTCTCCGCTGCAATCACTACACTGTTGTCCATGTCCATGAGTCCTTTTCCCTTTTTGCTCAATCTCTCCACCCCCTAACTTTTCTTCCCACTCAACAGCTGTCATCCTGCTCTCCATCTATAAATCTGTCTCTATTTTGCTTCTTAGGTCAATATGTTCATTAGATTCTACATATGAGTGCAATCATATGGTATTTGTCTTTCTCTGACTGGCTTATTTCACTTAGCATAGTGTTCTCCAAGTCATTCCATACTGTTGCAAAGGTAAAATTTTCTTCTTTTTTTTACAGTTGAGTAGTATTGCATTGTGTAAATGTCCCGTAATTGTTTTATCCACTCATCTACTGATGGACACTTGGGTCACTTCCATATCTCAGTGATTGTAAATAATGCTGCAATGAATATAGGGGTATTTATGTTCTCTCAAATTAGTGTTTTGAGTTCCTCCAAATATATTGCCAGAAGTGGGATCATGGGGTCAAAAGGCAGATCTATTTTTAATTCATTGAGATATCACCATAGAGCCAGTCTCCATGTCATTCTTCATAAGACACTGCAACCTATTTTCTCTCAGCTACTCGGAAGAAGAGGTTACCTTGGATTCCCAGAACCTGGGTGTGATTAGACAAATTGAAACAACACAGGTGTGGGCACTTCAAAGCACAGCTTCCAGCTATGTAGCAAAGCTGTGGCTTCTGCAAAACAACAGCAGGAGATGAACAGCTTGGCATTAGGATCAAGCAATGGGGTAAGGGCCTTGGCAAGGGCACTAAGAGGTTCCACAGTCAGCGACTACAGCTGAAAAATTCAAGAAAAGGGTTTACCTGGGCACAGGGAGAAAGGAGTGCTCCTGATTCATGGTGTGGTCTGTTGAGTCATCCATAGAACTTCCCACAGAACAGTTACAATCCCACTGCCCTCTACTTTAGTAAGAGGCACAGGAGTGCTTGACGAAATCACAGAATTTGGGAAATGATCAACATTTACAACTTTTAAAAAACTTGAAGGATCCTGGTATGCAAATTGGTTGCTCAGCAGGTAAGAAAACTGAGAGCCAGAAAAATTAAATGTGTTGTTGTCTAGAGTCACAGAGCTACTTAGTGAGCACTCAGCCCAGCACCCAGGTCTCAGCTCTGCTTCAGAGCCCTTTACACTGTTTGAGACGGCCAGAGAGTGGGATGGTCCTGTTTGATGAAGAAAAGTCAGTCAGTGGGTTAAGCCAGATCTGTAAAATGACCGTATCCCCCCAATCTTCAAAAAGACAGAACAAAGTTACACCAAATCCTAAAATTGCCTTAAGTACAATGGAAGTTCTTAGGATCTTGCAGAACACCCCAGACCACCTTTTGAGGTGATCATATATCTGAACTGGTCTGTACACATCTTTCTCGTGTGATGACTAATGAAATACATAATTTTAATATTGCTATTTTCACATACTTATAAATTATTTTGACTTAAAACCTCTTAAAAAATGATGACTATTTTTCTACATATTTTGTTACTTCCAGATTTCAAATGTCGCTTTTTCAGTGAGGTGTCCTTGAGCACCCACTTAAAAATTGCAAACCTACCTGAATGAGAAAGGAAATTCTATGAGGGCGGGAATTGCTCTGTATCCCCAACAGCTGAGTAACTAATTTCTACTTCATAGACCCTTATCAAATATTTGTTGAATGGGCAAATGAATATAAAAATATGAAAAGTAAAATCAGTTTTAAAATGTCCATTGAGGCACTGCCTGAAATTAAAAATAAATATGTTCATGTTGTTTAAAAAATTATACATTAAGTTTCCTGGCCTCATATAGACTGAGCATTTGGAATCTAACTAAATTTTAGATAAATGTCTTGATTTTTTGCTTTTCTTCAGTATATTTATTACAATGTAAACTAGAGGCATTGACAGCAAAAAACAGTAGCAAATACCAAAGATAATAACATCTAAAACAGTAGGCAGTTCATTTTTATAACATTAAGTGATATTACATTCACCAATCATGTTTGCTTAAAATTTGAGTTTTAATTTATGTTTTTATGGACATATGAGAGATTCTATTTCTCCTAGATGACATTATTAAACTTTTTAGAAATCGTCAAATATTTTATTAATGTAACCCTTTCCTCGATAAAATTTGTTTTTCTTCTCCTTTGGGATATAAGAAGGGACACTAATTGATCTAGAATAATCTTGATAATAGTCACCCTGAGTGGTTCTGTAAAGAACCCCAATTTAAAAACAGTGACAGTAACAAGTATCTGAAACATTTTGAAAAAAATCAGCGTGCATTCTGTGTCCCCATGATGAGTGTGATTCAGGTCCCAGACACGTGTCTCAGTTTGCTCCATCCCCAACCCAGGAACTCTGTGCCAGCTTTATTATCCAGCTATGGGATCTCAAAAAAACTCGTTTTCAAAACATCTCAGCTACAAAACACAGCTAAATGAAACATCTCCTCTGAACCCTGCCAGACTCTGAATCATCTCATGTACATGTGTTAAGACACAGGTTTGGGAGCCAAGGACATTTTGATGTCAACAAGGGGAAAGCAGTGGGGCCGGGCTGGGACTGGGTGGAAGTTGCTCCTTGATACTCCCAGAACCCTTTGTTTCTCAGAACCTGGGTGGAGAGCAACCATGCGGCTCAGGGCTGGTATTGCTTTATCCTTGTTGGGTGTTTGGGAGACTTGCAGCTGAAACAGTGTAGAAATAGAGCAGGCAGATTTCTCAGTATTTTCTGTGAAGAAATCTGTATAATTTAAGGAGTCCCTACAAATTGATTCATTCTCAGAATAAAATCTGGCTAATATGTTACCCTTAATATTGGCTCTAGAAATAAAAATGTAATTCTACTAATTCTAATAATTTAGAGAGATGTGGAAATTTACCTGGGAGAATGATATCCTCATTAAAATCTGAACTCAAAATTACTTGTGTAATTGCTTAATTAACTTATTTTAAGAATCATTCTTCTCAGAAAGCATTTCAACTGAAAAAGAATCATGTGGGAAAAGTCCTCATAAAATGAGTAAATGTAAAGTTTGAGATGCTAGAAAAATACTGATAAGAGATGTAGAAGTTTTAAGAAAAACTTTTATAAGACCAATTTTTATGTGTGAGTCGTTACATACATGTTGAATTAATGTGTAATTTTAGTCGCTTCTCCAAAACAAACTTTTTATTTAAATTCATTTTTAATAAGGTGGAATTTGATCTGAAAAGGTCTTGCTGATGTGGGGTGTCTGTCACTTATGATGACATTGGGGAAGTAGTCCCTGCCTGCCTACTTGCCTCGTCCTGGAGAACTGCCGAGCATTGGTGATGTCCATGGTGGTCACCGAAGTAGCCCCTTCTGTGAGCCAGGTTCACTCCTCATTCTGGGTCTCTGCCTTTCAGTGGCGATGGGACCTCTTACTGGTGAACTTGGATGGCACCAGGGTGGCAGAATGACCAAAGTGACAAGAGCTGAAGAGGGGACATTGGGAGATATGTGTCTAACAGTGATGCTCTCGATTAGTAATAGCATACCTCAGTAAAAAAAAAAAAAAAAAAGAAGAAGAAGAAGAAGGGATCCCTTCTGGGCTGAGTGTGATTTCCCCCTATTTTTTCTCACTGCCACTGTAACCAGGGCTCCTCTCTGGAGCCATGAAGCGTGCTTAGGAGACACCACGCATGGGCGGAAACAAAAACATTGTCATAAAGACTGAAATGCAGGCCTCACGTGATTGATTCTGAGTACTATAAAGAACACAGTTCAGAGTCTCCTGAATGACTTACTTATACAGTTACCATAAAAAATAATTTTATATCTTCCTTACCAACACTTAGGCCAGGTTTTTCATTCTTTTCTATTGAATTAGCTATATTCTCTTCTTACGACACTCTAATAAGAGATAGTGACAACCCGTTTAGTTTCTGATTTTACTGAAGTAGTTTTAGTATATTTTCATATAAAATAATATTAACTGTTAGCATTTGTGAAATTTTAAGGTTTTATATGTGACAAATACAAGATTAAGTTCAATGGACATAAAAATGTATATTCTTTATTTGAAGTGTATAGTTTCTACAGTATTAAATGTACTGGTAAATTTCTTGATGGCCTTCCTTATTGTTTATTTACTAGATACGTCAACTTATGAAGAATTATTAGATTTATATTTGAAATTTTAAAAATTAAAATGAAATTTAAAAATTAGCTTTTCTTTTTTATTATTGCTTCATTTTAATTGTAATTCTGTTACAGTTGTCCCAATTTTCCTTATTTGCCCTCCTCTACTTGTCCCATCCCCTGTTCCCACAGTCAATTCCCACTCTGTTGTCCATGTCCGTGGGCCATTCATACATGTTCTTTGTCTAGTCCCTTCCCCTTCTTTCCACCATTATCCCCCACCCCTGGTCACTTTCAGTCTGTTCCATGTTCCCATGCCTGTGGTTCTGTTTTGTTTGTTAATTTATTTTGTTCATTAGATTCCTCTTGTAGGTGAGACCATATGGTATTTGTCTTTCACTGACTGACTTACTCACTTAGCTAGTCCCATCCATTCTCTAGTTCCATCCATGCTGTCGCAAAAGACAGAAGATCCTTCCTTCTTTCTGCTGCTTAGTATTCCATTGTGTAAATGTACCATAGTTTTTTGATCCACTCATTTACTGATGGGCACTTAGGCTGTTCCCAGCACTTGGCTATTATAAATAGCACCCCTATGAACATAGGGGGTATTAAGTTCTTTTGAATTGGTGATTCAGGATTCTTAGGGTATATACCCAGCTGCAGAATTTCTGGGTCAAAAGGCAGTTCCATTTTTAGTTTTTTAAGAAAATTCCATACTATTTTCCATAGTGGCCACACCAGTCTGTATTCCCACCAATAGCACACTAGATTCCCTAGATTCCCTTTTCTCTGCATCCTCACCAGCATTTGCTGTTTGCTGATTTATTAATGATGGCCATTCTGACAGATGTAAGGTGATATCTCATTGTGGTTTTAATTTGCATCTCTCTGATGGCTAATGATGTTGAGCATCTGTTCATATGTCTCTGGGCCATCTGTATGTCCTCCTGGGAGAAGTGTCTATTCAGATCCTTTGCCCATTTTTTAAATTGGATTGTTTGTCTTCCTGGTGTTGAGTTGTATGAGTTCTTTATATAGTTTGGAGATCAAATCCTTGTCTGAGGTGTCATTGGCAAATATGTTCTCCCATATAGTCAGTTCCCTTTTCATTTTGATGATTATTTCTTTAGACATGCAGATGATTTTTAGTTTGATGTAGTCCCATTTCTTTTATATTTGAAATTTTAGAAATGAAAATGAAGTTTAAAAATTAATGTAATTTTTTTGTTTTTCCTTTATTTTTTTCTTTATTTCCCTTGCCCTGGAAGATATATTGGCAAAAATATTGCTACATGGGATAGCTGAAATTTTCTTGCCAACATTTTCTTCTAGGACTTTTATGGTGTCATAGCTTATGTTTAAATCTTCTATCCATTTTGAGTTTATTCTGTGTATGGTATAACTTGGTGGTCTAGTTTCATTTTTTTGCATGTACCAATCCAGTTCTCCCAACGCCATTTATTAAAGATGTTATTTTTACTCCATTGTGTGCTCATGCCCCCTCCCTTTGTCAAATATTAATTGACCATAGAGACTTGGATTTATTTCTGGGCTCTCTATTATGTTCCATTGATCTATGTCTCTGTTCTTATGCCAGTACCAGACTGTTTTGATTACAGTGGCCTTGTAGTATGGTTTGATATCAGGAATTGTGATCCTTCCTACTAATAAACTTTTTAAATTAAGAAATGGTTGGGAAAAACAATTCAGTGACTGATCTTTGGTGTGCTGTTTCTCAATTGCAAATAGCAGATGGTGATTTTACAGTTCACTTTATAAATAATACACATGGAGGCCTTTGATGAAGATCACAGACATCTATGTTCAGGAGAGAAAGAAAAAATAAAAACAAGCAGAGTAGTGTTGTATACAAAGATACATGTAACTGTAGGCATCTTTGAACTATACCCAAAATTACCCATCCCTCTCATGCTGGGACATTGTATCTGGGCCAAACATGTGCACTTCAAATCCTTTATGTGATTAATTTTTCTCCAGGTTATTCCTTGATCTCTTAGGTAAATATATTTTGATTGGACTTGTTCCACAGTCATACTCCACATCTGAATCCTGAACTAAGCACAGTTTATCCTTAAAGATAAGAGTCAAAAGTACAGTGACTTATTTCATAGATCACACATTACTACTTTCAGTGGTAAGTTAAAGTTATTTCTTGAAAAAATCAACAGTAATCAAAAATGATTAACAATATGCCATCCTTTGCAAGCCTAATGAAAAAGGCCCATGGTTTTGCTCAAGAAAATGCAGCATTGCATATAGATATGAAAATCGCTTTTGAGGGATAACCAGGAAAAAGAAGAAAAAGGTAAGCCCATTTTAAGCAATGGAAATTTAAAGCAAGGAAGATATAAAAACAAATGCCTTACAAACTATGTGATGGAATATTTCAGCAGTCTGGAAAGGGAGAAAGAGTGTGTCTCAAATAATGTTTGGTAAACTGTTTAGCCGCCCATTAAAAAAAAAAAAACATGTAGTTCCACAAGTTTTCCTTCTAATGAGAGCTTAGATCTCATTTCAAAAGACACATTACTTGGGTAATAGAACAAAGATAATCAGAAGCTAAAATTGATCTTGACACTCTATGCAGAACAACATACTACTAATTTACCAAAAATGTGCATTTCTAAATAATTTGTATATAATTTGCTTATCAGCGCTCAATAAAGAGGATACGAAGAGTAGACAGCCAGCTTGGCAACTGGCCAGCAGGTGACCCCTCTGAGTTCTGACGGAGGCCAGTGCTTCCCATCCCCACTGTGGGGACGCAGCACCGACTTCACAGACTCCCCTTGCAGGAGTGGGGAGGGGTGAAGGGGAGTGGGGGGGGGGTTCACGGCGAGCATTCCTGTCCATTCCATTTCAATGTCCTTTGGTGCATGGGGAAAAAAATCATGGAGAGGGAAAAGGAAGAGAGGTCAAATTCTTCAGGAGCCTGCATTCTTTGTTTAAAGCAGAGGCCGGATGGGGTGAAGTGGACTGAAAGGTGAGGCCGTGACCAATAGTGAGAACAGACACCAGACCCCCGCCAGAGACACGGCCACTTCCAGTAAGACCTCTGCCAAAAAAAGGCCTCTGCAGCTCTTCCCTTGCTAAGAAAATATTCGGGAGGATGTTTAGGAAAATAATTGTTCCTGCTTTGAGCTAAGGCGTCAAAAATTTCCTCAACTACTGTCTCATATTTTATCTAGAATGGGTCAATTCAGTCCTTTAAATATTGCTTAGCATTTTTTTTTTTTTTTTTTTTTTTTTTTTTTTTTTTTTAGTGTAGGGCAGGGGTGTCCAACCTTTTGGCATCTCTGGGCCACACTGGAAGAAGAAGAGTTGTCTTGGGCCACACATTAACTACGCAAACACTAACGAAAACTGATGAGCAAGAGAAAGATTCGTGCATAATTTTTGTGATATCTGCCACCACAGATAAGCAAAAAAGTCCTCACCTAATAACCTTAATTATGCAGTGGCTCTTTCAATAATCCTTTTAAATTGTTGAGCAGGTCCCAAGTTTGTGATCACTCATATAGAAAATGTACATATTTATGTAATAAAACTTAGTATAAACCTTAGTAATAAAACTAAGTAATGTTTTAAGTACATTTATGATTTAGTGTTGAGATACATTCATAGCCATCCTGGGCTGCATGGGGCCCACAGGCTGTGGGTTGGACACCCCTGGTATAGGGCTTTCTTAGAATACAGGACCTGTTCATTAACACCCAGAAGCTGGATGGACAGCCACTGCCACCAAGAGCGTGACCTACAGAAAGAGCAGGCAAGTGTCTAAAGCTTGGGTTGCAAAGTGCAGCCACCACTTCTTCTCAACCCTCAAAAAAGTGCTTTAAATAACCGTGAATTTCACCCCACTATTCTTCTTTCTGGCTTCTCTTTAAAAAAATCTGAAGACTCAGCAACACCAAGTGTCATCCTTGATAACAATTAGCTAAAGTGATGGCTTGGTCCAGTGTCCTCATCTTCAAACATGACCTCACCTCAGTCCTCTTCACCCCATTTGGCTCTATAAAAATTTTAATTTGCAAAATGAAACCTTAACATATCTAATGTAACATACATCACACAAGATTAGATCAGAGCTTCCACCTATGGAATCCGCCTCTGAATGAATATTGAGTCATTCATCTAGCAACAAGTACAGTATTTGCTGAATGACTATACGTAGCCTTTTATTTCACCTATGAAAATGTTCATAGGTGAAAAAACAAACAAACAAAAACCCAGAGAACAAGAAAGCTTGCCTGAGCTCTTACAGCAATTATAGTGCAAACCACATCAGCTCATAAGCTCTTAATCATAAACTACCTCATGTTCTTTTCCTCTTTAATGCATATTTATTTGGTCTCCCCGATGAAAATGTAGCTCATCAAAGTCAGGATGTTTGTATTTTTGTCTTTACGACCCCCCATGGTATTGCGTAGTTGGTGAGAATGCAGTAAGGCAGGGTCATTTACTTAAAACTGTCCTATGAAGCAGAAATCTCCAACAGTATCCTTCAACAGCAATGATGTTGCAATGTCTGAGACCATCTTCCTCTGTCCTCCCTTCCTTTATAGTAATAATCCAAGGCTGACTCACACAAAGCCATGCCAACTAATTTTTCTAGATGTGTCTTCTATTGGCGTCTTTCCCTCAAATCACAAGCCAGGTTCCTTTGAAGAAGGCCCTGGCAGAGGCAGAGGAATGATCGGGCTGGGATTACAATGCATATTCAGCCCTGGAACCCAGCACTGGTTACTGGCACTTACATGTTCACACCACGCCCTGCCAAACCACATGTGCTCCAGTCCAAGGAGCTTCCTCTCAACACAGGGCAGGCTGGCAGGCCGCTCACTCAAGGAGATGAATTGAAAGCCCTGCAGGCAAGTAATAAACTCCTCTCCTTGGCACAGGCTGTAGGCCAAGATGGGTCCAAATTGATTCCACAAACATAGATAATTATCTAGAGCGAGTGCACCCAGGCTCTTTCCACTGTAAAGGGAGCCATGAATAGATCAAGGTAGACTGAGTTGAGATGGAAATTTTACTGTTGGTTCAATGGGTTTAGGCAACATGAGATCATGGTACCATAAATATGACATGATGAGGTGGGCAAATGGGTGTAAGCAATCTGGCCTTTTTCCTGATGTTTTAGTTATTTCCACCTCATCTTGTGCTAGTACAGAACGTAGCATATAACACATGTCCAATAGCTGTTGTTGGATAAACTATTATTCCATCATTACAAACAGGTAACAAGGCTTAAATGTAACCTCAACCCTCATACTAAAAAAAAATAATAGTAATTGCAAGCTTTAAAGAAGGCAAATTGTTGCTGGTGAAAAACTTGTAATTACATTTACACATCATTTAGAACAAGATGATTTTAAAATCGAAATGTCATTATTTCATCATAATTCAAAACAAGGAAGAAGATTATATTTGACATTCTCCCTTAATGCATAGAACTATTGTATTAATGAGTTTCTCATGGGATGCTAGTAATGATATTTTAATATGATTTAATCACATTGGATTATCATATGATACAATAATCAATGCAGTAGGTTAGGAATTAATACATCAAAGGAGGAAATGTCTATGTGGACCTGCTTCTTATCATTCTTTTCTCCATGCGTGATCCAGCAGTGAAAATCTTTTGATGGTTCTACAAGGTAGATTGTGGTCCAGAAAGAAAATAGGAAGAAAGAACCAGACCTACATGCAATTGTATCCACTGAGTTATAAAGATTGCTCATCAGCACTAAGTAATAGTAAGAATAGCATTTAATTTCCTATAACAGTGATTATTGATCTTAGCCTAAATTCTCTCTCCTTACAGGAGACTTCTTTCACCTTCCCTTCAGAATATTACTCTCTCAGCCCATTCTTGCTCTCAGTTTAACCTATTTTGTTGTCTCTGTAGCACTTACATTTTGAAGTTTCTGGATTTGGTTTTGCTTATTTTCTATAATTTTGTCCAATGCAGGTTCCACATCAGCAGAAACATTTCCTGTCATACTGACCACAGAGTAGGTGCTTGATAAATATTTCCTAACTAATTAATGAACAAAGGAATATTAATATTTTCAAACTGTCAAAGCAACCACATCAAAATTTAAAAACAGGCTCTTTGTTTTCAAGTACATATGCCCAGAGTATCTTTGGCCTTCAGCCCACCCCTGTGTCATTTCTGAATATTGCCCCATTTCTTAGCTTCACTCCATCCCAGACCAGGGAGGGTATGGCACATGGGGACATGGGAGGTTCAGAGACAGGGTAAGTCTCAAGAAAGAGACAGAGTTATCTTTCACAGTTTATTTTTTTTGGATTTGGTTACAAAAGAAAAAGCAGAAGTCTGATGTTTTGTTTTGTCGACCACAGAAAACTATTGTTGACCTCAGCTAAAACACTGCATTCTTCAGACTGCCTTAGGGCAACCAAGCAGAAGCCTTTTTGTGTTTCTTCCAGGAATGCCCTTTGCAGTGGGTTGTCTTGGCAGCTAGAGGAGCACTTTACCCTTCTTCCCATTCCTCCTCCTTTCTCTGGAGAAGATGGACAGGTGCAGGGGTGAGGACTCACACAGTAATCTCAGGGATGGAAGCCAAGGACTGATAACAGAGAGGAAGGAAAGGAGTCTGGCCCACTGGTGGCATCACGGAGTTATCACACTAGCCCTAGATGGTTACCTTTAAAATTTTTTGAGAGAGAAAAACAGTTTCTGCTATCACCATTTAGTTTTTATCTTTATCCTGTTCAGCTAAATTTATTCTTATCGATAAATTATTAAAAGGGCTACAACTAAATAATCAAAATTATCAATTGGATCCACACTTCCATGTTAAAATAGCTATATCTAAATATCATATACTTTTTACAAAGCTTTTACCTTGCTTACCTCACTTATCATTTTAATTCTTAAAATATACTTCCTTAAGTTAGTTATAGCAGGTAAGGTCATACCTGTCTAACAAATGAGAAAATAAGACCAAAGTGGTTAGATCACTTATCCAAGGTTTCTAGCTGGTAAATCAGAGGAAAAATCATCTAAATTTTACCCACAGGCTGTTTCCAGAGGAGTATACTGCCAATTGCTGAAATACATGTCAAGGTTTCAAGAATTCCTATATACGCCTCTTAATAAGACTCAGGATCTACTCATAGACTTCCTCTTTGAGAATAAAGTAGTTAAAGCTTTAAGCATATATAAGGGAGATGACATCAAAGCTGCTATAGTTATCAAATTTTTAAAACTATTTTATAATTTCTGCCCTGACTGATGTGGCTCAGTGTATTGAGTGCCAGACTGCAAAGCAAGGGTCACCAGTTCAATTCCCAGTCAGGTAACATACCTGGGTTTCAGGCCAGGTCCCCAGTTGGGGCCACATGAGATGCAACCATGTATTAATATTTCTTTCCCTCTCTCCTTCCCTTCCCCTCTCCCTAAAAATAAATAAACATAATTTTTAAATGAAAAATGATCAATATTTTTATAATTTCTGAACTATCTTCATAGTGAATATATATACCAAATGGATATTAGAGCCAAAACCAAATTTTTTTCATTTTAGTTATTGGGCAGTAAATAAAAGTATTCAACCCAACAATGTGGGCCAAAGAATTCAGATGGTAGAGGTGAGACTGTACAGCAAGGCAAGGTCCATCTGCTAGCTGAATGTGCCAATACTTGGTACTCCAACCAAATTTTAGTGCACCCTTACTAGCTGTGGAGGCATTTAAAGATTTATCAAAAAGCTATCAAAAAGCTAATAATTGATCTGATATATTTAGGGCAAGCAGACTGTGTACTATTTGACTCATCAATTTGAATCACATAAGGAATCAAGTTGCATTAATACTATAAAATCCATTAATTGAAGTTTTTTTTATATAAAAGGGACAAGTTTGCCATAGATGAACTATAGCTATTATGTGAAATGAATCTCTCCTTATGTTTCTGTGTTAACATGTTCAGCATTGCATGATCAGTATATTTAGAATACTGGATTAAGGGGTGATTAAAAACCTACGTAGAGCTAGTTTTTGAACATGAACATAGGTCCCTATGCTTTAGGTGGGTGAACTCATATGAAAGAAAGCCTACTTTTATGACTAACTCCTGAGATTTTTTTAAATATTTTGGCTACTAACTTAGTCTCATGACTATAAATTTTGTGATAGGGTCATTATTTTTTCTCGAGATAAGAAAAATCGTAGGCAAAAATGTTAGTTAACATCAGTTCCTTACCCTAACATCAATTTCTTGTATCAAAGATGGTTTTTGCTTATTTCAAAAATAAGTGCTGGTCTGTCTCTGTAAACTTTTAGAGTATCATTATTTTAAGATTTCAGCCCATTTTGGAAACATTAACTTATGTAAGAAAAAGGAGCATTTTGTAGGAGTCTACCTAAGCTGATCAGTACTAAAACTAAGTATCAACTGATTTCTTGGACACAGACCTTTCAAGTTACTTCCAGACAGAGGCACAGGGCCTGAGTTTAAATGAACTTTAGATACGCTCTGGGAAAATGAATTTCTCCAATGTTCTATGGTCTGGCTTCTCTTACCTACAGTTCCTGTGCCTGATACCTACAATCTTTACAATAACACACAGACTCCTTGGATTCTGTCCTACATCAATGTCCTAATTCTCCTTTGTGCAGTTTTGGTACTGTTTGTTTCTTTTCAGAACCATATAGTAAGACACAACCAAGAAACTAACTCCTTTTTGCCTATGATACGTATTTTGACAGAACTGCCAAATACCCCACCTAAGCCTCACTTGCCCTGATCCCTTCCCACCTACCACTCAGTCATTCTTTAGAGGTAGTATTTCTCCATGCTTACATCACAATCCCGAAGATGGCTGATGTCAAAAAGAGCAACTATTGATTGTATTTACATGATTGAATTTGCTTGCAATGAAGAAAGAAACTGAACTTTTGGTAGAAAAATCTTCATCATCACCACCTTCATCCTTAAGCTACACTTTTTTTACAGAACCAGTTTTGCAGAAATTGCTCACATCAGTTAAACCATTAAGGCTACAAGTAAGAGAACATTCCATTGAAAACAGCACCAATGATAGGGTAATTTATTCTTGCACGGACAAGAAGTCTAGAAGTGAGGTAGTTTCATAATTTACTCAAAAAATCAACCTCATCCTCAAGGACACACGTGCTTAAGCTATAAATGGCCTCTTTGTCTAATTAAATACTTTTATGTTATTCAGTAAAGAATATAATTAAAATGCAATAAAGAATTAAAGTATGATTCCTTAATTCAGATAGGTGAAATATCTCTTCTTTAAAGGCTTTGAGACTTAAAATTGCCACCTTTGTTCTCAGATATATTGTGTTGCCCTGAGATACATGTGATTCAATCTGAAGAAAAGCTGTGACATGAATTATCACACAAGTCTTGGGAGATCCGATGAAAGGTGTTGTAGGGCTATTAGTAACTGTTCCGTAATGGCATGCTACCTGCAGGACATCTCATGCACGGACATGCACGGTCAGATTTCCATCCTTAACAGGGCTTTAAAAATTGCACAATTTTCATTGGGAAAATAAAGGATAAAACTTAATCAACACATTTGTTATGAAGTCACATAAAATTGTATTTCTCTTGATAGATTGGTACGTGGGTATATGTATGTGTGTATACATATTTATATGTAAAATATATATTATATGTTAATAACACACAGGCAAGCTCATATACACATACATATAAATATATACATGCAATCATTATTTAAAAGGTGCCCATCAGTAAACGAATGGATCAAAAAACTATGGTACATTTACACAATGGAATTCTTTTGGTTCGCAGGCCCGCGCTCAATCCACTGAGCTACACCAGCCAGGGCTTTACACAATGGAATTCTATGCAGCAGAAAGAATGGGGAGCTCCTACCCTTCGCAACAGCATGGATGGAACTGGAGAGCATTATGATAAGCAAAATAAGCCAGGCAATGAAGGAAAAATACCATATGATCTCACCTTTAACAGGAAGCGAATCAACAAAACAAACAAACAAGCAAAATATAACCAAAGACATTGAAATTGAGAACAGGCTAACAGACACCAGAGGGGAGAGGGGAGGGAATTTCAGGGGAAAGGGGGAAGGGTTTAGAGGAACAAGTATAAAAGACATGTAGACAAAAACTAGTTGGGGGTGGAAATGGGAGGGAGGTGGGGAGGGCTGGGGAGGTGGGCCAGGATGGGAGTAAAAGACAGAAAACTGTACAAGAATAACAATTAAAATAAAGAAAAAAATAAAAGAGTTGAAACTGCCTTGCTTTTCAAAGGTGGCTGTCCCTTTGCCACCTGGCTGCCCTTTGGATGGTGGTAGACAGCACAGTTTCTGTTCCTGAAATGGACAGGAAGGGTAATCACTGCAGTTGTAACATGAGCCACAGAATTCTATATCAAGGACCTAATTCCTGGCATCAGCTGTAGGTCATTGATATTTCCTGAACGTGAACCACAAGAATGAACAAAATGACGTTTCTTTTCTAGTTGTTTTCTTCTATGACTTTATTATTTGTGTTGCTGAAAAATGCTTAAAACAGCTATCTAGTTAATGATGAGCTCTGTAGTATTTTTTGGTGTGTAAAGTATTGATTAAGGGACTTCAAACCAACAATTGTAGTTCTGTCTAAGCAGATAGGAAAATTCACGGGGACACACTTTTTAGTGCTTTAACTTAGGGGCCAAAATGTCTCATCATTATATCAAAAGTAAGGCCACCAAAGTTTTATAAATAAATTAAAATATTTTCATTTTTTCTGCATTCTTGATAACATACCATTCATTTTTAGAGCAGAATTTTCAGCTATCTTGGCATTTGTAAGAGAATAACATTTCAACTTCTCATGACCCACAATGTGGGTACCAGCATTAGGTTCTACTTTAGCGTAATTTACCCTGTGGATAGAATCATTCAGGCCCAGAATAAATCCCTCTGAGAGATGCCAAAGATTTGGATGGCTTTTCAGATTAAACAGCAGTTAACTCTCTAGTGCATGGAAAGATGCCCTGGAGGTTAAATACGCAGGCTCTGGGTTCTGCTTCCAAGAAAAGAAAGTAAATGTCTTTCTTCTACTCTCAGATTAATTACAACTAAAAACCCTGGACTTTCCACATAAAACAAACATGAAAAGACTACGAAAGAAGCAGAGAAGGCAGATTAGCTAGGGACATTGGAACCTAAGGAATGACACAGCGCTGAGTTCCCCACAATTTTCTTTTGGTTGCGTACATCCCAGACTTGAATTTAAAGAAGCTAGCAACCTACAAAACACTAACAGGAATAAACAAAGCAAGTAATAAACAAACTAAATTACCTTTTCAACAAGAACTACTCTGCTCCACCCAAATTCCACCAAAAAGCCATGGTCCAACCCATAGCCACATCAGCAAAGGCTGAGTGAGTTGCCTAGACACTTACCCCAACCAGGCTATCAGAAGGAGCCCAACTTTTCACCCCTGGGTTTGTATCTCAGAGAATGCCAAAGAGAGAGAGAAGACTTTCCCCACCACCTGGCAGCAAAGAGGCCCTCTCTCCCCTCTGTAGTACCAGTGGAAGCCACATAGAAAGCAATAACTCCTGTACCTCCCAACCAGAAGTTAGGAGTGAAGACCTAGGGAGGAGCCAGAAGTCCCACCCTGACCCAGGGTCACGTGGAACCTTCCAGCTTCAGGTGTCAGTGGAGGCCAAGGGGGAAACCTGGACTTCTACCCCCGTTTGACAGTAACAAGATGTCATCGCTCCTTTTCCTCCTGCAGTGGAGCCACAGATGATTTAAATAAGATCCAAAATCTTTAACATGATAACCCCCAAATATACAGGTCTTAATGAAAGTCATTCTTCATACCAAGAACCAGGAAGATCTCAAAGTGAATTTAAAAAAACAATTAACAGATGGTAACACAGAAATGACAGAGATATCTTTAGGATCCATTGCTACAGAAAGAGTTTTTAAATTTAAAACCAAAAGCACAATTTAAAAAAATAAATTGAACTTCATCAACACTAAAAACTTCTATGTACATAGGATCCTATTAAGAGGGAGAAAAGACAGTATACAGGCTGAGAGGTAATGTTTGCCAACTACACGTTCAACAAAAGGACTAGTACCTGGTATATGTAAAGAACTCCCAGAACAGACAGTAAATTAACAAACAATCTAATTAGAAAATTGGCAAAAGACACAAACAGATATTTCACCAATGTGGATGTACGGATGACAAGAAAACATTACAAAAGTGACAGTATCTTTAACCATCAGGGAAATGCAAACTAAAACCACCATGAGAAATCATATGCCCCTATAAGAACAAATAAAATAAAAATAGTGACATTAATACTGGTGAGAATGCAGAGAAACTGCATCACTCATGGATTTCTTGTAGAATTGTAAACTGGTGCAAAACTTCTGGGAACCCATTTTACAGTTTCTTTTTTTTAAAAAAAATGAAACTACCATATGACATAGAAGTTGAGCTTCTGGGCACTTATCCCAGAGAAATGAAGATTTATAGTCACATAAAATCCTGGCTTTATCAGCAATAAATAGTATCCAAAGTCAATGAATGATGTTATGAATAAATTCTCTTTTTCTGTCATTTTTAAATTCTTTCCATATAGTTTCCAAGCAACTGTCAGACTTATTCTAGAAAGGACAGGACCAAACAGACATGCTTGAAACAGATTCACATAAAGAGCTGTTAAACAAATGTGACTGAAATACAAATTTGGGGGGGGGGGCAAAACTATTCATTATAAATGAGCAGCAGTGGAACTCTAAACTGGTCCTCAGGGACTCCAATGGCCTTCACAGCACTCACCAAACACCATTAACAAGGCATCCCAACCACAGATCTCCTGTAAGTCACATTGTAAGAACATCTGTGATGTAAAGTGTAACTTGCAATGCTCAGATCTTTCTAATTCATTTAATACAGAGATTCCCACATAAATAAAGTTATATGACATTGCTTGAAAAGCACATCAAGCTTTACTTTAGTGCTTATAATTACTGCCAACCAAACAAATAGTTATTAAAACACATTTGCTGTTCTCTAGGCTTATTTATGTGTAGTGAGCATGGGTTAATCTTCTAAATCCAAATACCTTTTATTAGACTATACAGTTGGGCTGGTCTTTAAAAAAGTTTAAAGGAATACATTCTAAATACACAGAATTGCAAGATGTGGAGGGATCTTCTTTTAGAAATATCATTTATTCCTGGAAATGAATAATCTTTCATAGTAAGAAGGTGTGGAGGCTAATTTGGTGGGGGGGATTATGAGAATTAGTCTAGAATTCAACTCTGACCTCCACTCATTTCTGTTCTCCCTTTCCCTCAAGGCAATAGCATTTCCTGCCATTAAAATGCCAGGCTTGCGAGCCAAGGGATAAATTTGTGTGTGTATGGTGGGCATGAAGTGTAATTCAGAAACTGAATACTTTTAAGCTCTGAAAAATATGCCCCAAAGAACTGACCGGCCTGCCTGTTTTTGTACAGCAGTAGAATGCGTCGTTGCTCACCAGAACTTCATCAATAGAAGTCAGTGATTCAAGCTGAATTAGAGATGACAACTATGCTATGTGCTTCCATAGTTAATCCTGAAGTCTGTTTTTACTTCTCTTTTTAAGGTTTAGCTTATTTATTTATTTTTAGAGAGGGGGAGGAAGGGAGAAAGAGAGGGAGAGAAACATCAGTGTGTGGTTGCCTCTCATGCACCCCTGACTGGGAAACTAGCCCACAACCCAGGCATGTGCCCTGACTGGAAATTGAACCAGCGGCCCTTTGGTTCACAGGCTGGTACTCAATCCACTGAGCCACACCAGCCAGGGCTGTTTTTACTTCTAATAAATTGTTCAAGCAAACTATAAAAAACCATTTTAGAAAAGCCAGTTTATTATCACACAAAAAGGCCAGTAAATAACCTTTGAGTATGTCTGAACATGTCATGCTGCAAATGAAGCTGCCACTTGCTTAACAGAATTGGGGTTAAATATTTTATTATTGTGTCCAAAAGGATAAGTTATACTGAAGTCCCACATGTTGGCATTGGGTTGCTATCAGAATGCTATTTACAAGACTATATTTTCAGGGATCATTTCTATGGTTTGTTACTAGAATGCTACTTACAATGGCAACTTTAAAAAACAATAAAGTATTTAGACTCCAACATATCCGTTAACAGAACAAAGAAAATACCTTTTATCAAGAGGACTAATAGAAATGACTGTACAGTTTTGGCTTGCACAATTTACAAGAAAATTTGAAGCAGGTTTAGAGCAGAGCCACAAAAATGATTAATAGGTTGAAAACTGGGATCTAGTAGTAAGGATTTTAAAAAGCCTATGTTCGAAGGGAGACAAGATAAGTAAAAAGTCAATAAACTTCAAATTACCCAAGATCGTTCAACAGCAGTCCTCTACTGCTTTCTGCCACCTCTTCTATCACCGCTGTGGCTAGGAAAAGAAGGAGTAAACCCTGTATTTTCATAAAAGAAGGCAATGAAGTCACTTAAAGATGACGGACCTTTCAGTAAAGGCTGAGTTATCTGACATTAGGAGAATTTAGCTTAATTAAAAATTATAATCTGAAAGTAAAAAACAACCATGACAATTCTTTTAAATACAGAGAATCATCCAAGTGCAATGGAATATACAAATGTCATTGTGAGACTTGTAGCATTTATTAGCAAAATTTTTCTTCTAAAGGGTTGTCTCCATGGAGCACTGGACTTGAGTCCTTCATTCTAAAGTCCCTACAGAGGCAGAGGCCATGTAATGGTCATGGCTCACAGAATGTTCGCAACTTGTTTTACTTGGCATACAACAGATTTAAATCATTGTTATATCTTGAATATCTGTTCAAATGAAAACTCACTGTACCACAACATTTGTGATTTCCATTGTCAACTATACATAGGTCTAGTATAATTTCTTCCTTTTCCCAACTGACTATACTTTTTAGCTTTTCTAAAAATAGAATTCTGTGTTGCTATTTATGGTTCATAATCTTGACTATAGTCTAATTACTGAAGACACACTGAAGGTGTCCTGATGTGTTCTTAGAGAGTAAGACTTAAATGAATCTTCAGTTATTAAATCGCATTACAAATTTACTTAGAACATATCAAAATATGTCTCTCCTATCTAAATTCTGGTATTGAATCCTACCTTTCATGAACTATCTAGTATAGATACATATTGTCTAACTGACAACAATGTTCTGGAATTTTACATGTATAAATATGAAATTTATTGCTACCCCCTCTTCCTTTTGCAAATTGGTCTTCCACATCTCTTGCATTAGAAAACTTGGTTTTCCTGAACTCCAGAGAATGGGGTTTGGGCCAAAGTTCAACCACAAGACTGAAAGGCCCTATTTTATAAAACACACACTCTCCAAATTGTTTGCCCAATTTCACTGCTGTTTGTTTCCCATTATACTCTAAAAAATATCAGACACACAGGCGTCAGTATGATTAATTTTGATGATTACTTTAGTTTTTTTCTGCTACCCAGTGACCTCTAGAAGCTCTGAGTTCGGTTGAATACGCATAGAGTCAGTTCAGCTAACTGAAGTGTTTGTAAATAAATGATATCTCTTCTCCATTAGCATGTCTCCATCTTGACCTACAAGAGTGGATTGTATGGGTGAGCTCAGATGACTAATTTGTCTTTTCTTTAACCCATTGCAAGGGAGCAAAAAAATGTGCAGAGAAACAGAAATGTCTTAAAGTATGTTCAGGGACTATTGCAAAAACTGAATTTCTGCTGAATTTAAGCCAACCTTTCCTATGAGTTTTGTATTTTTTGCTGTAAAGTCCAATAAATGACAACAAATAATGTGAAGTTTTATTTCCAGATTAAAAGATGCCTTCAGATGTGTCATATTACTTTCATAAAAATCCTATAGCCTAGATATTACCGTTCTCATATTACAAATGAGGAAACAGACCAAGGCAGGTAAATTGCCCAAGTCTCATAGATCGGAAATGGTCGCTGGATCTCCATTGTGGGACAATGTCCCTCAGCCACCGTGACATAGAATGTGCACATCAATGCATGTGACACAAATAGAGACATGCAGACATCACCTTTTAAATGCAACATGGAGATTTCTCTAAATTCCAGTTTGCTTTAAATCCCTTCTCTGGCTGATAATACTGTGCTGGCCAAAGGCTGTGTTTGTGCATTTCGGTGCAAAGTAAAAGTATGCCTGTCTATCTAATTAGAGAGCTCAATCTAGAGGTTATATCAGCTACTAGAAAAGTATTCTCGTTACCTGTTGTTTCTTTAAAAAGTGAGATAATATCTGTATAACTAACTAGAAAGTCCATCTGTAAATTATATTAACTAGTAAAATTAACCTTTTTATATATCATCTCTAAGAAAAGAAAACATGCAGATAGTTTATGCAGTATTTATAATTTTAAAATAAGTCACTTTTTCACAGTTTAAAAATTATTAGTTGTATCTATTACATAATGATATTAATACTTTATTAAAATGCATATCCAATTCTGTGTTTGTGAGATGACTATAATAAAGTCCAAACTTTCAGTGGCTACAGCAGAAGCCTATTTCTCAGTGGGACAACAGACCTGCGTGTTGCTAGCAGGTTGCTTCTCCTAGTGCGAAGGTTCAGAGACTGGGTACTTTTGGCTTATGATTCTTCCATATCTTGGGCCCCATTTTCCTCTGCCCAAGCAGGCAGAAAGGGAAGAAAGCTTAAGGAAAACACACCCTTGACCATCTTTCTGCTCATGTTCCATTAGTGGGATCTACTCCCACATCTGATGTAAAAGTAAAGGACGCTATGAAGCCTGGCTCAGCAGCTCCTTCCCAACTACAACTCTGAGTGATGGCAGGGCAGTCGTGAATTTTGGTGGCCAGTCGGCATCTCTGTGTAACAACAAAAAGACACATGATCTGCCTGCCTTTGTTCTGTCACGTGTAACTAATGATTTGTATATCATTTTACATTGCATATCTATAGCCAACAGGCTAGGTAAAAACACTATATTGGTATGTGAATGTAACCTAAATTTCATTGTTCATCTTATGTTCAAAAAGTGAGAGAGTTACTTGTTCTCAGAATTCACTTCATTTCTGTAAAATGGAATTACAGATTGAACATTTATCAAACCACCCATGATCAAGGCTGAAAGAGTTGTATAAGACAAAGATAGATAAACTATATTACAATGCAACTGTGGACATTTGTCATTTTCAAAGTATTTTATGTCTAATATAATATATGTACAGTAAGTTCTCACTTACTGACGTTAGTCATTGATAGGTTCTTGGAAACTGCAATTTGAAGCAAAATGAGAGAGAACAAAACCATTTTTAACATAGGCTAGTTGGCAAACAAGAGTTAAGTTTCCATGGCATATTTCTCCTCACCAAATGCTCCTCACTACTGGCAGAAGACTCCTATTAGGATGACTCTACTGCAGGCATGATCTATGGAATGGAATGGTCAAGTGTAAAGCTTCTGCAAACTGAGGAGAGCAGGGCGGGATGGAGGTGTGATGCAGAGAAGGCCCAGCAACCCGGTACGCGTGGCTGCGTAGCAGGCACACTTACATGAGGTGGGGGAAGTAGCGGGCAGGAGGTTTGCAAACGTGCCACGAAACCTGGATCGTGCACTTACTATACGTGTGTTCGGATGTCTTTAAACATATTTGGCAAACTTTTAATTCATAACATGGTATTTCTCGTTGGTAAAATGAAGTTTGTAATCTTGACCTCATTTTAGCAAAAGTTTTAACATTTTTGACAATCTCCCTCATGTTCCAATGACGCTGTATTTCGTGTACTCAGATAGCTTCTTGTGCGGCGATCAGCATCGGGAAAGGAAAAGCTCTCCAGAGAGCTATTAGCTTGTCCACCTGGTATGGTCTCAGAGAAGGCACTGATAGATTTATCTGAATAAGAGGTTTATGGTTGTTCTCTGAGACCACCCGTGCAAGACATTTGTCTGACTTAACCCACATGGTGTGCACATGTATGTGAGCACTCATAGAGACCCAATCGACACCACCCACAATGTGCAATTGGAGATAGGCATTGTGTTTTCTTAGCTTTGCTTTTTGTAACAGTCATGTGCTATGAATTATTAATTCAGTGGGATATAAATACTCATGTAATTCAATAACCATACTGTAACAAACCTATTTTAAATTGGTCGCTAAAGAGAAAGTGATAATGTTTGCAAATTCCTTCTCCTTTTTAAGATCTGTAGTTGAAAAATCTGTCAGTAAATAATCTGTTTTGAATACAAAATGGTACCGTAATCCAGAGGCCTGGAAGAAAAACTGTGACTTTATAAGTTGAAAGATGCGCTCCAGATTTACCGTTGAAATCAAGCAAATCGATGCTTTCTTCCAAATCCGATGCCTCCCCTACCGCATGCAACTACTGACAACCAAAAGTGAAAATGCAGACGATTCTGAATAGTATAACGGAATACTGCTCTGCCTGAATGTGGGATTGGACTGGTTGCTTCAATATGTAATTTTGTTATAAGCATTTTTCTATGATACATAAGGATGAAGATCTCTGGTTTTAAAGTTTTTTTGAATGAGTTTGTTGGTTTTCAAACAAGAATACATGGAGGGAATAACTCACTTTCCACAGTGCCTTGTGAATATTTTTATTATAATGAGTCCTCTCTTATAGACAAATTCTCAATATTTTCTACCCCCTAAGAGTAATATCATAAATTCCAGTTAGATTAAGTGCTACCGGAGAGCAGGATGTCTTGATGATTCTTTTTGGTGACTTCTAGCAAGCTAACAGATAGACTTTACTATATGCAACTGTGGGTTAGAGGCTTGGCAATCTAGGTCTTAGTGTAATTAAATTGCTCCAAAAGCAAAATATGAATTCAGCATAGCATTGTGCAACTCTTAACTTTGTCCCATGAAAATCTGTGAGACTCTCTACATGACTTGTACTATTTTTCTTATATACTTTAAAGGGCAGTCTCTTAGTACTTAATTTCAAACAAATATACCGCATAAAAACGGTCCTCAGAAATCCTCAGCATGATATCCTTGGAACAGGCTGATGTGATGAGGGTGGAATATGAAGGTCATGTGATGTTTTGATCAAGCCAAACCAGAGGAAACCCATTCCTTGCAGCTGCATAGTGTCCTGCTTTGTTTCCTACCTCCTCCTTTGTGATGAGCCAGCAAAAGTTTATGATGAGAATCACTGCAAGTGTCAGGAGACATCGAATGTAAAGAGCCAGATCAGCAACCAGGAGGATGTGCAAACCCAACATTTTGTAGACACTTTAAGTTTTGTATTTAAAGCTCTTCTCTCCCACACCAACCATGGGAACACAATTATTTGAGAAATAACTTCCTGTCAGAGAACTTTTAGTGTTAGGGGTGGTGGGAGGGAAAAATGGGGCGAAAGGAAGAAGGGTCATCAAGGGACATGTATAAAGGACACAGACAAAGCCAAAGGGGGTAGGATTAAGGGTGGGAGGTGAGGATGGCTGGGGTGGGTGGGAGTGGTGGGAAAAAAAAAACGAAATGAGGTAATGGATGTTTAACTAGACTTACTGTGATGATCATTTTGTAATATATACAAATATCAAATCATTATGTGTATACCTAAAACTAATATAATATAATTTACCTCAATTAAAATAAAATACATTCAAAATAAAAATATCATGTCTGCTGCTTCTATTGCTTTGAATCCTTCCACAGTACAAAATGTCTAATGAAGACTTCATAGAACAATCATTTTTGCCTTGAAGCTGACCAAATAAAGGATAGTTTATAGTTCTTCACTTTAGCAATCAAAGAGGTCTATTGCGATTTAGGTATGAGTCACGCTCTCTGTCCATGCACTAAATTTGTCCAATAGTTAGTAGATGCTTAAGAAGAGCAAATGCAGGAAATTGCCTTCTTTGTGGTGGTGAGTGTGCATGTGTTGAAATGCCAGAACCTAGATATTTTTGGTAGTTTGGGTACTTTTTGAGATTGTAATCAAAATCATTTGAACTTTTAGAATTAATTATAGTGTTGGACTGATAGTCTTAAAAGTACTCTTAAACTTTGTGACATAATCCCCGATTAATATTAGAACTACGAATCTAAACTTTCAATTGATTTGTTAAGGAAAACCAAGCTCATTTGTAAATGCTTATGCTTACATAAACAGGAGCATTCTTTCCCCAGACCGAGAGCCTTAGGACTTGTCTTCTAACTCTGCTTGTCACACTCCACCAGAGGGTCCATGGAGAGGTTCGTTGCTGCCCAGCACATGTGCACACACATGTAGGGCAGGTGGGAAAGAACACAGGATGAAGCACGGACTTCACTGAACCCCACTGTAGTGAATGTTCACTTCACTTTCATTTGAAAGGTCACATGATGGTTGACGTAATACTAAAAGTAAATCCTCCATGCTTTTTTCAAATCATTGACCCAGGTACAGTGAGCGTGCTAAGAATATACTGAGGACGGGACAGGTCAGCTCACATTTTGGCCCGGAGCACTGATTCATCCCATCTCCTGGGTAAGAGACCAGCACTGAGAATCTCACCAAAGCTCTGTGCATTCTCACTGAAATGCATAAACACATACCTACAAACTCAGAATTCAATTACCTTAGCCTGGACTACAGTGTAAGAACCTGAACAGGTTCTGGCGAGCCCCTCGCCCTAGGGGTCTTACAAAAAGCCATCATGGGCACTAACAGTCTCCAATGTATTGATCCAGGAGCCAACAATTCTTATGCTCATGAGGTGGCACCAATGAATATACTTGACAGATGTTTGTATAAATAAATATTTATATAAATATTTGCATAAAATATTTGCATAAATATTTGCATAAATACACACATAAGCTAAGTAAAATGTATTTGACACTGTATGTTTAACCTTTGATTTGAACTTCTTTTTCAGTTTTCCATAACTGAGAATCCCAGACTTTCCTTCTAAGCAATATATATATATATATATATACTCAAAATGTCAAGTTTACTTATTAATGACTCAATCCTTCACCTGAACAATCATCAGCCCCCCAACTTACTATATTTTCTAAAACAATAAAATTTATTTCCACAATAGAATAGAGCTCAGGAACTGAAGCAAAATATTGACCATTTAAAAAAAATTGAAGGAATACTACTATGAGATTTCATTCATGTGGAATATATATTTTACAGAATACGGCCAAATAGTTTTTACCTTGAAAGAAAACTGCAATATATGAAGAAGATGAAATCCAGAGAAAGGAAAATATTGATACAAATATACAGCCACACACACCCAGTGCTGCAGCTTCTGGTGGTGGCTAGCATTAACACGTCTGAAAGGTGTGCGGATCTCTGCAGATGTCCCAGGGAATTCGAGTTTCAGAGTCACGTGGCCAAGTACTGCTTAGAGCAGACAGAGTGTGAGGGCACCCGTGGACAAATAGTTCATGACACAATAGTAGGACATTTAATGAGAAAATATTGGCCATTTATATATTTGGAATATTCTCAACTACATTCCATACAGAAGTTTCAGTCAACAGGTTGCCAGGTAGTCAATCAATGTCTGGAGACATTACATGATTCCTAAGATACTGGCTACTTGGCCATAACCCCTTGGCACATGGGAGACTCTCTAATGAGGCTGATTCTTGGGAAAAAATTCTGGTCCCAATGCTAGGATCATGCATGGGAATAGCTCAGCCCACCCCCATCTCCTTCTACAGCAGCCATCCTTTCACTGGTTCCCAGTAAAATGTCTAGAAATGCTCAGACATACCTATCACTCTCCAATATTCCCCAAATATCTATCATGGAATCTAAGGGCCATAGGATTTCACACTAAAAACAAACAAACAGAAAAAGGCAGGGGAAAGACAATTTCTTCTTAGGTATATAATTTTAGAAAGTATATCATAAAATGTTCCTTTATATGTAAAATTTTATAGTACAAATTATTAAATTAAAGACCTGTTATCTTGGGTCTTCACAAAATTATTTTATTACCTAAAATTTTATTTGGTTATTAACCAAAATTCTATTAGCATCCTGGGGACTAATATTTTACAACACTTCAGAAAAATCCTTCACCATACTGAAGAGTTCGTTCCCACGTTTTTTTTTGCTTCCACTGCTAAACCCCTTCACCTAACCAAAATAGATGCTCAACTTTCCATAGTCTTTCTCCCTTATCTCAAGTTCTTCCCCCAGAAAGCACGGTTTCCTTCCCTTCTCCAGAGTTAATATCAGCTATGACCTAAACATTGACTTTCTTTTCAAAACTTCCACAACAGGTGAGTGTCTTATTCAGAAGCTTATTACTGGGTTGGTAATTAAAGGTACCATGTTAATGAAATGTATCCTGCTTCACTGTTTTGTCGTTGCAATGACTCCTTTTTACAACAGTTTACATCAAGACACATGTGCATTTTAAAGTAATTTAGCTATCAATTCAATCAATATGTTAGTTCTCCTCAACTTTCATTTGCTCCAAATTTGGAAGAATAGAAATCAGCAAGCAATTTTATCATGATGGGCTTTTACCTAACTTGCGACAACATGGTTGTGTCCTATTCTGACACAACCACCTTTTGAAAAGGCCTACATATCCATTGCAGTAAAGGACCACGGGGTTCTCATGATTTTCATGGGCCCTTCAGCCCAAAAGGGAACAGGATCCTTCATTCTCCCATGTGCTGCATAAAAGTTATTATTATTCACCTGAAATACTAATAACATTTTTTTGTCTTACAAAGGGGGCCCCCAAAACATGGAATTTATTTCTTAAATAAATCATGTATTTATTCTAACATGTTTAAACATCAGTCACCTACTCTGCATTTGATGCAATATACCTTTTAGATGTTTTTTCTACTGCTCAAATCAATTTTTGGACTCATCGATTTTGATGTCTTTTAGTGCTTCTACCACTTTTGTTTTACTTTTTTCACATTGGCAAAATGTTTCCCTTTGAGGATTTTTTCATCTGGGGCAACAAAAAATAGTTGTTTGTGGCAAGATTGGGTGAATAAGGAGGGTGGGGCATAGGGGTCATCCCATTTTTGGTCAAAAACTGCTGAACACTCAGCGTGGTGTGGGCAAGTGTACTCATAAATCACCCATCATGAAATGGGCAAACGTGTTGAAACAGTCTTCGAAAAAGATAATTCACTGAAGCCAAACACAGCCTCTCCCAACACCAGTTGGTACATTGATACATGTGGGTTCCTAGAATACTCCTAGTGGGGGAAGCCAGAAATACAAGGGCCCACTCTCCAGATGATAATTCCGGTTTTTTGAGGGTCCTCACTTGTATATCTAATTGCTTGGTCTCTGGAGTTCAATTCCTTGCCTTGAGTCAACGCTCCACCATTTACTCTGTGACTTTTGCAAAATTAACCTTTTTTGCCTTTGCTTTTCAAATGTAAAAATGATAATACTAACACAAACACCCATCAGTACTCAGCAGATTTCTCCTCATATCTCACAGAGTAGAACTTGATCACAAATTAATTAGCATTAAGAAGAAGGGGATTTTTTAAAATATTAGAAAAATTCAGACTTCCCCCTACGATGGGAATAAGAATCATGTTCCTCAAGGGTTAACACTTGAACTAATTTGATATTCCATTGGCAAAGAAAGCCTCGGAGGGGTAGATAGAGAGTAAGCAAATAACGATGTCTAATGTATTATTAGATCTTGGCTTCTTTGCACTTTGAAGTGAGCTGTAGTAAGACTAAAAGCTTTCAAAACAATTTCAAATAATGCTGTCCTTAAATATATATAAACAAAGAGAAAGGGAAAGCAGTGCCACATCCAGAGAGAGTGAAGTGGACTACTCCGCATGTGAGCTGATTTAGAGAACTTCAGTCAACAATGAAATGCAAACAAGGCGAGTTTTTATTTGCATCTTACTCTTTCAATGCTAACTCTGATTTCACAGTTTGAATGACAAAGATCTAAATAAATATATCTGTGAAAAAATCTACTCCAAGAATGTCCACTTGCATTTCAAAAAATGTTTGATTATGTTCATATTACAAAGCTTAGTTATCTTTTTATTTAACATAAAATGTCCCGCTTTTGTTAGCTCTTCAAGTGGCCAGATAAAAAAAAATTAAATGACTATTTTTATGGATATGAGAAGTGGTGTGTTGAAATATTTTATTGGTTTAGGTTCAGTTTGGTAATCCTTCTTCTTAGTTGGAGAGCAGATGTGAAAAGAAAGGAGTTTATAAAAATGTCTTCTAACTTCTGGCCAAGATGGCAGTGTAGGTAAACATGGCTCACCTCCTTGCACAATCACATCAAAATCACAACCAAACTATATAATAACCGTCATTCAGAACCATCAGAAATTAAGCTGAATGAAAGTCCTACAATTATGGAATTAAAAAAGAAACCACATTGAGACTGGAAGGAGAGGTGGAGATGCAGAGGGGACTGGCCCCATACCCACATGTGTCAAATAAAAATTCGGAAGGATATCTCAGGGGGGAGGGGTTTCAGACCCAAACCAGACCCCCCAGCCCAGGGTTCCAGTGCCAGGAAGATAAGTCTCCATGACTTCTGACTCTAAAAACCAGTGGGGATGGAAGCTGTGGAAGACAAACTTCTAGAGCCTCAGGCAGTTCCTGTTACAGGGCCCACACACGGACTTACACAGATTCATTCCCTCTGAGCTCCAGCATGGGGGCAGCAGCTTGAAAGGCCTCAGAGACATACAGGGAGGAACTGAACTGTCTGGCATCAAGGTGAGAGCTGAGGGGCAGCTTTCTCCCAGAAAGAAGTGCTGGTAGAGGCCATTATGCCTTTTCTGAGCCTCCCCCCCACAGAGAGCCACAGAGCCGGCATGCAGGTACCATATCTGAGACTCCATCAACCTGGCTCACACTGTTTGCCTCTCCCTGGTGATTCTGTGAGGCCCTGCCCCACCCAACTTTCAGGTCCACCCAAGATGTTTCCAGTGCCTTTTCCATACAAATGGCTTGTCTTGGTGCAAGCTTCAGATTTTCCCAATTTCTCTCAAATGAGCAGCATCTGATTTCTGTGAGCCCTGTACCTTTTACTAAGTTGCCTCTGGCCCAGCACTAGCAGCAACCAGCCTTGAGTCACAGCTTGGCCTCTCCAGGGCACCTCCAAGCCAAGCACAAGTAGCAGCCACCTGCAGACTGTAGCTCATGCTGTGTGACTCTGGACAGAACATAAGCAGTAGCTGACCATGGACATGCATACAACAATCAAGGCTCAACTATAAGAGAAGCGTGTACACAGCCCACACAGTGAGTGCACCTTGAGTACCCAACTTGAATAATAGACGAGGCCATGCCACTGGACTTACTACATTACTATTACTGCTGTTGTTACTACTACTACTACTACTACTACTACTACTACTACTACTACTGTACCTACTATTGTAAAAAAGGATACACTAATTGAAATAAAGAACACCTTACAGGGAACCAATAGTAGAACAGCTGAAGCTGAGAATCAAATTAGTGATTTGAAACATAACAAAGCAAAACCAACCAGTAAGAACAGCAAGAAGAAAACGAATATGAAAAAATGAGGATAAAGTAAGGAATCTCTGGGACAACTTCAAGTATACCAACATTCACATCATGGGGCGGGCAGAAGAAGAAGAAAAACCATAAAAATTGGAAACCTATTTGAAAAAATAATGAGAGAAAATTTTCCTAACTTGGTGAAGAAAATGGACATACAAATCTGGGAAGTACAAAGAGTCCCAAACAAGATGGACCCAAAGAGACCCACTCCAAGACACATTATAATTAAAATGTCAAAGGTTAAAGACAAAGAGAAAATGTTAAAAGCAGCAAGAGAAAAGCAGTTAGTTGCCTACAAGGGAGCCCCCATAAGACTGTCAGCTGATTTCTCAACAGAAACTTTGCAGGCTAGAAGGGATTGGCAAGAAATACTCAAAGTGATGAAAAGCAAGGACCTACAGCCAAGACTACTCTACCCAGAAAAGATATCATTTAGAATTGAAGGACAGATAAAGAGCGTCCCAGCCAAGAAAAAGCTAGAGTTCATCACCAAACCAGTATTATATAAAATGTTATAATGTCTTCATTAAGAAGAAGATCAAAAATATGAACAATAAAATGGCAATAAATACATATCTATCAACAATTTAATCTAAAAAATAAACAAACAAGCAGAACAGAAACAGAATCATAGATAAGGGGAACGTTTTGATGATTGCCAGATGGGAGGGAGGTCAAGGGGATGGGTGAAAAGGTGAAGGGATTAAGAAGTACCAATTGGTAGTTACGGAACAGTCATGGGGATGTAGAGTACAGCACAGGGAATAGAGTAGTCCAAGAACACATATGCATGACCCATGGACATGGACAATGGTGTGGGGATTGCCTGAGGGAGTGGTGGTATCTGGGTGGAAGGGGAAAAAGGGGAAAAATTTTGTAATAGTATAATCAATAAAATATAATTTAAAATTTTTAAATGTCTTCTAGAAAATAAAGCAGCACAATTGAAGACTTGCTCAAATGTGCAAGGAAGAAATTGAATTTAGATTTTAAGTGGCTGAACTTTATATATAAAGAAACGATTAACATTAAATAATATCATTTAATTGTGAAACTTTCAGTATCCAGTAATTATTATTTATTTTATTAACCTCCATCAGTGGCTTAGTTTTTGTATATTTTACGTTGTTGTTGATATCAACAAAAGAAGAAAACTATTTGCCACGAAAGAGGGAAATGTGAAATCAAGCCATTTTGCTAAACTTTAATACTGCTGATTCAACTCCCATATTGGCTAGGATGAAACCGATGAACGACTATGAATTTAACATTCTTAACTTCCACAGGTCATTGGGAAGTATGTCAAACATATCTCTTAGGGAAATATTAAAGGTTCTCCCAGGCAATTGTGCCCTTTATGTGCACCTGACCAGAGTCTACGAGTCACAGGTATTTCACAGGAGCACATACCCTAACATTTTAGTTGGAACACCTCAATATTAATTACTTTGGATGCATCACATTGCCAAACCTCAATTAGGCCTTTTTGGATGATTGCTACAGGTATGTCAATACCCCTCCACACTGTCCCCTGCATGCCACCTCCTTTGTCTATTTGCTTTTCCCATAGCACCTACCTACCACCTTATGCACTATTACTAATATACTCTATTTACTCATTAGAAGTTAAAACTGGAATTAGAAAGGTGATTTAGGAAGCCATAAAGATAACACAAATTCAGCAACCAAAATCATTAAGGGACAGAGAATACATATATATATATATGTATATATATATATATATATACATATATATATATCTCATATTAAATTGGCCTATTTCTTTGCAACACAGAGCCAATAACATTTGTATTTTAGGTTATCAGTATTATGATTTATGTAACAGGCTCTGCAAGCAAATCAGATAGTAACAAATGTCTGCTTTGTATACTGTGTGTCCTTAAGATTTCCTGCTTGAAACTGAGTACTTGTATTCATCCACCTACATACTGAGGAAGTAAAGATGACCAAAGTATGCAGAAGGCCGAGATTTGAGGATGTTCTTGGGCAATAAAAATGTGATCGTCATGTTTTCACAGATGTGCAGCTGTTATCACCCATGGTCAAGAAGAAGCTGTCTCTGAGTGGGAGGCTGTCAAACATCCTCTCTTAAATGGTGCAGGCCTCTGTTGTGGATATAATAACAATCACTAACCCCATTCAAGTTTATGTTTAACATAATAAATAAAAGATAACAATCATGAGCATTCTACTCACGATGCAGGAAATGTAATAGTCAAAAGCTTGAGTCAGGAGAGACCGTAAGTTCATATTTTTCACAATAAAAAATTATCTCAGCATGTAATGTACAAATTACAAGATTGTTAACTAAGAATCCACTCATCTTTTGACTGAGAGGTCAAAACATGTTAAAGATGGGACAGCATCGCACAACTAACTAAAATTTATTGGATACATCAAATGCAGGTACATCCATAATGTCTTATGGCATGGACTTCACTGGTAGTGCCAGGTTCAATGGAATGTGAAGGACCATAATGCATCCACGCTTGTGCTTCAGGCTGTACAGGTCTATAAATGTGAACTTGGGTTGGCCAAAAAGTCCATATGGTTTTTTCCGTAAAATAAAAGACACATTTTTCATTTTCACCAATAACTTGAATGATTTGGATATTTTGAGTATGTTGGCTATCGCCTGCTATTGACTTCTAGTGGGTAGAGGCCAGGGGTGCTGCTAAACATTTTCCAAAATATATGACAGCCCCCACAGAAAAGAATTATTTGACCAAAATGTTAATAGTACCAAGAAACTTTGCAAAACATTTTTTACATGTTTGATCAGTCACAGCACCTTTTCCATACACTGCACAAATCCTTTTTGCATTTCAGTTATGTTTTTACCTTTCTTAAAATAATAAAGTATAATACACCAAAAATGTTGCATATTTTCCTCCATCTTTAATATTAAAATGGTTACACAAAAATTCACCAATTTTGAGAAGTTTTTTTAAAAATAAACACTGATGTGACAGCTGTCACAATACAATCTAACAAAACCATTTCAAATGAAGTTAAAGAGAACTAAGTGCTACAAGAGCCACGTAAGGAAAAAACTAAGTGAACTTTTTAGCCAGTGATGTAGTATTGCCTAGGTCTCTTGTTTTTAGTCTTTCTGTATAAGAAATTAATTTGTATCCATTTCAAGTAGTTATTTACAAAAAGAATGGCAGTTCACTTTATCTGAGCAAATATTGCTCTTATTTCTAGAGCAAAACACCTAAGGTTATAACATGTTTTCTGGGATATTTCCAACTGTGTACAGAAACTCTCTACAACAAAGAAGAAGAAAAAACTGAAAGAGGAAGTAATTTAAATCAGCTTTGCTTTCTCTGTGGTATTTAGATTGTATCTTACTTTGTTCTGAAATACTTAAATTTTATTTTGTTTCTAAATAACTTCATTCTAGCCTTGAATACAGAAGGGTCCACGCGTGTGGGGAGCCAACAGCTACGTTAAGTTTACCGTGACCCGGTCAGTTGTGTTCAGTCATTTAAAGTGAGAGACAATTTTCCAATGGCAGATAGATAGGAATTGTTTCTCTCAGCCCACCGTGTAGGGTTCGGTGCTCAAAATCATGAATGCACACTAATATTTGAAAAATAAGAATGCAACCCCACCCCTAACTATGCTTTCTAAGTGTCACTGGCAACAGTAAATAAGATGGAGGAAAGTCAGACATATATATTATGGCATAAAGCAAACAAAAGAGGTATCATTTGTGGAAAATTGTGATATAGTCTTTCATCATAAGGTAGCTCTCTGTGTGAAAATACAATGGCCATCTTTGAAATTAATATTGTGACAACAAAAGGTACTAAGATCTCAGCCTTAGTACACATTAGCATCTTACTAAAGATACTCAAAATGTCCTAGATGACCATTCAGCAGGTATTTTATAAACTGATTCAGGCATATATAATGGCTGGCTATCAGAAATAAAAAAAACTTTAAAATTTCTGTCTCTTGAGAGATCACGACTTCTCAAATTATCAATAATCCCTAGTGATTACCACCTGCATGCGAATATACTATTTTTTGTCTAAACAAATCTGTGAAATAAAACAGCATTTTCAAGGCCAACGAAGACGTAAAGTCGTGGCCCATGAAAACTATACATGCCTATCTGCATTTCTTTGATAATGTTTCAGTTCTCTCAACCCAGCTTCTGTTTCTGAGTTTCCTCTACGAGTTTTTGGTTCCAGAGTCAGTTGGTGACTCATCGCCTCATTCTTATTAAAAAAAAAAAATGTGGTTTATTGTTGTGTATCACAAATTTTTCTCTGTTTCCTAGATGCCTTTTTATTTTAAACATACTGATCTTTTCTTCCATTAAAAACTTGTTTTAGCTTTGTCAAGGACTACCAGGTCTGCTTTTTTCCAAAAGTTCTCCTCTGTAGCCTCTGCGCCTTTTGACATGATTTGCTTAAGAGAGCCTGAATATTTGTTCCGGGGTTGTTTTATAATATGGTAGTCCAAAGACTCATAGAATACTAGCACCAGAAAGTAGAATTTCGCCCAAATACTACATGAAGAACTCATTACTTAGAAAATGTAAGCCAACATTTTAACTAAGCCAACTTAGCTAAGCCAACACCTAGCAAAGGAAGAATGAGGACTCAGGTTTCCCTCCCCCTGTTCCAATGTTCTTTTCAGGGTACAACGTTGCCCTCCAAGATGTACTACCATTTGAACTTCTCAGAAAGAAGCTCTCAAATAATGCATCCCCTAGATCTACAATCTGTAGTTATATATCAAATATTTAAAAATAGAGTTGTTGTTATTGTGAATAAATAAATCAGATATCTTGTGTAAATTATGGCAATGGGGTTTAGGAACTGGATGGAGGAGAGACCTGTGAATAAATAAATCAGATATCTTGTGTAAATTATGGCAATGGGGTTTAGGAACTGGATGGAGGAGAGACCTGAGAAGGGGGACCCCCAAAACTGGAATTATCTTCAGAAAGGCAGGGCTTTCTGCCTACTATGGGCTTTCCCCAATAGGTGAGTGTTCTAGGAACCCATCTGTATCAGTGTTCTAACCAGCATTGTTGGAGAGGCTGCGTTCAGCTTCAGGGAATTTTTTAAAGACTGTTTCAACACGTTTGCCCATTTCATGACGGGTGATTTACGAGGACACCTGTCCATACCATGCTGAGTGTTCAGCAGTTCTTGGCCCAAAATGGCATGACCCCCATTCCCTACCCTCCCTATTCACCCATTCTTGCCCCCAGCGACATTTTTTTGATCCCCAGATGAAAGACGCCCTCCAAAGGAAACACTTTGCTGATGTGGAAGAGGTGAAATTTTCAAAAAAGACAACAGCAGCAACAGAAGCATTACAAGTGGCAACAAAGTTGACGAGTTAAAAACTGCCTTGAGCAGTGGAAAAAATGTCTCCGTAGGTGTATTGCAGCAGATGGAGAGTACTTCGAAAGTGACTGAAGCTTAAACATGTAAGAATAAGTACACAATTTTTTATAAATAAATTCTGGTTTTGGGGTCCCCCCTTTGTATAATAAAATACTGTTCAAACCACTATGAAACAGGTACTTACTACTTAAAGATAACCGTTAAAGCACTGTCACAAGGCCACACCTAACTGATCTATACAGATAATGACTCAACGTTCAGAGGAGAAAGAAAGCTCAGAGTAGAGTGATCAGAACTGATTCCATGGAGAAATAGGAATTGAAGGATGCAGAGGGTGTTTTAAAATTTTTATCACTAAATGTAACACAGAAACATAAGAATGCATGATGTGAAAAGTTGTGAAGCAAATACTTACATAACCATCATCGCATCTGCCTCAGAATTAAGGTCTATGTTTAGGGTTCCCCCATAGCATAGAGATATCTTCTCTGTCAAATACAATGGTAAGCATATCCTGGCTTTGGTTTATATTGTAGTTTCACTATTTGAATATGCATTCCTAAACAATGTACTTTAGTTTTGCCCACTTATGAATTGTATAATACTGAACACTGGCAGTGGGCATTCCTCTGTACCTGACTTCTTCTGCTCAACGCTGTGGTTTTGATATTCACCATGGGATCCCTGGATTCACCTTCAGTGCTGTATTCCATTGTATGGCGATATCATTTGTTAATTCATTTTTTCTTTGATGCACTTTGTTTCCAGGACTTTGGCTGTTATGAACAATGCTGCTTTGAACATTTTTGTGTTGGAATGCTGGTCCACATAATCACACTTCCGTATTTAATTTCTGGGTCATTTTTATGTGTGTGTCTAACCTTATAAGATAATGCCAATTTTTACCAAGTGGATGTAATAATGTTCTTTTCTACCTGTTGGATTAAGTTTTCTACGGTTCCGCATCCAACTGATGTTTCGTATTGTCACACTTCTTAATATTAAACAATCTGGTGAGCATGTAGTAGTTTCTCGTTGTGGTTTTCACATGCATTTCTCTGATTGCTAATATAGTTAAGTACTTTTTTGTATGTCCAGTTACAATGTTTGACCCTTTATCCCTTAGACTTTTGCCTACAGGAGTGCCAAGGAAAAGTTCTGAGATGGGAATATCCCTAATCAGAGGAATGATCAAGAGATAATGAGAAGGAAGAGACGCTTGGGGCAGGGAAGCCAGACCACAGGGTAGGAAGGTGGAAGACACAGGCTGCTCTGATGAAATGCTCAAAGCTTATTACACAAGCAACTAGAACTGAAATGTATTTAGGTTGTTTACACTTAAGGGCATAATTGTTTGATACATAACTGTAAGGTCTAGAAAGCTTGATACACAGGAGATATTTAATCCAAGTAGACATGAGGGAGGGAAGAAAAATGTGAGCAAACAAACAAAAGCATGAGCACAAATTAAATAATAATTTACCAGTAAAGAAGACATTTCCTGGCTGGTGTGGCTCAGTGGATTGAGCGTGGGTTGCAGACCAAAGTGTCGCTGGTTCAATTCCCAGTCAGGGCACATGCCTGGGTGGTGGTCCAGGTCCCTAGTAGGGGGTGTGCAAGAGGCAACCACAGATTGATATTTCTCTCCCTCTTTCTCTCTCTCCCTTCTCCTCTCTCTAAAAACAAATAAATAAAATCTTTAAAAAAATCACCCCCCCCCACCAAAAAAAAAAAGACATTGCATCAAGTTCCAGAGTAGAACAAGATTAGATCGCTATGGTAAGTCCAGAAAAGAAACAGCATCCTGGGTTTTAACCAAATAAAGTTCTGCTCTGGTAACAAAGGATCCTGAAATTCCAGTGGCTTCACACAACCAAAGTCTGTTTATTGCTGCCATCAAACAGGCTGCAGGTGCAGGAGGTACTGCAGGGCAACCCTCCTATGCAATGACTCAGCGATCTCATCTGCTTTGATCTCGTGGCTCTACCAGCCCAATAAGAGGTCTCTAACTACTTTCATACTAGAGTAAGAGAAGAGTGGAGGGTCCTATCCTAGCAATTTAATGCTATGGCTCAACAGTGATGTAACCAACTGGTCTTGCTAACTACAAGGGACAACAAGTATACCCTTCTTGTGTGCACAAATGAGAGAATCATGGGAAAACTAGAGGAGGATTTAGATTTCATATGACAGACCAAAGGGACCATGTGGAGCTTAGATGGAAGAGGATGAACCACATGCAGTCACCATTCCATTGAGAACCTGTTCAATGCCAAGGATGTTCTTACACATTCTCATATTTAATCTTCATAATAATCTCTATTGTCACCAGACAGGTACCAGCCTGGAGCAGGTCCACTACAGGCCTGCCTGATGCGTGTGGGTTCTTGACTTCATGTAGGAAAGAGTTCACAACATGAGTCCAGGTGATTTTGAGAGTACGTTTAAGGCTGGGGATGGTGAAACAAAGGAAGGACATAGGGTAAAAGAAGTAACTGGAGAGTCTAGGCAGTGCTCGGCTTTGGCTCCTCAGAAAAGTTACAGGAAAGAAGTGGGCCAAGGCAAGGCTGCTGTTAGCTCACTGAGAAGTAAGAATGAAAGGGGCACTGGGGACAGGAGGATCAGGACAAGCCGGGGTCGAGCTGCCACTGCCCACTGCTCCCCTGGCTGTAAGTCTTCTGGGAACCATTAGAGTTTAAGAAAAAATAAAAACTTCGTGCCTGGAAAGGGGCATGGGCATGCTCTAGAGTAAGCCCACCCTGAGTCTTTGTCCTGAGGGCTTTTTATCTTTATCTGTGGGTGAGAATCTTGGGGCAAGATTTCAGCAGAATATTCATCAGCTTTCCAGGTACATTTATGATATGCTGATGCATCAAAATGAGCACATAGTGGGGCCTGGGAATATTCTTTGGTCTGCTATACTGTTTTACTTTTGTTGTGGGATGGTCTAGCTTTTAATGAGGCTTTTGTTATTTGTTCCTCTGACTTCAACTTCCTTGCGTTTACCTGGCACAAATGACATTAACTGGGTCTCTGTTCTCTACGTCCAAGACCGGAGAGATTTAAGCTATGTATTCTTCAGTTAGGGAGGACAGGTATAAACCATTCACTCCCAAGTTTCCTTGGCCAGGAGAGAGAAGTTCTTGTGATTCACCAGCTGGATGTAAATTGCCCAAACAGTTTGGCCTCATGTAATTTTCTTGTCTCAGTGTCCCTATTCTACTTGCTCAGGAATTTTCGTAGCTTCTTACTATCCTGTCACACTGTGAGTGAAATAGTTTTTCTTAACACAGAAAGAAACTGAAGATCAGACAACTTAAGAAATTTACCCAAGATCGAATAGCCAGGAAATGGAAGAACTGGGATTTCACCTGTCTTTCCAATTAAAATCTATGTTCTTTCCACAACAGTACTCTGTTCTTGCCATAGACATAGAGACTGATTGGGTAGGAACATACAGAACAAGCTAGAGGGTGTTTCAGGGAACGCTGGGAAATTCTCTGCATATAATGTGATAAATCTATAGTTATGGAGTGTGACAGAGAAAGTTCCAATATATGAGTATTTGGGGAAAATAATTTTTTAAAAAGATTTAGTGTCCAAATGAATAGGGGAGGAAACAGTGATGATATAAAGATTATTTGTATTTTGGAGCCTATCTTTTTGTGATAGTAATGACACCATATAAAGAGAAATTGAGGCTAAAAAGAAGTGCACATTTATAAGAAAAATCCTAAATTTGGTTTCAGATATTTGAGGGGAATGAAACATCTAAGTATAAATATCTAAGGATATAGATCTGGCTTTTGGGGGACAGATATTAAAGATACTAATTTGAACTTTATAAATATATGCATCAATTAATTACTTTTTAAAAAAGACAACAAACAGATAAAAGGGCGTATTATTAAAATCCCTATAATTACATTTATATTAAGTAGTCTTCAATTTTGCAAAAATATTCCTTACATGTAAAAATATCTTCCTAAGCCTGAAATGAATCCTATCCATCCCCAACTGAAAAGCTTCCATAACTCTCATTGTCTACAAAATGAAACCCAAACCTCCTAATATGGCATTTCACCTTCTAAAATCTTGCCTTCATTCACACCACTGCCCTGAAACCAACACCTTCTCAGTGGGTCAAACTGCTTTCCTCTTTGGCTGAATGACCATGGAGTATATGGGTGAGTTATTGAAGAGTCTTCATTTTTCCCGTAATAAAAAAAAAATTTAGTTATATACTCATCATTTAAGTATTTTTATTTTACCTTAATAGTTATAAACTATTAGCAGTAAGTCATAAATAGCATATGAAAATTTACTACCCAATGACTCGAAACTCAGTTTATGTGAATACACATATGGAACTCAGAGTACACAGAGGTACACAGATGTACACAGAGGACCTGGCCTGGGCGCCTTCGAGTGGTCCTGACTCTTGCTTCTGTCATTGCTTCATACCCAGTTTGCCAGAAAATCCTATGGCCTTTACCTTCAAAATAGATCCCCAGTTCAGATCTGGGCTAGTTTTGGCACTTCACTGGTCTCCTTCCTTCCACTCTGGCCTCTCTTGCAGTCAATTCTGAAACCAGCAACCAGAATGACCCTTACCTCCCTCTAAAACATAAGTGACGTCATGCCATGCCTCACTCCTGGCAAAACCCATTTCACTCAAAGCAAAGCCCAAAGACTGTGACTTTCACATACAGTCTCCGTTTCCTCTCCCCATCATCTCCTGCCTCTTTTCCCCTTGGTCACTCTGGGCTTTGACCACATGGGCTTTCTGGCTGCTCACTGAATGTGTTGGGTATGGTCTCTCTTAGGACCTTGGCATTGACTCTTCCCTCTGCCTTGAACTCCCCCTCATCCTCCAAATAAACAAATGGCTTACAAGGGTTATATTAGATCATGCAAGTACAAATGTTTCATTAACTGTAAGTCACCAAGTACATATAAATTTCCTTACTATTATTATTTTAATAACAAATATCTTTTGGCATCATTCCTTATTTCTTTAGAATGAATTTGAATTACCTACACAATGGACTCTAATTAAAATAACACTTGTAATACGCAGCTTTAGTTAAATCACTGCTGAAATCACAACCTCTGAGACACTAATCTTTTAGGTATGTCCCATTAGCCTCAGTGAGAAGATTATCATTTGTTTAGAGCTCACTAAAACCAGGCCCCTGATTTAAAATGCATTATCTGACTTAATCCTTACCTCAAGTCTGTAAAGCAGGAAATACATGTTCCCAATTTAACAGATGAGGAGATTGAGCCCCCAAAGACTAAGTAACATGTTTACACTGATAGTCAGTAAATGTGTTGGTACCCCAATCTAGGGCTGTCTGACGCCAAAGCCTTTCCTCCTCACCCTCACATCAGAACTGGAACAAACATCACTGTGGTTTTACACAGATTTATCTGCTTGGTAATCTCTTGAAAGTCCTTAAACTATTTTGGATGGCAAAATTCCTACCCTGTTTCCATTTAGCAGTCAAGCAAACATGGAAAATTCCTGATCTATACTAGCACAACATATAAAAACAAAATGCCAAAGTAAATTAGAAGTGCAACAGGATAAAAGAATAAAACATGAAACACGTTTGAAAGGACCAGGAAGAGTTCATTTAAGGGTAAGGATTTCCAGAATGCTTTAAAAAATCAAAACATAAAAGGACCAGATAGGTTTTTTTTTTCCCTGTAAGAAATGAGCTATGATGGACTTGAGCAATGTGAGGGCAAATCCAAGCATACGGACCATCTAAAGCAGATCCATGCTGATATGTTTCTCGTTAACCAAACAAATCGCCACATTGCAGTTCTGCACAAGAAGAGCTTTCTCCATTCTTTCCTTTTAAAATTTTTTAAATGACTTTATTGTTGTTCAAATACAGTTGTCTGCATTTACCCCTTACCACTCCTCCCCGACCCCAGCCATCCTCACCTCCCTCCCCTGATTCCACCCCCGCCCTTGGTTTTGTCCATATGTCCTTTACAGTTGTTCCTGAAAGTCCTTCCGTCTTTTCCCCCCATTATCCCCTCCCACCTCCGCTCTGGTTACTGTTAGATTGTTCTTAATTTCAATGTCTCTGGTTCTATTTTGCTTGCTTTTGCCTGGCATGTGAAAAGACGCCTAGCTTTAGGGCCAAATGGGAGACACAAATGTGCAGCAAGGCCATCTGTGCTTTTCTATTTCTGGACAAGAGAAGGCACGTGATTGAGAAGATACCAACAGATACAGCTGTGAATAGTTACGCTAAGTCTGCCTGTGTGAAGACCAAAGGATAGAAGTTGTCATCTGGCTCCAGCGCTAAGCCCCTTTCAGTTGAAGGGATGGGTTCTAAGTCGATTACCTCTGGCTGGGAAACACTGTTGACCAACTACCTGAGGACAAACATATCTATTGCACTTATCTGAAGACTTTGTAGAAATCACTAACTCGAAACATCTTTGTAATTGAGACACATCTGCGGACCATAAGGTAGCTCGGACACAAAGAATGGCTAACGAGTGGGGAAGTGACAAAATGGAAGAGGATGCCTGAAGTGTTGCCGTGATAAAGATAATGCCACATCTTGCCCTTTGGATGGCCAGGGACAGAATACACTTGTCTGGTTATCAAATATACTTAAGGCTTTGCTAACATCTTTTTTCTCAAAATAAATAAATAAAATATCTACTGATAGCAGAACATTAAAAACTAATTATGATCATGATTGTCTTCCATCCACACAGAAGGAAAATGTGCATCATGCTAGAGGGGAAAAAGACTGAATGATTAAAATGGTTAAGAGTTCTCCCAACTTGGTGAGAAAATATTTAACTTCTCTTGGCCATCAGAACTCTAACTTAGTGTGTTTTCTCTCTTTTTTTAAGTATGCCAAAGTCTAGTTTGGAATCTGGGAACAATTGTTTTTACAAAGGGAGGAAGATGTCTTAGTCTAAATTTCATGGGCACATGTGAAATCTCCAGCCATTTTTTAATTTATTCAACAAATATCTAAGAAGGACCTATGCACTAGGCCCTCTCCCAGGTGCTGAGGAGACCATAATGAACAAGACAGGCAAAGCCACTTCTCTGAAGAAGCTTCCATTTCAGTGGGAAGAGGGGAACTCATAAATAACATGATTTTCTACTATGATAAAGAGCAAAACAAGAAAATATTGACATTGACTAAAGCGGGGAGAAATCTATGTATTATTTCAGGTGGGCTAGGTTTGTTGCTTCACTAACACACAACCCTAAAGTCTGAATGGTTTTAAAAAAATACGGATTTATTTTTCCTTCACAGTACACATTTATCATGGTTCGGTGAGGGAATCAGTTCCATGTCCTTTCTTAGGGAGGCTTTGCCGTTGAATGCAAACAAGTGCAATGACAAGGGTAGGACATGTGGCAAATTATGTCAGCTACTAAGATGGCTAATTGTATGTCAGCTACTAAGGGCTTCTGACTAACACTGTCAGGTCACAGGCTCTCGCCCTTCATTGACCAAAGCAAGTCCATGGCCATGACTAACGTCACAGAGGTAGGGAAATGCAATCCTACTGCATGCCTGGCAGGAGGAGAACCAGAAATATTGGTGAAGGGCAGTAACGAGTATCACAGTCCACTGTAATTGGTCTTATTGTGGAACGCTGCTCTGAAGTAATGGTATTTAAACAAAGACTTGAATGATGAGGAGCCAGTCACAAACAGATCAGCAAACAGTGTGTGTAAAGTCTCAGGAGGAACAAGTTTGGCATGTCGGAGGAAAAGAGAGCAAGGATGGTGAGGCTGGGCCAATTAATCGACACAGCAAAATGGACTGGGAGATGTTAAGGTTGTAATCAGGCAAGTAGGCATCACATGGCAGCAGAAACTCATGGAATAATAGCAAGTATATATTTTATTTTGGTTGTGATGAAAGTCCATTTATAATTTGGTAAGACTAAACTAAATGGAGATCAAACATAACTTTTTAATCCGTAAAAGAAGACAGTTATATACTCTTTTCAAATCTTTATATTATAGTGCTACTATTCTTGTCCTAAAAATTAACTGAAGTCAGTGTGCTGGAGGGTAATAATGTACACTTTTCCTAGACCCCCAACTACCTGGAAATTTTCCTAAGAAATAATTCATAAATGTACATAGAGATTTAGTGATATATTCCCTGTCACCTTTAAAATATTCAATCATTTGGGTAATTTTTACAATATATTATAAACCAAAATAACCCATCTCATTTAAAAGAACAATTTTCAGTTCAATAAGAATGCACAGTCAGTCCTGTTTTGTAATTTCATGTTGATACAATTTCCTAAAAAACAATTTGTTATCCAAAGGCATAAAAATATATATAACTTTTGCATCAATTAACTATACCTCTGGAGCTTGTCCTAAAGAAATAATTAAGGACGTGAGTGAAGACTGAACTATCAGGATGTTCACTAAAGTATTGCTTATACAAACACAAAGGCATGGAGTAGCAGATCAGTGCAGCCACTATAAAAAACAGCACGGAGTTTCCTCAAAAAATTAAAAATTAAACTACCACATGACCCCGAAGAATTTCATTTCTGGGTATCCAGAGAAAATGAGAACACTGTTTTGAAAAGATATATGCACCCATATGTTCATTGCACTGTTATTTACAACAGCCAAGATATGGAAGCAACTTAAGTATCCATCAATAGACAAATGGATGAAGATGTGAGATATACACACACACACACACACATATACACACACATACATACATATACACATATAAACACACATGCACATACAGTGGAATAAAAAGAAATGAAATCTTTCCATTTGCAACAACATGTAGAAGTCTAGAACGAGTTATGCCAAGATAAAATAACTCAGAGAGAGACAAATACCATGTGATTTCACTTATAAATGAATCTACAAAACAAGGCAAGTGAACAAACTAAACGAAACAGACTCATAGATACAGAGAATAAACTGATGAGTTGTCAAAGAATATATCCTGTTTATTCTCTGAGCTAAGCAACATGGTTCTGCATTAATTAGCTTGATTCTGTTTCTGTTGCCTATAATCAATAACCTTGACTGATACAACAGTATATAATTATAGGCTTTATAATGCTGACACTAACATTTATTGAAGGATTAATATAATGTTTGGTTCTTTACATTCACTGTCACATTTAATCGTTCCAAGAAACCTATAAAGTAGATATTCTTATTTTCATCATGTCAGGGAAAATCTGAAGTTATGACTAATTAGTTAACTTGCCCAAACATAGCTGGTGATTGATAGAAATGTGATTTGAACCTCAGAAGTTCAACTTCAGGGCCCACGTACTTGACCACTACACAACAGCCACCCCTCTTTTTTATGTGCTTGGGGTCATCCACGTAGTATCAATCTGAGAAGTTGAGAAGATCTTGGGTCATGAGTCAAGGAAGAATTGCCATTCATCCAGAGCAAAATTTCTGAAGCAAGGAAGGACCATGATGTGTTTGTGGGTTCACAGGAGCAACAAGTTCATAATGATATAACACTGACTTGGTACATTAAACCAGACCATGGAGAGCTGTGAACATTAGAGTTTGAAAGCAGATATCTTAGTAAAATGATTGAAATGATTGAATTCTGAAATGGTGTGAAAAGATGCCATTTAATTTAGCTAACTAAAATACCATTGAGCTCATATGTGTAAAAAGTGTCATTGTTAGGTGTTGCGTTACTATGACTTTGGCAATTGTAAAAGAAAGCCACAGTATGTGGGACTACTGATTTTGATTATTATCAGTGATACACTTGAAGGACACTTGGTGAACACAAACGAACTAATGTTTATCACGGTCACAGAGCACAGAGATCAGACAGGTCCTTGTACCTCCCCTCCCCAGTAACCTCTTCCCACAACCGTCATTCTGAAGGGCTGGCTGGATGCCTTGAACAGGCCTTTGAGCTTTGTCCTAATTACATTATAGTTAATAGACTATTCTGGGGAATGCATAGTTCACAGTCATTATTATCGATATTTATTGAAGTTTTCCCTCTGGACTTCCAAGGGCATAATGATGCACTCTCCCAGAATATAGAAAGGGGAAGACTCGTTTTATTTTTTCCTTCATGCCTACACACAGCTATATCTAGATTCCCTCTAGGGCACTCTAGATTTCCTCTTCTACCAAAGTCTCGGGGGAAGCAGTCTGAGATGGCTATGGGAACTCTGTTCCACAGTGTCTTCAGGGACTCAGGCTCTTGGCAGCCACCGTTCTGCCACAGCTGGGGTAGGACCCTTGTCCACACAGTCCTAGACAAGAGCGTCTGCATTCCAGGTAGGAAGATGGAAGAGAGGCAAAGAGAGGAGGGGCAAACAGGGACATTAGCTGTCTCTCACGGAGGGTTCTCAAACACTACCATAGGAGAGTCAGCTCCCATCATGTTGGCCAGAATGTAGACACATGACCACGTTTTGCTGCAAGTGAGTCTGGGATATGCAGTCTTTATTCTGAGTGGCCAACTGCTAGGCTAAAATTTCTGTTACTGTGGAGAAAAGGAAGATGAGAGCAGTACAAACTGTACTCTGTGCTTCAGAGGCCTCCAATATAAACAAAGAAACTGTTGACTACTCTGCCCTTCTGTTCCACACCCTCTCGTTCTTTCGAAAGAACATGAACAGGTGGGATGACTGGGCATGCGTACCCATACTTAAATGCTTCACCTCAACTCCGTTGTCCTTCTTTTATTGTTTTTGTGGGTGTCTTGTTACTTCCAGCAACAAAGTAAGATGTGTAATAAATGGGGAAGAAAACCTTTGCTTTCTTTTAAAAATTAATTATTGAAGCAGCATTGCTCGTTTTCTCAGCTTTTGTGTACTCTAAAATTCTCAAGGTGCGTGTGAAAGCAATAGAGGCAAGTCTTCAGAAAGAGCTGGGACTCTAGCCATTTCTTCCCTCACATAACTAACCATTATTTCTCAATTACAGCTCTTTAATTGAGCAAAGAAGCAAAGTACCTGACACACACAGAAATGTCACACATATGTGAGGAACGGGTGGGAAGAGCAGGGAAGAACAGGGAAGGGAGAGGGAAAAGAAAGGGGAGAAGCAGCAAACCCAGGTGTCGGAGGAGACAGGGGGAGGAAAGGGAAGAAGGTTTCTAACAAACAACTGTCTCTGCTTTGATGCCCAAAATCCACCCACGAGACTGGAAACTCCCTCCCCATCAGGAAGCAGGAATCCAATGGCTACTTGTTGTCAAGATCTTCCTCAGATGGTGCTAAAATCTACATCCCTAAAATTTCTCATCCCTCATGTCCTACCCTGCTCTCTCCAGAACCAGAAATTCAGTTTCCATGTCAGGGTATATTCATGTTCAGCAAGTACTTTCTGGTAGTGAAGGATCACTTCATTGGTATGTGTCTGGTTTTTAAGCGGTGATAATGTTTGTGTGTTTTATAAACAGGGACGATCATGTGTGTGCAAGTCACTGAGCAAGGTTCAAAGGATGAAAATGGGTCACAGGAAAGCTCCCAGCTCCTCGGGGCTCACAGAGTAGTTAAAGAGTCAGGTTATTAAAAAAATTAGTGTGCGAAAAGATCCAAAAGAGAAAGTAAATAAAAATAATTTAATGTTGGTTAAAAAGCTCATAAAGTTGAATTCTTCACTGAAACATCGGGTCACTGTTTAGATCTTAATGGCTGCTCTCCGAACCTCTCCCGGCTGCAGAACCCGGTCAGAGATTCCCATCATGCGTTCTGGTTTGCGCTCCAAGTATTCGTGCAGGATGAAGGGAAGCGGGCTGAGAGAAACCATTCCAGCAATGAATGCGTACGAGGGTAATTTACAATGGGCATTTGTTCTAACAACAACAACAACAACAAAAAAGCAGACATTGTGAAACGCAGCTTTATTCACATACGGTGTGGCTACGAGTAAAGGATATTGAAAGAGAACAGCATACAGTGGCGGCCAGAGCTATTTACTGCTTTGTCATGGTGAGGTACTAAGATAGAGTTGCTGTAAGTTTAGACAAAGTGGTTAAGGCCACAGTGAATTTGAAACTAAGAATATACTTTCCTAATTTGGATCATCAAAGTGGGCCCAGAATAATAAACTAGGCTTTGAAATTTTTTACCTTCAATATTCAGACTCAATAAGATTATTTTTAAATTGTTTTCAAAGATTTTATTTCTCTTTAGAGAGAGGGGGAGGGAGAGAGAAAGAGAGGGAGAGAAACAACAATGTGAGAGAAACATTGATCGGTTCTCTCTCATATACACCCCAACTGGGATTTGAACCTGCAATCTAGGTATGTGACCTGACCGGGAATCAAACAGGCAACATTTTGCCTTGCAGGACAACCCCCAACCAACTAAGCCATATTGGTCAGGCAGAAACATAAAATTATTTTATTATTCTTTCTAGATTTGCTAAATATGCATTTCTTTTTGGAAGCACTCCCCAGGCATAAGCAATTTCAATTTTCCATAAACTTTTTAGAGTAATGCATTTTTAGACATGTATGAGGGGGCAGCTCCCAAAAAAGAATTATCTTTTGGAGGATAGGCTTCTTATAGTACAGGCTTCCCCTACAAGGTGAGGGATCTAGGAACCCATTTGTAGCAGTGTACCAGCTGGCGGTGTTGTGAGAGGCTGTGTTCGGCTTAATTTTTTTTTCTTTTGAAGACTCTTTCAACACATTTATCCATTTCATGATGGGTGATTTAGGACTGCACCTGTCCATACCACGCTGAGTGCTCAGCAGTTTTTGACCAAAAATGGCATGGCCCCTATGTCACACCCTCCCTATTCCCCAGATCTTGTCCTGACTGAGTTTTTTTTGTTTGTTTGTTTGTTTCCCCCATAAAAAATGTCCTCAAAAGGAAACATTTTGCCAATGAGGAAGAGGTGAAACAAAAAACAGCAGAAGCACTAAAAGGCATCAAAATGGATGAATTCAAAACTGTTTTGAGCAGTAGAAAGAAACACCTCAATAGGTGTATTGTGTCAAACGGAGAGTACTTTGAAGGTGACTGGAGTTTAAACATGTAAGAATAAATACACAATTTTTAATAAATAAATTCTGTTTGGGGGGTACACCTCGTAAAATAGGTTGTAAGAAAGGAAAATGAAGTATGCCTATCCCCTCAGGCAGGAGAAATAAAAACTCAAGATCAGTGACTATATCAACAAACTTCAAACCATCAAAAGAAGCCATTAATGTCTGCTGATGAAACCAAGGTTTGTAAGGAATCAAAATTTTGGCTCCTCTCGCTTTCATGTCTTTGAGAAACAGAGCTTCCTTCCAGCTGGGATGGATATGTCTGACCATGATTCACTCATTTTTTTATAAGGAAATACAAAATTGAAATTATATGAGAAATAACAACATAACACTAGTTACTCTATAAAAGCCATTCTCCTGTCTCCCAATATTGACCTACTTTTTCTCTATCAATCTGTCTTTCTTCTGAGGACCACATTTCTATGCAGTATATAGACACAAACAGTCATGTGTAGTAGGTATATATGTACATAGTCATGCAATTAAAGCTTTCTCTCACATACACTTACACAGAGAAAAGGAGTAAACATATTAGACACAATCCTTCCTCTCTTCCTTATGGTGATGACTAGCTATACCTTCTGATTCTGTTTTAAAATTTGGCAAATATGAGTGAATAAACCTAGAATATGATTCTAGTCTCACAGCACAGGTCCTAATAGAATAACACAATGCAGCGAATAATATATTTGGTCTTCCTAAAAAAATATTCTTCTAAAATATGATCCCTGGTCAATGGGTGGATCTTGTTTTAAAATTCATTATACAAATTATTTTGCCAGCCCAACTGTTCACATTCTCCAAATTAATCAACTTGGAGAAGACCTTGAGGAATTCGGATTGACTCAATCTCACACAATTTAGGGTTGCTGTATGATTGGTTGTTTCGTTTTGACTGCTGGACTGGCATGCAGCAAAAGACGATTTCAACTTCCTTTTCAATCAAGTTTAAACAATCATTCAGGCACCACTGTGTCCTGAGTTGGACGGTACTGCCACCTGTTTCTAACTGGTAAAGTAGTTCACCAGGGATGTGGCTGTGGCCTCTCTCCATCCGGTGGGTCATCCGGAATGGTTCTCCTTCACTGAGAATACATTTTACCGTCTGAAACTTACTGTATTTTTCTGTGCCAAAAAAAAGAAGAAAGAAAGAAAGAAAGAAAGAAAGAAAGAAAGAAAGAAAGAAAGAAAGAAAGAAAGAAAGAAAGAAAGAAAGAAAGAAAGAAAGAAAGAGCGAGCCCTGGCTGGTGTAGCTCAGTGGATTGAGCGCGGGCCTGTGAACCAAAGGATCGCGGTTCGATTCCCAGTCAGGGCACATGCCTGGGTTGCAGGCCAGTTCCCAGCATGGGACACATAAGAGGCAACCGTACATTGATATTTCTCTCCCTCTCCCCCTCTCCTACCCTTCCCCTCTAAAGATAAATAAATAAATAAATAAATAAATAAATAAATAAATAAAAATTAAAAAAAAAAAAGAAAGAAAGAAAAGCTATCTGAAATAGAGCCAATGTCCCATTCCAAGAAGAGGAAAGGATATCAAGAGTTTCTGTGGCAATCGGTTGATGGAACTGAATGAGGCAGGAAACCTCTTCAGAATGCTAAATGGTCTTACAAACACAGAGTGGTTTGGAATATCCGGGAAGTGTGTCACAGCAAAAAGAAAGAAATGGAGATATGAATACCTCCTTAATGTAAACTCTCTCACCGTAAGATAAACAATCAAAAACTCACCTTTGTCCCACAAAAATAAACTCCCAAACAACTGTCACCTCGACTCAAGTCCTTTGTTCCAGTCGAGCTCAGTTTTTTAAGTCTTATCTCTTGTGATCAACATCGTGTCGGAATATAAATCCAATTGTTCATGTAGCACGGAAAAATAATTTCTTTTACATTATTGCTGTTAAATTTAGTTTGTGCACCAGTTAATAACTCAAGTGCACAAACTTCATATTTCTTCACCAGTGACATCAGAAAGAACAATCAAAATTTACTTTCATGCAGAAGAAAGAAGAAATAGATTTCTTAGTTTAGAGAAAGAAACTGAACATTTAAAAATAGGATACTTCATGGTAATTTAGAAAATAGATGGTTTCAAAACGTTCTACTTCTTGACGTTGAGAGAAAAGGAATGAGTCTTATAATTCCAGAAAATTATAAATGAACATAAGCCAGGAGCCTCACCTTCTCTCCAACTGCCAAAGTGTCACAATAATGTGCTTGGAAATACGGTGTTTACCTGTGAGAGTAACTATTCCCAGAAGGCCCTCGGATCACCTCAATGCTTTTTTTTTTTCTCTTTAAGACAACTGGTGCTGCAGCAAACATATCTCAAGCAGATTTACAATAAAAAAATTTTTGATCGTTCTTAAAAATTCCTAAATCACTGGTCAATCTCGTTTTTAGGTTAAATAAGTACTTGTTTTAAGTAAAACTATAGGGTCTCTCTTGATAACAAACACAAAATAAATGGAAGGATATCAGAGTAGAAGAGGAAGGCTTTGTAGATTTTTACCTCAAATATTCTGGCCTTACTGCAGTGTAAGCTTTAGAGCATGGTCTCAGTGCTTACTGCGTATTATAGAAACACGGTGGGCGGGGGGGGGTACATTTTCACACCACGTGCCTGATGTAAATTAGCTGGCACCACTGTGCTAAGCTTTACCCAAATTTTTTGGAGCAGAAACAGCTTTATAGGAATATGGCGCCCTCACCTTTCTCTCTCTCTCTCTCTCTCTCTCTCTCTCTCTCTCTCTCTCTCTCTCTCTCTCTCACACACACACACACACACACACACACACACACAACACAGTGTTAAGTGCGTGGCTGGTATGAAGTATGTTAGGGAAATTTGAGTCTTCTGGTCACTGGCCTTTGGGTTCTAGCACCACCATCTTTCCCAGGTTGTTAGTCCAATTCCATTACATTCCCCAACCACTAATCTCACCGGTGACAAAACATAACAAGATCTCTTTAAACGCAATCTCTTAATAATCTCCTTCAACTTGGGAAGTGTCTTTCTGCATGCTAGGTAGAAAAAAAAAAAAAAGCAGGTGGTTTTCTCAGTCTGGGTTAGCAGACTGAGGCAAGAATTTGAGTGCAAGTGGTTTTTTGGGAAGTGATCCCAGGAAGGGCAGTGAAGGAATAGGGAAGTAAAACAGAGAGAGAAGGAAGCAATGAAGGGTGTGAATGAGAAGATCACCACGGTGGGAACCTGGGCTCAGTCCCACTGAGAGCCTCAGAGAAGCTATGTGCAGCGGTGCCCAGCAACGACAAGAAAGCTGGAGTGTTTATCTTCCAGCTCCTGCTCTTATTAGCTGAGAGTCAGTGCCGAGACACTAACTCCTCACATCCCTGGCTTGCACCTCTCAGACCTACCACACTCTGTCGGCAGAGAAGGCTCTCAGACAAAGAGACTCAGGACCCTTCATTGATCCTGAACAGCTGAGTGACTCAGAAGCTCCTAACAGTTAATAATCCGAGTGTTCCCCGGGGTGGGCTAGCCATAGTGCGGTGCTGAGGAGAGGCTAGCAAGGCAGAACAAGTCTTACTTGAGGAGCACTTCACAACGAGTACCATTTTTTACCTGGCCCCTGGGGACAACCCAACTTTGCCGGAGATAGTGAACAGAGGTCCTTCTGACCCAAATATCTGAACATTTAAGGAAGTTGTTTTTTTTTTTTTAACTCAGAGTCATATATAAAGGCAAAAAAGAAAAAAAATGGGAAGAAACATAATACAGAATGAGAGCTGGTCAGTTTCCTGTATTGTCAACTTAGATGTAAATATGCATGTAAAGATTAAAATGAACGGAACATGAAGTGGCATTATTAACTTCTAAATGCATCTCAGAAAGGAATTAGTGAAACTGGTTTCTTAGGGGGTTCCTCCACGGGACTGCGTGAAAAATTCTGCTTCCTTGATAAAAGACTCTTCTAATAACTCCAGAGAGATTTGTGTCCATCTGTTGCTGCTGCAAAAAACACAGGGTCTTACGTAATGCTGTTTTGAAAGAAATTGCTTCTTTAATTACGTTTTTTTAATTTTTATTATTTTTTATTTTTTTAAAGATTTTATTTATTTATCTTTAGAGGGGAAGGGAAGGAGAGAGGGAGAGAAATATCAGTGTATGGTTGCCTCTCATGCATTCCTTGCTGGGAACTGGCCTGCAACCCAGGCATGTGCCCTGACTGGGAATCGAACAGTGATCTTTTGGTTAGCAGGCCTGAGCTCAGTCCACTGAGCTACACCAGCCAGGGCTGATTATGTTTTTTTTTAAACTTGCTGCCTATTATTTTACCTTAAGAACAATAATTCTTTATTAACATAGCATTGCCACTTTCCACTCTGTCTTTCTGAAATACCCCAAGTTTTATTAATGAGATGGATTCTTTCTGACTTTCAGCTTTCACTATGAAAGGGAATTTTCCAACATCTTTCCTCTGTGTGCACAAGTCTTCAAACTCTGAGGTATTTACTGTGAGTTCCTAATCTATAATCTCTCTGACAATGCCCTTGGAGCTGGCTGCCTGAGTTTCTACTGTTTAACAACTTCATGCTCACTAATACGTAGGTTAGGCTGGCACTGAAGGAAAGAGGTGGAAGAAATGGTGTTATTTACTTTGGCTCATCTAGAACTAGAAATTAAATTTGACCAAAAACAATATCTGTGAATGGCACATTAAAAAGCAGCATACAGTACAAGAACAGAAGGTAGGACTAAAGCCCAAGTTTGTGACCTATTAGTGACCTATGTCACAAGGGGTGTGGTGGTACTAAGTGAAATAGCAGGGACAAAGCGTCCCCACACTGCATCATGTCAGAGACTCTCAGCAAAGAGTGACTCCTTTGCCTCCAAAATCTTAGTTGAGAAAAGTAGGAGCTTAGGGAGTAGAAGATAAGTGTTCAGCTGCAAAGGAATGGTTCGTGTTGTGGCACATTACAGAAAGTGCATCACCATGCTACGTTCTGTTTGAAAAGCAATGTATATTTCCCTTAAAAAGGATTCTGAGTTCATTTCATGCTATCCTCATTTTATATATTAGGGCTCAGAGTTAAATATAATTTACATAGTTTTTCCTGCTATTTTCCAGAAGCCCAAAACCTTACCTCTGGAAGACAAAGTAAACTGATGTTTAGCAATGTAGTCTAGTGTTTTTGGTTTCATAGTAAATATTAAGATGGTATAAAAGTAAAGATATAGCTACATCCAGAGTCTGAATTAATATCTTCTTTAGCAGGGGTAAACCAGACTTGACTAAGTACACTTAAAATAAACAACCACCCTCTTGGTTACCGTAAGTTAAGTTCCTCATATTTCCTATAGCGTCTTAGAGTTTCAAAAGCACTTTCCCACATGTTATGTTTTTTAAAAATCTCATCTTCAAAACCAAGAAATGAAGAAAGGATTATTATCACTATTTTACAGATAAAGAAATTGAGATTCACACAATCTACATGTTTTGTCCCAACTGGCACAGCAAAGGAAGTGGACTGAATGTTCACCCTTGAGTTAGCCTTCAGTTGCCCCCTTTCTTCTGTATAAAATCTGGCAGGAGGGACTCCCAGCACAGGTGGAACAGGCAAACAGACTAGTTGCAGCCTCCATTTAAGGCTAATTCCCTTATTTTAGACAACAGGAAAACCACACTGAGACCATTGCTTCCAATTTACAACTCACTATAACCTAATAACGTTAATATAATCAACCTGATAAGAAACCTTAAAGAAAATCTCAAAATAATTTTTATGCCAGAAAAGTACATAGTTTGTAACACCTTGATCTCAATCAGAACTTGACCAAAAAAAAAAAGTTGAGAAGCAGACAGATTTCTATAAGAGGCACGAGGACACTGTGCTAGAAAGATATGTAGAGTGATTATATGTGTGTGTGTGTGTATATATACAAATTTAAAAAGTTGTACACATATGTGTGTGTGTATATATAAAACGTTTTAGATTTTAAAGTGTGGTTCCTAAATACTTATTGAGAGAACATGGAGGAGTAAGCAGTCGAGCACAAAATACACCACGGGCATCAATTGTGGTGTGGAGGAGAACAGTGAGAACCAGGTAGGCCCGTACATCCCAGTGCGAAGACCGTCAATCGGTTTCCCAAAAACCAAAGGTCCAATCCACAAACTTGCAGGTGTTCAAGGCTGTTGGATTGGGATTGGGCAGTTGCCACACTATAAGCTTCTTTCAGTTTCTGGTCGCTTCCATTGAAAACAAGAGGAAAGGGAAATGGCTGATGCAGCCACTCTTCCATGGGATTCCACTCTAATCCCGTCAGTTAGGGGCCAAGGAGGGGAGCAAGGAAGTTTTCTGAGTTTTCCATAGAGAGTGACCTAGTGCCAGCAGCTTCCTCTCTAATCTCATTCTCCTAGCAAACTCCCCCTCTCTTCCTGTCCCTTTGGGAGGCAAGGAAATATCTGTAGTCCCCACCCTCAAACCTAAATAGCTTAGTGACAAAGCAAATCACAGAGACTGGTTTTTCACAAAAGCAATTTAAAGTTGCACCTCAGGCCAACTTCTCAAAATTATAGCCTACTTGGAAAATGTTATAGAAGAGACATGGAGAGTAGAGAATAACAAGGGAGGGGAGAACGTGGGCTGTGAAGCAAATCGCTATACTCCCTAAAGTCCGGGGAGGGCATCAGGACGAAGCATCTACCACAATGTGGCCAATATCCACTCTCTAAGGGAAAAGTGGCGGGTGTGCAGCTTCATCCGCTGGAAGTCCTAGAACCTTTGGAAATACCATCAGCAGGCTGGCATCTGCCTGTGTGCAGGGACAGAAGCTGTGTTCTCAGCTGTCTCCTTCCTTACAGTGGCTAGGAGAGCCAGACAGCCACCTTCCCCCATGTGGTATGTGAAGGGGGGTGTGCTCTGTAGCAAACAGGCCTAGCTGAGCGCCAGGATAAAAATGGGCCTCCAGCTAAGTTACTTAGGCTAAGCCCCATGTCACCAAACTGACACTTAAATACAGTGTCTTTGGCTCTGTCAGACATAAAGGCTTAAACCAATTGATCAGGAATCACCTAACTAGCACTAGTTCTGTAACTGCCTTCCAGACCCCTGATTCCCCTAAAGGAAAGGGACCCTGTAGCAACTAACCTGGTATCTACCCTCTTCTGCCTCTAAAAGTTTTTCATTTCATACAGTGCCTTGGAGTCCCTTTCTATCTACTAGATTGAATGCTACCTGGTTCATGCATCATTGAATAAAGCCAGTAAGATCTTTAAAATTTACTCAGTTGTAGTTTGGTTTTTAACAATCAGGATCCCACAGTCATGGTCACCCCTATAATTATCCGCACATCCCACCAAAAACCTAAAAGGCAGTGGTGGTGTTCGGGAGAAAACCCCCCCAGAGCAAGATTCTGTAATACATTGAAAATGACTACAGTTTGGTTGATTGAGACTTCCCCTCAGTCATATTTCAGTCATAGTTCCTTTTGAACACATGGAAGCCTTCAGGATAATACTCTATTTACAATATAAATCTAATTTCCCTTATTAGCTATTCTGTTTTTCTTGACAAATTAACATTTGATAGACTTGATAATTCTATTTAGAGACTTTGTTATGGGAAAAACAACCCTGGATAAATGACTAAATTCCCTAAGCTTATCACAGATATGATTATTTGATATAAAATATAGATTGCTTTGGCATTTTAATAAGTGGGATTACGGTTTGTAGGATTCACCCTCTCCTTAACAAGAAAATATATATCTGAGAGCAAATGAATTGAATATAAGGCTCCTTTGAAATACTGAATGCCCAGGAAATACATACACAGTGACCAAGAAGTTCCTTTGGCTTCTCTTTGTACGCTTCAGCTCTACACGGAAGATGCATTCTGATACAGAAAAAAAAAATGCACTGTTTTTATTATCTCAGACTACATCTCTAAGCAGGGCTAAACAGAAAGAATTCTAATGCCACTTCCTGTCTCCCTGGGTTAGCTCGCATACTTCGGCAGTGACCACAAACTCGATGGTGTAGATTATAAGGCTTTAGCGAGTGTCAGCTGGCGGATCCTGTTTCAGTTTGAAATAGCAAAGTGCCACTAATCCAATTAAGAAAGTTCAGCTTCCTAGGTCACTGAAGGAAAATGTCTCTGGGGAGAGATTTAGGCAAGATAGAATTAAGGTCTGAGTCTCTCCAGCACACTGTTTTGTGGACCTCTAAGTCAGGAAAATAATTAGAGATCAGCAGAAATCCATCTACAATGTAAATGTGTTTGCAAGACATTTGATAAGGCATCGCTTTCTCCTCCATTCTATGGACAAACTAAGAGTATTTCCATATACGTATCTTCATGTATGGCTTTTCTCACTGTTCTGTTAAAACCATATGCTAGCACCTAACCCAGATCCCACCTCTTTGGTGAAATTTTTCCAGTCTAGGATTGTTTTATTTATCCTAATCCCCACAATAGCCACTCACTGTTTCGTTTATTTTGTGCTATCTTGTATTTACTCATCCATTCACTCATCCAATCAACTAAGATATACACAAACTTACACTGTGCCGTAATTCCTGGGAATGTAATGGCAATCAAAACACAGGCAATCCTGCCATCATGGAGCATAAATGGTGTAAGTTCTAGCAGGAAAAACAGCAACAACTAGGGGGCTGTGGAGGAAATGACATGAGAGATGTACTTTAATTGAGTGATAAGGTATGGCTGGTGGGAACAGACACTTGGGAGCTGCCCAATGGCTCGGGAAGACCTTCCCTACGTCATGATAATACTCTATGTTGTGAAAACAGCCTTCTTAAGGTAGAAACCAAAAACCCCACTGTATAGGATGAAAACCTGCCATGCGTATTGAGATTCCTTAAACTGCCTCCTTCCTCCTAAAGGTGCTATCCACATTGCTCACATGTTAACACTGTCCAGCCTACGCTGCTTCTCCACACACTCAGAGGAAATGCCACAGTGCCGGGAGTAGGATCTGGCTTCCTGAATGGTCACCAAGTGGGCTGAATTATACAACTTGGATGACTGGAGGAACTGGCCCGCTGTGATGCTGACCTGGCCCACAGGGAATGGGTATGAGAGGAAGCTCAACAGATAAATTTCTCCTCCTTTTTCCCATCTAAGGGAATCACTTCCTCTTTTTGGTTTCTCTAGAGAACAACAACATACCAATAGACACACATGCAAAGCAGGAACCAAAACAGAAATGCACCAAGCACCTTCTCTGCTCCCACTTTTTTTCACCCTCATTCCTAAATTTGTACCTCTCAAATGAAATGTCAGCATGTTAATCTTCGTCTCAAGCTCTACTTTCTGGAGGACCTGGTCTAGGAGACGTACATTTCCCAGACTCCTTTGCAGGTATGGATGGACATACGTCCAGGTTTCATGACTCAGATGCACCTGAGATGTGGGCACAGATAAAAGCAATAGGAGTGAGTGGCCACTGATGGGGACATCTTTTAGTATGTGCTGTGGCAGGGGTAGCAACATGATCTTCTGGAATCCAGATCCATTAGAGACCACTGCCCGCATGGGGCAGTAGCAGCTGTGATGTTTTTGCTAGAAAGTCCTGTGAGGTACTGGGTCTAATCCCAGCTATATCACTAATCTTTGTAATCAGTAATACAGGTTATTTACTCTTTTTGAATAGTCTATAGTTTGATATTCTATAATTAGTTCTCTGCTTAAATTTGCAACTGGACATTTTGACCAATAGAAAGTTGATTCGCTGAACACCCATTTTGAATCTTCTCTTTTCCTTGCTATCTTCAAAAAGAGAGACTAAATAGTAAAATACCTAAATTTCCATTCCCCTTTGTAGCTAGTGGTATCCCTGTGTCCCAAGTTCTGGCGTATAAGATAGAGGAGAGATTGTATGAGTAGAGCCTCACTTTCTGAATAAGAAGAAAAGAACTGGCCTTCTCACTTTCCTCTTATTCCTTCCTTAAGGACAAATGTTATACCTCCTGCTATGGCAGTCATCTTGCACCCATGAGAATATAGGCCAAAACTTTAAAGATGGCAGAGGAGAAAGAAGGAAGAAACTTTCGTCATTGATGAGAAAATGAATTGGTACTCATGAGTTACGGCACCATCTTTGGAACATCTACACTAGCTCTATGTGTAGTAGCCTGAATTGTAGCCCCCAGAAGTCCATTTTCTAGTCCCTGGAACCTCTGAATATGTTACACTGACAAGGGAGTTTGAAGGTGTGATTAAATGAAGGATTTTGAGATGGGAACACTGTCTTGGATTACCTAGGTGAATCCAATGTAACCATGAGGGTAATTAGAAGAGGTAGGCAGAAGGATCGGAACCAGAGAGGGAACATGTAAGGATAAAAGCAGAAGTCAGAGAAGAAACAAGAATCTAAGCTGCTGGTTTTGAAGGTGGAGGAAGGGGCTGTGAGCCAGGGAATGCAGACCACCTCTAGAAGCCAGAAAACACAAAGAAATGATTTTCTCCACAGGTTCCAGAAGAAACACAGTCCTGATGGCACCTGCTTTTTTAGCCCACTAAAGCTTATTTCAGTCTCCTGAGCTCTAGGACCATAAGAAAATAAATATGAATTCTTTTAAGCCTCTGAATTTTTAGTAATTTGTTAAAACAGCAACAGGAAACAAATGCGATTTATGACCCATTTAACCTATCATTCCTTGACCTGATTCTCTGTTACTCACAAAGACATTCCTTAGTGATACAGTGAGAACAATCTTTTGTTTTATTGTGGAAAGGATTCTTAGCTGGTGGAGAGCAGACCTTGTTTTTGATCTTAGCAATGCACGAACTTGCTCTGTGGACTTAAACAACATCAGTTTTGTCATCTACACCTCGGTTCAAATATTACAAACCTTACCAGACTGTTGTAAAAATGAACTGTCTTGGCATAGGTGAATACATTGCACAATCTCTACAGTGTCATAATATTAGAGACAGCATATAAATGTCTGGGTTTTCTTTTTCCGTAAATGTGTTATGTTGAAATAGATTAGAGATGTCAAGATACCTAATATGCATGCCATCATTCTCCATGCTGTGTCTATGCAGACATAAGCAATCAATCATAAACCTTTTTTGCCCTAATCTAAAAGTGTCCCCAGAATCCTCAAGAAATGCTGCATGCATCCATTACCATTTCTTCAGTGTTAACAGAAGAGTGTAAACCAATTTGCAATGCCAAGATTACATGGCTTCTAAGATCTTATCTATAACATATGAATTCCAATATTTTATATATATGAGTAAATTACAAGTAATTCCATCTTATGCTGTATCAGGGATTCAATATACTATAGATGCTTAATTTAAGATACTTGTCTAATGGAGAATTATTCCTCTAAATTTTAAAATTAGCATGACACTTTTATTAATACACCTGATTTATGAGTATGATATCCCAGTTTACTCAACTTAAATTAAATTAAATTAGTCAAATTAAAACTCAAAATTATGTAGCCCAAACTATGCATTCGTAACTTTTTAAAAAAGATTTTATTTTGTTTAGTTTTAGAGGGGAAGGGGGGGAGAAACATCAATGTGTGGTTGCCTTTCATGCACCCTCTACTGGGGACCTGGCTCACAACCCAGGCATGTGCCCTGACCTGGAATTGAACTGGAGACTTTAGTTTGCAGGCTGGTGCTCAATCCACTGAGCCACACCAGCCAGGGCTTCATTCATAACTTTTAATTTCATTTTTCAAAATGAATACTATTCCATCTCCCTCCCTCCCTCCCTCTTTTCCTCCCTCCCTTCATTCCTTTCTTCTTTCCTTCCTTCCCTATAAGAATACTCATAAAGACACCAAACACATGCACGGACTCATACATACACAGAGTTCTTTAGGGCTCCCAAGGTCTAAAAAACAAAAACAAAACAAAACCCTACAACAACAACAACAAATGTTGAATGAACTATTTATCTTTTTTAAGATTATGTATTTATTTATTTTTAGACAGAAGAGAAGGGAGAAAAACATCAATGTGTGGATGCCTCTCACATGCCCCCCAATGGGGACCTATTCTACAACCCAGGCATGTGCTCTGACTTGGAATTGAACCAGAGACCCTTTGGTTCACAGGCCAGCATTCAATCTATTGAGCCACACCAGCCAGGGCTTAAGTATTTATCTTAAAAAATGAATTACACATATCTGCAAAGAGGGGATATGGCAATAATTTTTAGACAGTGCTCTATGTTGTATTTGGGCTGATAAGATCCATAAATGAACCTCAGTCCAGATTTATTCTCTTAGTCAACATGGCAACTCGTGAGAGAGGTATCAGTCACTTACACAGGAGGAAGTATCACTGTGGTCAGCAAATTCACTGTGCACTAGACTAGAGTTGAAACCTAAGCTGTCACACACTTACCTCAGAAATTTCCTGAGACAATGGAGGCTTGATGACCAGATTCCCTCAAATGAAGCTCTGCCTTAAATTTTACCAGTACACTTCCATGTAAAAATATTGTCCATTGATATGCTGCTCTGTCTATATAACTAGGACACAGCTTCAATTAAATATATTTCAGTCATTGCTTATTCGTCAAGACAGTTAGGCCAAACTTCTTTTGAATTAACATTTCTTTAGAGATTGATCTTCCATATTAATGTTACTTGCCTATTCACTTCACATGAGCAATTGATCAATGGGGAAGTGAAACATTTATTTTTAACTCAATTTCCCACTATCTACATGTAGGAGAAGGAGTAAAGCAAAAGAAAAGGAATTTCTCTTGCTAGCTGCTTTCTAATTTTTACTCTCTATTGTTCTCCAAAAATAAGTCAGTCCATTTCAATAGACACAGGAGAGGAGTAACATTTTTGTGATTAAGACAAGAAAATCTGGTCATCAAATTAACCTTGAAAACATACACTCACAGTTACATTGATTAGTACATCTGAAGAACCAGAAATACATTCAACCTGGCCTCCAAAGTCCCTGTCTGGAAAAACAATAATAATCACAATTCTAATCCATGGATTCTGGCACAGTAAAGCCTTTCTTAAGACTGCTTATGCTAATTACATTCAGATGCATCAACATTATATTATTAAAAGTAAGAGGCAAAAGGCAAGTCAAATCCCATTATCACAAATGAGGTTTTGTGTTTCCATGCTTGAACAGTTAGCTTGTTCACTTCACATAATTGTAATTTTAATGATCAGTTAAATTCCAGGACAGAGATAAAGAATCTTAATGGAGGCAGCAATGTCTCACTGAAATATCTGTGTACTGAATCTGGGACATGGAAATGTATCATAATTCACAACTAAAATATATGATATTTTGAACAACCGATGAGTTACTAAAAAGGTAGACCAGTAGAAAACAGCTGTGGTAAAATGATATTCTATTTATGCATTATAGTACAAAGCAATTGAATGATATTCAATAAAACTCATATCTCAACAACAGTAGACATGAATTTATCTATAATATCAATAGACATGATTTTGCATGAAGATATAGACATACACTCAAGCAGAGCCCTTTTTTGAGAAGTGCTGAAAATAAAACATTCAATGTAACGATAAAATTCTACCACGTTGTTCTGACCCTTTAAGGCTCATTCAGTTTGAATGAATCTATACCACCCAGATATTCAACATGCACTTACGTGAAAGGAAAAGATTACTAGGTTTCCAGATAGAGTACATGAGTCTTGGCCTTAAATTCCATCTTTAACTGTATAAGATAATTTTTATAAAGTCTTGTGTTATTAGATTGTATTGAATTAAGGTAGTTTGCCAACTACAATAGAACTATGCATATGACACAAACAAGTCCATCATAAACAAAACTGTCCAGTTAAGTAAGGCATATTGTACAACAGAGGCTACACATGTAAAGAAAGAGGGGGAAAAATTTAGGGGGTAGCAGGACATGAGTTGCATCCTGAAGGGTAGTTAGGATGTAAAAAGGACCAGCCCAAACAAACTCGACCACTTGTTTAACTTGATTAATATTGGTAACCAAGCTAATAGAGATAATGAACAAAATAATGCAGAGAAAAATTATATTGTGGTTTAACTTATTTGTGTCAATTATCCACAGATCACCTTTGACTATGTGATAGCATGACATCTTTGCATGTTTTCATGGTCTCCAGGAATCTTTGGGCAATTAACTATGCCATTTTGCTAAATTAATTTATTAAAAGCATTTAACCCTCAAAGCATCTGTTTTCTGCATAATTTTTCTGTAAATATCCTTCCATAACACCTTTGGGAATTTCTATCATTTTGCGAAGAAATTCAAGAAATTTTCAGCCCTGACCACCGCTGCCGCTCCAGCTCCGCCTGTCACCCGCCCCCCACCCTCGCAACTACCCTCTCTCAGAGCAGCCCTAGGTGGCAACCCAACGGTCCCCGCCATATCTACAGCCTTGAGACAGAGGTTCCACCGGTTCCTGCATAAACAGAACTGCATGACTGACCTCTTGGCCAAGCTCAAGGCCTGGATCAAGTAAACCGTAACTATATCATGCCCAGTGTCAACAGGCGGGTGGCCTTGTACCTGGTGTTGGGTGATGGGGCCTCTCCCCTCTGCAATCTGATAGGATTTGGCTATCCAGCCTACATCTCAACTAAAGCCATAGAGAATCCCAGCAAAGCAGATGGTACCCAGTGGCTGATCTCCTGTGGTGTATTCAGCATTGCCGAATTCTTTTCTGTCCTCTTCCTGCCTCGGTCTCCTTCCACTACATGCCGAAGTGTGGCTTCCTGCTGTGGTGCACAGTCCTGAGCCCTCCCAACAGGCGAAACTGCTCCACAAGCACGTCATCCCTCCTTTCTTCCCGGAGCAGGAGTCCCAGGTAGGCAATGTGGTGAAAGACTTCAAGGGCAGAGCCAAAGAGACTGCAGATGCCATCACGAAAGAAGCCGAGAAAACTGCCGTAGCTTTACTGGGTGATGAAGAGAAAAGCACCTAGAACAGTGGCTGGATGAGAGCATCCTGCCCTCTCTGTACTGCCCGGTTAGAGCTTGATGTTGTGTTGGGAAAGGTCGTATAATCATTTCAATAATGTCGCCTTGGAAACATTTTTGATATATTAAAAATTGGAATGTGTTATAATTTTTGCTTACTTTTACTGTCTGTACACATAAGGATTGTTTAAATTTAATGCAATGGGCAGTATCCAAATTTTTGGAAAATATATTTTACCTCTGGATGGGAAAAGACATATGTTACTATCCTGCAGTCAATCTAAACTAAACTTAAAATAAAATTATATATCCCAAGGGCTTTGTACTTTAAAAAAAAACAAAGTTTCCATTTCAAGCATCTTGCTAGATCATCAGAGCCACACACATAGTCTATATTTACAATCCCCTATGCAATTTATTTTACTGAATTGAATTCCAAAGACTACCTTCAGGACATTATAAGGCCAGCCATATGAATATGACTACATTTGTACCTATTAAAGGAAAGTTGTGGAATATACACTTTATGTGTATACTATAGACATCCACCGTATCATACCATAACTTTATTGTAATAAAGATTCAAAGGAAATGTTTCTATCAGGGTTTAGCATAATGGACAGCTCTGCCTCTCCTGAACAAATGTTTCTTTTATTTTTATAATCTCCCTTTTCCCTCTTTTTTAAATATAGATCATATTTCCCTCTTTAAAAAAAAGAATGGAAGAAAGACCATATAGATTACAGACCAACATCTCATAAATGACAGATGGTCAAAATCTTTTACTCTCCCTTATTATATTAGAGTAAGTTCAAATTCCAGCGAGCTAAACTCTACAACAGGGATCCACTCCAAATGACTAATGACAAAAATATCCTCACTGAATATGTGAAAACTACTTTTTCTTCCCCTGCATCTTCAAGAGATCCAGAATCTGCTTTACTGGTAGCCATGTGTATAAGTCAAATTAATTGAACTAACACACATCTCATAAATCATCCATTGTAGGAGACTAGGGGCCTATTAGTAATTTTTATCATAGAATATCAGTGGATACATTGAAAAAATTATTTGGAAACTTCTAGTACCAACAGATCACCAGAAGCTAGTCATTTATGCACAAATTTTAAGATGTGTACTCTATTTAGACTTTCTGTTTCTTGGTTTTGGTCCATTACTCACTGTAATAAGCTACCATGGTTAGCTGAGAAGTCTGGCAGGAGAATTGGTTTATTAGAATTTCCAGTGAGACCGACAGGACTGCAATGCCTGGAGGAGATGGAACTCGCAGCTGGCCCCACAGCCGCAGCCCTCACGTGAGATTTCCGGAATGACAAACCTAGACCAGGAACCGTGGCTGGCAGTAATGAAAAGACTAGATTTTGGGTGTGGAGGCTGGCTACCTAGGTTGTCTTCCAGCTCAGCCCCTCAAACACCTATGCCAGTTTCTCCAAGAGCAAGTAGGTAGATATATTTAAAAATGAATAAGACAGGCAATACATAATTAGAGGTACAGTAGGGAAGCAAGAAAATGGGGTCGCCCTGGTTTTTGACTCACAAAGAAGATCCACGCATGATAAGAGGACACGTACTACCAATCTCTGCACACAACCACAGTTGGAGCAGAGCAGAGAATTGCCGTTCGCCGATGTGGTGGTACAGGAAATGTGACCTGAATGCAGCTGGCAGAAAAAGTGATGGCAATGAAAAGTGATTGGGAGCAAATGTGAGAATAGGCTGGGAAGTAGAACCAGAGTCCCCTTTGCCAAAAGAAGTTGATATGTAAAGTCAGAGAAATGATCCTACCGTTATAGTATGCCTCTATTCATTAATTGTACCCAAAGGCTAATATAGAGTTAGGAAATGTGTTTTATACAAGGATGTAAATGGGTAATACTTTGCCAAAGTAAGGATTTTTTCATTTATAGCTGTGAGATTCACATAAACGTTAGAGTTCAAGACACAGATGAAGGACTTCAAAATAGCAGAGGGAACCAACACAGAAAATGAAAAAGTATGGTGTGTGCAAGGCACGTGAGACTCCTACAGTGACTGAAACATACAGTCACTGAATAAGGTGGGAAGATGACATTGGAAAGGGAGGTTAGAGTCACGTTGTCAAACCTCTTGCAGACCCGGCTTAGGTCTTAGATTTGTTCTGAGAGAAAACTGGAAGACATTAAATACTCCCAAGCAGGAGCATATATCCATTGTATTTGTGCCTAAAAAAATACCATAAATGAGAGTTTAGTGGGTGGAGTTGAATCTGTTGGTGGGCAAGGGGTGCTGAGGACCTCCTCCAAGGACAAGACTGGGGGTGAGGATGAGAGAGCAGGTCTGAAAGATGTGACTCAACAGAAGCAAAAGGATGTGGTGACTGACTGAAGCTGGACGGCACCAGCAGGTGCTAAGAAAAAGTCACTGATTCAACATTCAAGAGGATTTCTTGAGAGCATTCCACCAGTGACTCGGCTTGCTGATGAGGCTAAAATGCTGAACCAAAGTAAATGTGCCCCTGCACTCTGAGAAAAAGGTGGGGAAATGAAAACTACAGTCCCTTATTTGATAATCACTCAAGTTGTGTCTTGCTCCAGTCTGCGGTAAGTTCTTAAGAAGGAAAAGTCGTTTTTGAAGCAGTTTATGAAAAATAAACTTGAGAGAACTTCTCTGAGGAATTAGCTTGAGGTAAGTAGGATGCTTCAGGGTTGACTGAGTGAAGGGACATCAGAAAATGCTCCCGGAGGGAAAAGAACATGAGCAACGTCCTGGAGGGAAGGGAGTCTGGCACAGTTTACCTTTAAAAAAGATTTCAGGGGGTTTTGTGATAATGGTGATGCTGTAAGATAAAAAAACAGCAAAAGAGAAGCCAAGCTAAGGAGGACAATGATAAAAGAAAGTAAGAAAATGTGTTGTAGTGTGGACATGGTCAGTCTAAAATGGCTGCAAAGTACTGGGTTAGTTGTCCAGGGCAGGTGGACAACGCTGGAGACTGAAAGTTTGGGTTCATCAGTGTCCACATGATACTTTGATTCATGGGTTAGTGAAGTTGCCCTGGGAATGTATGTAAGACAGAGGGTCAAGAAGGAAACACCAAGGAAAAACCAATGATTAAGAAATAATTGAAGTAAAAAGAGGATACCAGAGAGACTGGAAGAAAGTCATCAGAAAGACTAGAAGAGGGACACAAGAATGGTATTACGGGAACCAATGGCAATAGTTTTCACAGGAAAAAAAAATGGCTGATTGGGTGACATGTCATACCCTGAGCAAATATAATGGACTATACGTAGTCCATGACCAGGCAAGTCGGAGGTCAAAGACAACCTTAGCAAACAGAGTTTCAGTTCAGGAGAGTCAGAAAAACTATTGAGGAATGAAAAGGGAAGTTCCACACACATTAAAAATCTAGTTTAATTTTTATAGCATTTAGCTGCCCTTAAATTGTGGGGTTTTTTTTTTTTTCAAATTATAAATAAAGCCTCCCCTACCTTTGTTAAATACGGAGGTTGCAAAGCCAACTTCCATGAATGGTTTGCAAGTTTGATGTGAGACAGTGAACTTTTTTTTTTTGGTGGTGGTGGAGGAAACAAATCTGGTATAATCTGAGAGAACAGTATTTTCGGTGATTTCCTTGTAGAATCAAATTTGATTTTCAGAAAGGCAAATGTTACACGTGTGGGTAGGATACCATCTTATATACACAGCAGATTCCAAGAAAGCATTCTGTGGTATGGGTGGTTAGGCAAACATTGTTCCCTAGGTTCTGGTACTTTCCACTGGACTTCTGCCTTCTAAGTCTGAACTTGCCTATTGGGGGAAGCAAAGAATGTAGTAGAAACATGTGTCAGCAAGTGCATGCTCATTTCAAAACAGCACCAAAGAATGAAAGATGTAGGTCTTATGACTGTGATTGTATAAAAAGTAAGTGACCTCACAAAGTCATTGGTTAACACAAATGTAAATGAATTAAGGATTTTCTTAAAAAAAATGATATTTCTCCAAGGGTGGTATACTCTTATAAAAATATATTTTAGAAGTATTTAAAATGACATATGCTTCTTAATTAGTGTCTAAGTTTAAGGCAAAAGAACTAATTTCCCCCCTCTTACCACCAAATATTGGGCACACAGATGCTCGCGGATGCACACAACACACATAAACACACACACCACAGAAACCAAAAGAAAACTAAGAAGCCACACAGAGCTCAGTTGATCTCCAAGCTGCAGATGAAAGGTTAAAGCACATTGTTTATCTTTATATTAATTACTTTTACTGGGTTGGCCAAGAAATTCATTTGTTTTTTTCCCCGTACGATGGCTCTAGTAATGCTTAGTTGCCTTTAACCTCATTCAAAACAATTTTGTCAGATTGTATTGTGACAGCTGTAATATCAGCATGTACTTTTTAAAAAAACTTATTAAAACTAATGAATTTTGGGGTCGACATTTTAATATTGAAGGTAGAAGAAAATAAGCAACATTTTTGGTGTGTAACATGCTTTATTATTTCAACAAAGGTAAAAACACAATTGAAATGCCAAAAAAAAAAAAAAAAAGATTTGTGCAGTGTGTAGAGAAGGTGCTGTGACTGATAGAATATGTCAAAAGTGGTTTGTGAAGTTTCATGCTGGAGACTTCTTGCTGGATGATGCTCCATTGTCAGTAGCCCAGTTGCAGTTGATAGCGAGCAAATCGAGACATTAATTGAGGACATCAGTGTTATATCACATGGGAGAGAGCCAACATACTCAAAATATCCAAATCAATAAAGTTATTGGGAAAATGAAAAATGTGTCTATTATTTTACAAAAACCCATATGGACTTTTTGGCCAACTCAATACATAAATAATCTCTGGAGAACGTCACTCACACCCAAAGAGATCCATTATTTAATTCATTAAGATACGGATGAGCTTGAGAGTGGAGACACATGGCATAATATGCTACATCTGTCAAATTCGAGCACTGGATGGAGTTTATTTTAGGCTGCGCATCTTTGTTCCATATTGACCTTCAGATTTTATTTCATTTCCTTTATTAGAAAATCTCATTAAATGCTCTTTTACATCAGCTTAGCCTCCATTTCAAAGCAGTAATCATGCCAACAAAAATAGTTACTATTACTAGTGTCTCCTATGATCCAGAAAACATGTAGTAGGTACTTTGTAAATATCTCGCTCTACAGATAAGAAAACTGAGGCTCAAAAAGTCGATGCAATTTGTCTGGGGTCACAAAGCTAGTGATGGTAAACACAGTGGTTGACACTCAGGTATGACTCTGAAGTCCAAACTCTTTACGATGCTGTGAACCACTATTATACCAAGAGTTGAATGGATGGTGAATTAGAAACATGTTTACAATGCACCGTGAAACAAATAAATGACTAAACTAATGCATGGGGGAAAACCTGTTAAATATGTAAAGTGAAATCTTCTTATGTGGTTTGAACATTTGCTGGTGCAGCTGAAAATATTTAAATTTGGAAATACCAATCAAGTGTTCACAAAATGATTTTTCTTCTGGGATCAGTTTCCACATGACAACAACTTTTGTCATTTTCTTAAGCAATACATTTTGGCTTGACCACCCTCTGCATGAAACTCTTTCCCTTGTTGTTGGACCAGCACGTTTTTACTCTGCTCTTCCCTGCAAGCCCCCCTACCTTTTTCTCTGACATCTGCTGATTCTCCTTCAACCTAGCATAGCCCCCACCCCCGGGATTCCAGCCTCTGCCCTTTTCCTCTATGTTACCTGCCAGGCTAAGCCACCGAATTGGAGTAAAAATCAGTCGTCCATTCTGCACGGCCCAGCTGTCCCCCATAGGGAAGAAAACTGGTGCTTCGCTAAATTAAGCATATCTTCAGTGTAACCAACCTTACTATCCAGTCACACACCCTGTGCTGTGACGTGAACTATGAGATGCCAAAAGGAAAGGAGAAAAGTACCCCTTCAAAGGAGCATGAGGAATATATCTCTAACTTGCTAAGCTTGTAAGCAATGGGTAAATTTTACAACACAGAGGCTATTCTCTTTGGAGAAAAGTCTCTGCTAACCTTGAGAACAATAACAACAACTGCAGATACTGTCTGCAGCCACATCAAAACAAACACTCAGGTGCACAGTGGGAAATAACCATTAGTAATCTACCCCCATGCAGAGCTGATGGGCACCCAGGAGTCTTATCTTTGAAGGACAGAAGTCGATTTCCTAAGCGTTTGCTGCACAAGCCAAGAAAAATACCATCGACCCTGAGATTTACTGATCAAAGCAAACTGAGGTTCCCTAAAGGAATCAGGATATGAACTAATATACATGCTTTTAAAATGAGGATACCCTGAGATTTATATATCTAGCCCTTGGGTCTTGCCCACAGGAATCCTCGTCTAGACCACACCCTTGGGCTCCAAAAGAATTTGGAGAAATAAGCTTGGCAGGGCAACATACTTGCGCATGGTTTTAAGTTGGAAACCTTGAAATTTCTTACATTTCTTCCAAATCAAGATATTTATATTGCAAACCCTTTAATCCAACTAAAAAGAGAAATTTGGACTGTCTGAGCTCTCCACCCAGATTGAAAAGTTGTTTTTCAATTAGTACCATGGATTGAGGAATTTTCTGGCATCTGTCACTAAGGGAGTAAACTCAAAGATGATCAAATAAACTTTAAAAGCAAAAAGAAAAAAAAGTTCATTTTAATTAACTTCCGGTAAGACTTAAAAGTCGACCTAAACCACAAAAAGACAGTTTCTAAGACACTGCTCTTTTTAATGTTTGCCAGACAGGATGACTCCACTGCCACTTATTAGTGCTGATTTTTAAAAGCATTGCTTTTTTTTTTTAACTAACTGGCTTATAAACAGAGGATGTAGTTCTCAGAAGAACCAAGCAATATATTAGCATCTCTAAGTTGTTTTACATTAATATGAACATATGTCAACATCAACTGTCTTAAAAATCTAGGTCCAGGTCATGCTAAGCTTGCACTGTTTCTCTAAATCCTATAATGAAATTCACTGAGCTTTTCAACCCGGAACCCTCTCCTATCTATGGTCTATCGATGGTCTTCAAATCTACTGACTGGATCACCTCTGCAGCCTTTCATTTGCCCCCAAAACTTAACTACAGCATTTTAAAAAAATCATATATATAAGTTACATCTGCTTATTGATATTTTAAGAGAAGCTGCCGTCACGTTATCAGGTTAGATTTTTCCTTTTATTTAATTTAATTTTAACTTAATAATTTTTTTCTTTTGTTATTTATTTTATTATCAGCATGGCCTTTGCATTTTGTTTAATCCTGTCAAACTTTTGGCCAAGCGCAACTTTTATAAAAGATGAAATTACATGTTAGAAATACTTACATTAAGAACATCTTGCCCAGATTTGAAATCTTGTTCGTATGAAAAAAAAAAAATCTATCCTTCACACATGAAAGTAGCTCAGTGTGGTGAAAGCTATTTGTTGATATATTAATTCAGCTCTTCTATTTAGCAGAGTTAGAAAAAATAAGATTTGCAAAGGTTTTACCCCAGGAAAAGTGATCCATTAATCTGACAATGACTTGTTATTTTCCAACTCCATCTTGAGCTGTAACCACAGTCCAATCTGTATCTCCGTTAGTCTCAATAGTGGTGTGGGATTGTTTGCCAATCAGTTTGCCAATAGTTCACTTGACAGAGTACTATCTATGTGTGAAAGTTTAATAGCATTCTAAAGGAGTGTGTCAAAAACATGACATTATGTGACCCGTATTCACTCCAAAGGATAGTAGATACAGATCAGATATGCGATTTTTGAATTTAAAGATATAATATTTTACACTTGGGAATCGTTCATGATTCTCTAAGTATTCACCTATCGCTTAAACACTCATTCACGAGGGCTTCGGACAGAACACTGCAGTGTTCCCAGAGATATGGTGACGAGAAAAGATCACGGTTTTTCCGAGGGGCATTTGTCTAGTGTCAGACTTAAGGGACAAGATCAGAAGTTCAATGTTGGTTTTTTTTAAATCATGCTTTTGAAAAACAACATGAACTGTTAATTTTGAAGAGCTAAGTTTTCTTTTTAAAGGATAACTTAAGAAAGCACTCAAAGCAACTCCCGTTGACATTTGTTCCATCTCATTTGGTCTCTGAGCCCGCATGGGTTTAAGGCAATCACATGACTTTGTTGTCATGGTAGGATGCCCCTTCTGCCCCTAGAAGACTGTGCAGCCCGAAGGTGCTGCCCACTCACACCACGTCTCCCCAGGACCCAGACCTCTCCTTGTGAGGGAACTGACAAGGCAGGAACCAACTGCACGGGGGTTGAGAAACTCTCTCCTCCTTCATGCCAGAAGTATAGAAACAAAGGGGGCCTGTTCTGCTATATAAAGGGGCTTGACGTAGGAGTAAAGGAAAAAGAAAAGCAGGAAGAAAGCCTATTTGGGCAAATGAATCCCCTTAATTTTGCCCTTATTAGTGGAAAACCCTAAGAGCATAAAAGGAAAATGTAACCCGTTACCACAAGGAAGATCTAACTGTGACATGATCAAACACACTGTAATGTTGATCAGTGCCCATCTCAGACGCGCTTCAGACGGTACTTCCTCCCTGCTCTCTCATCCTCTCCCTCTCTCCTCTGTGACCCAGTATCTCCCTTTCAACCACTGGCTCATGCACATGGGTAATCATCCACTCGTTTTCCCCTTGATGCTTAGTGTCCTTCCATTCCTCAAGGAAAACAGGATGAAAGAAAACAGGCTTTCCTGATCCAGCCTCAGAAAGACACAGCATTAAGACTAACTGTTCACTTGATAAATCTGACCACCTCCTCCAGCGTAATTCCAGTGAGTTGTTTGACTAGAGGACAGGACCTCAGGGTAGGAATGGCTAAGCACTTCTCTCCAGAGGGCAGTAAGAGGAAAGAGATAAGAAACAAACCTACCGCTACACATAGAATGGCAAGATGCCTCACATAATCTTCAAAACACCCTAAGAAAGGATGTTTGGGTATCTTTGGACACCAGCTTTTAAAGAACAAGCAAAACTGGTAGAATCTAGGACTTCACAACCCTCCTTTAATTCTTAGTTTATAACATTTACACTGTCCTGGATATCAAATGAAAAAAATGTGATATATATCACACTTAGACAGGTCAGAGAGCTGAGACAAAGAGATGCTGACCACTTGAGGATTTATGACTTTTTCTGATTCTCAGAACTTTTTTTCTGATTCTCAGGACTTAATTTTTATACCATGATAATGTCTTACCCCAGAGGGAGGTTAACTATCTTCACAGCCAAGAGACACTGAGGTGTCTGGGTAATCTTCAACTGGGATATATTTGAAGGTTTTCTATTATAAAAGTGAAATACCTTTCATTAATTTTTTGGATGGAGTACCCCTTTGTTCTAGAAAACCATCCCAATGGGCTTTTTAGTTATACAAAGAGTCTCACCATAAATGGCAATGTTTGAGATATCAGTTCCAATGGATTTACAATTGCTTGATTTAAAGGGCTAGCAATGATGATGTTGAAAGCTGAACTACAACTCTACAAACCAGGTTATACTTAAAGAAAATGCACTTAGCCAAGAAAAGGATAAGAACAATGACCAGATGTCAAGGCATCTGCCCAGCCTCTTGGCCTAGATTCCACGGGGGAGTTGGTGAGATTCAGAAGGTGATAAAACTATTTTCATTGGGCACACAAGTACAACCCAATTTATACTTGGACTGGAGTACAATGAAATCATGGATTTTTGCACAGTCATTTCATAGCTGACTATTTTAACAAATTCTTACTAAGTGTTATAATTCCTCAGCTAAATTTTTAGTGTCCAATTGTATTAATTCCATTTAAGGATAATGTTTGCCTACTTCTTTCAAAAAGCTACTTCAGCTAGAAAGCAGGTCCATTTAGTCTGAATGATGAATGTCTCAAGAAAATTTTAGATTAAAAAATACTAGTTGGGATGATGAGTAGACAACAAAAAAGTGACACCAATATTTTACATGCACTATAATAAAACTAATAAATAGTAAACAAGACCATTACATTTTTATAGATATTGAAATGTATTACAATATGGAAATCTGAAAATAGGATTAAAGAAGTAAATAAATCTGACTTCTTAGTTTATAAACAGTTCCAAGTGTGCAAGCAAGAAATCAGCAAATATTCTACCCCGTCTCCATGATCTCATACAATCTTACTCACACAAAATATCTCATGAGAATGGCATTGCATAAAGCTTTCACACCACATGAAGCAAGTACAGATACACTGCACGTAGAAATGATCCCTAGAGCAATGCTGAGAGATTTTGACACTAAAAGTTCCTAAAAATAGTCACAGCTTACAAAATCTTTTGTCCGATTTCAGAGGATCATTACAATCCATCCTTTATTTTCTTGCAAACCCCATTCTACCAAACCTGATCTGCCAGTGGCCTCTACAGGCGAACAAGTCGCCCGCCCATCAATGAGCAAATGTGCCCATCGATGAGCAAATGTCAACACCTTTCCATGCCTGTGCATACAGTCAAATCCTGTTCAGTTTTCAAAGCAATTTTCTGAGCTTCCCTTGAAGCAAGATTAAAAGACAAAAGAGACAAAATCAGGGTAGAGGAAACAAGTTTCTGGAGAGGAGAAGCTTTCATCACTTTGGCCTTTCTGGGCAAAGGACTAGACCAGATCAGAAGTGTGCTGGCAGCTCTGTTCCACAGCCGTCTTGGGTACCGCGCACAGGCACCTATGTCAGCATTCGAAGCTCAGGAGACCATGTTACTGACGATAATGGTGACTCTGGCCTTCTATTCTCAAAATGCAAAATAAAAGTTTTTTCTCATGCCCTTTTAATTGCCCTGCCCCATTACAAATCTTTCCCATCCTTAGCTAAACTCATTTCCCTTATTCAAAGGAGGAAAATAGTGAATTTTGTTGCTACCAAAGGCAAACCTCTATGGCAGTTACAATCCATTTTTTCCCTAGTCTCAATTTTACTGATTATTCTCCTGGTCAAGTAGAAATTTGAAAGAAGGCAAAAGAAAATTTTTATGAGAGAAGTTAGATCACAAGTAAAATCACAAGTAATTATACCTATTACATGATACCACTAAGGTTTCCAGCATCATTTCCATTTTGAAGATTGAAGTTATCTAAAATTTAGTAACTGCTCTCTGCAGAATATGCACTTTAGTAAAGTGATTTTTAATAGATAAAATTTAAGTTCCCTTATGTTGCATCTATTGAAACACTGTGAAGTGTTTAAGTATAAACAAGACTGCTGTTACAAGTATAGTTTCCCAGTTACATCCCCTCCCCTTCTGTTCTTGTATTTCATTTCCTTTTTCTAACTACCTGCTCTTCCAAATGGTCGAGGGGTCATTAAGACAGTGGAGTGGGGGAAGGGGACAGGGTCTAGACAATGCAGATGGCAGAAAAACAGTGTCATTAACCCTTCTGACCACACAGTAGTTGCCATGTGCACAGTTGACGTCTGTTGCTGATGATCTTCCCCAGACTCTGATCTCACTTAGACAGCGCTAGAGCAAAGCACCTGCAGCTTCTGTTGCTATTGAGTTGCCCCATGCACTCTGACATCTGCAAGAAATTGATTATGAAATCATTTTCTTTGGCATAGATTTTGAGAAGTATTTTTTCCCTTTTTCTAGTTTCGGAACATTGGTCTTGGGTAACTTCTCTGAGACCAAGTTCCCAGATGGAACAGTTGATCTGATTGACATTTGGTGCCTCTGATGTGGTCCCTTGTGTCCATTCTCACTGATCTTACTTGCTGGTACTTTTTAGTACACTAAATCACTCAAAGTAGGTGACCAAAATTTGCCTTAGTCATTCATGCATTTCTGTTCAGCAAATATTTATGGATAGTTGTTGTGATATTTGCAATATGGAAGTGGTTGGTAATTGTGACAGTTGTAAATATGAAAGTGGTGTTTCTATGTTCAACTAATAGTGAACTAATGTACTCAAATCCCTTGGCCCCCTGCCACATAGGAAAGGTTGTAGTTATGTAGAAAGTAAAGGGAGACACATTCATGTGCAGGCTCAATTTCAGGGCAGAGAATAAAAGTCTGTAAGAGTTCATTCTTGTCCCACCATGTAAAAGTCAAAAGAGCAAGCAAGAATATTGGTTCTGTTTGTACAGCTGACTAGTAGAATGGGTCAAGGGAAAAATACACCTTTGTTATTGTGTGGGAGAAGCAAAAGTCAATAAATATATTTTTAAGTTTCATCTCTGCTGCTGATCACCTTTTTATGCTCCTATTCCCTATAAAACTAACCAGGATACTCAATGGAAATATACAAAGAGAAGCAACAATGGAAATACACAAAGAGAAGCAAAAATGGAGCCGCATTTTTAAATAACTCAAAGAAAGAAAATAAAAGCCAATGATTTTATAACCAGCTGAGCTGACTTTCAAGTATCTGGGCTGTAGCAACACAGTTCTAAAAGTGCAAGAACTCAAGAAACAGTGTGTCTAAAAGCCTTTTACAACACAACAAAAAAATCTAGAGAATGAGCTTCATCCAACCACATAAAAACAGGAAAAACATCAGGAAAAAGCATTGATAACAAGCATGTAATGTGTTGAAATGGAGATTAACAAGTAAAACAACGTTGGGAATATAGGTGGAAGAAGAGTATATATACATTACATGTTCTGACAAAGTTGAAAGAATGCATCTAGAGAACGAGTGGGAAAAGGAGAAAAGGAAAGAGGAAAGCAGAATATAATCATGGTGTTTAAGTAAAAGAGGAAGTCAAACGATGCCATTGAAAATGAACAAACCAGGTAACTGAGGTTCAGTAAGAAAAAATACAAGAGAAAAATCTTCATGAACTTGAGTTAAAATATTTTAGATACCAAAAAAGCACAATTCAAAAAATAAATAATTGATAAATTAGACATCATCAAAATGGAAATATTAGCTGTCTGAAAGTCCCTGGTAGGAGAATGAAAATATAAGAAACAAGGAAGAAAATATTTATAATTCACATATCTGAAAAAGAGCTTTTATCTAGAACATGTAGAGAACTTTCAAAACTTGACAATATGAAAACACATAACCCAGCTATGATACAGGCAAAAGACCTGAGTGGACATTTTTTTTCAAAGAGGAAATACGGATGGCAAAGAGGCACATGAAAAGAAGCCCATCATTAGTGAATAGGGAAATGAAATTAAAGCCAAGTACTAACTAGAACTCATATTTCTGGTGGGGATCCAAAACTGTACAGCCACTTTGGCAAATGGTTTGAAAGTTTCTTAAAAATTAAACATACTCAGGCACACGCGGTCCCGCAGATCTCTCTCTTCACTCAACAGTCAGTGTTTGGAAGAAACAGGCCCATGAACGGGCTCTGAACATCATCCAACCACCTTCCAGCCACAGGAATAAGACATCCCCATTTCTGGTGATCAACCCCTTACTGCCAGCCAACCACAGACTTCCAGGCTCCATAGATCATCACACTGAGGTGGCTCTGCAGTAAGCCTCCCAGTCAACTTGCCTCTGTGGGTCTCCTAAACATCTCTCTCTCTCTCTCTCTCTCTCTCTCTCTCTCTCTCTCTCTCTCTCTCTCTCTCTCACACACACACACACACACACAATAATTGAGGGGAAGTGGGAGTACAACAAAAAATTAAATATACACGTACCACTTTGCCTAGCGATGCACATCTAGGTATTTTCCCTAGAGAAATGAAAACTCCTCACAAAAAAACTATATACAAACGTTTATGGTGGCATCATTCATAACCACCAGAAAGCGGAAACAACCCAAATGTTCTCCAATGGGTAAGTGCATGGGTTTGAAAGACTTGCAGCGTATCTATAGAGCAGAATGCAAGTCAACAGTAAAAATGAACTCTCGATACACACAAAACACAGATAAAACACAAACGCGTCATGCGTAAATGAAAAAAGTATAATTCAAAAGGTTATATAACATACAATTCCATTTATTTGATATTCTGGAAGAGGCAACTGTAGGACAGTGTTAACCACAGGGAGCAGGGGTACTAGGACCAATGGGAACCAGAGGTTATGGGCAGCGGGACCAGACGGACTACAAAGGAGCAACGTGAGGAAATGATCAGAGGTGATAAAACTGTTCTGTCTCCTGACTGTAGCTGTGATTACATGAATTTAAACAGGTGTTAGAAATCACAGACCTATACATCCAAAACTGAAGTTGGCTATAGGTAAATTACAAATAATTTTAATAGGGAAATTGTCCTAGATTAAAAGCTCCTAAAAATACATAACAATCAATTGCAATGCATAAACCTGGACTGGACATGGTTGCTCTTATTTTTCTTTTTAACAAAGTAAGTATAAAAGGCATTCTTGTGATAATCATGGAAATTTGAATATGAATGTTACACTAGATTTTCTTAGGTGTGTGAAGGGTGTAGTAGTGGTTTCGTTATAAATTACTCTCAAATTCAGGAGATGAATGCTGATATATTTACCAATAGCTGTAAATTTCACAATGCTAACCACTTACCTTCAAATGGTACAGAAAAAATAGTTATGGGTACATATATGGGATAGGTATATTCATATATTCATTGTATATAAAACCAGGTAAATGTGTGTAACTATTCGTTTTACTGTTTTCCAAATTTTCTGCATTTGACCAATGTTCTAATAAAATGAGAAAAAATGTGTCACTAAAGTGACAGGAAAGCTTATTCTGAAAATGTACAGAAGCTTAGTCATATAACAAAAAATGACATTTTAAAATTTCTACTTTGGTTAATCTTTCACAGCTATCTCTTTGAATTTGTATTTATATTAAAAGGTTAATCTGATACTGACGGTAGTATGGAATAAAATATTTAGTAGTATGCAGTAAAATATTTATATACTGACAGCAGTATGTAGTGAAATATTTAGTAAAATATACTGACAGTAGTATGCAGTAAAATATTATTCAAGAAGCTATATAGAAAGATACATTCCATCAACTGAGGGAACAATCCAAGCACGAAAAAGATATTGGTCCAGGAAAGTCTAACCTCCTGAATGCTACAAGACCTCAGAACACTATAAGGCACAGCATCATACGGGTTGAAGCAGGTCAACAGCTCTGGGGAGATTTCTCCCCAGATTTCTCCCCGCAGTGACAAGTAAGAGAAAAGTAAAGGAAAATAAGATAACTTCAGAAACAGTAAAAAGTGGGAAATGAATCCTAGTTTACTATATGGATCAGCTACAAATAGTGTTTACAGAGTCTCAATAATCTAACTACGGAGAATTAATTTAAATAAAATTATTTAAAAATATTGAAAAGGGAGGTGAATGGAAATTGCATGTGTCCGGTGGCAGGTGAGAGAGGTCAGGGAAAGAGGTTCATTTTTTTTTATTTTTTATAAAGAGGTACAGTTTTAACTCCCCCAATAAGGAGTCTTCAGGTAATGCCTAAAATGAAAGCAAAGGAGTAGCAGTGAAAGTATTTTTGAGAGCTATGGAGGATAACAACAAAAGAAACAGCTACGGGAGCTAAAATTGTTAGAGGACTCTAAGTCTTACGGAACCATTTGACATTTTTATGTACATGTACACTTTTTAAAAAATATTTATTTATTTATTTATTTATTTATTTATTTATTTATTTATTTATTTTTAGAGAAAGGGGAAGTGAGGGAGAAAATGAGGGAGAGAAACATCCATAGGTTGTCTCTAGTGTGCACCGAGACCGGGGACTGAACCAGCAACTTGGCATGTGTCCTGACCTCGAATCAAACCAGCAACCTTTTGCTTTGCAGATGACACCCAACCAACTGAGCCACACCAGTCAGGGCTACATGTGTACTTTTAATTAAAATAAAAACTAAATTTAAAACGTTTTTGAGAGTGTAGGCGCCCTCAAGAAAAAGACACTTGTAGAGATTGCAATGATGATTCTAATTCATCACCCTTCTCCATATCCAGTGAGTTACTCTCATTAAAGAGTTAGAATCCATTTCCCAGGCCCTTCCTTGAACATAGGTTGGCCATCTGACTCACTTTGGCCAACGGAATGTTAGCTAATCTTACGAAGGCAGAGGAGTCTTAAAAAGCACTTGCATGATTGGGCTTGCCCTCTCTCTTGCACAGCTGCCACAGCATGAGTCCTTGCTCAGACTAGCCTGCTGGAGGGTCAAGGAACCTCCCAGTCCTCCCAGCAAAAGCCAGCCCAGGTCAGCTGACAGCCAGCCGGTCTCCAGTAATGCAAGTAAGCATGGACAGAAGCTGCCTGAATGGATTCTCCACAGACTGAACTAAACCAAAGCTTATTGTCTTAAGCCACTGAATTTTGGGGTCGTTATTATTGTAGCAAGGCATAACTTACACAGAACCTAAAGAACCACACAGTGTCTTCAACTTAAAAAGATGTGTCCTGTAAGCAGGATGACCGGGACCACTTCATCTGTAGTAAGGTGTGAACCAGAGGAAATACTTGATGCCTTTTCATTGCCCAGGTTGGTCACACCACTTTCTAGGAATCCTCCCAACCCTCCAACTGAGTCAGGTTCTGTAGTTGGGCAGTTAAATGAAGACACAAATGAAGCAAACAGGAAGAAAAGGTCCATGTTAATCTGGTCATTATACTCCCAACAAACACCAATGTTTGCGTGCTAACTGGGTGTTGTATACCAATGCGTGGAATTTTATTCTGCTTTTGATTCTGTAATATACTTTCAGCACCAATCTGTATTGCCAGGTCTGTTCTCAGCTTATGTGTGTGTGTGTGTGTGTGTGTGTGTGTGTGTGTGTGTGAGAGAGAGAGAGAGAGAGTTGAGAGCTTTTATAGCAATTCAGACACACTCTGAGTAAATGTGTCTCCCCCTGCCCTCGCCCCCTGCCAAATTCTTTAAAAAGGTTCTAAGTTTTCCTTACCCACAGTACCTATGCGGGTTGCTGGAAAGGTCATGATCTGTAGGAAACGCTTTGCATTTACTAAACAGTCAGATGTTAGTTGCTGCTGTTAGTGACTATTGTGGGTAAAGAACTTGAGCCAGGGTGGCACCGGCCTAGTTTATTAACAGTTTAATTATGTAAGTCCACAGGAGTAAAGATGAAGCTCCTTGCTCCCAGGCACCCACACTGTAGCGCTACCAGCACTCGACAAGAGTGCAGGGACAAGAGTCCCTGTCCCCTGAACCTGACAGCTGGAGACAGGGAAAAGGCAGGGAACTGTAATTATAACAATAGCCAGCATTTATTGAGCTCATCACCTTCTAAAGGACTTACTTGCACTAAATCATTTAATTCTCAAAACAATCTTATGAAATAAGAGGAAATTCTCTGTTAATGAAATCCTCTTTTCCAGATAAAGCAGCAGAAGCAGATAGCTTAAGTAACTTGCCTGAAGCTACACTCCTAGTAGGTGGCATAGAGAGGTGGCCTGGGTTAAGAGTCCGTGTCCCTAACCACACACTGCTGTCTCCTGTGTTAATGAAGGTTTCAATTCTACCTTAAGTCCCTAGGTGCTAAGAGACTGTGTAATGAGAATTTTCTCATTATTGCTTTGAAGAAGCCTATTGCCTCTCTCCTGCAGAATTTCCTAAGAGACCCTTCAGTTGGCCTCCTAGGTCTAGACCCAAGGCATTTATAGGGATCACTTGTGACATGGCTTTTGGGGTCCCTGCAGATGCTATTCAGTTTCACTTTGCCACAGCTTGGAACTACTTGTCAGTTGCAAGAGTGACTAGAAGAGCCATGCTAGATAGAGTCACTACAGCATAATGATTGAAAATAAAGATGTCTAGTCAGACGAGCTCAAACTCCAGGCCCTGCCATTCAATAGCTGTGGCAAGTCCTTAACCCGCTTGGCCTCAGTGTTCTCATGTGTAAAGTGGGGTGAATTAGAGCTTCTACCTGATAAGGCTGTTGTAAATACGTCAATAATAATGATAATACACAGAAAGTGCTTACCATCAGCCTCAAAGTGCGCAATAAAGACTATTATTTTCACCATTAAAAGTCTGATCTCCTTTCCAGTTCTATGGTAAAATTGGTTTCCTTATACATTTCCCTGAAAAGTTGCAGTTTCCAAGATCCTATTGACAAGGGTAAGTGAGGACAGTAGTTAGTTTTTCAGCCCAACAACTCTCATCTTTTATTTATTCTTGCCACTTCTTTCTTGAATGAGTGGGGCCAGTTGGACAGCATTTGTAAAGACAATAAGTGTGGATAGGAAGATAATATTTTCAGTCAATCTCATTCCCATTCTGTGGAACACTCTCGCTATAAGGTTTGGGGCACAATATTATCACCTACTGACAATTCTACCTTGTATCCATTATTCAGATGGTTTCAATCTGAGCTACAGAAGAAGGGGCTTTTTCAGACTTCAAAACTTCAGATTCTAAGACACATAGGCAATTTATGCTACAGGCTGCTCAGGAAGAGACTCACTCAGAGAAGAGGTTTTCCCTTCTCTCTCTGCTTGAAGCCTGGCCTGCTTGCCGTTCACTGCTACGGGACTTCGCTGAAGATGGCAAAGAGCACCCAACCCCCAGCTCCGTTTTTCTCACCATTTCCCCCAGTGCTCTGGCTCCGATTCATGCACTGTTTGCATTCCAAACACACGAGGTGATACTGTAACCAGATATTTTTTTCACTCTGCAAGAAGTGACTAGTTGTCTAGTCTACAATATCTGAGTCCTCACCACCCAAATGCCTCCTCACCACTAAGCCAGGTCATGATAACCAACACATCAGAGCTTTCAACAGAAAAGATATTTTCCCCTTTCACATAAAAAACATCCCAGAGGCAAATGTGCTAGAGATGCCAGTGGGGCAAAGGGCCAGCATACTTATTGTCCAGTGTATGAAAGTGCTCTCTCTCCAGAGCAAAGGGCAGGCATTCTTACTACCCATTATAGAATATTTTGGTTCCTTAACTTTGGGATTCATCTCCTGTGCGCAATCCACTACAGGCGCCTGCATCCTCCGATCCCCTTCACGTCACCCTGGGCTGATTGCAGCTCCAGGAACCCATACCAAGGCTGATGCTCTGGCTCCTGCTGTTGCCAGGAGTCATAAAGTCTCCTCTTTCTGACGCACGAGTCACGCCTCTCCTACTAGCATCCATGAAACTGTGACAGGCCATACGTTCACTTGGAAAGGGTCCTGCAAATCATAGACCCTCCACAGTTCTGGCCAGATAAAGTAGACAGCAAATATTAGTTCTCTCTGCGAGATAAAAGTGATGTTCAGGGAGGTCATCAGAGTCACCTAATATCATGCAACGAGAACTGAGACCACTTCTCTCTTCTCCTCCAGCACGAGGTAGTCCACCTACAGCTGCTCCTGTGAACCAGGAACAGTCTTGGCAAAAGTGGTGGGAAGTGGCTATTTGCTTCAGGAGCCAGGCAAGGACTAGGATGGCGCCAGGCTGGTTCCCAAGGGACAGAACTGAAGGAGCGGCTCCCTGTCAGGTGCCAAGCCTGCATTGGTGTGAGCCTGAGAATAAGCGGTGCCTTAAACACAACAGGGTGCCCTCCTGAGACATTATGCTAGTGAAATAGGCCAGTGTCAGAGAAGGACAAACACTCCATGATTCCGTTTCTGCGAGGCATCTAAATGAGTCTGTCGTGGAAACAGAGAAGAGAACAGTGGCTGCCAGGGGCTGGGAGGGAGGGAGATGGAGGGGTGCTGTCCAAGGGGTACAAAGCTTCAGTTATGCAAGACAGGTGAGCTCTGGAGATTGGCTAGCCACGCACTGTTATGCCTGGTGATGACGACACTACGCCGTCCACTTAAAGATATGTTAACGGGACAATAGGGAGCACGGCAAGAGTGTCTGTACGCACCCCCACGGTGCTAACAATTTTTCAGTTCTCAAAAAAAAAAAAATCAAAAAAGACCACTTGGACAGCAATGTGTGAAATGAAAAATAAAGTCATTCCATTTGGATGACTTTTCCCACCACAGGCAACCAGTGACTGGAACAGGATCTAGACTTCAAGTAATAAAAAGTCTAAGGCTTGCTTAACTACATATCTTTTTATAACTTTTTTTAAAAATTTTCTATCCAGTATTTTCAATATTTGAGAATATAAGCCATTGATATAATTATTGTATGTTGGCCAACAATCCAGCCCTCTGTCAAATGTACTTTTAGAGAAATTTGAAGTTGTTTTAATGAGAATTTAAACCACTGGTGTTTTCATATGCCAACATATGACTCCTCACCTATTTTGTTCAAGGTTAACCCTAATGTCCCAGAAGTTGCACCCATCATTTTCCCCATAAAGTCAGTGGTGGCATATGTGAGTTTTATTTTTGAAAAATATTTAACATTAGTCTAATGATTTTTCTTATAATTGTCAAAAGTAGAAGTCCACTTTACTTTGGTGGGGGAAAGACACATGTTATGTCCTGGAAGCCTCATCAGCCTCACCTTAGTCCTAGTCTGCTTACCAGTCTCCGAGTCTTTTTTTTTTTTCTGGCTTCAGACTCCGTCTCCCCCACACATGCCCTGACTCTCTGACCCCACCATATCTGTCCTCAAAACCTATACCCTGAAATCGACCTCACTTATATTCACACCAGCCTCAAATAACTGGCAATAGCTTAACGCCATCTTCCCATGACTGTTGAAATATTAAAAGCAAGTTTTGCCAAAAGTAGAATCTCAAGTATTTTAACCCATTTTATATGGGATTTCCAAGGGATGTTTTGTTTGGGAGGAGCACAGACAAAATACCTTTATGACACAGAAAAATCAGACCACTTCATATTTCCAGTTCCCTACCATGTTTATCCCTAAAATCTAGAGTCTAGTACATTAGGGTTACTAATGGCAAATAGAAATTTTTTTTTTTTTGAGAAATCCTGTCATTTAATTAATTCTGAGAGCAGAAATTATCTTATCTGTCCCTTTAAAAATGGAGACAAGTGAAGGCCAAAAAGGCGCTTCTGTTCAGTCATTCTCACTTCGCTGAGGCCACAGGATGAACAGGAAGACCTCTCCATCAGCCAGATGGTGCAAGCGAGAAGTCAAGTGAAGACAAACCCCCAATTCTGTTTGCCTGGAAGCCACTGGCATTGCTGTGCAAGTGCTGAACAAATGAGCCTTTGTGTGTATGCTCATGATGAATCCCTTTGAAGCTCTGGCATCCTGATGGGCAACTTTTCATATCGGCACATCTCAGAGCAGGGGAGATTGGGACACAGAGAGGGTAGGACCAAGGAAAGTAGGCAATACTCAACTGGCTCCAAGCCCACTGGGTAAACATGCTAGTTCTCTTCCCACACAGATAGCTTTTCAAAAATGAAAAAGGAGTGTCAACTTCACTTGGAATAAAGATGAGGAAATGACTCTCAGCTGTCCACACATAATAAAACAACCAACCACTTCGCAGTAGCAGCGCCTTCCACACAAGGTAGACAGACAGGATTTCTCTCCCCGATCCACAAGTATGTGTTCCCCTTTGAGAATGTTTACATGGCTGGTATCTCCAGCAGGCTGGGGAGGGGGGACATTTATGAAATGCATAGTCTTTACTTTCTACAAAGAGTACAGGGTCACAAACTTTCCTTCAGGAAAAGGACAGCTTTGCTTTTTTGAATGCTTTTCTTAACCTAATTATATTGATGAGATTATGTGGCCTTTTGTTTTGAGTTTAGGATTATGAGTTGAAATGCCAAGGTCCAATTTTAGTTTCATACCTAACTTCTTGGGTGGCCCTTCACAAGAAATATTTCCTGTCTTATTTTTCTGAACTGTTAAAGGATAATGGTGATAGTGGCGAGCTGGAGGGAAGATGGGGATATATCCAGTTTTAGGTACTTTCAACTGATTTCAAATCAACAGAGCATTTACTAAGCATCTACTCAAAGTTCCTATGGGCTAAAAGGAAAAAGATATACAAGAAGAATACAGGGAGCTGGCATTCAAGAAACATAAAGTAAATGACATGACAGAACTTAAGAACTTCACGTGTACACAAGAATTAGCAAGATAGTTTACAATCAAATACAAAATTGGTTAATATTAGCTATAATTACTGTAAGAATTTGAAAAAATGTTATTATTAGTGGAGTGATTTAGGATAGGCTTTATAAAACAGAATGGCCTTCAGGTTAACCATAGGAGAAAAATCATATATTGGCTTATAAAAACAAAAGGTAGTTTAAAAACAAAATGTCTTCCAGATATAAAATAAGCACCAATTATCTTTATCATGGTTAACATCGAGTTCAACCAAATTATGATCTGATTCTCCTTAATGATTCAGAGGCCTATTAAGATAAAAGGAAATACGATGCAGAGTTAATTTGCTAAGTTACTAGGGAGATTAGAGAAGGAACACCACAGTGGTGACTCTTCAGGCTATTGAGTCATTGTGCGTGGTCCCCAGACTCCTCCCCTCACCCACAAGTTAGGAGTCTTTTTACCCACTGTTTCTTCATATTGCCCATTGTTCTAGACCAAACGAAAGTCTTATTCAAAGGGTATAAAAACTAAACTTGACAACTTATATGCTCATATTTCACCCAGTAACAAATGTCATTGAAAGTACGTTTACATGAAAAATGTAGTAACGACGTATCATTTCTCCCTTTTTTTGTATAACTTAGCTGGAAACCAATGTGAAGCCCCACTTTCTGCAGATCTATGCCTTGAAAGAAGTTCTTTTCTTCACCATATTTGCAGGATCCCCATTCATGTTACCTCTGCCTCTTAGGCTTTCATTTCTACCATATTACACACACACACACACACACACACACACACACACACACACACATATTTACTTACCACACATACGTTTGATATATGTTAGAGTTTCCAGTGGAAATCAAACAATATAAAGGCAGTTTAAAGTATATTTAACTTTATTGTTGGCTTTATTTTATCAATATCTCCTTTTCTTGATACTATTTTAATTTCTTCTAGATTCATGGTATGTGAACCAGGACTTATTTTTAAGACTATACAAGGCAAAACACAAGTCTAAAACAATACAGCCTGCATTTACACTTACAGATCTCTTAATGATTACATATCCTAAAAGTTATCCCACTATGTGCCCCAGAAATTCAGCTATAAGAAAAACAATGAGAGAGACCTCATAAAACAGAATATATAAGTTCCATCTGCAAACTAGATTTTACTTTATATGAGAAGTCAAATTCAAGAATAGTTAGCCATCATGGCAATCAACCTGTAGCTAATTAATTTTACTGAGACACCAGTAGGATTGCCAAGGAAACTTGCCAACTCCCATCTGATGCATATCTCGATAATGCCCTCTTCTAATGCTGAAGATGGTAAATGAACTTCTCAGTCTAAAAAATAACATGTTTGGAGTCATGAGCAATTTTCAATGGAGAGAGCAGTAAAAAAAGCAATGTTTTCTAATTTAAAGTCTATGTGGTTGTTTCCAGCCAAGCTAAAGTAACAGAGACTGGATTTACTCTCCCCCATGCAACAACAAAAATGTGACAAAATATAAGAAACAATGATTTTTCAGACACTGAATATCAGCAGCACAGAACAGTGACCTAGGACTTGGAAAACAATGAAAATGGTCCTTGTGGTTGCTCCAGCTCACTCCTGGAGAATGTTTCTAGGCCACAGCTCAGAGAGCCAGAACCCAGGTAGAGCCTGGTAGAGTCCCCAAGTTGAACGGGACTAGGAGTCTGGAGAAGCCAGGAAGACACAGGCAGACCACCAAAAGAAGAAAAAGTAGGAAGAGGAGACAGAGGAGGAGAAGAAGAAAGAGGAAGTGAGAACACTCAGGAGATCTACAGTGTTCCTTCAGCAGAATTCTGGTCGGCACATGAGTGAGAAGGAACCACCTGAGCCTGGGGAGAAAACCACCTAAGCAACAGCCATCAGAGCTCGTAGATGACACGAGTAGATTTCATTCCCCCGATCAAGTGGAAAAACTTTGTAATTCATGGGACATCAAGTTGAACATTCAGAAGGTTATCACCTTAATTGTGGGGGGGAAATTAGTACTAAACTAAAGGCTGTTCTTTAATCACCTAAATGGTTGAGATAATTTATTTCTATCTTTGGGGATGGCTGTCTTTCCATCTGGTCCCTGAATCAATATTCATTAAATAACTGTAAAGTTGAATAGAGATTTGGATTGTGTCCAGATTTCAGCATCAGACTCCCCCAATTATACAAGTGCAAAGGAAGACTCAGATGAGAACATCGCAGAAGTGGAATAAAGTATATCATTCCATCTCTACTTTCTCCTCTACGCAGGTTGTTTTCCATTTAGCAGCAGATGAATCTAACTCTCTGGATAAAGTTATAACATCTAATGTACCATAAGTTCAATAAGTGTTTAGGGAACTTGTGATAGCAACACTGGGAACTGTTCACTGGTACTTCCTCATTTCGAGAGACAACATGTGCATTGTTCAGCAACGGCACCACATCATCCTTATGCAATTATCCACATAATGTCATGCAGGCAATCTGCTCCCAGAGACCACGCTGTTGATCTTCCCACCTGTGACATTTGCTCCCAACTCAATTTCACTGTTAATTAAACTGTGAATTTGATAAACTTAGTAATGTTGCTGTTGGAATTGTAAGTCAGTCTTTCAAGGTTGGTCTCAAAAGCCTTTTGCTAAAAAGAGAGCTTTAATCTTTCATTTTTTTGAAAGGGAGGATCCCATAGTCTTACTGAAAAAAACAAAAAAAAAATGAATTTGTGATTTTTTCACAGGATTTTGCAGCAATTATAAGAAAAACTTTATGTTTCTAAAAAAAAAAAAAAAAAAAAAAACCCTGATAATGCAATGCTGAGCTGGTAATACTTGTGTCTCAACCAAGCATGGGAGAATACCAAAAGGCACTGCATCCATGGCTGGTGTTGCTTGATTTCCGAAGCTAGTTGCAAAGGCCAGAGAGCATCTGTTTGCTTCCCAATGGTAGATTCTTTGTTGAGGGATCGCCTGGGAGGCAGTTGCCTGTAAAACGTCGGGGCAGGGGGCAGCCCGGATAACATCTCAGTCTGATGCTCTGCCCTGCCTCCTCCCTGCTGGTAATTGTTTACCCCTCTCTGACGGTCTGTGCAGAGAACAAGGTTAAAGATGAAATCTATCCTTCTTTGTTGATATTTAAACATCCAATGAAGTGTCAATAAGTGTCTTTATTATTACTGTCCTGTGTGGACAACCACATCTTAGGTCCTTCCTAGATGTAAACACAGACCAGAGTAATTGATAAAATTCAAATACAAGTCATGGCAGGGGGGATAACCCCGGACACCCCCCTCTTCTCCGACTCTAATTCATTCCAGCCCTTATTGAGTGTCTGTAGCTTTGCAAGGCAACTGCGAGCTGGGCTGTTCGCTCCTACCCAGCATGTTCTGAAATGTTACGCTTACCTAGGCACTCATTCATGAGGTTCAAAAGGTGCCCTCCTTTTTCTAGGTGATGCAACTAGCACTACTCCTGCAAATGGAGAGGCTTGTATTAATCCATATCTGGTTAAAAATTTATTCCAAGGGCATGAGATCAACAAAAACTATAAGCTCAGTTAATCCACCCAGAGTTCAGTATAAAATGCCAACTTTCTTCCATAGAAAGGAAGTTTCTTTCTATTGATTTCTTTCCAATGTCAGTTTCTTCCATAGATTTTTAAAAATGCATTTTTTTAATATCCTGGAGATTCTTTAGAACTCAGTGCCTTTTATAGTAAAGATAGTTTTATCTGAAGTGCAGAATTTTCTTCAGTTTTACTTCACTTTAAAAATTAAATTGTGACATGGAACAGACTGACAGTGACCGGGGTGAGGGGGTGGATGATGGTGGAAAGAAGGGGAAGGGACTAGACAAAGAACATGTATGAATGACCCACGGACACGGACAACAGAGTGGGGATTGACTGTGGGAACGAGGGTGGACTGGGTGGAGGAGGGCAAAGGGGGGAAGTTAGAAATGAGACAACTGTAATTGCATAATTGATAAAATGTATTTAAAAATAAAAAATAACTTAAAAATAAAAACTAAAAAAATTAAATTGTAACATTAAATGCAAACTTATTTTTAAAAAGCATTATAGTGTGCTCACATTTTTATAATTACATTTTTATACACCTATTCACCCAAATATGTGTGTGCGTATACTTATATATAAATAGATGTATACATAGCCATGTAATTAGAGAAATGTCTGCAATAATGTTAATGCTGGTCATTTCAAGGTGGTCGGACTGGGGCAAATTTTTTTAAATGTCTTTAAGCTTTTCATTTGTTTCTTGAAAGGGTTTTGTGTTTTTATTTGGTTTTGTTAAATTCAGGGTAACTTTGATATATTTATTATTGTATTCTTGTTTTCTAATTTCTATTTAAAAAACTGTTTCATTTTTAAGAGAAAATTAATTTTTAAAAAGCTTTGGTGAAAACATCACTTACTGAGCATGGGTCTCCACTTGGCTCACGCTGATAGAAAACTACCCGGGGTAGGAGCGATCCCTCATTTTGGATGCCCAGCATCCCCGGCACCCACAACCCACCTCCCACAGCAGGGCTCTGGGCAGCCATCTACAATGCACTTCAGGTGGCACTTTGCTACATGTAACCTAGATCATGCCTCTAGGCTTCATCCCCTGAAGTCCCTTCCGTCAATGGAAACATAGGCTTTGGGTACCACCCGCTCATTAATTTCTACCTACCAAATGACAGTGCAGTGTCCTAACTGTGCGTTCAATTAGTATCACAAAGGGCTGGGTGGTAGTGTCAAGGCCATTGCTATAGCACCCCGGAAATGAAGAGTTTTGAGGTTGTCAATGGTAATTTATATTGTAACAAATGGGCAGAAAGTACTTTATTATTATACTGAGGCTTTGAGACAAACAAAAGAAAAAGCCACATAGAAATTGAGACAGGACTGGGAGTGGGGTAAAGAAACCCTGAGAGAAAGGTGTGGAAAAACAGATGCTATTATGGTAGAATGAAAGAGCTTTTTTCCTGCAAGATATTCGATTACCATCCCAAATGAAGCTTGTAAGAATCAAGAAATATAGAGGGTGTATGCAAGCTTAACGAATGAGGAAGTGGGAATAATCATGGGGGAGGATTTTTAAATTTAGAAACACATTTTATTAATTCTAAAGTTTTTTTTTTTTTATTTTGAGCTGTGTTCCAGAATTCAAAGAGAATAATAATGAGGAAATTGTGAAAGATGTGGTAAGAAGTGAGAAAGAAAAAATATTACTACATATTTTATTCACTGGATTATGTTATAAAGACTTTCAAGGAGAAGCAAACAGGTTCCTTGATTCTGTACTCACAGGACCAGGTCTTGAATCACAGCAAGACATGAGTTATCATTTAATTAAGGACCCAACAGTCTTTATGGAGAAGAAGCAGAAAACACGAGATGAAACCTAGTTAGAGCAGTCAGGTCAGACATTACAATCCAAAGATGAGCCTATTTTCAAGGACCAACAATAAGAAATAGGATAAAATGCTATGATGTTATTTACTCCTCAAAACATCTCCTTAAGTTCTAAAAGCGAGTGCCCAACATATTCAGGGACGGTGACTCCCAGAGCAGACAACTGTGGGACTCCTGTCTGGGTGACAGGAGTAACCACAGCGTGCACAGAGACACGGTCACAGCACAAACGAGTGTCGGGTACCTGTCGACTTGGAGCTGCCTCCAAGGAAATCACCCAGGGCCCCAGAGCAATCTCTCCCGGTTGCCCAACGTGTTTAAAGGTGCCAGTAATTAGGTGGGGTACAAATCCAGGGGTGTCAAACTCATTTTCACCCGGGGCCACATCAGCCCCGTGGTTGCATTCAAAGGGCCGAATGTGATTTTAGGACTGTGTAAATGTAACTACTCCTTCACTAGGAGCAAGGAGCTCGGTGCTGCCGCTGGGTAGAAACAAGGTGCCGGGCTGAGTAAAACACAGATTTGGCCCCTCTGGTCTTGCGTTTGCCACCTGTGAAATAGGCCCTTACTGAGAGCAGACCCCTCTGCATTTGCAACCCCAGTGTGGATGCAGAAGCATGCTGGGAGTTTGTCTCATTCATCTGCTCTCTTCTCCAGATAACGGAGGCTTCACTATATTTAGGAAAACCGCCTCGTTGGTGCCTTGTAAATTCCAGGAACTCTAATTTGGGATCAAATCTCTAAGGAAAAGTCTGTCCATCTACAACTTTTTATGTGTGTGTTTAAGTCTCTGATAAAAAGAGTCTAATTGGCTCCATTTCTTTTTGAAGATTCTGTTTACCCATTTAATTACCCTGGGAAAACTGACATGTTTATCAAATTAAACTAAACAATTACACAGTGGAACAGACCACTAAAACAGCGTTTTCAGGAGCAGCCACAGCTCCCTCCACCACAGGCTTGTATAGAGTTTGTCAAATAAGAGTATAGTATTCAGGAGTTTAGGGGTTGAAAAGAGAGAATTAAATTCTCATAAAGAAAAGGTTACATTGTTAAACACAGCTATTAAAACCGAGTTTGATTTATGAGTTATGTGATAACGACAGGTTTGTGTAAGTCACCATAATTAAAATGTAGTAAGCATTCATATATGTAACAACATTTATGAGCTTGTTTTAATCTGACTTCTTTAATACAATCAAGCAAATTATTTTTTCAGATGCTCTAGTGCCAGACTTCTTGCAGAATAGTGCCCTCTGCTGATTGCACTAAAGCACTACATATAAGAAAAAATACATGGAAAGGTAGGACCAACAAAGGAAGGAAAGGCAGATGAAGATGAGAAAAGGGAGAGGGGAAGAAAATGGCAGGAAAACAAGGGGGAGGGTAGAAAGGAAAGGAGAGGAGAGGAGGAGGAAGGAAGGAAAAGAAAGAGAAGGAAGAAAGAAAGATTAGAATAAATCATCTTTTACTGAGGCTTTGGCATACATTAAAAATAAATAACAATGTACTGTGTAAAGTAATGGACGTAACAGAGGGATAACATCATAAATTATATAAATGTCTAATTACCATGTTGCACACCTCGGAGTAATATAGTATTGTATGTCAAGTGTAATTGAAAAAAATCTTTAAATTAAATAAATAAAGTTTGTTTGCCCCATAGTAATGATTGTTTCATAACTAGAGATTGTGCCTTCACTGCAGAAAATGTCACTGAAACTAGCCTGAAATTATTGTCTGTGAATGTTAAATTAATTTGCAAGATTTTCAAATGTAAGAGTTAGTGAAAGACCAACTAACTAGTAATAGTTGTTATTAATATTATTATTCCCCCCTCCATTGTCACCCCTGTGGCCAAGATTCTCACATTTAATGAGCTTCAAGAGCCTTTTAGGGATCTTGTTAAACATATAGCTGACCAGGGCTCCACCTTAAGGCTTCACTAGTGCTGTGGACTTACAAATCTGCATTGTAATATTTACCCCATAGGGCAATGGTAAGGTATTTTATTTTGCTCAGTTAGGAACAGAAGGGCCACTGTGGATCTGCTCTGTAATTCGGGGTCCCAGGACCCCACCCTCAGTGCTTTGGGATGTTGCACCTTACCCGAGCGCGTACCATCATCATCGCCCTCAGCATCACCATCATTGCTGTTATATATGGAATATGCCCTATGTACCAAGCACAAAATTCCCATTTTCCTTAGACAGGTGACTTGGAAAATGTGTTTGCCTTCTTTCTTTTTAATATCAAGCGCTGCCTGAAAGGAACTGGAACCATGCCTAGTGTGTAATTGACCCTCAACAAATACTAGCTTTCCTTCCTTTCCCCTGTGTGCCTTGACATTTTGTATTGAAATGCTTGATTAATTATATCAGGGCCCTTATTAATCTTGGAGGATTCCTGGGTGCTTTCCATAGTCACTCAAAGTTCCAGTTCTATAGAACAGAGGCATGGTTGATTGATTTCTATAGAGGTTTTCATTTCCTTTCAAGCGGTCTGAAAGATGCCTGCTCCCAGTTGTCCGAAATGCATCTAGTTGTGCCTCGCTCAAATTTTCCCTCGGGTGCACAGCCATGTTTCAGGCCAGTCGCCTCTGTGTTCTTCATGTGCCAAGAGCAGGAGAGCCAGCAGAGACTCTGGGGAGATCAGCTCCAAGTGAAACCGGTCCCTTCACTTCATAAAAACACAGGACCTGATGATTTCTCAGTGGCACCATTAAACAGACACTGGCAAGGTAGATGTTTTACCCTATAATTATTTTACACCCACTTTCTGTCACACAAATAACATATGTAGGGTAATCTGTATCAAATAAAACTGGTACATTTTAACAAATAAAAAAAAAAAAGGTTGGCTAGTTGAACAAACAAGAACCCAGAAAAAGTTACCAAATTGAGTTGCTGAGAACTCCTTTAGATACGCATTGCATAAATTCAACCTAAATTCACTGAAAGGGAAAAGGGATCTTCATTGGCTTCCACAACTCGAAAGTCGAAGAGTGGTACTAGAATAAGGCAGGGTGGATTCTGTCCCCAGAAAGCTCACTTAATTCCTCTCTCCGTTTGCCTTCCTCTTTGTTGGCTTCACTCTCAGACAAGCCCTCTCTTCATGTGGTGTTGGAGACAGACCCTAACCAACTCGGAAGAGATGGAGCCCCTTGCCGTGGTTCCGGTAAAAGACATTGGTTGGGCCACTTGCTCATCCCTGAAGCAATCGCTACAAATGGAGAAAAAGAACCAACTAACCAGACCGGGGCCACGTGCCCAGCCTTTGCTGAAGGAGACAGAAGCTCTGCCTGAACCACACTGACTGCAAACTCAGCCAGTAACCGAGCAAGGAAAAGACAAATGCTTTCAGGCTAGATACAGCCTCCTGAAAACTTACGAAAGACAGCTTTCCAAAACTAAAGGGGAAAAAGATTCACAGCTCTATGACCTCAGTATCTGGAAGTGAATGTGACTCAGCGTGGTTGGGGAGCCAACAAAAACATGCTCTGCTCCGACTGAGTAACTGCAAAGCTCTCCCGAGGACGAAAGCGAGGAGGAAGCTGCAGCATCCAGTGTGGATACACAGGAATGGTAATGAAAACAAACAGAAAAGCATGGTTAGAAGGCTCAATTTCAAGATGTAAAATGTTTACGTACTTTTGTGGTTAATAAAATGGACTTATTATTGATATCTAAAGCAAAGAGGTGGTCAAAACTCCTAGCCTTACTTCCTAAGACGAATATATGTTTGAAGGACATCAAGAAAGAACTTGAATTTTTATTCAGCCTGCTTTCTCTTGGAGTTTTAGCAGAAATTACTGGTTGCCACCCCAAAGCTGTTTGCATTTTCTAATCAGGGGTATCCAAATTTTTGGCATCTCTGGGCCATGCTGGAAGAAGAAGAGTGGTCTTAGGCCACACATTAAATAATGTTGAGACACATAATCAAAAAAAATCTCATAATGTTTTAAGAAAATTTATGATTTTTTGTTGGGCTGCATTCATAGCCATCCTGAGCCGCATGCAGCCCATAGGTGGCTGATTGGACACCCCATAAATAATACAAATCAACTTTCGCTGGGATTGTCGTGTACTTAGTCAAAGACTTTATTTCCAGCCTACATTAGGGCTAACTTTGGCCATGTGACAAAGGTCTAGCAGGCTGTTTAGCAAAAGCTGGCTCAGCAGTGAGTCGCCTTGCCCCTTCTACCTCTAGCTACCTGGAAGATGGAGGTGATGGATGGAGCCCCAGCAGCATGTTAAACCTTGAGGCTGAAAACAAGGTATTAGAATGATAGAGCAGAAAGAGGGCAGGAGCTGGATCCCTACCCACTAGGGATTGCTTTTCTCTCTATTTTTTGAAGGTGCTGTGATTTTGTGCATTCTGTTATTTACAGTCTGTTTTAACAAGTAAAATTGTTTTCTGAGTGAAAAATGTCCAATCAACTTTGGTAAGTCAAGATTAGGAAAGAGTCATTGGTTCACTATGTCAAAAGATGCTTTTAGGTAACACCTGAGTTAGCCCTAGAGGATGCAGCCCCTATCCTAGGGGGACCTGTGCCATTACCTAATGACTCCACATTAATTTACTATCCCTGTGGGAAAAGCTCAGCTAGGGTAGCTAACTGCTGGAAAACAGGGTATGATAATAATTTAATAATCGCAAAGCACAGGAAGATGAAGAAAAGTTAGATGTGGAGAATTCATTCCAGTATTTCCAAAAGGGAGGTAATTTAGAAATGGTAGCTTTGGGTTCCAGGAGATTATTAAAAAGATAGTTTCTAACCAATGAGCAGGGAAGAAATGATAACTGAAAGGTATCATGGATTTTTACTAAAAAGTAGTTATAAAAAATTATTCTCATTTTTTTTGCCTATGAAAAATGTAGTCCATGGATTTTTCATCAAGAGTTTGGTTGAGATGTTTCATAATATTCTTTAGGCAAAGGTGGAAAAAATTGGGCTGATTTGTAAGTGATTGGACAACTATGAATGGTTCTGATTAAAAGATGAATACAGCCCTAGCTGGGTAGCTCAGTTGGTTGGAGCATCGCCCTGTGCACCAAAAAGTTGTGGGATGGATCCCCAGTCAGAGCACATACCTAGGTTTTGAGTTTGATCCCCAGTTGGGGCACGTACAGGAGGCAACTGATCCATGTTTCTCTCTCACATCTCTCTGACTCTCTGTCTCCGTCTCTCTCCCCCACCCCCAAAGTCAATAAACGTATCCTTGAGTCAGAATTTAACAAAAAAATGAAGGGCACAGATCTAAAGGGAAATGTCTAGTAGAAATCACAGGGGTCCCCTTTGAGTCTTGCTGACCCATTTTCATCATGGCCTTTACTGAAGCTACAGAAGGTCTAGTCACAAAACACAGAGGCAACATGAAGTAAAAATAGATGATGAATGCATTTGATGACAAATTTCAAATTCAAGCTATTTAAATAATGGCTCTCTCTAAGAAGGTAAATTACAACATGGATGAACACAATACATTTACATCAAGTCCTGAACGTATAAAATGGAGCAGACAGTGACTAAGCAGTATCTATTTAAAAATTCAAGATTTTATGTCATAATTTCAATATGGACTAAAGCATAATATGTTCACACACTCAGAGGGAAATTTGTTTTTAGATTACAATATCAAAGCAACAAGAAAGAGGAGAGTGGTAAGACCTCATCTTTGGGTCCGGCCTACACGTTTCCGTAGAACTAGAGACAGAGTCAAAGGAGAAGTGAACAGCCAGGAGATGAGAGGAATCGAGATGATGTTAGAGGGAGAAAAGTTGAAAGAACTAGGAGTGTGACACGAAGAAGGAGGGGGAGGAGAAGAAAATGATGACTGAGGAATATCCGATAGCTTTCTACAGACATTTGGATATGGCAGCCACAGGAGCAGAACCGGAGCCAAAGGCTGAGAATCTCAGAAAGAAAATTATTAGTTGACTAGGAAGAAGGCCTTTCTGTTAGATGGGTCCAAAGCTTACAAGCTGCCTCAGGATGGTGTGGGTGTCCCATCTTGAGGGATAGATAGTCAAGGAGACATTTGTACATAGAAGGCATACAGTACCTTCTGGTCCTTCCCCATACTGAGGTTCTGGGATACTTGATTCTTCAAGTTTTTTAAATACTCAATGGTAATTTGGATTTAAGCTTGTAAAACAACTGGTTTTTCTGAAAGCATGCCATAAAACCCTCAGGTCATCATTGATGTCTCTGTTGAAAGTGTCTAAAAGGATCTAAAAGGATCTTAGTTATTTGAAATGCTAACCGTTCATTCACATCAGAAAGCATCAAGGCTGCAGAACAGCTCCATGCATGTCTCCCCATCTCCCCCACCCCAAGAACGAGCTGGACAGCCATGGTTCCAAGAAATTGTATTCTGAAGGAGCAAAGGAAAGCAGTCCTTGCACAGCGGATAGGACCTGAGCGCCTAATGACAAGCTAGATGAACCTTAGGGAAAGGTTCACCCAGCATTGAGGAGTTCGGATGAGGCAAGAGCATAAGTGGCAGCAGTGGGCACAAATAAAGATAAGTCACCTCGGAGATGACTAAAAAAATTAGAGGTGACCAACCAAAGCGAAGGGTGCACAGAAGCCGGTGTGATTGAGAAATGTTCAAGTGAGACAAGGAGGACATGCAGAGAGTGAGGGGGGCGCCAATGAGTGAGGAGCGGACTCTGCAAGGCAGACCTGCCTGGGGCGGGAGCGTGCCCTGGGGGTGCTTCTTGTGTTAGGGATCCTGAGAAATTGGATTCAGTCACCCATGCGCTGGTTATTTTGTGATGTCCCTAACAGATTAATACCAACATCTTCTTTTGTGTTGTCTCCAGCAGGTCCAGGAAGGAGACAAAATCAAAACCACAGATTTCTCTTAATGCCTGGAATGACTCTGCCTTTTCCATTTGAAAGCACCATAAAGCATCCCAGAATTAAAACAAACAAACAAAAAAACTAATTTTGCAAGTGGGGAAAATCTAAACTAAATGAGAGTGGCCTTATAGTCAAGCAATAGTACTTTTTCCTAACAGAAAAGAAAGAAAGATTCCAACGGCAAATTTGCAGGGGGGCGGAGGAGTGGGGGATGCCTTTTCTCTGGAGCTTTGCTCCTCAGATCAAAGCCTCCGGCTTCTTCAGCCGCCATGAGAACACCCAACCCAAGTTTCTAAAGCAGTCAGTAAACTGAATCCCTGCAGATTAAATAAACAAGCTGAGTTAAATCAAAAAGTAAATAGAAGGCCTCTTCTGACATAAGTTTGTATTTACAGAAATACTGGGACTAAAAGCAACTTAATTTTGGATTGTTAAAAACAACATAAAACAAAACAAAGTTACTCAAGTTTATGGTAATTATACATTGTGTCCAGAAACCCAGGGTCCAGCAAGTCTTAAAAATCAGTTGATTAAGCAATAAGTATTTTTAGCAAAACTAAAGCTTTCCTAAATTTAACCTTACTTTCAGACTGGTTCTAACTACTGATGAAAAAATTACTACCCTTATCGTCGTTATGGCATAGTGATTATGCTGAAAGTCAGTGAAAATACTGCAGATGTTGTCTTTGAAGAAATTCAGCATCACCGAAATGAAACCTTTATGGTTACTTTGCAATCAAACACTATAATGGAATTAAATAATCTATATCTCTAAATAAAATTAACATGTGGCATATTCCAATATTTAGGGAACAATTTGATCCCACCTGTCAATTTTGAGTACATTTTTTTTTTAGTCTAACAAAATAAGAAGTAAAAAGCAAAACCAACTCTTGAACAGAATATTCTGAGAAGTCTGTCCAAGAGATTCAGACTTACGAAGATTGCTCTTAGCTGGCTGTGCCAGTAGGTGCTGGGCAACTTGCTGCCCCCTGGAGGCGCAAGTGTGATAAACAACACAGAATCGACTGGACTCTACAGGACTTAGAAAGCGAGGGAATAGAAAACCCTGGTCCCTACTGTGACTGTATCGCATAGTCCTTAGAGACTCTGATTCCGAGGTTATAAATATCTTTGAGCGCAGCTGTGCTCTACATCACTGAGGAGTTATACTTAGGAAGTGACGGTGTCAGACAGATTAAGTGACAGTGGGATGCAAGGGAGACAAGACTGGGGATTCAAAACGAATATGTGGCCTGCTGTAATAGTCCAAGCAAGGGAGGGTGAGAGTCTGACCTGGATACTGGCAGTTAGTACAGAAAGGAAGGGACAGATGCAGGAGAAATGTGGGCACTCCCAGGTCGGTGACGTGGGTGCCATAACAGTACCAGACACATACGGGGCCTTAGATCCTGTCAAGTAGTCTTGCTGTTTCCTTACACAGTCGGGACAAGTAGGTTGCATGGTTCCACACACTTAGCCTGCAGCAGAGTATCAGTCACAGAGACTTCTCATTAATTTGTTGATCTCCAGACCTGAGAACTGTCCTAGGAGCACAGTAAGCACAAGGCAAATATTTACATGTGTATTTGCATGTCAACACTCAGAGACACAGTAACATGAAAGCAATCTTGAAAGTGTTCAGATGTAACTGCACACATTTACCAATCTGTATCCTCACACAAGTTCCTGCCAATGTGGAAGACTTTGAGGATTTCAAGACTCAATCGCTCAAGCTGTTTGAATGCGATTTCCAAGCAAACAACAACTCAAGTGACTTTTAAAATAGTTCCAAGTTGTTAATGCGAACTGTTAGCACAGCACGACCATCTTTTCTAATTACACAATTTAGACAATAACGACAAAATTTTACATTCCTGCATGAATGTAAGGACAATCTTGTATCCACAGGATAATCAAATACAACTTTCAATTTAAGATAGTTGGCAGTAGCCCAGCATGGTTCTTCAAGTTTCTTGCTCATTTGTTTGGCGTAATCAAAATCAAGCATTTCTGGAAAATGCATTTTCCTTTTTATCTGCGGGCACTTTGAAAATGGAGTGGTTTTCATTGAAACGAAATGAGGAGTGTGATGATATCGACAGTGTCAGGGACAACTTTTCAAGTTACAGGTGGCCCGCAGGGGAAGGGACTTCCCTCCTTAATCCTCACTTGGAGGAGGGTTCAGATCAAACTCTCAGGCCTCTCCCTCTGATCCTAGTGTTTGCTCCTTCAGAGGGGAGGAAGTAGCTAAGCTGTTTTCCAGAGCTCCACATTCAGGGCCTCTGTTTAATAGGCGGAGGCACCTCCTCCTTCCCTTCTCACCCTTGGGCACAGTGCGGCCTGTTTCTCCTGCTGCTGCTTCCTGTTTGAAGTGGTGAGCAAACCTGGACTGTGGTTTCTCCACCGTCTGGGAGGAGGGTGCACTCACCCCGCTCCCACTCTCCGGAAGCAGTTGTGAGCCGGGCCTGCGGGCTTGTTCCAAATGGACCCCGCACTCTGCTCGCTGCCTGCAGAACCTTCACCCTGTCCTCCAACGGCATACCTGAGCACACTGTGAATTCTCCGATTTAGATTCAGGTCAGGTGGAAGAACACCTCACCTCGTCCTCAAGCTTAAACCATAGTTTCTTTAACCAAAAAGCCAGTCATTGGACAGTCTTCTGTCCCTGCCCTAATATTTGGTTAAAGAAAAGTAATCATTATTCATTTGATTGGGAAACTTTGTATTTTTCATATGAAAATCCCACAGAAGCAAATGTGCATGGCAAACCAAGCGAACTTGGAATATATATGGTCTCAAAAATAATTATTGAGAATTTTTGATGATCAAATGAAAGAATGATTTGTAAATCGAAACTAATGAACACATTTATTTATGGTATTCGATGTCTACTTTGTCTTGTAATCTGAGTACTGGACTGTAAGTAACTTAAAGCAGGAAACTTAAGCTTTTATCTTTAAAAACTTGTGTGTAGGTGTGGGCGAAAAAAGGGGTTCTATGGAAAGTAACGATCTGATCAAAAATTTCTAACTGGGGAACTTTATGTTGGGTGGTCACGCCCCAGGCATGTAACTTTTTGTTGAAGGTTTACCTTTGCCTTAAGCGAGCCCTCTCCAGTGTTCTTGTCCATCTAAGTTAACACACAGGTTTTGAAATAAACCTTAACCACCTTCAAGAGAGCATGTAATCTGGTTAAGTCTCCTGGAATCTAATCCCACCTTGCTTTCTCCTACCTCCATGTCATCTTCCTTCCTTTCCTTCCTTCCTTAATTTCACGCGCATAAAAAAAATAAATTAAATAAAAACTTGCAAGACTTATTCTCCAAAACACTTGAGACCTTGTTCCATCGCCTATGCTGTCACTTTGGCTCAAATAAACTCTTATAAAAATACTCTACAGGTTTGGGCATTTCATATGTTGACACATGTAATATATTTTTAGATAAATGCATAAATAAGGGATTTACATACTGGGTGAGGTTTTTAATGCAGTGGGTTTTTTTTTTCCCATGGTTCTCTCCTTTCTTCCTTTTCATACCCATTAAGTCTCTTTTTCTTCCAAAAATTTATCCCTTTTTAACAACCTAATAAGGATCCTTTACTTTTCTCTGTGATAATGCCATCATATGCAACTGAACGTACACACATTACAGATTTTACAAAAGCAGGATGGTGTGCATGCTTTGTACACCCACACTTACACACTTTCCTAACCCAGGTGTCCTCTTTTCATTCAGCTCTGTGCCATTTCAAGCAACTTTGCAACAAATAAATATTCTGTTCCTATATCATATGTACTGATCTTTCTACTTTGTTTATTTCTATGGGCTAGATGCCCAGGAATAGAATTGAAGAAATGGAGAGAGTGTGTGTGTGTGTGTGTGTGTGTGTTCACAATTTTAAGAATTCTGCCAGATACACTGCCCAATGTGTTAGAACAATCCCGACCTCTATCAGCATTGCTAGAGAGTACCCATTGCTCTGCATCTTAGGTAACAGACTTTACTTTTCTTTTTCATATTTGTCAGTCCACTGGATGTGAACTGATATCTCATTGTTACTTTGCATTTTCCTCACTAGCAGACAGGGTATTTTTGAATATGTATCTTGATACCTTAACTTACTCACCTAAGAATTTTATCTTTACATTCTTTGCCCTTTTCTCTATTGAATAGTATTATTCTAATTGTCCATTTGTTTTGCTTATGATATTGTCTTTTTATCAAGGAATATGACATGTATTTCCATGTATTCAGATCTTTTTTTTTTTAATATTTTTTTATTTATTTATCTTTAGAGGGGAAGGGTAGGAGAGAGGGAGAGGGAGAGAAATATCAATGTACGGTTGCCTCTCGTGTGTCCCCTGCTGGGAACTGGCCTGCAACCCAGGCATGTGCCCTGACTGGGAATCAAACCGCGATCCTCTGGTTCGCAGGCCCGCGCTCAATCCACTGAGCTACACCAGCCAGGGCTGTATTCAGATCTTTTATGACTTTCATCAACCAAGAAGATTTAATGGTCATCTATATCCTGTACTTTTCTTGTTAAACTTATAAATAGCTTAATATTTCACAATGTTTTAATGGAATATTTTTTATATTCCACTTCTAGGTACATACTGCTAAAAGAGAAAACTTACAGATTTTTGTGTGTTTATATTACAACCATACACCTTCTCGTATTTTTGTATTCTAAAGTTTTAAATATAGAACCTTGGTTGTTTTAAGCATTGGAACCAAACACAAGGCTGGCTGCCTGCAGCTATGAAAGCCAGTACTCAAGAGGCAGCTGCGGATGTAAAGGAAAGTGGTTTATTTTCAGATGCCAGCCACCTGGAAGATGGGGGTTTCACGTCACAAAGCCCATCTGGCAGGAAAATGGGGAATTCCTGTCTCAAAGCCCATCTCCACCACTCAGTGGAGGCAGAGGTTTTTGCAAGGAGGGGGAACAGAACAAAGAGATCAAGGAAGGTGCGTGACGGTCCGGTGTGCGTCAGCCTGGTTTAGTCATCCTGCTTCACATCATCCCAGCATCATGTCATCCTGGCTCCATGGGTGAAGGTCAGCAGACCTCTCGGAGCTGGGATGCTTGAAGGTCATGGTCTGTATGTTTTGAAACTAGTTCCTGGGACTCTTGTACAAGCATGTTCTTCATCTATAAGCCCCTTATTAGTCACAGTTGGTACTGACAGAAATGATGGCAAAAGAAGGGTAGGGTGGGTCACACTTTCCCACCATTACATCATCAGCAAAATTTTTTATCACTTTTTCTGTGTTTATATACTAGAAATAGCCTGTATTTCTAGTATTTGTCATAAATGTCTTGACATTAAATTAGGGAAATTTCCAACTTTTTCCATGACCTAGATGGGTTTAAGTAACACTGGAAATACACAGTATTTAAATTTGTTTAACTTTAGAGATGACATCCACTGGCAAACCATCTGACGGTGGTGAAAAGTTTCATGATAAATATTTAGTCATCTTTTCTATGTCTTCAATGGCAATTGCCTTATTTGATTTTTCTATTCTTTTATAGGGTCAATTTTTTATCATTTATATTTTGATATAAATCCTGTGTTTAATTCAAATTTTTTAATTTGTGGCTATAGAGTTGCATATACCCCCTTATGCTTTTAAATTATCTCCTTTATTCCATATCAAATGATTTGCACATAATATGATGCCTGGGCTTCACTACTAAATAATGCAAAAACATGGGTAAGGTAGAGATAAAACAAAGTTGGCTTTGTGTTTGTAATTGTTGGAGCTAAGTGATGGATTAATGGAGGTTGATTATTCTATTCTACTTTTATATCTTTCTGAAAATGTTCCATAATAAAAACTTTTTTAAAATTTGAGAATGAGTTCTAATTTTTGCGCATGGTAATAAAGTTACCATCTAGACTTATGCACATCACTTCATCTTTTCCTATGATGGAACCCCAATCAAATGCTTTAGTAGAGATCTTCTTTTATTAAGAAGAAAACCACTGATTGTGAACTTCTCATGCCTCCCCCCACCCCCATGCACTTTAAATATTTAGTTTAAGCAAATCTTCTTTGCTTTCTGTTTTGGATAAGGAGTTAGTTCTCTCCAAAACTAACTCTCCTGACTTCTTCCAAGAACTTACCTAATTATTCTTTTAGCATTTTATATGCATTCCATACTTCTCACCCACATTCAAGTAGGCACAGGCTAACCTAACTTTCAAAAAATTGCACAATGCAGCCACCTGGGAAGCTCAGAGGAATAAATTAAAAGAGGTAATTTGTGTTTCTCTCTTTTCTACCAAGAGGTACCAGAACATCAACTTGAGGCGACTGAAGGTGGTTTCTCTATCTGGGAATGTGAGCATCTTAGAATCACTTAGGGACTCACCCTCAGACTGGAAGGAAGAGGCATGTGAGGTCACAGAGGGTGGCTTCCTTCAGAAAGCTGGGCAAGTAGTCACCCCGTCCAGGGAAAGCGTGGTATTCTAATCCACTGGCTGCACTTTACTTATTTCAGCACCAAAGGTCTTAGAGGTCTTTCTGTGTGCTCAGCTTGCTCATACCATTGTTTTCTTCTTTGCAGATGCAAACAATTCCTTTGATATGAGAATCATCATTTCTTTAACCATATAGTTTGTTTTCTGAAGCTTGAAAGTATCTTTGGGGGCAGAGGAAGACAGGGAAACAGAAATGGACCAGCAAAGTAGCATCCACCACTGAGCCAACTCCGAGGGTCACACTGTCCAGGACTCAGATGCCGGCTCTGACCCCTTGGGTCTGTAGAGAGTGTTCACCCTGCATTTGATTGTGTAAGTCCTTGATATTTCTGTATAGTTAAAGGAAAGAGCAAGGCCTCCGGAAGGAGATACCAAAGTGTCTGAAGCAAAGGGCGGGTATATTCTTGCATTACTTATTGGAAAGGTCAAAACATGTGCCTCTATGTAACCTAAAGTTTGAAGAGTGTTTTCCAAGTACTGCTCTCTCCACAGCTGAAGTTAATAAATAATACATCTAATTTATTAGTGATGATAACATATCTGCTGCTTGTATTTTATTATCACTAATTATCATTTTAAAACCGCTTTGCTTTATCTATTATAAAATAACTAAAAAACCTTTAATGAATATTTAACTACCAAATCTAATGATCTTTCATAACTTCTGTTTGCCTTTGTGTCTCCACTTGACCTGTGCCTCTGCTAACATAGTAACAGAGCAAGCTGAATTTTCCACCCTGCTTGCAATTCTCCTTCTTCCACTTGGCTAATTCTTTGCCAGCCTTATTCTCCTCCTACTTCTCTGATTATTCCTCTGTCTCCTTTCTGATCTTGCTTGTTCCTCGTATTTAAACTTTGGCTGCCATAATATGACTAACTGTGATTTGATATGTACATTAAATATATCTAATAGATATCAGTACATATCCTTATGTGTGAAGAGACAGAAAGATTAAAAATAAAAGGAGAGAAAAAATCAGTATCACAAAAATATCAAGCCAAAGAAATTGTATAGCTATAATGATATTGAGCAAAGTGGGCTTTAAGATAAGAAATGGTACTATACTGACTTGGTAGTTACAAAATCATCACAGGGATGTAAAGTACAGCATAGGGAATACAGTCAATAAGATTATAATTACTATGTGTGGTGCCAGGTAGGTACTTGAAGTGTCAGGGGGAGCACTTTGTAACGTATGTGATTATGTAACCACTGTGCTAGGCACCTGAAACTAATACAAACGATATTGAAAGTACTGTAATTAAAAAACTAAAAAAAAATTTTTTTTAATGGTAAAAAAAGAAATAGTACTAGACAAAAGTAGATATATTTTAGAGTGATAAAATCTTATTATAATAGTAGGCTATAATGAGCCTAAATCCATCTGTACCTTTGAAGAAAGCTTCAAGAGTTATAAAGAAAAAAGAGACAGAACTAAACAAATCCATGGTGATGGTAGGACAATGTGAGACACTTCTCTCAGTAATTGGTAGGACAGGGAAACAAAAAGCATTAAAATGTAGAAAAGTTGAATACCATGATCAACAAACTCAACCTAACTGACATTTCTAGAAGATTGTACTCAACATTTCACAGTACGCATTCTTACACATACTCTTTTCCAGTGTAATGGAACACTTACCAAAACAGAAAATTTGCCAGACCGTAAAGCAAGTCTTAACACATTTCAAAGGACTGAAATAATACCAAGAATGTTTTCTGACTTCAGTGGGATTAAGCTAAAATCACTAACAGAAAGAAAACTAGAAAGCTTCCATATTGGTTACAATTAAGCAATACATTTCTGAATAACCCATGGGTCAAATTAGAAAAGGCACATCTCAAAGCCATGATGTTGAACAAAAGAAGCCGGATGCCAAAGAGTAGATACCATACTGTATGGTTTCAATTATGCAATGTTCCAAAACATCTCCAGTGATAGACATCGAAACAATAGCTATCTACTGGAGGAGGACTATTATAAGAGAGGCTTTTAGGGTGGAGATATTATTATAGATCATGATCTTCGTATGTTACTTGGGTGTATCCCATAGTAAAATTTCACTGAGCTATACACTTAAAATTTCTACATCTTATTATTTATAGTTCAACACCAACGTGTATCAAAAGAAAGAAGTGACTCATTTTTTTAGTGGAAGTTCTCATTAGCTTTATCTCATTAGCTGTTGTTTTTCCTTATCGACAACAATGGTTTCAGTTATTTCCTTGAAGTCTGTGCTCTATAGCTTTATTCTATTCCTGATTTCTAACTTTACTACCAGTCCCGAATATTTAAATTCCTTCTAATTGAATGTGTAGCTCCTAATTGCAATTGTAATATATTTAAAACTGACTTCTGCTAAAAAGAGATGATTATCTTGCCTTCCTAAGGCACCATCATTAGCCCAGATACACAGGCTCACCATATAATTGTCTTTAAATTTTCCCTCTTTTTAAGTGCCCTTACCTGACCATGACTACTTGATGATAGTTCCTTTAGATTATCACTTGAGCACCCCATTATTTCCATTTGAAGGGCCCACATTCTTATATGGAGAACTCCAGTTATCCTGCTTGGGCTGTTGGCCTAGTCTCCCCACTGGCCTCAGCTGCCAGTCTCTCCTTCCAAAACTCCCTTTGCATAACTGCTGCATGAATTGTCCGAAAGCACTGTTTTGATCGCTGCTTCTCTTATTAAAAATATCTTTTATTATTTTCCACTAACTGAAAGAAACATGAGACATTCTGAGACTGATATATAAAGTGTTTCAGAACCTGACCCAACCTGTTTTTCCAGTTTGTCTGCAACTACCGCAGGTAAATTGGCCCATTAGTTATGCCTCTCAGGATCTTCCTCATGTTTCTGCTCCCTCCTGGCATGTCCTCATTTCTCCCCAGCTCTTTAAATCAGATTCACAGTGAAGAGCATTACACCACCATGGACCTCAGGCTTTGCAATCCATAGACTAATGCAAATCCAAGCTTCTCAGAGCCACTTACCGGCACCGTGAGTTTGAGCAAAACACTTACCCTTGGAATCTCAGTTTACTCATCTGTGGTCCACACGTAATTATTGGATACTTTCCATCTTCCAGAAATTGTACGAGGCCTAAAGGTACAAAGATGAGCAAAAGCAAATAAATCCATCCCTGCCATCATAGAGCATCCAGCCCAATGAAATGACAGGCATGGACTAAAACATACAATATCCATTTTGCACAGCTGTTAGGACTAGAGGGAACGTATGCAAAACATGTGACACAAAGTAGGG